>BSBN01000810.1:0-1200000 GCA_027924645.1 Cunninghamia lanceolata | reverse complement strand
AATACAGTCTGGCAGATTCCCGGTACACCAGAAGTAAGAGGGCTCAGGGTGTTGTTGATCCTGCATTTGAGTTGATGCAGCAGAATAATTTTGGATTCTTAACTCCACAGCCTTGTCTTCAGCGCACCAGGAGTTTTCCCCCTACAAACACCAGGTCCCCAATACCAGGTGAAGTTTCTATTGCCAGTGCTAACAGAGTTTTGGTTGTTCATACGCCACCAAGGTTTGTTATACCACCTTTCAATCAGCGCATCATGGCAGCCCAAGGTCCTTGGGGTAATACCTTTGGTCCTCTAAATTTGACCCCACCATTACATGAACTACCTCGTAGTTCAAGAAAGAATTTCCCCAAATTCTATGGTGACCGAAAAGTTCATCCTGATGAGCACATTGCGGCTTTCTGTATAGCCTGCGGTGTGATAGGTGTCGAGCACGAAGACGTGGCTATGCGACTCTTTGTAGAAACACTACAAGGCGCTGCCGCAGATTGGTTCTATCACCTCCAAGCCCAGACCATAACAAACTGGGCTACTCTCAAAACCAAGTTCGAAGCCAGGTTCAAACCTGTGGAAGATGCTCATGCATTGTTGGCACAGCTGACATAGATGAAAAAGGAACCTCATGAACCAATGCGAGATTTCATCGCTAAGTTCAACAAATTGAGAAACAGGATTCCCACCACTGCTGAGCCCACGGCGGAAAACCTCAAATGTTTCTTTATCAATACACAGCTTCCGGAGGTGAGTTTCTTATTGAGGCGAGCTGCTCCTACTGATCTTGCTGCGGCTCAGATTCTGGCAACTGAGGTAGAAGATGATCTTATCCTTGCGGGTAAGATAAGAAAGGACACTAATAGAAATAAAAGTTCCTCTTCCACCGAGAACGCTTCCACAAGCACCACAGATCCCATGGTGCAAAAGCTAGCAAATGAATTGCTAGCTCTCAAAAGACAAATGTCCCAAGGTATATCTGCACCTCCTTCTTACCAAGATATACCAAGGAGGACATTTCCAAATAATTCGTATCAAGGCAATGCTACTAGGAATCAAGGACAGCAAAACTGTCTTCCTCCTACACAGGGGAAGCTTGCTATTGAAGCAGCGCCGGTCAACTCTGCCGTTGGATACTATGAAGGGGAAAATGAACTTTCTTTCCAACCTGAGTTGGAATATGAAAATGGTGCTAATCTCTTCACAGAAGGAGAAGAAAAGATAGCTGGCGACTCTACCATCAGCTTTCTAAACTACCAGGACGAAGCTAAAAAAGGAGAAGTAAGTGAAGGAGCATATGCTGTTTTCACTAGGTCTCAAAATCAGTCAGCACTTCAAGCTGATAAAGGGAAAGCGAGGGAAGAATCTCAACCGGCGATTTCAATCGCTAAACGGGGGACTCCTCTACCTTTCCAGTCAAAAGACCTGGTGGTTAATAAACAAGTAAGTGCCTCTAATGAATTTGTACCTTCTACTTCTACTCCTCAGACTAGTGCTGTCACTACCAAAAATCAAAACGATGGTTTTTCTTCCTCCGTATCTAATTCTTTTCAGCAGTTCGATATAATAGACCATGCTAGGAGAACTAAGATACAAATGTTTGAAGTTGAATATTTACAGGCTAATCCTGAACAATTTGATAGATTAGCCAAATATGTCAAAAACAAGGCCGTCCCTGTAGGACAAGAGTTTCCTAAAACTACTCATGACTCCTCCAAAAGTAAACCTACCCAAAACAATCTTGTTACTACTCCTCCTGTGGTTTCTGGAAAAATGAAACCTTTCTATGTTTCCCTACTAGTGAATGGTCACAAGTTGAGCAATTGCGTAATAGATTCTGGAGCCTCAGACAACGTTATGCCTGCTAAGGTGGCAGATGCCCTTGGCCTCACCTTAACCAAAACTTTTGGGAGGTGTTTCTCTATGGAGAATAAGCAAGTTCCACTTTTGGGTCAAATCAAGGACGCCCAATTTGCATTTGCAGCTTTTCCGGATAAGAGAATCAAGATGACAGTCTTGGTAGCTGATGTTCTAGCTTCATACGGCATCCTCCTTGGACGTAATTTTTGCAAGGATGTGGGTGGAGAGTTGAACATGGATTTGTCGGAAGCTAGGATACCTGTTAAAGGTGTCATGCAGAAACTACTTCCTGAGAAGGAGGCGAAATATGTTGTTACTCAAACATCAAACCCCAAAGCTCAAATTTTGTTTGAGTCCTTGGGAATGGGTAATTATTTTCTATCTACTGAAGATTATTCTGATTCATCAGATGAGGCTACATCGGGTGATAGCTCCGATATGTCAGATGGAGACTCGGAAGAGTTTTCAGACGAAAGTTCAGGTAAGGGTATAGCAATTCTAGATTCTTCCCTCACCGATGAAGAGGAATCTTCTGACCAGATAAAGTCTAAGAAATCAAATTCTGATGGAGTCTGGATTTTAGAATTTGATGGCAGTTGTTCTTCTACCAGTTCTGGAGCCGGAGTGGTCTTGATATCACCACAAGGTGATATTTTACCTTTTTCATATAAGCTACAGTTTGACAATACCAATAACACCGCCAAATACGAGTCCTTGTTGCTCAGATTGGAAGCGGCGCGTGCCAGAGGTGTTAAGATCCTGCATGCTCAAGGGGATGCCGAATTGGTAGTTTGTCAAGTAAGAAATTTGTACCAAACAAAAAATGAAAGATTGAGACACTATCGCAATCGCGTATGGGATTGCATTGAAGATTTTGATGTTTTCAATATTTCAGCTGTGCCAAGAGAGTTCAATGACCGTGCAGATTCATTGGCTATTTCCGCCACTCTCATGGTGCCTCACAAGGATTTCAAAGGAAGCAAGTACACTATTGAGCTAGTTTTCAGACCAAGTGTACCTGATAACGCCGACCATTGGCAGGTGTTCAATGGCGATAATCAAATCATTGCTTTCCTAGAAAAGATGGATAGTTTTGATGAGCTTTACTTTGAAGGAAGTGAATCACCACCTCGTGAATATGTTTCTGAGGTAGATTCGCAGACTGGCGAAGAATTTCTACAGTTGAAAGGAAATAAAATCCCAAAAGGTTTGGTTTCCCTTGAGAGACTCTTTGATAAACATGACAGGTCTATCAAGCAGCGGCAACAACAGTAGGATTTGAGTTCTTCCATGGAATTTGAGCAGGTCAATTTGGGTACAGAAACAGATCCTAAGATGGTCAACATCGGAAAATGTTGCACTGCTGATGAAAGATTCAAATTCATTACCCTCCTCCGCCATTACATTGATGTTTTGGCTTACTCCTATGACGATCTGAAGTCTTTCAGGCCTAAGGAGGTTCGACACGAAATTCCCCTCAAAGCTGGATCGTTGCCTTACAAACAGAAGCAGAGGCAATACAATCCAAAGATATCAGGTACGATTCTTTCTGAAATTTAGAAGATGCTGAATGCAAGGATTATTTTTCCAATTCATCATTCCACATGGGTTTCAAACATAGTACCTGTAAGGAAGAAGAACGGAGAAATCCGTATCTGTGTTGACTTCAGAAACCTCAACCAGTCTTCCTTGAAAGATAATTACCCTTTGCCCATCATGGACCAAGTATTGCAAACAGTGACAGGTTCAGAAATGCTATCTATGTTAGATGGTTTTTTAGGGTATAACCAAGTGGAGGTAAACGAAGCTGATCAGTTCAAAACTGCCTTCACCACACCACGGGGCACATTTGCATATCGCAGAATGCCTTTCGGTCTGATCAATGCTGGCACAACATTTCAGAGAGCGATGGATCTTGCCTTCAGAGATGAAATGGGCAAGTTTATTGTGGTGTATCTCGACGATTTGACTGTTTTCTCCAAAAACTGTCATGATCATGCGCATCATTTGCGACAAGTGCTGGAACGCTGTCGGCAAAATGGTATTTCCCTCAATCCCAAGAAGTCAGTTTTTGGGGTGACGGAGGGTAAGCTTCTTGGGCACATTGTATCCCAGGAAGGTACTAAGATTGACCCGGAGAAGGTTAAATCTATTCAAAGTCTCACTCTGCCAACAAGTAAGACTGCTGTTCATTCTTTCTTCGGAAAGGTGAATTTTTTGCGAAGGTTCATTCCTGAGTTTGCAGAAAAAACCCGTCACATTGTTAATATGATGAAGGGTAAGGCCGCTTTCCGTTGGACCGCGGAAGGTAAGGAAGCGTTCGAGGACATCAAGAGAGCTATTGCTCGTGCTCCAGTTCTTGTTTGTCCTGATTACACTAAGGATTTCCTAGTCTATAGCTACACTTCAGAACACACACTTTCAGCTATTCTGGTTCAGCAGAATGAAGAAGGCGTTGAATCCCCCATATCATTTATGAGTTGTCCTCTCAAAGCTCATGAATTAAAGTATTCGAATATGGAGAAGCATGCCTATGCCGTAGTCAAAGCGGTTAAGCATTTCAGGTTCTATATTCTAAACTCACACACTGTTGTCATGGTGCCTGATACAAAAGTCAAATCCATCCTAACTCAACAGGAGTTCAGAACAAAGAGGGGTAATTGGATTGCTAAGATTCAAGAATTCGATCTGGATATCAAGCCTACCAAGCTTATGCGCGGTAAAGGTTTGTGTCAATTGATCGCAGACAACGTTCCAAAAGAGACAGGGGACGAAGAAGAAGTGGTGGACATGCCAACTGTTCTTTTTGTTACTACAACTGACGAGTGGTATTCCAATATCGCTCATTTCCTTACCTATGGTGAGTGCCCTTCTCACTTGTCTTATAAGGAAAGGAGAACTGTCAAGTTAAAAGCTGCTAACTACGTTCTTTGGGACAATGGTTTGTACAAGAGAAGTCTTGACGGTGTATTTCTTCGTTGCGTGGATAAAGTGCAACAAGGTAGACTTTTGGAGTCTTTCCACAATTTGGCTTGTGGAGGGCATTTTTCAGCACCTGTAACGGCTCACAAGATTCTGCGAGCTCGATACTATTGGCCCACACTATTCCAAGATGCGTACAATTGGGTACGCAAGTGTGAGTTATGCCAACAGTTTGTTGGGAAACCAAAATTGGCAGCCTTACCTCTAAAACCAGTGGTGATTGAGGAGCCCTTTCAGCAATGGGGTATTGACTTCATTGGCGCAGTGAGTCCATCATCAAGTGCCGGACATAACTATGTCCTCACGGCAACAGACTATTTTACCAAATGGGTGGAAGCTATTCCAGTCAAACACGCTACTTCAGAGGTGGTATGCAGTTTTCTCAAAGAGAACATTATTTCCAGGTTTGGAGTTCCAAACAAAATTGTCGCAGACAATGCTACATGTTTTTCCTCTTGGGAGATTACTGATTTTTGCTACGAGCATGGGATCACTCTTTCCCATTCTTCAGACTATTATCCGCAAGGGAATGGTCAGGCAGAATCAAGCAATAAGAATCTGGTCACTATCATCAGGAAACTGGTAGATGAGAATCAGAGAACTTGGCATAAGGCATTGTTTGATGCTTTATGGGCAGATAGAATTACACCCAAAAGGGCGATAGGCATGTCGCCATTTCAGCTTCTATATGGTCTGAATGCAGAGATACCAATTACTTTGGAGTTGCCAGCATTGAAGTTGGTAAAGGCATTGGAAGATAGAACTTTTGAGAGTCCTATTGATAAAAGGATCATGTATTTGACTGAACTTGAGGAGCAGCGCACTGTTGTGGTGGACCGTATTGCTGAGCACCAAAATCAAGTAAAGAAACTCTTCGACAAGAAGACAAAGGCTCGTGAGTTTCAGGTTGGAGATCAAGTCTTGCTGTGGGACAAGAGGAGAGAACCAAAAGGAATGCACGGAAAATTTGATTCCTTGTGGAGAGGTCCATTCACCATTCATCAGTTCTGTGGTGAAAACAGTTTCTTGTTGGAGTATCAGGATGGGACACCATTCTTGTTGCCTCACAGTGGACAGCATCTGAAGCACTTCAATCCTTGAAGTTTCAGATAAGTTAAATTGTACATTTGTATAGTTTTTTTTTGTGTTTTATTTTTGTGTTTTCATGTAGTCTTTTGTGTCTTTTTTCTTTTCTGCTTGACTCTATAGCCCAATGGCATGGATGAAGGCACTTAGAGACTGGATTCTACTCCCCTCAATCGTTTCAAAGTTCGATTGAAGGAAGTTCCCTAGTTAGAGCCAGCTGTTGTTCTCAAAATCAGTTGCGCTTGTTTTTGTAGACAACCCCACGAAACTTGTCCGTTTCGTGAATCTACACTCTAAGATCGCAAATCGAGAAAAGATTTTCTTGTTCTCGTGCGAGGTCATTTGACATTTTATAACTCATTTCCAATGTTTCCTTGAATTGATTTCTCAAGATTTGCGAAGAATATTCAAGTCGTAAATTGGTTAAGGTGTTAATTTTAGTCATTTTTGAGTGTTAGTAGTTTTTGACTCTTGATATGCGAGAGCGGCAAAAAATGCCGCTCTTACATATTATTTTTAGTTGTTGTTTGATGTAATGACGGTGTTTATCGCCGCCATTACATTGTATTAAGTTTAATATGCAATAGCGGTTAAATTCATCGCCATTGCATATGTCTTCCGTCAGTTTTCCGTCGCACATTAAGGAATGGCCTTTTTGGCCGACGTCGCACATTTGTTGAGTGAAGTGCAGAAGTGGCCGAAATCGGCGCCCGACCGAGATCCTCAGGATTGTGATGTCGAGTGCCATTAATGGCCACTCGTGCCAGTCATTTAAACCCCAATCTCGACCTTTTTAATGTGTTATCCTCCTCATTCTTGTCATTTCATATGCTAAGCCTTTAGGTTGACGCGCCAACGTTCTCCTCAATCGCTTGATTGTATACTGCGGAAGCCGTGACGGATCTCGCGCTACAGGCTGGACCTAGGTTTTCAAGTGTCACGGGTAAGTTTTTTTTTCGTTTATCTTCCCCGTTGTTTCTTATTAACTAGTATTGTTAGTTGATGAGGTTTTTGTTACGTTTTCTGTTGTTTGTTTTAGTATTCGGATTAGGGTTTTGTTTTGTGTCTTTCGCTGTTAAAACCTCACCAAAACCCCCAACACTCCCGTTGTATGTCGAAGCGGCTGCATTCGCCGCTAAACCAACACCAAAATCCATTCAAACCCATTTGTAGAAGCGGCCAAACTCGCCGCTTAGCCCTACATCGAAAACCCTTAAACCTTTCAAATGCAATAGCGGTTGTTTCCGCCGCCCTTACACTGAAAGTGATGTTCTTTCCCCTGCCAGAGCGGTCAAATCATCCACTCGAACATATCAACCAATGCTTACAAGTTCTTTCCACCTGCAATGGCGGCGTTTTCCGCCGCCCCTACACCAAGAGACTACTCGACTTGTCGGAGCGGCCAAATCACCCGCCTGAGCAGTCGAGATTTTCAACATCACTTGCGGTAGCGGTCGATTCACTCGCTCGAGCATGTCAAATTCCAAAACTTCCAGAACACATGCAGAAGCGGCGTTTTTAACCGCCCCTACACATGAAATCTCTGCCAACTTGCAAGAGCGGCATTTTTTACCGCCCAAGCACATTTCCTTGGTTTTCCCTAACACTGGAAAATTCACTTTTCGAAGCCAAAAGCCCGCTTTCACCCTCGCCTCGATTTGCGCACTCAAGCCCTTTTAATGCATGCTTTCCCA
The DNA here is from genome assembly GCA_027924645.1 of Cunninghamia lanceolata. Taxonomy (NCBI): domain Eukaryota; kingdom Viridiplantae; phylum Streptophyta; class Pinopsida; order Cupressales; family Cupressaceae; genus Cunninghamia; species Cunninghamia lanceolata. The sequence continues at coordinate 1,192,388 of BSBN01000810.1, read as the reverse complement.
TCCATGATTGTCAAAACGCAGTTGACCCAGTTTATCCAATTTTCCCCTAACTGCGAGATCATGGCTTTTTGCAGTTCTTTGTCAGCATTCGTGGTGGTGTTCAAATTCATAGTTTTCTCAGGGCTCATGTCAGAATCATCTCCTTCGAAGTCCAGAGCTATGAAGTACAAATATCAGGGTGTCTTTCTGGTAACAGCAGTTCAGTCAAATGTCGATGAAATCAGAGACACTGAGATCAGACACGTGGATATGGCTGAGTTCATAGATAGAACTAAACAAGCAAACCCCTCCTGGCATATGCAGAAAATCGTTGACAGCAATATCCATTTGGTAGCATCCTTTCCTGTCAGTGCTCATAATCTAGAATTTGTCTTACAAATAGCTAACCACTACAATAGGGACACTAGAGCCATGACAGATACACAGGGGAATGTCGTCATGAGATTGGATGCAGAGTTCATGGACAAAATCTTCATGTGTCCACCACTTGAAAATGTTGGGCAAATTGATTTTGCTCAAGGTCAGCAAGATTATGACAATGATTTGGAATCTGCTAGAAGACACATAAACAACAAATGGTTAAAGATTCCTAGGGCAACTTTAACCAGATGGCCAAAAGACCTTCACAGGAGTGATTTTGTGGAGGAAGTGTGTGACTTGATTACACTCTTGAGTCGCATCAGAGGACTCCCTTCTGCCTCCAAATTCCAAGAATGGATGTACACTTACATCAAGGTGATTCTACGAGGAAATCAGAAGATATTCTGGGGTGAGCAGATCAGTAATGCTTTGCACGAGCAACTGGTAAGGGTCAACACTACTTTCAAATTTTACATGACCTCTTACCTTGTCTACGCTGCTGCAAGTATGAGGAACTTTCCGGGTTTGACCCAGGTAGGGGACAGGAGATTGGTCCCGGTATATGAATACTACCCCCAAATCACTCTGAAGGGGTCAATTCACCATTTCAGAAGAGTCAATGATGCATTCTTCTCAGTTTTCATGTGCTTGTGGGATGGTACACTGGTTCAGAGAAGAGTTTCAGATGAAGCATGGCAAGTTGTCAATTCTTTTGGTTGTTTGTTCCTACAATTCCCCACCTTCACTTATCTTTGGGTGGGATACTATCCTGGTTACCCTTACATGCTGCCACGGTATCCCAGTGATCACATTGTTCTTATGGAGCTTTGCAGGCAACTGATTATGGTTCATAATAAACAGATGGAGCTCAAAAAGTCAGGAATAAAGTTTCCTATCGAAATTGGGAGGTATTTAGTTCAGTCCGCCAACAAAGCTAAGATAATCGACTCCGAGTTGCAGTTAGTCACGATGAAGACCTACAAGAAGAGAAATCATTTCGACTTCAGAAGAGTCCAAGACAAGATCAAGAGGAAGTCGAATTTTCATGAGCCGATGGTGGAAGACATATGGGCAGATCTCAGGACCCGAAATGAGATCAGAAAACTAGATTTCTATAGGCTTCATCTGAGTCAAATTGAAGAACTGGGACTGGCTGATATTCCAGAAGGGATGGAAGACGATGGAGATGTCTTAGATCACGAATATGAGGCAAAGAATGTGGAAGCTTCACCTCTCCGAGAAGTGAAATGGTCAGTCAAGGAAGAGACATCCATCAGGAAAAGATTCCAACCTATATTAGCAAACACTAACTTGTGGTTGGAAGGTAAAGGGATCAAATTGAAAGAGTTCCTTACAGGATCCGAAGAGGGGACACAGGAGCAAACAGGTAAAAAGGTTGAGAACCGAACCAAGAATAAAAGTGATACCCCTTCTTCCTCCAAGGTACACAAACCAAAGATCAAATTCGTATCCAAGGGAGGAAAGAAGAAGGAAACCACAGAGGTTTCAGATGCCACTAAGTCAGATATGGAAGACATCAATGATGACCATATGGAAATTGAGGATGTTGAGACTAAAGAACAAAATGTTCAAAAGTCTAAAGATAAAGTTTCTGATGAAGCTGAACAAAGTGAAGATGAAGGTACAAGGGTAGAGCAACTTGATAGTTCTCCGCAGACTCCTGTGAAAGACCTTCCTTCTGATACACAAGTTCTTACACCCCCTCCTCATGTTTCATTTTCTGATGGTTTGCCAGTGATTGCTAATGTTCCTCTTTCTCCCATTCTTGTTGTTTCTTCTGACAATACTCCTCAACCCATGAGGGCTAGTATTGGGACCGTTTTTGATTCTTCTGGTTCTATTCCGAGTTTATCTTCCCCTTCTTTTGATATCGGAGAACAGACTATTTTGGAGAACCTTCTTGATGCTTCACAAAAGGTGATTGATACAGGTGTCGTGTTCACCAACACAAGTCCAATTGTCACCATTACAGGTATAAGCACGGAGCCAACCAAGCAAGTAGTGGATCCCCCTCCAGCTGTGGATGCATCAATACTTCCTCCATGGCTATCTTCCTACACTCCAAAGAGGAAGAAACAAGCTATCTCACCTGATGAGATTGACATTGAGAAGCTGTTTCCCGTGAAAGCCAAGAGTCAAAAGAAGAAGCCTAAGACCGTTTCTAGGCTAGTCACTGAAAAAGGAATCAGATATGCCAAAATTGCCAAACCCCCTGAAGGTGCCACAGTTGATACTTTTGACGTGAGCAGTTACGTCATTTCAAGGGTTGAACTTGGTAAAGTGACTCATGAAGGAGTCAAAGCAGATTTCCAAACCACGGCCACTACTCTACTGGAAAAGTATGATGAAGCCAAAAGGGAAAAAGAGCAATACAAAGCGAAAGCAGAACAACTGGCTGCTGTCCTTCAGAAAATAGTGAAGTCATCAGAGATAGTGGAACCAATGGCAGTGACAGTGGAAGATCCCCTGATACAGAAGGTTGAAAAAGCCCAAGCTAGAGGCAAAATAGTGGGGGATGTAGTGGAACGGTTGTTGGCCCAAGGACGAGTTCTATTGAAAACCGCTGTGGAAAGAAAGGAGAAAATGGACAAGGCCAAAGCTGAGCTAGATAATCTGGTGGATCTACTTTCGCAGGAGCTGCAAGATCAGGAGGAGAGTCTAGAAGAGTGGACAGATATGAAGAAGATCAAGATAAAGAATTTGATCACCATTGGGGTCGTCACCAACAGGGAATCATATCTCAAAACCAAAGAGACTCTAGCTCATCGTATTTTCATAATAAAGAGTCTACTTGAAGATCTGTGTCAAGCTCGAGAAGCCAGCGAAGATAGTGATGTCACACTCCTACATCGGCTAGAAGAACTTCCTTGCACCTTGACAAGGGAAGATCATAGTTTCCTCACGGCGCAGGAAATGATAAATTCTTTTGAAGAAATGGTACAAAAGAAATTTGAAGAGGAAGGTCCCTCTGTGCTCTCAATGGACAACTTGTATGATCAACATACGACTCTGGAGAACCTGAAGGATAATTTAGAAAAGCATGAAAAGGTAATAAAGGCAGTGAAAGATTCAATCCTCCGAGCTCGCAGCATCTCTGAAAACACAGCAAAACCAGATGCATGCGAGATGTTAGTTGTTCAAACCATGTATCAGAACTTCTTAAAGAACAAGGATGGAGGAAGCTAATGCCTTAGCTTATTTTTCTTAAATTTTATGTAAATAGAATTTTGTTTTGGACATCTGCACATGTAATTTTCCAAAATGTAATTACATGTGAGACAAGAGAAGTCATAAGTCAAATAGGACTCTCTTGTTGAATAAGTCAAATTAGTTATAGATTTCCTAGATTTTCTCAAGGTCTTTCCCTATAAATAAAGGGGACCTCTTTTGTGAATACTATCTTTTGTCTATTGCAAGAAAACTCTGGCGAATTGAGAATCAAATCAAGACTTTGTGCTTTTTGTGAAAATCAATATTCAAATATTTATCAATACAAGAAAGCAAGTTCAATTCCAATCTTTGTCTTGGAATTATTTGTGTTGTGATAGTTTTGTTCTTACGTCTTGCTATCATAGTCTTATTTTGATAATAATTGAAGTGTGGAGTTTATTACAAGTGATTGAAGAGAGCTCTTAATTTGATTCTGGTAAACTTTGTGTTATCAAATTAGTTGTGGGTTATATGTTCATGTTTGTGAAAATACAATAGTTTGGAGACTTTGTGCTACAAGTTGTTCTATTTGATTTACTTTTATCATCTTGAGGAGGAGTGAAGACTTTGCGCTGCATTCTACTTCAAATAGTTCCGGTTACAAGTAGTGAGTGAGGTAACATAAAACTTTGTGTTTCTGTGATATTGTGATAATTTATAAGTTTTATATCAAGAGTTAGAAATATAAACATCTATTCTGAAAAAAGAGAATGAGATGAGATGGAACCACCACAAACATAGTTTTTAGTGTACATAAATTTGATAAGTGTTTGATTTATAAAAGTTAAGTAATTAGAGGGAACCTCCCCTTGCTGAGAGGAGAGACTTTGTCTCATCATAGCTGTGGCTGATGTACCCATTTTGCCGTTAGCGAGTTAACGACAAAATATTCACCCAACAAGTTGGTGGACTCCATCTAGCCTCCAATCTTCTCTTTTGAGCCTCAACACCCTTACTCCCATTAACGGGGAGATAAAAATGATTTTTTTTTACAAATTATTCATTTATATTTGAAGGCCAATCAATTTTAAGACAAACAAAACTATGGCATGTTACATTGAATTAGTTTAACACCGATAAGATTTATATTAACTATATATTTATCTTTTAAACTTTGACTATCACTATGGAAGACAAAGGAAATATAAGACCAACACATATATTCCCCCTAGAAGACTCGTGAAAAAAACCATGACATGCATATTAGTAACATTAATCTACTTGCACTATTGAAGCCCTTGTTAGGCCTTCTCCACTAGCTTCAGCTATGGCACCACTAATAGCCTCTAGCACTACCAGAGACTCAAACTCAACCATATGGATTAGGGCTTTAAAGGTAACCCACACCTCTCATTCATTCTTCATTCTAATTGTCTATTGCATTTTGGAGAGAAGCATGCATTTGAGACCAATTAATTGAGGAAGGAAACTTTCCCCCATCAAAGGTTAAGTGGAGCTCAATTTTCTCTATCATCATTTGGACCTCGTTAAAGAGTGCCATGTGGACCGCTTTAGGCACATATGAGTTTGGGGCTGCCCCACTTTGTTAAAAAAAGGGAGAGAGAACAAGGTAAAGTTGCAACTATGTAGCTTTTAATTGTTTTCAAAACTAAAATAAAAGCATGTGTAAATCTGAAAAGTACTTTCGATTTAGATGTAATAGTATTTCTCCAATTTAATCAATAGTAGAAGAAAAAAACATGATAGAAGAAGACAGAATTTACATGGAGAAACCCTTGAGGGAAAAAACTCCACACCCAAAGAGATTTATTCTTGTATAAATTCATGTAATTGACTTTACAATAATAGTGAAATCTTCTTTGAATTCTGATGCACTCCTTTGCTTCTTCAATCTTCAAAAGTTGTTATACATTTATCCTATGACGCTTTTTTCTACAACCTCAAGGCTTCAATTTATAGAGTTTTGGAACTCTAAAAATGCAATAAATTTATCCAAGAACATGAATTAAATCCTCATGCAAAAACCAAACGCCCATATAGTGAACTTCAAGTTTGCATTATAGAAAACAACTCTGTTAACTGCAAGTCTTGATCATGGGTGCCCATGTTGTCCCATTCAACCTTAGTCAATTGAAGTATCAAGTCACCATAAAAAAACACAACTAAAAGTCTCAAGATTGACACCTAAGTTGTCCCAATCTATTTTAGTTAACTGAAGTGCATCACCACACATCAATCTCATGCAAACAATATGCATGATTGTTGTCTCCAATATTATTATGAATCAACCTATTCTGTCACATGCAAGAGTCATGCAAACACCTGTAGCACCATGCAAGAGTTATCCAAAATTGATCTTGAGTTAAGAGTGTCATGCAAGATACATGCAACACCATATAAATGACATGCAACAACATGCAAGTCCATATAACTGATATGCAAAATCATGCAAGTACAGGAAAATTCATATAAGCGACATGCAACAACATGCAAGACCATATATATGACATGCAACAACATGCAAGCACATGCAAGTTCATATAAGCGACATACAAGCACATGCAAGTGACATGCAACAACATGCAAGTCCATGCAAGCTTTTATGAGCTCATACAACCACATGCAAAAATATGCAAGTCCATGCAAGTTTTTATGAGCTCATGTAACCACATGCAAAAAAAAAATGCAAGTCCATCCAAGCTTTTATGAACTCATGCAAGCAATATTCCAATATCATGCATCTCTAACATAATAGATAACCCCCACATCATAATCATGCGAAGTGTACCAACAATATCCACTCATGCACACAAAAAAACAAACTCCTAGTCTAAATATAAGACACCTCCAAAGTGGGCACCCAAGTTAACTCCCACTTCCTAGGAGGTATCAACAAGTCAAGATAGACATCATGGAGTTAACTACAAGTCTTCATGTACTCCACTTCAAAAGTGGGTGCCCAAGTTTGGTCCTACCTCTTAGGAGTTAATTACAACATGCCAAGTGATATAATTAAATATTAATTTGTCTCTCAAGTTCCTATGTGTTGGAGAACACTTTCCAAGAACTTTGGAGACACATGAATTTGGTTAGGATTGTAAAGTTAATGACAACTTATCCCAACATTCTCCCACTTGACATTATATATTGCAATTACTCTTATGAGGTAATAAAATTTTAATCACAAGGAAAAACATCCCTAGCCATCAATGTACCATTGATTCTTCAACATGCTTTTGTGCTCCAATAAGATACTTGTAAAAGCAACTATGATAACCACCATCTCAAACAAGAACTCCTCACATCATGTTACCCATGATAAGCTAAGGAACATGCCAAGGTGAAACATATCAACTGTCACTGAAACCTGCACCAATCTCCATATAAACACAAGCATCAAATCACATGATAACATAAGACTCTGAGTGTCTGCCACACTCATACCAAAAGGAAAAGCAACCACAACAAGTACTATCTCATCCAAAATATCCATACCTCAAAAAACCAGGGCAAATAAACTATCATAGGTAGAACTCCATGCCATCAACATACCAACCTAAAACTGCAATCAAGTCCTTGTAAATCAATCCTGCTGACGTTACTCAGTGGATTAGTTCTTAATCAACTGACATTACTTAGTAGTTGATGATCCCAAGTCTTTGTGGATTAGTTCTTAATCAATTGATGTTACTCAGTAGTTGATGTGTGTTGTTGTTTTCCATTCAGGGGCCTTACGTTTGCTCATTAGCAGGATTCTGTTTCTATAAAGATGCTACACAGAAGGTTATTTACACAGGATATTTCCACAAATAGTGTGTCTATATTTAAATCTTTGCATGATATTTATCCATTGTACATGCTTTAACTTCAAATATGCTATGAATTTTCATTTATCTACTAGATGTCTGCATATTTTATGTAATTTACTTCTGATTGTCTATTATTTGCAATTGTGATGGTGAAATGTTTTGAAATTAAAAGAAATGTAAACAAATACTTGAAATTATGATGAATCTTCAGCTATTGAGTCACATACACACTTGATACAGTCATGAGAAGGAAGAAATCAAACCATATTTTCACCAGAATGTTCCACAACTAGATATAGATGATGCAAACTTCAAAGGATGAGGAATGAAAACAATATATGTAGACTGATGAGCACTCCAAGGGACGCAGCAAATCAAAGCATATATCAAGAATTCAGACATAAATTACTCAGAATTTACGATGATTTGTAATCAAACTGGTCTTCTCTTTCATTAAGTATGCGAAAATATGTATGCTTACAATAACTTTGAAATAGGCCCTGAATATTTCAGCAAACAAATTTCAATTAAGCTTCGAATATTCAAAATAAGGCGTCCTTGCACCTTTTATAGAATAAGGTGAGGGAGCGGTTACACATGATCTACTATCAAGATTTTTCTAGTAAGATCAACGGTGTACATTCTTTTGACTTGGTCAACTTCATCTCATGGCACAGGTTGCCAGCTGGCAACCATCTAGGTAGCTTATTTTCTGCTAAATACCTGATGCAGATATTCCCTTTATAGTGTATCTTCATCTAGTCATCAGGTCTTCTTCATCTTCATGATCATCATGATCATCGCTTTCCGTGTCTTCATCATCCTGATGAATATCACCCTGTATATGGACCTGCATGGTTGTCTGGATATTTTCATATGCTTTTACTATTCTCTCAACTTCTCCACCATCCTGAGTTTTGGCTTTGCTGATGGCATGCTTATGTGCTTGGAATTTATCCCTGAGGGTTTCCAATTTATTTTTCCTGCTGCTCAATGTTTCATTGTAGTTCTCCACCCTGACCTTGATCCTCATGATCTTATTCATTGCTTCTTCTGTCAGGTGGTTAAGAGGGTCATTAGCCATTGGATGGAAGTTATTATGTAGAGCTTTTATAGCAAAATTTGCATCTTGATTCTCAATCTTTCCTTCTACTTTTCCCTCTAAAGCTTCCAGGATTTCTGCTTCAAATGACATCATATCATGCAACTTCATACTGATATCCTTTAATTTATTGTTGCATCTCTTAATACATCATTTTCAAACCTGATGTCTTTATTCCAAATATCTACCAACATGGCAGTGTTATTATCTAGCACTTGATGATTTATTAGGACCTGAGGATTTATCCTCTTTATTTCATTCAAAGCACTCAAGGCTTTCTCCAACTGGAATGACCTTCTCCCGGCCTTAGTCTGTAGTTTATCAACTTTTCTCCTTGAGATACCCAAAGAATTCCACCTCTGCAAAGAGGCATTCACTACTTCCTCAGCTCCGATGAGTGCATATGACATCCACTTTCTCATTATTACTGACTCATGCTTCATCAGGTCCAATTTATTGATCTCCTCTTGAGAAATTACATTCAATGGGAATGCCTGATTTGATACTATATTATCAGGGTTAATCAACCCTTTTATGTATGAATGCAGCTGGGCAATGTGCTCCTTATGTTGCTTATTCTTCTCCTTTTCTCTCTTCACCCTTTGGGTTAAGGAATCAATTATATCTTTTCCTTCCTGACCCTCTTGGTCTTCATTAGCAAACCCCAAGTCCACTATTGTAATATAGAATTCTTCTAGGGTGATCTTGCCTTTCTCCTTTTCAACTGTAGGAAGTGCTACCCGGGCGGTCCTTCTGCCCGTAGCAGGATCTCTTCTAATGGCTGAGGTTAATCTAGCCTTCCTCTTAGGCTTCATGATGGTTTCTGAAAACAATGTCGAAACATCAAATTCCTGAAGTTCAAACCCAGATTCCATACCTATTTCTTTCTTGAGCCATTGGGGTACTTGATCTCCAGATCCTTAGCGTCCATCATCATCATCATGTCTACCCTGATCTCCTGTATCTGCATCTATTCCCGATAGAGGGTGACTTCCTCATTTCTTCCTCATGATGATCTTCATGAGGGTGATCTTGTTCTATTTCCTCCTCCTGAGGAATCTCTTCTGGCAGTGGAGGATCTTGTGTTGCATCCACTTGATGATCATGTATTTGATCCTGCATTTCATCTTTTTTTGTTTCATCCACCCTGGTGATCTCCTCATCCTAAGGCACATTCGTTTCTGTGGATACCATTTTATCTAACCTAGGTACACTAACCTGATCTTGGATCACATTTTGATCTGCACCTGTTGGATCTACCTCCTGAGTCTTTAGGTCATCATGACCTGATATTTCTTCATGACCTGAGGTTTCTTGAGTCTGGGGGGCATCATCAGATGATGTATTTTTATCTTCCCCACCTTTTTTTTGGACTTCTACTATTTTGGGCTCATCAAATAAATGTTGCAAGGTGTGACCCTTGGTCTTCTTGTTCAGCGTTGCGCTGCGGTGGTTTGTGACAAGGGCTTAACCGCCTCCCGTGCTTGTTAAGTCAAGTGGTTGTATTGGGCATTAACATGTCGATCTTTTGGTGCAACGACAACTAACAGTTGGTATCAGAGCTGAGGTCACGAGTTCAAACCCCGCGCTTGCGTTGGGGGGGATTGTTGCAAGGTGTGACCCTTGGTCTTCTTTTTCAATGCTGTGCTGCGGTGGTTTGTGACAAGGGCTTAACCGCCTCCCGTTCTTGTTAAGTCAAGTGGTTGTATCAGGCATTAACATGTCGATCTTTTGGTGCAATGGCAACTAACAATAAATCCTATTGTTATTGGCCCATCTCTGGAGCATTGCCTGCTGTCTCCGCCAGCCTGACTTCTTCAATATTTTGTACTTTATCAGGTGCCCCTGCTTGATGTTTAGGACTTTCATCCTCCCTGTGTGTTAGGTCTACCACCTCAGGGCTAGTTACCTAATTGACTAACTTATCTAGCCCAATTTGCTGGGCTGCCCTCTCTGGGCTATCTTCTTTTCTTTGTTTTACTTGCTTCAAGTCTTCTAATATTACCCTCTATGTTGATGGGGTTCCCTGTTGAGTTATGCGAGTACTTGAAGCAAGTACCTCCATTCGTTGAGATGCTACGTTCTCTACCACCTCATCATCTGATAAGTCTACAGTCTCTTCCAGTGAGACATGACCACCTTGAGTTGTTCTCGAGGCTTCTTTTAGTTGCTCTTCAGCCTTCTCAGTTTTAAATTGAATTATGGTAGGAAGTGGCACATCATGTTGCAATTCTTTTCTAAATACTTCACTACCAACTCCCCTTAACATTACAGGGTCATGTCTTATCTCACCCCTCATATGTGTTCTTGGTTTCTTAGGGGTGGATGCCATTAAGGGTGCCTTCCTCTTCCTTGTGAATATCATAGGAACATCATCTGAAAGCTCCTTAGTCACTAGATCCTCCTCAACAAGGACATCTTCTTCTTCATGTTGCCTTGAGGATTAGCCCACATCTTGTGTTTCCGTCGTATCTACAGCCGCCCTCAGGATCCTTTTGGTCTTTTGCTTATCCTCTGGAGGTGGTGCAGATGAGGCTGACGCCTGTCCTGATGCGGATGCACCTTCAGCTGATACATCAATTCTTTCAATTATTACTCCCTTAAGATTATCGTCAGTTTTCTTCTTTTCTCTGGGAGGTCCTTTGCTTTGTTTCTGAGGTGGCAACCTCTCTCCATTAGATTTCCTTTTCTCCACAAGAAAGTCATCATATTCTTCATCTGAAATCTCTTTCCTTTTCCTTTTATTATCTATTGTGACTACCACACCCCTCTTCTTCAGTGCATTAATTTGTTCAGTCACCCATGCTTGGGTCAACTGCAGCACCCCACCTGTAAATCTATCCAATGAAATATCCTCAAGATGCGTCAGATCAGGGGCTGAAATGGTGTCATTGTACACCTTATTGTCCTCATACTCATTGGACATGGTCTTACCATTGTCCTTCAATTGTGTAGGCACTGGAATGCAATCAAATGTCTTGATCTGGTTGAGGGTGAGCCTTTGATATTTCCTTCTTCTGACCTCGGCTTCATCCTCACAATCTGTCCAGAAATCCTCCAAGTGCTTCTTGTGGATGGGTTGACCTATAATCTTCTGCATCCTTCCATAGGGGTCATATGATCTGGCCAATGGAAATGGCTGCAAGTTCATCATGTTCAGACCCGCTATGGCTTTCTTTATGTTTTCAGAATCTGGGCACATGTACCACCCTATAGTTACTGGAAACAAAACTGGAGGAATCTTATTGTTTTCTTTATATGTATCAAGTATTGTCGACACTTGTCTTACAAATTCCATCAAGACTACCCCATCAGTAGGGTACCTGGGTAACATTAAGGGCTGGCCCTCAAAACCTTCTACTCTTATGTATGAGAATGTGGCAAACTGGATGAACCAGGTGCCATGTCTGTATATCATTTCTTGAGCTTCCATGCTTAATCTTTTAGTCCTATCCTCTTCCATTGTTTTGACCAGATGCATAGAAAATTCATCATTTACTAGTTTGTAATCATGGAGATAGTTTATTCTTTGCAACTGAGGATAATGATCCCATATATAGACATCATTCAGATTGCCACCAATCTTTCTGACTGTGCTGAGTGCATCAAATGTACCTTTATATGCACATGAGTATACAATATATGAGGTCATATAAAATGAACATTCCAGGCCTCCTAGGTTCATTAGCTGTTCATCCAGGGCATCACTGATCATTTTAGCCCATAGTGGCTTATTATCTATGTAAATGCACATTATGATAACCCCATACATCCAGTCTTTGAAGCTTCTAGCATTAGGCTAGCCTGTGACTCTGCTGAGTAAGGCAATCACATATTGATACTCATCATCAAAATTAAACTTGTACATGTGCACTGGCAATTTAGTAGAGGCAGTGTAAGGGCTGTTCTTAGCTCTTCGTTGATACATCCTCTTTCTTGCAGCCTTTTTGTTGTTTATATATTCAGCTTCCAACTTCTTCAGATCTATGCTAACTACCTTCTTTCCCAGTGGTAGATTAAATGTAGCTGCAATCCCTTTGATAGATAGATCTGCATATACCCTGCCATGTTTTTCCACTCTCCTTGTCTAAGGGTTTTAATTCTTGGCGCACTCAATTACCAACTCTGGAGTTTCCATAGCATAAGGAAATCCAACTGCATGCCACATTCTTGACACAAATATGCTATCCAACAGGGTATTATCTTTATCTTCGCTCGTCTTGGATGACCATGCCACCATATCTGTACTTCCCTGATGAGTATCTCCTAGGACACCATATTTGAACTGTACTCCTTCTAGTTGAGCAAACATGGGTTTGACAAATTCTGCATCAGACTTGTTCTTCCTGATGTCTGCCATGGCTTCCTGCAACCAACACAACTGGTCTTACAACAATATCCACATGCATGCATATACAACATCATGCATGATATACTCATTAAGCTCTATTTCAACATGATATACATACTTACAGTTCAACCTACCCGAAAAACATCCTACCTGGACATGCAGAAAATGACAACAGGAGGGCTTTAACTACTTACCTGATAATGCTTATCTCCTGAATTAAGCTGATGATTATGAAAAGGGCTCAAATGGTGGTGATGATCACGTGTTCTGTTCTGCTGTAGGCTGTATGTGTCTGTAGGTAACTCGTACAAGGGTTTGAACGTCCTGTGCTATAAATTCTCATTTTATCGTAAGGTAAAATGAAAATAACCTTGTAGACTTACTTTTATACTCATTATTAGGGCAAACTAGGGCAATACAAGGCAAATTTGATCATAACCATTGATCTTATGTCATAAATCTACGGGCATTGCAGGTGTTTAGATCATGTTCGCAATCAGCGGGAATCCACTTACTGCATTTATGGCATTTAATGTTGCGCGGCAAGATGAGGGGGGTGATCTCCAGAAGATCAGGTGATATTTGAAATATCGGGTGATATTCAGAACATCAGGTGATGTTTTAAGATCGACTGATATTTGGAACATGACCCCTCAAAAGTAAAGTGACCCCCTTTCGAAAGATCAGGATGACGTCACTGTCATGCTATTGTAAAAGGCTGATCATTAGAAATATACCTCCACGAGGTAAAAGGAATATGACGTCATCATCAGGGTGATTTTCTTTGTTTATCAGGATTGGATGACATCACCGGCATATTGGTTGTAGGGTGATATTTTGTGATAGGGTGATATTTGAAAGATAGGGTGATATTCAGAAATATGACCCCCACAAAATATCATGAAGCTGACCGACGGGTAAATACCTCTATCACTTAAAATTGACGTTCGGATCTCCAGATAAATGATTATCGGGTGATAAAATTGGATCGGGGTGATCTTTCATAAGATGACTGATATTTGTAAATATGACCTCTTCCTTAGAGTATCAGGTTTGACCAGGACTTTGACTTATCATAACTTTCGTTCCCTAAAGAATATCAGGGTGATCCAAAAGGCAAACCTGCATGAAATTTTGTACTCTTTCCAACCACGAGGTTTTTGATATGAAAAAATAACTTTGACAAACTAACCTCATCAAGATGACTTACCCCAGCTTCCTTATGTAGGATCACCTGCATGACTTACTTTTGCCAGACCGCCGAAAAGGGAAAAAAAAAAAAACAAGAACGAGCCAAGCAGAAAAGTTGGGTCCCTGTTTTGTCAAGTCAAAATGGGGCGTGTTGTGTAACCATACAACACTACCAAATTGTTGTTAACAACACTAGAATCCAATACAAAACCTTAACTCCATAAACATAAGAACCTTCAAGAACAAGAAAATATACCAAGAAAGAGAGAACCTACAAATCAAAACATGTATTTATACCACACTAACATGTGCCAAACTATGTAAAGTAAGATCTCTTTCAACACTCCCAAACTGAAAAAGTTAGTAACATCTAACATTCATAATTATGATGAAAACACTGCAGCAATAGATGTCAATCTCTCACTGAAAGTAGATCAAACTAGCCAAACATTCCCTCAACAAGGGGAATAAGCCCAAAACCACAAACCATTTATGTACCTCTTTAAACAAGTCCTCAGAACTAATTCCATAGCTCAAGACCAAAAATAATGAGAACAACAAAAATCCATAAGCCCATACATTTACTTCTCAACAATTCTTTTCAAGACTTATGTACAAGAGAAGATAAGATACGTATAAAGAATGCATCTAATAATCAGGTGGGCAACACCTCTTAGATCATTCACCTACCGAGTAGATCAAGAGTGGGATACAAGATTGTCCTTGCATATAACATCAAGCAATAAAATCTTATAATAAAGATAACCTTCTCATAAGGTCTATAATGGACTCACATCCATTTCCAAGTGTAGGCTCTTTAGTCCTTTTGTTGACATCTCATAATGAGAAATCTTTCCAACACATATCTCTAAGTTCAAGAGATATCTAGCCTCACCCAAGTCTCTCTAGTATCCACGAGTATTCACTAATCAAACCATGCTAACTTCAAATGCAACCTGCAAAATCATGAAGGTCCAAGCAAATGATTAATACTTCAAAACCAAAGAGAACTAACCAAACCATTGTCAAAATTCCAACTCTAGAATCAGGAACATATCATGACATCATGATCTAACATCTTCTTAAAAGAAGATCATATGCTCTAATGAATATATCTTGCTCCCAAGAGCACCTATATCATGCCAAAACCTCTAACTCATGATCAAGAGTGCATCATGACATAATACCATACATCCTCTAAACCAAGGATCATATTTCATAACTGATAAGTTATAAACTCAACATCTCACCAAAAACTCCAAGAGTCCATAAAAAACTAAGATGTCAATACCTCTTCAAAAAACATGAAGATCTAGCGTCCTCTGTCAATAGAACCAAAGATGTCAATGAACCCTCTCTGCAAACTAAAGGAATAATCTAAGAGCTCCTTATGACACCAACAACCATTGCAAAAATAATCCATCTTCTAATCAAAGATTATGCATGGCTCACAACCCTGCAACAACAATTTAGAACCAATATCTTGAAAACAAAGAAGATAAAACACATTTTGTAAATGCACAAAACTCCCACTGAAAGTGATACCAAGTTATGCATGATATCATGATCAACATCATTACCAAAACTCTACTGAGAGTGAAAAAAGCTTCTCATGTAGCATAACTTTACTACTATAGATTCCAATGAACAACTAAATCAGGTACTCCAAACCATCCTGTTGTCTCACTACAATAAATACTAATGTAATCAAGGTGACCAAGAAGAGGCCTACCAAATAGAATCCACATCATCTTATTCACAAGATCTACACACATGCAACATCTCATAAGAGAAAAATATGATTAGTGCTTCAACATCAAATAATTGAATAAATAGATTCAACCCCACATCAGTAACATGTAGAACAAATGTAACCAGATATAACATGTAGATTTTCAAGACTCAAACACCATGATCAATGCTGGACCTTATTTGCCAAACAAATCCACATAGGAGTAACCATAGATCATAAGAGCCCAACAAGTAGCCTTGCAAATTTGAAATTGTTTCCATCCAGAAAGTGTTTGAACACAATTTTCCATAGATCTACAAACCACAAATTTTGGTTAACATGTAAAACCTACAAAACCATATCTCTATTAATTTGAAACCACTTAAACATCCAAACATTCACACCAATTAACACCATCAAATATGTCATCTAAAATAATGGAATATCACAGATCTACAAACCCACACTTTTGAAACAGGGAAACTATGTAACCTACATATTCAAAATAGCATGAATATGAGAAAAGAGAAACTAGGTTGTTCAGGAGTGTCCATATCATAGAAATACTAACTCCACCACCTACATACAACCAATGGCAAATTATTGAGTGCTTTCATGTAACCATGGACTGAAACCATGATCCCTGTTGGTGGTTTTTTAATTCCCAACCTGATCTTAAAGACAATCTAAAGAATAGCCAGTTCTAATGATCAATTGACTTGAGGGATTGGCCAACGAATGGGAGTCAAATCAATGACAATCCCCTGCACTTCTGGCTCTATCAAACCAAGGCGGGCTTACCTAGACAGTAATCTAAAATTTCTCCACTAGTATACAACTAGAGTACTATTGTAGACAGATCAACTCTCTCTTTTAGGTCAACGATATATAGGTTTCGATACAATTTGGCTAATTCCTTGACAATTTACAGATTATAGGCATAGAGAGATGAAATACCTAAAACTAAAAAATACATCAAATGTAACAGGTATTCATATTCTTCTTTGAAGATTTGGTTCAGTTCTGATAGGGTTCAACTTCCTGATCGGTGCCTATCTAGGTACAGAGTTAATTTCATACAACATACATATCATATGAATCAAGAAATTTGATCACAAACTACGTAATGCAAATGCCTTGCATTCACATATTCATGGTATGAATTCTGACTAAAATTCTCCTTAAAGATCCTGTATATTGCATTCAAAATAACTTCCCAAAGAAAATGCTAAGAGAACTAACCTATACCATTAACATAGAGATGAGATTAAACAGATTTTCTATTTAACTTCATTGAGAGATTTGGATATGATATATGGAGACAATGAAAATTAGATTTCATGTACTCATATTTTCCAATTTGATCAAAATTTTATACATAGAATATATTTGGTATACAATATTTCCTCTTCCCCACATAAAACTAAACAAGATAACTAAGACTCCCAGACTTAGACTACTCGAACCCTTTGCAAATGGCCCTGAATTCCCTTTTATAGAATAAGGGAGCAAACAAGCTTCAGGCCATGTACAGATGTCATATTTTTGTTTGACAATCCTTACAAATCTTGTTAGAAATAGAATATGCCAAAAGGCATCTTTTAGGCTGTTTAGGTGGAAAATTGGATTTGTTAATGTTTTAGTGTTTTGATGTTTAAATCCTCCTTTCCACTATACATTCAAGGATCTAGGGTCAAGTGGCGAGCACTATCATACCCTAGGTCGCTTGTGAGATGTAGGGAAACTTGGATTAGGGAATTTAATTATTAAGTTTCCTTCTCC
Organism: Cunninghamia lanceolata; assembly: GCA_027924645.1. Classification (NCBI taxonomy): domain Eukaryota; kingdom Viridiplantae; phylum Streptophyta; class Pinopsida; order Cupressales; family Cupressaceae; genus Cunninghamia; species Cunninghamia lanceolata. Next base: position 1,174,869 of record BSBN01000810.1, on the reverse strand, counting down.
TATGCTCAATTGACTATTAAAACCCTAATTATATAAATACGACAACAAATTGACGAATAACAGAAAAAGCTCTTGTAGACAGGAGTAAAATACCAAATCACAGAGTACCTATTTTTGGGGCTCTGAAGCGAAACAGTCGGGGACACTGGAGTGGGTGCCCTAGTCCAAGGTACCAATTTCTTTGTGGGATCCGGACCTCCTTCCGACACTGATCAGTCCTGTAACTTCTGTTTCTAGAAATTTGTTTGCGGAGGACACTAGAGCGAGCACCCAAGTCCTAGAAATGCTTTGGTGTCCTGCTTCTCTTCAGATCCTGAATCCTTGATGCCTGCCAATCCTTCCTGCAACTTCACTTTTCCCATATGCGACACCTATAACCTACAATCACAAGATTTGGTTTGGGGGTTGTGGTGTTTAGAGGCTTGCCTCAGTCAAGCCCTGGAGGACACTTAAGTCTTCGAACACCGTTGTTAGATAAAGAGTGTGTGCCCTTGTGAGGCAGAGGCATAAACCAAAGGAATTGATCATGAAAACACAATATAATGCCACCTTGTAGTGAAGATATCATGGGAGGAAGATGCTCTTCATTCCGTGATGAAATGGATGCTCAAATCTACAAAAAAACACATAAACCACACAAGTCTAATCTTGCAACACAATGAAAGCCTTGAGTCACTTTGAAAACACTTGAACATCACCCTTGCCATCTAGTTTACAAATGAATTCCTAAACATGCTTTTATATGCAACTACAAACACTCTCGCCAAGATTTCAAAAATCAAAACTTACCATATTGGTAAAAGGACCAAATAACTGTCATAAATCAACACTTAAATTTTGGGCCTGACCCAAAATAGGGTAGGACTAGGGCGTGGGCACCCAAGTCCTCCCCCCTTTTTGGGTAGGGTTAAGGTGAAGGGGTCCTCCTAGGTCCACTTTGCCATGAAACCTAGACCTCATTCCATTGGGATGCCAAAATATGAATGAAGATGTCCTAAATGCATTCTAAAGACCTGGGAGCTAAACCTTATAAGGGAAAAGCCCCCAAGGGGACATTTTTTGACATTACATTTATCCCCCACTTTAATGTATGTATAAATGTGAGGCCAATACATGCATTAAAGTAAGGTCACAAACACAGCAAACACGCCAAGCACGGAGAAGACATGCCAATCACATAGGAGACAGTAATAGGCACACAAAACACAGAGAAAATAGTTACAGTCATGTAGAACATGGAGAATACAGTCAATGCATAGAAGACACATTAATGCATGGAAGACATAAATGATATCTTTTCTTTTCTTTTTCTCATATATATGAAATGCAAATGCAAGTATTGGAAAGTAAACAAACCTCCCATAATACATGATGCACTACCTTAGGGCACAAGTCTCTGTATATATGGGGCAACACACACGCAAGACATGCAAAACCTCCCAAAATGTAGGAAGCACTACCTAAGGGCACTAGCGATGGAGTGTACCTATTTCTAGATCCAACACCATCTTAGGCACATTACAGGCACACATCGACGATTGGGATTCACCACAACAATCGCTGAAAAAATGCTTAAGGGTTGAGTTAGTCACAGAACTGCACCTTGCCTCCGCAGAGGACTTTTGAAAATGACAGGATGATGCAATCTGCTCTGAGAAATACACCATCCCTGCCTCCGTAGAGGGCTTAAGATAAAAAGGATATACGCGATATCCCGCCTCCATAGAGGGCTTACATGATTGATTGATTGATTGCAAACAAACTCATGATGCACGATGCACTACTCTAGGGCACAAGTCTTTGCATTTAAGGTCAAACACATTGCTAACATCTATAACATACAGCTTACCTTATTTATGCCCCCACCTTAAGGTGGTTGATATCAAGCATCGATATCAAGCATGTTAAGGTAGGAAGAAAACACATAAGGGAACACCAAATTTCATAAAACCCATGCCCCCCAGAGGTGACATGTACTTTACGATCGCCAAATGTTCCAACAAACACATCCCTGCAAGAAACATGTTAGTGTCTACAACATCATGATAAACAACAACATCAATGCATATGATTGACCACACAAAGAGCCAAGTTTTGATGAAGGGGGTAAATCATAAAACACACAACATAAATAGAATACAAAAATAGAATATTTCTTTATTGATCTGGGAAACTCATTACATTACAAAAGCTCAATTATAATCCAAGGAATCAATCCTCCACAGGCTGCAACACACTATAGCTACACCTCACCAGGCTCTAGAATCTTCTGCCTTCTGTAACCCAAAATCAACTAGGGTTTCTATTTTCCCGCCTATTCTTGACTCCACACTTGCCCCCTTGACTTTGCTACTGCATAGGGTTCCCAAAATAGTCATAAATAGCACTTTTTGGCAGCCTCCAGCTAAATTTTGAAATTTGTAACTCCCTCCAAAAGTAGGTCAACTTCTGGGAAGCATAACTTTTGATTCGAGTGTCTGATTGACGAACCGTTTTAAGCGCCAGAAAGCTTATGATGTGAACTATCATGCTATAAATCTATAAACATATTTATGTCAGCTTTTTGGGATGTTATGGGATGTTTTAGTGCCTTATATCTTAATTCAGAAATTTTCAAGGGCTTTTCAGAAAACAAAAACTTTAATATCTTTCAGCTCACAAATGATCTTTTCCTAATTCCTTCGCCAAAGGTCTTATATTTCCATTATGTAACTTTCTATAAGTTTTTGCTTCAATCCGTGCCCAAATGCAAACTTTCCTAAAATGGCAGGTACACTTTCCAAAACAAGCAGGTTGCTATTTTTAGCAGTTTTGGCAAAATTGAAAGTCCTACATCATTATTCTAGATGTTATGGAACTAGAAACACTAATTATTGAAAGAAATGAAAACAACTACAATGATTTTGAATCAACATCTTTTTGGATGATGCAAGATTGCCCTTACACCACAGGATGCTCCTGCATCAGACACCCAGGGTAATTTGAGAAGTGACCCTATCACGTCTCAGATGTTTGTGTGTGGAAAAATCAAACTGTCAACCTTTGCCTTAGACAACCAAGAAGAATCCTCAATAGGCCTTCCTTTCCATTTTACTAGATATTCTTTATATTGCTTGTTCTGAGTACTTCTTCCCACACAGCTATCCAAGATCTCTTCTATCTCCTCCATTGAAGTAGATGCCAGAATACTCCACTATGCTTCTATTGGTCCATCCTCTGTTCCACCTTCATGATATTCTGATAAATCAGCAATGTTGAAAATAGGGGAAATATTGATCCCACTCGACAGCTCTACCTCATATGCATTTCTTGAATCATGCTTCTTTAGGATTCTGCATGGTCCAAATTTCTTCATTTTTAACTTATTGTATGTTCCAATTGGGAATCTTTCTTTTCTCAAGTGAACCATGACTTCATCTCCTACCTGGAACTCCTTATACCTCCTCTTTTGATTTGCCTTAGCCTTGTACTAAATATTCATCTTATTAATGTGCTTTCTCACCTCTTCATGCAAATTCTTTAGATGTTCTGCAAAGTCTTTGGCTTCAGCACTTGTCTTTTCTCCTTTACCAGCTTCCTTAACTCAGAAGCATTTCTCAGGCTATTACCATAAATAATCTGGAAAGGTGATTTACCAGTACTCCTATTGACAGAATTGTTGTAAGCAAATTCTGCCTGTGGTAAAATCAAGTCCCATCCCTTGGGCTTATCTCCTACTAAGCATCGTAGTAGGTTACCCAAACTTCTATTCACCACTTCCATCTATCCATCAGTCTGTGGATGGTGTGCAGAACTAAACTTCAAATCTGTCTTCAATTTCTTCCATAATGTCCTCCAGAAATAACCAACAAACTTGGTATCTCGATCTGAAACTATGCTCTTTGGTAGACTATGTAATCTCACGACCTCCCTAAAAAATAACTCTGCAATATGAACAACATCATTAGTCTTCTTGCAAGGAATAAAATGTGCCATCTTTGAGAATCTATCCACCACCACAAAAATGGAATCATGTCCTCTCTGTGTCCTTGGTAAACCAAGAACAAAATCCATACTAATATCATCCCATGGCTTCTCTGGTACATGTAATGGCTGATATAGCCCTGTATTTTGACTGGTTCCCTTTACCATTTGACACACTCTGCAACTCTGCAAAAATTTTCTCACATCGTGTTGTAACTGTGGCCAATAACAATTTTCACCAACAATAGCAATGGTCTTATCTCGACCAAAGTGTCTAGCCAATCCTCCACTATGCTTCTCCTTAATCAGGTTCTCTCTCATGGAACTCCTTGGAATGCACAACCAACTTCCTCTAAACAACATGCCATCTTAGATTATGAAATCCAACCATTTTGTCCTATCCAAAGTAACAGGTTCCAAACAAGCTTTCCAGGCCTCGGCAAAATCTAGATCTTCAGGATACAAACTTTTGAGCTCTTTGAGCCCAACAACCTCTATCTTCATTTCTGTCAACAAATTTTGCCTTCTGCGCAAGGCATCTGCAACTCTGTTGGACTTCCCAGTCCTGTGCTTCAAAACAAAAGTATAGCTCTGCAAAGCCTCAACCCATTTTAAGTGCCTTTGATTTAACTTTCCTTGACTATTAAGATACTGCAAAGCCTGATGATCAGTATATAAAACAAACTCCTTTGGCAACAAATAATGTCTCCATTTCTTCAAATCTTGAACTATTGTATAAAACTCCTGATCATAAAAAAAATAATTTTTCTTGGCATCATTAAGCTTTTCACTAAAATAGGTAATGGGCTTACCTTCTTGGCTTAAAATAGCTCCTATACCACTACCACTAGCATCACAATCTACCTGAAATACCATACTAAAATCTAGAAGTGCCAAAATAGGTTGTTCTATGACTTTCTGCTTTAATGTATCAAAGCTCTTGTTTGCTCCCTTAGTCCATCTAAACTCCTTTCTCTCTCCTCTCATTGTCTTAGTTAGGGATGCACAAATGCTACTAAAATTCTTGATAAAATTTTTGTAAAAGCTTGCCAAACCATGAAAAGATCTTACCTCAGAAGCACTCTTCGGCGTAGGCCATTCAATGATAGCCCTCACCTTCTCTGGGTCCATCTTAAGACCTTCCTCTAAAACAACACATCCTAGGTACACCAACTCCTTCTTTGCAAAACTACATTTCTTCAGATTAATCAACTACCTCTCCTCCCTCAGCTTCTTTAAAACTCTTTTGATATGAATCAGATGCTCATCCCAAGTCTTACTGAAAATCAAAATATCATCTAAATAAATAATAACAAAACTTCCCAAAAACTCTTTTAGTACCTCGTTCATGAGCCGCATGAATGTGATCGGTGCATTAGTTAGCTCAAATGGCATGACTAACCACTCATACAAACCTTACTTTGTCTTGAAGGCTATCTTCCACTCATCTCCTTCTCTAATATGGATCTGGTGATACCCACTTTTCAGGTCAATCTTCGTGAAGTACTTGGCTCCACTCAAACAGTCCATTATGTCATCCATTTTGGGTAATGGAAATCTGTACTTGATTGTGAACTTATTGATGGCTCAAGAGTCTATACACATTCTCCACTCTCCATCTTTCTTCGGTGCTAGTACTGTAGGTACCGCACATGGACTTAGGCTCTCTCTTATCAACCCCTTCCTCAAAAACTCCTGAACTTGTCTGTTCAACTCTTCACTCTCTACTAGAGTCATTTTATGGGTTGCCTTATTTGGCAAACTGGCTCTTGGTATCAAATCCATTTGATGACTTATCTTCCTCACTAGTGGTAAACCCTCTGGTACATTATCAGAGATAATGTCCTAAAATTCTTCCAACATATCTGAAACTTCTACTGGTACATCTTCACATTTCTCTTGACTAATCTTAGGAATCAATGCAAAACAATGACGCTCATGCTTCATACCCTCCAAAAATTTTCTACCATCTACCAAGCAAATTCTGGCACTACTACGTACCTTTTCTTCCACCTCTTTTAAGGGCTTCAATTTATGATGAATTCTATCTTTTGTTAGGGAATATGTGTTTGCACAACCATCATGGATAGCACTCCTATCATACTGCCATGGCCTCCCCAGCAACATATGACATGCATCTATCGGTATGATATCACACATCACCTCATCATGGTAGTCCCCAATCTTGAACTTCATTAAATACTACTCATTGACCAAAGCTCGGTGGTCCTTCTACAACCATGCAATCCGATATGGATGTGGATGCTTTCTTCTTGTCAACTTCAACTTGTCAACCATCTCCTCTAAAACAAGATTGTTAGTACTTCCACTATCAATAATAATGTCACAACACTTACCTTCACATTTGCACCTTGTGCGGAATAAACTCTTCCTCTAATTGGGTTCTTTCTCCTCATTCAACAAAGTTCTTCTGACAACTAGGGTTTCTCCCCTTTCAGCATCTTCAAAACACCCAGATTGTGCATCTTCATCTACATGTACAACTTGTGCATTACCTTCAGGTCTTCTATTTGTCCTTCCTTGATGTTGTGGACAATCATATGCTTGATGCCCTTCTTCTCCACATTGGAAATAGGTTCCTCTAAAACCTCCTCTTCCAGGTCCTTGCCCAGGTCTACCTCTTCCTCTTCCTCTTTGCTCACCATTGTTTTGGTCACAAGGCCGATAAGTATTATCCCCTCTCTAATTTCGACTGGTGCTAGCTTCTTCACTTTTCTTTACATCTTCATTTTGGCCCCCATAGGGTCTTCCACCAGTCCTTCTGCCTTGACCCCTTCCCCTTTGCTTGATTTCAAATCTTTTATTCAGCTTCTCTTCCACCTTTAGGGAAAACTGGTATGCATCTTCTATGGTGGTCATTCTGACCAGGCTAAGCTCCTCTTGAATACTCGGCCTCAACCCATTAATGTAATGGGATACCTTCTCCTTGTTGGGCTCTGCATGGTGCAGGAGCACCCCTACAAGACAGGATATAGGTTCATTGTCCGCATGACAGGACTTTAGTCTATTTTTAGCATGTTTGACTTCATAATGTAATAAGGTCCATTGGACAAATGCATATGTATTAGATCAGCCTAGGAGAGTGTGCAGGTAGTTAGAGTTCGTTATCAGGTTGTCTGAGCTGTCCTCTCCTAGCCGCTTGGAAGCTCCCAGCCGCTGGGAATCGAGTTGGTAGTACTCATAGGATATTGCTATAAATAACTCAGATCAGTTAGGGTTTGAGATTAGGATATGAGAGAGAGTAGTAGTTATGTTATGTTGTACTGGTGATTGAGTGAGATCCAGAGATCAGGCCAGACATTGTGAAACATTGTTGTTCGATAGTATTGTAGAAACAGGACATTTGTGTTTCATCTAAATAAGATCTCATCAATTGCATTATCTGGTTTATCAGCTGTTTATGTTTTGATTTCTGTTCTGATTACAGGTTAATGGATTCTTTCAACCCTTCCACCGGTTGATTCTGTGAATCGGTGGAATGGTCATGCATGTTAGTTTAGGTTGTATTTTAGTTTTCTGTTTATGCATTTCATTGTGTGGGAGATCGATTGGTAGCATGCTGTGAATCAACCTAGCATCCTCATGTGCTAGGGTTTAGGAAGATAAACTGTTAAGTTTTGATCTGAAGGTGACCCGGCCCGATCATCATGTTTTCTTTGTAAAATTGTGCGGTTCTGTGAGTTTGCATGCAGCTGACGGATATACAGGGATCTGCATGTGCTTTTCCAGACGGAGTGAATCCTATCATCATCTACGAGTATATCGCTATCCGGATCGGGTTATGAAGCTGACGAAGACTGTATGTTTCAAGTGCATCAGGATGATATAAGTCGGATATATACTCAGTGTGTATATCATCGTCAAGATCACCTTTCGTGTGTATCCATCATCCGCATATCGCTATCGCATGCAGGAGTGAAAGTTCACTTTTTGGCTAAGGACCGGAAAGGTCATCATCAGGATATTGAAAAGATCACCGGATATTCATTATCATGTTGCGGAGGATATAAGTGTCTTATATCCTGTTGACATCATCATCAGGTGCATTGACATCATCATCGGGTGCAAGTGACGTCATCGTCATCAGGATATTGCGAATATCACCCTATGCAAGTTTATCCTGCTGTCGCTAAGTATTTTGGCATCGGCGTAAGTCATCGGCATAAAGTTGAGTATCATCATCAGGATGTTTCAATATGACCGGATAAGTCATATCCTGATGCTGTTGTTTGAGTAGTCGGATATCGGGGTGACGTAAGCATCGAAGGAAAGGTGCGTGAAGTGTCGTCATCAGGATATATGGGAGGAACCGGATATTTTATATCCTGCTGATGAAGATAATGTCGAACATCATGATGATGAAGATAGAGTTTGGCGGTAAGATGAACAGTGAACATCAGGAGGATGTTTGCGCTTGTCGAATGTGATGATGCTGCTGACAGGCGAAAGGCGAAAGGCGATAAGGAAGTGAACAGTAGTTAGCAGGAGGATATTTCATGCCTCTTCGAAATATGATGATGCTGTCTGTGTTAGCAAGAAATATGATGATGATGATAAGCCGATAGGTATTACATACTGCATGTCCAGGATTTTAACATGCTGGTTGTGTTAATGACTCCTCCTTCCCATTTGTAAGCTTCTGTTGCGTTTCCTTTGCATCATAGTGGTATCAGAGCAAAGGAAGGATCTTCTGGAAAAGATCAGGATATAGCAGGATGTCAGATGAAGAAGGAACATCTGAGATTCCGGCAAGGATGACCAACGTTGAGTTGGCAGTTCTAGTAAAGAAACAGATTGCAGAGAGCAAGGCCGTGAAGGCTCAGAATCAGGAATTGAAGGATGAGTTAGAGAAGTTGAGGAACAGAGTAGGTTCTGGTAGAGAAGAAGATAGGGAAGAAGAAGAGATCCCTAGTTGGAACGAGGAGGTCGTTCCTGCAGACCAGAGACCACTGTTGAACGCCCTCAAGGCCATGGAGAGGAGAACCATGGATGTGAAATTAGATTTGCCAGTGTTTACAGGAAAGATGGAACCTGATTCAGTGATGGAGTGGATAGACTCCTTGAACAATTTCTTTGAAACGGAGGAGATACCAGAACAACAGAAGGTGAAAATAGCCCAGTCAAAAATGAAAGAAGCTGCCGTGACATGGTGGAATTTCATCCAAGATGATAGAGTACAGGAAGGAAAGCGTAGAGTCACTACATGGAAGAAAATGATGGCATTAGTAAAGGAAGCTTATGTCCCATTGGATTACAGTATCCAATTACACAAGAGGAAGCAAAACCTGAAGCAGAAGGAGCTAGATGTCAGCTCATATACAGAAGAATTCATGAAACTTTGTATGAAAACAAAGGTAAAGGAAAGTGAAGAAGAGAAGGTAGCCAGATACCTTAATGGATTGAGGTTCAACATTCAGGAAGATTTAAGTCTGCATAATCCAGATACAGTTCAGAAATGCTTTCAGTTGGCATTGAAAGTGGAAGAGAAGTTAAAGAGAAAACAAGAACAACACAATAGAGGAAGAGGAAGACAACAAAGGGGTGGAAGAGGTCCTTTTAGAGGTAGAGGACATGGACATGGATATCAAGGAGAATCCAGTCATGACAATAGTAAGGGAAACAATAGTCAGAACCAGGGGGAAAATTATAGTCAGCAAGGAAACTTCAGAGGTAGAAGACCTTTCAGAGGAAGATCCCAGGGCAGAGGATCCATCAGATGTTATAACTGTAACAAAGAAGGCCATATAGCCAGCAGATGTCCAGAAAAGGCCACAAGCTCAACAGGAGAAAGGAGAACAAATCTGATCCAAGAACCTGATAATCAAAGTATGACAGGCTCTAATTCTTTTCAGAGTGTGAATGCTCCTGATAATTATGGATACTTAGAAAGTGGAGAGTCTCGAATGATGAGAAGAACAATGACTACCATGAAGGTACCTGACAAAGAATCCCCTCAAAGAAAGTCTCTTTTCAGGACTATTTGCAAAGCAGGAGGTAAGGCATGTAAAGTTTTGATTGATTCTGGTTCTACTGAAAATTTTGTGTCTGAAGAAATGGTGACAAAGCTTAAGCTTAGGAGATTGCCTCACCCATCCCCATACAAAATCTCATGGCTTACCCAGGGTCAGCAGACAATTGTAGTAGAGTAGGCTTGGGTAGAATTTCAAATTGGAGCATATAAGGATAAGTTGTTGTTTGACATTACCACGATGGATGCTTGCAATCTTTTATTTGGTAGAACATGGCAGTATGATTTGAAGGCACAACATGATGGTGTTAGAAACACCTATACAATCACTAAAGATGGTAAGGTTATAAAGTTACTACCATTGACGGAGAAGGAGGAGAAATCTAAAGGAAAAGAGGTGAAGGTAATGCTGATGGAAGGTAAACAGTTCATGAAAGAAGTAGCAGCAGAAGGTGCAGTTGCATATGCCCTAATCCCATGTATGAGGGTGAATAAAGAACAACAGCAAGAAGTCAAGGAAGAGAAAAAGCAAAGGTTCATAGACCCAGCTATCCAAGAGCTATTGGATAAGTACAAAGGTATCATCTCAGAGGGAATGCCAAGATCCCTACCACCTGTCAGGGATATTAGTCACTGCATAGACTTAATTCCAGGGTCAACACTTCCAAACAAAGCAGCCTATAAGCTAACTCCAGAACAGAATGCAGAAGTAGCCAGACAAATTGAAGAATTATTGGATTCAAGTCTGATTGGGAAAAGTTTAAGTCCATGTGCAGTACCAGCTGTACTAGCACCAAAGAAGGAAGGTACTTGGAGGCTTTGCACAGATTCCAGAGCTATTAACAAGATCACAATCAGGTATAGGTTTCCAATCCCTAGGATAGAGGATTTACTTGACTGTTTGGGAGGTGCTAAGTATTTTACAAAAATAGATCTAAAGAGTGGATATCATCAGATCAGGATTAGGCCAGGAGATGAATGGAAAACAACATTCAAAACTAATGAAGGGTTATATGAGTGGAAGGTTATGCCTTTTGGTTTATCTAATGCACCTAGTACTTTTATGAGGTTGATGAATGAGGTTTTGAAAGAGTTCATTGGTAAGTTTGTCATAGTATATCTAGATGACATTCTGATTTTCAGCAACACAAAAGAAGAACATCTCAGACACATAGATTTGGTTCTTAAGAGGTCATGCAAGAGGAGATCACATATTTGGGTTTTGTCATTTCACAAGGAAAGTTACAAATGGATAAGGAGAAGGTAAGTGCCATATTGTCTTGGCCAACCCCAAAGACTATGAATGATGTTAGAAGTTTCCATGGGTTAGCAACCTCCTACAGGAAGTTTATAAGAGGATTTAGTCATATTTGTGCACCCATGCTTGATACCATCAAAGGAGGATAGAAGTGCAGATTTGTTTGGACTCAAAGAGTAGATGATTCTTTTGAAACATTGAAGAAGAAGGTGGCACAGCAGCCAGTCCTTGCACTTCCAGACTTTAACAAAATCTTTCAGGTGGAATGTGATGCCAGTCATATGGCCATTGGAGCAGTACTCAGCCAAGAAGGTAGACCTATTGCATTTTTCAGTGAGAAGCTCAATGATGCTAAAAAGAGGTATTCCTCATATGATTTGGAAATGTATGCTTTAGTCCAGTCACTCAAGAAATGGAGGCATTACTTGATGCCAAATGAATTCATAGTATTCACAGATAACCAGGCTCTGAGTTTCATAAACAGCCAGGAAAAGCTGAACCACAGACACATGAAATGGGTAGAAACCTTACAAGTGTTTACTTTTACATTGAAGCATAAGAAAGGAGTCAAGAATAAAGTTCCAGATGCTTTGAGCAGGAGAGTTCTAACAGTCAACCAGATTCAGTTAGAAAGTGTTGGCATTGATTCACTAAAGACCATGTATGAGACTGATGAAGATTTTGGGGAGATATATCATGTATGTACTTCTTTTGAAGAGAAATATCATGCTGAATTCTCTGAATTTTATGGTGTGCATCCAAGAGGAATTTTGGAATTGAGAGATCTACCTACAGTAGACCCTGTTAGTGCAGAAGGAGAAGCTTTTGCAGAAGCCATCAAAGAGGTTCATGATCAAGTCAAGACCCAACTACAACAAACCACCTTGAAGTATAAGGAATATGTTGATAAAAAGAAGAAGGATGTTCAGTTTCATGTTGGAGATTTGGTATGGGTTCATTTGAAGAAGGACAAACTTCCTAAGGGAAAATATACTAAACTTATGCAGAGAAAAGTTGGACCATGTCAGATCTTGCACAAGCATGGACAGAATGCTTATGAGATACAACTCCCCCCTGATCTTGGTTTGTCCCCTATATTCAATGTATGTGATTTAACTCCATACAAGTCTTATCCAGATGCAGATCAGGAACTCCTACAGGATATAGTCCATGATAACATTCCCAAGCATGATCCTCCACAGTTGCAGAAGGTTTTGGACACCAGAGTGGTCAAACAGACCCGGAACAAACAGTACTTGGAGTATCTAGTCTCTTGGAAGGGAAAACCTAATTCTGAAGCAGTCTGGATGACTGAAGAGCAGATCTAGAAACATGGTGTAGATCTTCATACTCTCATCTCAAGTGGACTTGAGATTTCTTCTTCTGGGGAGTATGGTGCAGGAGCACCCCTACAAGACAGGATATAGGTTCATTGTCCGCATGACAGGACATTAGTCTATTTTTAGCATGTTTGACTTCATAATGTAATAAGGTCCATTGGACAAATGCATATGTATTAGATCAGCCTAGGAGAGTGTGCAGGTAGTTAGAGTTCGTTATCAGGTTGTCTGAGCTGTCCTCTCCCAGCCGCTTGGAAGCTCCCAGCCGCTGGGAATCGAGTTGGTAGTACTTGTAGGATATTGCTATAAATAACTCAGATCAGTTAGGGTTTGAGATTAGGATATGAGAGAGAGTAGTAGTTATGTTATGTTGTACTGGTGATTGAGTGAGATCCAGAGATCAGGCCAGACATTGTGAAACATTGTTGTTCGATAGTATTGTAGAAACATGACATTTGTGTTTCATCTAAATAAGATCTCATCAATTGCATTATCTGGTTTATCAGCTGTTTATGTTTTAATTTCTGTTCTGATTACAGGTTAATGGATTCTTTCAACCCTTCCACCGGTTGATTCTGTGAATCGGTGGAATGGTCATGCATGTTAGTTTAGGTTGTATTTTAGTTTTCTGTTTATGCATTTCATTGTGTGGGAGATCGATTGGTAGCATGCTGTGAATCAACCTAGCATCCTCATGTGCTAGGGTTTAGGAAGATAAACTGTTAAGTTTTGATCTAAAGGTGACCCAGCCCGATCATCATGTTTTCTTTGTAAAATTGTGCGGTTCTGTGAGTTTGCATGCAGCTGACGGATATACAGGGATCTGCATGTGCTTTTCCAGACGGAGTGAATCGTATCGTCATCTACGAGTATATCGCTATCTGGATCGGGTTATGAAGCTGACGAAGACTGTATGTTTCAAGTGCATCAGGATGATATAAGTCAGATATATACTCAATGTGTATATCATCGTCAAGATCACCTTTTGTGTGTATCCATCGTCTGCATATCGCTATCGCATGTAGGAGTGAAAGTTCACTTTTTGGCTAAGGACCGGAAAGGTCATCATCAGGATATTGAAAAGATCACCAGATATTCATTATCATGTTGCGGAGGATATAAGTGTCTTATATCCTGTTGACATCATCATCAGGTGCATTGACATCATCATCGGGTGCAAGTGATGTCATCGTCATCAGGATATTGCGAATATCACCCTATGCAAGTTTATCCTGCTGTCGCTAAGTATTTTGGCATCGGCGTAAGTCATCGGCATAAAGTTGAGTATCATCATCAGGATGTTTCAATATGACCGGATAAGTCATATCCTGATGCTGTTGTTTGAGTAGTCAGATATCGGGGTGACGTAAGCATCGAAGGAAAGGTGCGTGAAGTGTCGTCATCAGGATATATGGGAGGAACCGGATATTTTATATCCTGCTGATGAAGATAATGTCGAACATCATGATGATGAAGATAGAGTTTGGCGGTAAGATGAATAGTGAACATCAGGAGGATGTTTGCGCTTGTTGAATGTGATGATGCTGCTGACAGGCGAAAGGTGAAAGGCGATAAGGAAGTGAACAGTAGTTAGCAGGAGGATATTTCATGCCTCTTCAAAATATGATGATGCTGTCTGTGTTAGCAAGAAATATGATGATGATGATAAGCCGATAGGTATTACATACTGCATGTCCAGGATTTTAACATGCTGGTTGTGTTAATGACTCCTCCTTCCCATTTGTAAGCTTCTGTTGCGTTTCCTCTGCATCACTGCATGGCCTGTCCTGATAGTAATCTTATAAAACTCTTCTGTATACTCCTTGATAGACTTGTTACCTTGCTTTAGTCCCTACAACTTCTTCAACAACTCCATCTCATAGTCCACAGGAATGAACCGCTTCTTCAGTTTCTCCACCATCTGATTCCATTTGGTGATCTTTCCTTTTCCTCTTCTATTCCTCTCTAATTGGACCTCCTTCCACCAAATACTGGCATGGCCCTTCAACTTTGTTTTTGTAAACTTGACTTGATCTGGGTCCTCCACATCTTCATACTCAAAATACTCCTCCATGTCATTGATCTAATCAATAAGTTGTTCCGGATTCAAATCTCCAGAATATGTAGAAACTTCAATCTTGGGCCTCTTTCCAATCTTTGAAATGGCCCTCAACAACCTAACTTCTATAGGATCTCTTGCAGCTTCTTGTTCTTCCTCAGCTTCATCTTCACTTTCTTCTCTTTGTTTGGATCAAACCCTCTTCATAGCTCCTCTTGCAATGCATTGATTTGCCTTTGTAGGGCTCTAAAACCCTCTTCCATCAAAGCATTCCTCCCAATATGATTTCTTCATGGAGGCATCTTGATCTCCATAGCAAACCCACAACCTTAGGTCCTGGTGTAAACTGCCTCATGGTCGGCAATCTGTCTACACACTTAGGAACCCTTGCTCTGATACCACTTGATGAAGGGGGTAAATCATAAAACACACAACATCAGAAATAGAATACAGAAAATAGAATATTTCTTTATTGATCTAGGAAACTCATTACATTATAGAAGCTTAATTACAATTTGAGGAATCAATCCTCCACAGGCTGCAACACACTACAGCTACAACTCACCCGGCTCTGGAATCTTCAGCCTTATGTAACCCCAAATCAGCTAGGGTTTCTATTTTCCTACCTATTCTTGACTCCACGCTTGCCCCCTTGACTCTACTACTGCCCAGGGTTCCCAAAATAGTCATAAATAGCACTTTTTGGCAGCCTCCAGCTAAATTTTAAAATTTGCAACTCCCTCCAAAAGTAGGTCAACTTCCGGAAAGCATAACTTTTGATCCGGTTGTCCGATTGACGAACCGTTTTAAGCACCAGAAAGATTGCGATGTGAAATATCATGATGGAAATCTGTAAACAAATTTCTGTCAACTTTTTGGAACATTATGGGATGTTTTAGTTCCTCATATCTTGTTTCAAAAAATTTTAGGGGCTTTTCAGAAAACAAAAACTTTAATATCTTTCAGCTCACAAATGATCTTTTCCTAATTCCTTTGCCAAAGGTCTTATATTTATGTTATGTAACTTTCTGTAAGTTTTTGCTTCAATCTGTGCCCAAATGCAAACTTTCCTAAAATGGCAAGTACACTTTCCAAAATAGGCAAGTTGCTATTTTTAGCAGTTTTGGAAAAATTGAAAGTCCTACATCATTATTCTGGATATTATGGAACCAAAAACACTAATTATGGAAAGAAATGAAAACAAATACAATGATTTTGAATTAACTTCTTTTTGGATGATGCAAGATTACCCTTACACCACTGGATGCTCCTGCATCAAGTTTAAACAATGAATTCAGAGTTTGAAGATAACCGCGGGGCTATATCACAAAGCTCTCCGAATAGAGTACCACCAAGGCTAGATTCAAAGGCAAACAAAGGTGCATAGAGCATCAGTATTGTTAAGGTTTGTAAATGCGACAAAAACATCATCAAATTCACTACGCGGAAAGCACGAGTGCTTCCACTAGCTAAGCGTCAGATAAATTATACAACCCCATCATCATATTAGGAACTAAGTCCATTTTTTGATTGCTCTCGAAAGGGACACTAGGTCCACATTATTAGGGTTAGACAATAGATGATATCAACTAAATGCAAATAAAGATTAAACAGAGGAATGAAAATACATAGAAATAATAACAACGAGAGACAAGTTTTAACGTGGTTCACCCAAACTCAGGGTACATCGACCAAACAAAGAGTCCAATATTATTATCCAGTAAATCAAACCAATTACAACCAACAATCCCTGCAACTTAAAACCACTGCAAATGCTACAATACATCAATAGAAACCCTAACCCTCAACCATTTTTATCATGACTTTTGTCGGTTACAAAATAGGGTTTTTTTATGTTGGTCAATGAAAAAATAACTCCCGGCACCTTTATAAAATAATAAAAAACCATGTGAGGTTTTAGGGGCATTGCCCCCGAGCCCCCATGGGGGCGTTGCCCCTTGACCCCATCCTGTATCACCATAGGGAGCGTACCAGGGGCACTGTCCTTGGACCCCGCAAGGGGCGCTGCCTCTTGACCTCGTAGGAATTTGGGGAGAAACTGCATTGATAAAAGTGGGTAAATTTAACCTCTGAGTCTGATTAGACTCCATATAACAACACGCATCAGTATAAATGTTTGTCATCATCCACTCGCTAGATGGAAACACTAGAGGAAGGGAAACAATAAATAAGAGAGGAGAAACAAGTGTCTTAGGGACAGTCACGTAGGAGGGTGCCCCCAGGTCACCAAATGCAACGCTATGTCCGTAAGGCACAACACACAACAATGAAATCAGAGAGAGAGACAATATAGAAGAATGATGATACAAAATAGAAGAAGGTCACAAAAGGGGCGGTCTCCTAGTATCTCAAACCTTACGGGAGAATCAAGGGTCATCCCAAGAGGCCTAAACAACACATAACACATCACGGGGGAAGCACATCACAATAGAGGTAAAGGGTTAGAGATACTTACTTGTTAGCACCATCGTTAAGAACATACACACTTAGGATATCTCTCATGTTGTTTTAATATTGTATTAACATTAAGTTTAGGATGACAAGAGGCTTTGGTGGGCTTCAAAGAGTAGTATCCTATACCGGTTGTGTAGTTAATTCCAGCAACTTGTAAAGGTACTCTAATTCCTTGTTGATTTACACCACAACTATTGCCGACATAGTCATTATTTTTGTACAAGATTTGAAATCCACGACCATCTAGAGAGTCCATTTCTTTAGAAGAAGGTGAAGCCTCATAGGTATCATAATTTGTAGTATAAGTGAGGGTATTGTCTTTATTTTCAACCAAGGAAACTTTGTTTTTCTAAGATGTTTCAAAAGATTGTTTAGACAAGATCGATGCAAATTTTGATGTATTAGGTTTATTAAATTTGTATTCCCATGTACTGCAAGGGTTAAAATCTAATGCACCCCAATCATCACCAACAAGTGCATTCGATGGTTGAGAGTTTTGCACAACATTAGTCATTGATAGCTCACCTCACAAATTGTTTAAGCTCATATGATTTTAAACCAGTTTTTGCATTTCAATGTGTAAATAGTTATCTGGTTCAGGATCAGTACGAATAGTATGAAGTTTACCTTTGAATATAAATTTGATTGAACGATGTAGAGTGGAAGGGACTGCCCCCAATGCATGAATCCAAGGTCTACAAAGAATCATGTTGTAAGATAAAGAACTAGGCATGACATGAATCAGAGTATGCATAATCACAGGTCCCACTTGTATATGTAAAGTTATAGTACCTATAGATTGTCGTTCAACATTGTCAAAACCACGGATACTTAACGGTTCTAGCTTGATGGAAGATGTATCAACTTTAATCTTATGTAATAAGTCAATGCCACAAACATTAAGAGCTAATCCATTGTCAATCATAACTCATTTTACCAATGTTCTATTTATTGTGACAAAGATTATAAGAGGATCATATTGGTTTTGAACTTCAATTGATGGTAATTCCTGTGGTTGAAAGAGAATATCTATTTTTGTCACCTGCATACTATCCAATACGACTACTACATCATTAGGCTTAGTAGTAGGTGGGACAATCACTTTTTGTAAAGCTTTTTGGAGCATTCCATGGTATGTAGGTGATGTTTGTATTAAATCCCAAAGAGAGATCTTAGCCGAAGTAGCGCGAAGTTGTTTGACAAGATCATACTCTTGACAACTTTTATGAGTAAGATGAGGTGGTTGAGGGAGCATAGGTTGAGAACATGGAAGAGAGATAGGCACATGCAGTACTTGGTTACTTTGCTTGTTATTACAGGTCTTGTATGTGTGAGCAATCATATTGTGGTGTGGTTGTTGTAACACACTTTGAACACCTTGAACAATAATCACCAGCTTTAAGTAAGAAGGTGCATTGGGTGCCCCCTGCACAACCATCTTAGGAATAGTGCTACCAATTCTATTAATAAATATTGAATTAACACTGTTTCCCTCTTGATTACACCCAACATCCATCCCTAAAGTATTTAATGCGAGAGACCTTTTCTCATCCAGTAATGCTACATCTTGGCCAGGGAGAGAAATGTGATGAGGGGAATGTACATCATCATCATCATACTCTATGGTGGAAAAAGGTTTTTTACTCTCATCTTTCCCATGAGTGTTCCTAGAGATGAATTTGGTTAAATCTTCTAATATCAAAGGATGTTCACTCATGAGGAATAGGAATTTGTCAAAATCAAGATCTTTGATAAATGCATGTAGAGATACGATAGAAAAATGACATGAAGTTGCCATTGCATTGTTTTCAATGTAAAATCAATATTTAAAAGCTTTTCAAATTTTATGCAAAAGTCAAGTGCAAAACTATATGCAAAAATGACCTAGATGCTTGCTTTTTTGTACTTTTTCAATGCCAATAATTGAAACAAAGTGTGTTGTAAGGATTTTGATCTAGGGTAGAAAATTATATGTATGATATTAGTCCAAAACAGAAATATGATCACTCTCAACACACTCTTGATGCAAATCCAAGATAATGTCAAGTCAAAATATAGTGAAAATATGTCAAAATAAGCACTTTTTCACCAAAATTCAATGCAAGAGAGCATAACAAAGGGTGTTGAGAGGAAAATGATGATGGAAAACAAATAATATCAATAATAAAAACCACTTGAT
Organism: Cunninghamia lanceolata; assembly: GCA_027924645.1. Taxonomy (NCBI): domain Eukaryota; kingdom Viridiplantae; phylum Streptophyta; class Pinopsida; order Cupressales; family Cupressaceae; genus Cunninghamia; species Cunninghamia lanceolata. The sequence continues at coordinate 1,155,606 of BSBN01000810.1, read as the reverse complement.
GTAAAAATACCCAACACAACATGCTTTTAGTGCCACTTAAGGTAAAGCCCTAGTGAAAATATAACAAAAATAAGTTATTTTTCACGGTTTTTCAATTCCAAGACCTAGTAAAAGAGGTGTTGTAATGAATATCAGGAGGTATAGAAAATAATATCAATTATATCAGTCATCTCACTCCATAAAATTGATCACAACACGCTTGGAGTGTAAACTAGGTCAAACCCTAGGGCAAAAATAGCCAAAATGTGTAGTTTTTTGCAAAGTTTTCAGTACAAGAGCCCGATAAAAGGGTGTTGAGAAGGTTTTGATGAGGGGAAGAAAATGATTACCCTGATAATATAAAATTAATTCCAAAATACCTTTCACAACAAGCCTATGGTGCAAGTTTATAGAGTCGATAAGGCCAAATTTAGTGAAAACCGTTGTTTTTGAAGCCCTAGGTTTGAGATCTTGGGACAAAATGCTATGTGAATGTTTTGAAGTCTGATTTATGATGGAAATTAAATACTCTCAGATTTGAAAATGATTTTCAAGCTTGAACATGAAAAATGCCCATGCAAATTTAATGAAAATGCATTAAAATTGCTAGTTTTTGTTAAAATTTTCTATGCAAAAATGCAAATATTTTAAATCTAAATGCAAATTTACACTAAAATACAAGACTACAACCAAATGTTAATTTTAATGAGCCTCTAAAATTAGTAGAAAAATCTGAGAAAAGATTATGCCTACTAACCCTAGATTTTGGAATTACTAGGTTATATCAAAATTGTCAAAATTTCCACAAAACCTTAGCAATTAAATGATAAAAATGCAATGAAAATTTCTAAATTTTTGTGTTTTTCTGTAGTTTATATCAAATCTGATACAAAAATCATGAATTAGGAAAATTTAGAAAGAATTGATGCAATTTAGTAAGCCAAACAATGCAATTTTTTTTGGATTTTTCTTAATGCAATAAAATGAATGACTATATGAAATCAATCAATCAATCCAAATCTAAAGACACACACTCAGAAAGTTGCTATTTAAGTCCAAAACATGGGTTCACCAAAATGTTTAGGTAGAAAATTGGATTTGTTAATGTTTTAGTGTTTTAATGTTTAAATCCTCATTTCCACTATACATTCAAGGATCTAGGGTCGAGTGGCGAGCACTATCATACCCTAGGTCACTTGTGAGATGTAGGGAAACTTGGATTAGAGAATTTAATTAACAATTTTCCTTCTCCTATTCTCAATTGACCATTAAAACCCTAATTATGCAAATACGACAACAAATTGACCAATAACAGAAAAAGCTCTTGCAGACAGGAATAAAATACCAAATCACAGAGTACCTATTTTCGGGGCTTTAAAGCAGAATAGTCGGGGACACTGGAGCGGGTGCCCTAGTCCAAGGTACCAGTTTCTTCACGGGATCCAGACCTCCTTCCGACACTGCTCAGTCCTATAACTTCTATTTCCAAAAATTTGTCTGCGGAGGACACTAGAGTGAGCGCCCAAGTCCTGGAAATGCTCTAGTGTCTTGCTTCTCTTCAAATCCTGAATCCTTGATGCCTACCAATCCTTCTTGCAACTTCACTTTTTTCAAATGCGACACTTGTAACCTGTAATCACAAGATTTGGTTTGGGGGTTGTGGTGTTTAGAGGCTTGCCTCAGTCAAGCCCCGGAGGACACTTAAGTCTCCGAACACTGTTCTCAGGTAAAGAGTGCGTGCCCTTATGAGGTAGAGGCAAAAACCAAAGGAATTGATAATGAAAACACAATATAATGCCATCTTGTAGTGAAGATATCATGGGAGGAAGATGCTCTTCATTCCATGATGAAATGGATGCTCAAATCTGCAAATAAACACATAAACCACACAAGTCTACTCTTGCAACACAATGAAAGCCTTGAATCAACTTGATAAGACTTGAACATCACCCTTGCCATCTAGTTTACAAATGAATGCCTAAACATGCTTTTATATGCAACTACAAGAACTCCCGCCAAGATTTCAAAAATCAAAACTTACCGTGTCGGCAAAAGGACCAAATAACGGTCATAAACTGACACTTAAATTTTAGGCCTGACCCAATATAGGGCAGGACTAGGGTGTTGGCGCCCAAGTCCTCCCCCTATTTTAGATAGGGTTAAGGTCAAGGGGTCCTCCTAGGTCCACTTTGCCATGAAACCTAGGCCTCATTCCATCGGGATACCAAAATATGAACTAAGATGTCCTAAATGCATGCTAAAGACTCGAGAACTAAACCTTATGAGGGAAAATCCCCCAAGGGGACATTTTTCGATGTTACATAGGCATAACAAGACAAAAATACTTTCCCTCCCAAAAAGTGTAACTACGGTTGGTGCAAAAATTTTGATGAAGATATTCTCTCCTTTCAATAACTAACTTTCCCATGTTAGGAGGCTGCAACCACATGTTAAACAGGTACATTACCTCATAATGATGAAATAGACATGAGTGTAACCTATTTGCCAAATGAAATGTAGATTATGTGCATTTTGCTTCATTTGTATGTCATTTGATGGATCATTTGCTAATGAAGACTTATGAAGTGGTTGATCCACTAGATGACAAAACACACCTCACTACTGCTGAGGTGGAAAGCATTGATATACATTTTCCAAATGTTTTTTATATTCTTGGTTGGAAGGGTGACTAAGGGTATGCCCATTTCCATTTCAAACTCGAGCCTTGAATGTTCATCCAAGGCTAAGCTCAGGTTATCAATAATTCTTTCTTCATCTTCATTGATTTCAAGGATGATTGGGGTGGTAAGCTTTGAGCACTCCTTCAACTCCTCAATACCTTTTAGTGTCCTACCCTCCCTCCAAAACTGTGGCATGTATGGCCCCTGTAGCCTTTGAAAATTTGTTAGTTCTTTAGCAAACTCCTCAGAGAACTCCTTATGCTTCCACACTATTTTCCTAGTGGCTTTGAATGTGCCTACTAATTCTTTTAAATGCTTAACTACATCTTCATCACATATTTGCATTTCTACCTGGATATTGAAAGCTAAAACCATGGGTGTCATATGTCTTTCCCATGTCTCCATCTTGATTCCCAACTTCTTATGCTCTTCAAGCATATCTCTTAAAGCATAGTGACACTCCCAAATTTTATCCACATATGGCATGATTCTTTCTAATTTTCTATCTAGTAGGCCCTGAATGAAATCTAGCTTTATTCGCTTCACCTTCTTCAAGGCATCTTCCTCTGCTACTTTGCTCTTGGCTAAGTCCTGTTTGAGCTTCTCTTCTTCTTAAGAGGAAATTGGAAGATTGATTAGTGGAAGGACACCAGTGGCTACATTCAGTTTATCTTGCAAAAACAAAACTTGTTTATTTAGCTTTTCCATATCTGTTTGCATTTTCTTGATTGCAACCTCTGTGAACATAACATAGTGTGTGGTGAGAGCAACATCCTCCACAGGGTTGGTATCTTCTAGCCTTTGCACTATCAGGTTTCCTATCAATTTACTAGGATCCTCAATAACCAGAGGCTTCTTTCCAATAGGAGAAATAGACCTTATAGCTAGGGCATTTGTATTTGGATTAAATGTGGAGCTAAAGTACATCTTGTGTGCCATTTCCTTCGTTATATTTAAATCAATATCCTCATGCCTTCTAATAGTATCAAATGCAATGGAAGATGATATGTCCCATCTTGGCAACAACATGCAACCACTTTTCTTGACAATCTCTCTTACCATTTGTGAAGTCATCCCCTCCATCTCTTCCTAGACCTTCTACTAGAAGTCAACAATAGCTTTATCCTGATTCTCAGGGGTTAACTTCTTTATCCATCTGCCTATCTCTTGTCCCTTCATTTTTAGGACAAAATCCCTGAATTCCTTAGAAGTAATAAAAGAGTCATCATCAAGAAATTGCTTACTGGCCAATGTCCTTACATCATCTGACAATTCATCAACACTCTCAAAATCAATAGCCATTTTCCTTATAGGGGGTGTTCTCACTTCCACCACATGAAGCTATATTACCTCCATTACATCTGGTGACCCTGGAACTTCACTCTCATCCATTGAAAAAATAAGAGCATGGGAGGGCTGAGGAGAAACGTGGTGGAGTGGAGTGACAACTCTAGGGAATTCAGGATCTAACACCTCTCTTGATGAAGAGGGAGCTGATGTTCAAGGAGAGTGCATCTACTTGGGCACCATAGACAAATTAGAACATAGTTCATTATGATTTTGCAACATGACCTTCATTAGGATCTTTGATTTCCATGAGAGCTCCCTCATATGAAGGGTCAGCTTCATGCTTGATATGTTCTGCTTTCTGGATCCTTTTTCATAACTCTATTCTTCTACCACTCTCCTTCGCTGAAAGACAATTTATGATGAGGTCTTTAGGAAGGTTGAATTCATGTTTATAAGCAACAGAGTCATTAGCTAGCCTATCCCTATTTATGAATCCCTTAGGGTCAAACTTCCTTGGATTAACCTTTGGCAACTTGTAGTGATCCAATTTGGATGCTAACAACTCCAATCCCTCCTTTGATGTGACTTGGAAATCACAAAAGGAAATGGTCCCAGGAAGGAAACAGGCCTTTTTGTAATTCCTAAAATGAGTCTTATCAAACTCATTCATTTTCTATATAACTTCCAGAAATACCAATTTGTCAGGAACCATCCTTGGAAAGACATGTGGTGCTACTTCAAATCCACACACTCTAATCATAGTAACATTATCACAGAGGTACCAGTCACCCTAGTTATGGCTAATGCCTAGATCAGGACACAATTGCTTTCGCCTCAGAAATATTTGAATTCTCTTTGTTAATCTGTAATCTTGATGGCCAAGTGCTTTGATTATATCTTTTACAAAGAATTCCTCAAAAATAAGGTAACATGCCTCAGGGTAGTGAATATTCCAAATGAAAGTCCATTCTTGGATTGGTAATGGTCTTCCAAGGTCATCATGGTACCTAATTTTCATTGGTGGCTACCATATTTCACCTCCTGCATATAACAACATATGACATAACAAAGAATACCATCTAAAATGGACGACAAAGATATTGTCCTTTACACTTGTCAAGGCCTAGTTGATCTTTGTCTCTAAAAATGATGCATAACCATAATGTATGTTACCTTCCCATCTCTAGATGTCAGTAGCCAGTACCATGACATTGATAGGCATAAAAACATCGGCATCTTGTCCAAAGACTTGGCATACAACAAAATATGTTTTCTGGAAGTAGTCCTCAAATAGGTTGTAGCTGTATGATTCCTTGTCATTGTCTGCAAATTTGTGATATCTACCATTAACTCTTGGCATATAGGAAGGGAACCACTTTACCCTAAAATCATGCCTGAATCTGTGATACTCCCTATGCAGGGTCCCTAAGTCCAATGGAATTTGTAAGTTGGGGCCCAACATGAACACATTACAAATATATTCCTGATCTAGTCGAAGAAGTTCTTCTCCTTTGTTAGTATAGATGATTTTCTTCTTGAGGACATAATTCCTAGCTAATGCCTTTATCATTTCCACATTTTGAACACATTGGGGATTACCAGCTAGGATTACTAGCTAGGATAACCCTAATCTCCAAGGGTTATTTAAAGGGGGCTTCTTGAAACACTTCCTGAAGTGGTACTTAAACAATGCGTATGAATTGGGAGGATGACATCCCTACAACTTTCATGGACATTGGTAATTCTATCTGCTTGGATACCTAAGCTTTGTTGTTGGTAGGGTCTTTTAGCAAATCCAAGCAATTGGGCCAAAATATCATCATTGAATTCCTTGTCTCTCTTTCTTTCTAATCTTTTCTCAGTTCTTTGAGATGAACTGGACATGCTAATTATATAGGGCTTTAGGGTTTTAGGGCTTGTGATACTTAGGTTTAGAGGCTTTCTAAAAATATATGTATGATTGCACTTTCAATTGGATTCTCTAATATCAATTTCCAGACCAATTAGAGCATTCATAACTAGAAGTTATCACATAGAGACTAATTTTCATGGAAATAACCCTAACACAGAGGAAGAAGTGATGAGCACTTACTGTTTGTAATGGTAGACTTCGGCTTCTTGTTGGTACCGTAGTACCTTGCTAAATATAGGAATCTAAGAATTTCTTATCCTAGGAGCAACTATAGATCTTGGAGACTGAATTCATATCCTCAATTATGCAAAATAATTTATAGAAGATGGCTCATAGATGGCTAGGGCACCATTCATACCAAATGAGAGAGGGTGGGTAGTCATTTCTAAACTTTGAATCTCTATCGTAGATTGATTTAGATCAACGACTGTCGATAAAGTTTGAATTTACCCTTACCAGAAATAGACGTTACTTTATGACTCAAATCCTTCATGCCACAGTGGCACCTTCGCCATCTCGTAGTGAGTCATTTGAGGTTGTAGGGAAGTCTTTGGTTGAGATGAAATACTTTTCTTTTCTAATGCTATGGATAGCATGGACACCGTGGACTTCAGAATCCACATCACCTCCATCACAATCCTGTGGGGGCTCATAGTTAGTCTCAATGAATGAACACACTTTCATGAAACACTGTTGAAGCATAGGATATGCCACGATGGCCTCGCTGCTATACGCAACATGTATAGACACTCTAGCGAAGGGTTAAGTTTGTGCGAAATGCTTTGTCATAATGAGTAGACATGGCCTATCGGCTAACGAGGATGATTTGCAATCTCATGAAGACATGAAATTAGACTCAGTGAAGGAGGAAACTCTAGCAGAAATGAATAATAGCTGACATGAGACACTAACAATGCATAACTTAAAAGTCACTTACAACACATGCAGTAAAGTTGTTCTTAAAAAGGAGCCCCAGTATCAATGACCTAGTAGGGGGGGCCGGTAATTTGAATGACTTAAGACACTTGAGTTACAACTTAAGATACCAGGAATAGCCAATAGGCAGTCAACAAAAGATTATAACGTGGGACACACAAAGACCATTACAACAAGATTTTAAGGCCTTTTAGGGTTTTACAAGGGTATATAAATCCTAAACAAATGAGACCAAGGGTAGGGATAGCATGAAAATGTAGGTCCAAATAGTGGCTGTAGTTGAGGATAGATGACTGCAAGGTCATCATGAGGATCCCAATCTCTAGGGAAAGTAGACCAAACAAGACACAGAAATAGGAAACAAGGCAGTAAAATAGGGACATAACATATATACATAATATATAAATGTGCATGGACATGATTTTAAGCAAAACATTGCTTCAAGAACTATCCATGCACTGACAGTTGTTGGATTTCACCATTCACGCTCTATAGAAAATATGAGTCCTACCCATGTAACTCAGTAATGATATATGAGCCTAACCAGAGAGCTTCAAATTTTCTATGCTTACCTTTATCCTGAGATCTAGCATTCCAAAGTAAAACCAAGTCATCAACCTAGAACTTTCTTTCAGTAGTTCTCTTATCAAATAGATATTTGATATGTTGTTGTCTTCTTAAGTTGATCTTTTGTGCTGATCTTCTGGCCTCATCCATCTCTATTAGCTAGTTTATCCTATTTTCCATAGGTTTTTCTATTTCATCATCATGTTCCTAGATAAAATTATGTATTGGTAGTAGGTTGTTCACTGCAAGCCTTGCATCATACCCATAAACTAACTCAAATGGGGAATTACTAGTAGCCTTTTTTATTGCGACCCTATGTGCCCATAATGCTAACCTAAGCTTTGAATCCCATGCCTACTTATTTTTTTCCAGTATCCTTTTAATAATCTTTAAAAGACTCTTACTACTAGATTTTGCTTGATCATTCCCTTGTAGATGATAGGGTGATGAATATGATACATTGATGCCATATCTATTACAAAAGTCCTTAAACTTTTTAGATCTAAAACACATTGCATTATCCACAATCACCCTAACTGGTACTCCAAATATGGTGACAATACTATTTAGCATAAAGTCTATAACCACCTTACTTGTTTCTTTCCTTGTGGGGGTAGCTTCAATCCATTTGGTAAAGTAATCGGGAGCCACCAAGATCCACCTATACCCCCCACTAGATTTTTCTATGATTTCACCAATAAAGTCAATCCCCCATTGCTGAAAAGGGGATTCAGTTTGCATGGGTCTAAGAGGCAATACTCCTGAGTACTTGAGTTTTCTTGAAAACATCTGACATGCCTCACATTTCCTTACCATTTTTTGTGTATCATCAAACGACATATGTTGATAATATCCCACTCTAAGGATCTTATAAGCAGTGGTCTTTGTAGTGAAATGTCCACCACATACTCCACTATGTAGTTCATTTACAACTTTGTGTGCTTGATTCTCATCCAAACATAATAGGAGGACCCCATCTCTATTTCTCCAATACAAATCCACCTCCATGAAAACATCCCTGATTGCTTGTAACTTCAAAGTCCTCTTTTAATTTTCAGTCAGCCCTACAGGACAATTCATGGATTTTAGATAGTGTATGATGTGGGTATACCATGGGGTCATTTCTAAGATGTGCTTCATGTCTTCCTCCTCATGGATAACATTTACTTGAGAGGCCTCAAGATTTGTTTGAACCATCAATTTGGTGAGACCTTGTCCTTTGACCAGTTTGGTGATCTGGATATCAATATTGAACTCCAGAACCTTATTTATCCACCTACAACTTCTACCAGTGACCTCTTGTTGTATAAAGATATCTTTAACTGCTACGCAGGGCACATAAGCTACTATACTAGCCCATACCAAATAGGGTTTGAAAATTTTCACAACTTTACTAAGGCATAAGATTGCTTTTCCATGATATCATACTTTAGTTCGGTAGCCTGCAAGGATTTGCTGAAAAAGGTAATTGATTGCTCATACCCTCACTATTCTTTTGTAACAACACTGTAGCTATAGTATGGAAAGGTGCAAATGAAAACAACTCAAAAGGATTAGAGAAGTTAGGTGATTTCAATACAGGGGCTTCCTTTATAGCCTCTTTAATTCTCTTAAAATCTTTGATTGGCTCTTCATCCCATGTGATAATTCCTCCTTTCTTCAGCATCCTGGAGATTGGTTTGGTGGTTTCTGCAAAATTTGTAACAAATCTCCTCAAAAAGTTTACTTGTCCAAAGAATGATTGAATTCCTTTGACATTCTTGGGTATTGGGATTTTATCAATAGCCACAACCCTTTCAGGGTCAATCTTGATCCCTTCCTTGGACATAATATGACCTAGTAGTTTCCCTTCTATTACCCCAAATACACATTTCTTGGGATTTAACGATATGCCAAATTCCATGCTTTTCTCAAAAATCTTTTCTAAATGGGAACAACGGTCTCGTTCATTCTTTGAATAGGCAGTTAAATCATCCTAATAAACAACCATTATAACAGTGATGAAATCAGAGAAGGCTACATCCATAGCCCTTTGGAATGTGGCTCCTGCATTTGTTAACCCAAAATGCATTTTGACATATACATAGGTGCCCCATGGAGTAGTAAATGCAGTCTTATACTATTCAGATTCTTTGACCATTACCTGATTGTATCCAAAAAACCTGTCCATCATTGATAGGAGTTCACAACCAGTTACCCTCTATAACATGGACTCCATATTTGAAAAAGGATAATTATCCTTCAATGATGCCATATACAAGTTTTTGAAGTCAACATAGAGTCTGATATCTCCGTTCTTTTTCCTAATAGGGACCAAGTTAGACACCTAGGTTGAATGCCTAATGGGCTTGATTATTCCACCTTCACTTAACTTAGCCAAATCTTGCTACATTTTTGGTCTTAGGGTGGGATTTATAGGTCTTTGGTTCTACCTAGAAGGTTTTGCGTCTAGCCTTAATGGGATTTCAAGTTGGAATAAGTCTTCCATATATGCTTTAAGGTCATCATAAGACAATGCAAAAACCCTTTTATGTTTTCTAAGCAAAGCAATCAACACTGTCTTGATCTTAGGGTTTAGGGACTTACCTATGTAGACAAATTTTGGTTGGGCTTCTATTCTAAGATTCACCTGCTCAAGGTCATTTTGATTCATTGGTGCTGATTTGGAAGTTGTCTATCATTTCCATCAAACACTCTTTCCAATGTAACCAATCCTCTTAGAATCTTGTTAGTTTTTAGTTGGATGATTTCATTTCTAAACATAGTTTCCTTTTCGTCCACTGTTTCCACAAACTCTTGGAAGTCAATTTCCTGTGCATGGTACTCATCACCACAATTCATGAATTTGTACAGGTCCTGATCATCCTTAAAAACCTGCCAATGGTAGATGTTATCTGGGATAGAAGGCCTAGTCAATATCTCAACTTTTGAGATTCCTGCCAGGGTCAGATCTTCTGATCTGACTACAATGTTGGCTAGGAAGTCAACCATTACATTTTTATTCCTTTCTACCCATTCAATAGAGTGTTTAGTGGGAAAAGAGGGAAGAGGGTAAATAGTTAGGTCCTCCTTTCACTACACACATTTAAGAACATTTAACTGATTTGAATCACAACTTTTGCAATAGGATTCACCTATAGGATGGTTGTCACTTGTAATGATAGGGAAATTTAGAAATTGTTGATTAATGTATTAATTTAATGCTCAAGTATGTTCAAAACCCTAATTATGTAAAATTGTAAGCAAACAGATAAATTACGACAAATGTTCACACAAAAAGATAGTTAACAGAGATTAGTTACTGACCATTTTTTGAAGTTCAGGAATCTGAATAGTCAGGGGCTTTGTAACTAGTGCCCTAGCCCAATGTAGTACTTTCTTTAGGGGGTTCCAGACTCCTTTTGACACTGATGATTACTGTTCTGTTCATTTTTGATTCTACATATGCAGAGGGCACTGTGATCAGAGCCCATGCCCAAGGTAGGGTATGTTGATAGGAAGGAATACTGAGAGGGGGCATGAATTAGTATTCCACAAAATCACTTCTTAATAAGTTTATTAGTCCAAATTCCAAAATTAATAACATGAAAGTAGAATAAGCACAGGAACAACAACCACAAATACATAACACATGAACACCATAATTTTTATGTGGAAAACCCAAAAAGGGAAAATCCATAGTGAGTGTTAGATCACAATATATTAATATAGCTCAATACCTTATTAAAAGAAGGCTCACTGCCTTAGGGCTCATTGCCCAGAGAAATGCTCACTGCAAAATGGCTCACTATCAAGTTTAGCTTCTTAGATTGCATCTATATATGCATGGTTACAGCTCTAATGAAGCACAAAAAAATTGATTCAACACTCTTCATCTTTGTCTGCCCTATTTCAGTGCTCTGCTCTTATTCAGGAATAAGATCTCTCTTCTTCTGCTAATTTCTACCTTAACTTCACTTACTTTGCACACCCATGCATCACAACACAACACATCACACAAAAAAACCTTAGAACTTGAATCCATTAGATATATATATCCGCATCAAGAATTATTACTTGATCAGGTCAGCAAACTAAACAAGAAATGTGTAAGGCAAAATATCATACTCTGTTGGCTTGTTCTTATGTACAATCTTCAATGTGGACTTAAACACTCATGCACAAGTCTTCATATAAGTTAGCCTTAGTCATATGACTACTTAAATTGATTATCCATACATTCTAACTTCACCGCATAGAGATCTAATATGCCAGTCGACCTGTTCCTTAAGAACACACTTAGTAAGCTCATCTGTCACATCACCACACACACTGTAGACCAAATGGGACCTTACAAATCATATCCAAGTTTTATTACTAAACTCTTAACATATCTTAAGAACCACAAAGAAAAATACTTTTGCATGTTAGAATGCGGATCATGGAGCTGTTGCTCTATCACAAAGAAATATTGTTGAACTAGAACCCGATATTGAGCAACTGGTAGAATGTGATATATTGAACTTTAGAGGTTATGATCCTAGATTTGGGTAGTACTAACATATCTTTTTCTTTCCTTAGAACCTTAGACCAAGATGTACACTTGCGGAGGAATGCAGACCACTCCACTAAGTACTGTTCACTATCTCTATCTTTTCCCTGTTTGTCTGGACTTAGACAGTTTCTCCACATGACTTCAGGAGAAGATCATGACTTGATCACTGGACTGAATCATCATCACATAGCCATGAATCATTATACCTAATCTGTATTAGGTGATTTGCTTTTGTGGAGGCATATTGATCCATTTTCTGTCTCATACTTTGAACCCTCTCCATACTTAGTCATTTTGACCTTCCACACTTGTGCCTTGATGCTAGACAAAGTTAATCTTCTAGAGTAATATCTTCTTGTCATGCTAATGTGTCCTCTTGGTCCTGTTGCCATCGATGACAACACATAGATTATCTCTAGAGCAATGTCTCTCGCTAACAATCTCCCCCTTTGGCATTGATGGCAACACTTAGTGAAAAATGCTGCCTTGATTGCTCCCCCTTTCTATATTCGCTTCTATATTCCTTCTTCCGCTAAGATGTTTTCTCATTTTTCACTAATCTTCTCTCCCCCTTTGACATCAATGGAAAAGGGTGTGTTTTAGAATAAAAAACGTGTCAAAACTGCAAAATTTATTATGTACTCTGCCACATATTTACAAATACAGTCTTCAACTTAATCTTACATATGCTTAAGGATGTCACTGAAAATGTTCTTGATCTGTGCCAATTCACCATCCCAACCCTTTTTAACATTGTCCAAAAATTTGAATATGTCCACTGAGTAAGAAAACTAGGGTTTTTGCCTTTTGCAGAAAAGTGGGTGCATCAGTTTGTGAAGCTATTTGAGCTTCAGCTACCATATTGAACATGGACTCCAACTTTGGACTGATCAGTCCTCTTAACTAACATATTCTTCCCTTTGTTAGATCCCTTTCACTTATTAAACTATTCAAGTCATTTTGAATGTTGATGACTTGACTTTCTTTGCCGCTTACTGATTTAGTTACCGGATCAAATGACTTAGATATGTTCATTAGTTTCTGCTCTAAATCTTTGATCTTTTCTTCTATTTTCTTTGTAGCTTCCAGCCAAGATAGAAAAAAATTATATATATCATTGACCTCTTTAATGGCATCTTGAATGCCCTTTATTCTATTGTCTAATTGTATTTTATAATTGGCAATCATTTTCTTTAACTCATTTAGTCTTTTCTCATTGAATTCTTGCCTTACCTTTATCTCAGCTGATTTTTCAAAAGATTCAAAATGTGTGCTTACTAAATTTATTATTCCCTTAAGTTGACTTGTGATAGACATAGAGGTATCCTTATGATAAATTGGTATCGGCTTCTCCAAAATGTTGGATGCTTCACTGATGAGTTTACTGTCCTCTATGTGGGATTTTAGCATTTCTTCTCTTGCCTTGGCTTATGCAATAGAAGCTAATTTGAGCTTTTGTACTGGTGACATGGTGTCCAAGTTTATCGTACCATGAAGTAGCTTTAGCTCATCTAGAACTTGTTTCTCCTTTTCCAAAAATTCTTTCATCACCTCTGCAGTGTCTCTTGCTGCACCTAGGACTTCATCTTTCTATTCTTGCTCTAAAGGATCTATGTTCATGGCCTTGTTGGTGTCATCCTTCTTCTCTTGTGGAGGATTATTCTCAACTTGTTCTTCCTTATCAATTTTCTCCTCACTTTTGTGTTCTGACGAGGATATAGTTTCAGTAATTGGTATTTCTATTTCCTTAGTCTTATAACCATTAGTTTTGTCCTCTATTTGATGTTTCAGAGAGGCAAGTGTTCCCTTCTCTTCAGCTATTTCATCAACTTTGTCTATCTCCTTTTCAACATTGACTTCTGGAACAGATGTGTTATCTTCACCATCTATTTCTTCTTTGTCATAGATGATAGGAAGATTATATTTCTTCAAGACTTTCAAAGTGATTTCTTCTATTTATTTGACAACCTTGTCAATTTCTCCCAGCATTAAAGAGTTCATCCTTTTCTTGGTTCTGAACTCATCCTTGATCTCCTTAGAGATTAATGCCTCTTGTTTAGGAGTAATCTCTAGACATAGTCTGGTTAATACATGTTGTCTCAGTTCAATAGCCTTTGTCCTAGCAGTCTCTTTTCTGATAGTCAAAATGTTAGCTAGGCTTTCAGGGAGATCATAGATGATCTCAATAAGGGCTCTATTGTATATGTTTAGGTATTCCACTATGGCATCTTCAAGGACTGTCTTATTAGCATCATTATACTCATCATAAAATTCAATCATGGGCTTCAGATTCCCATCTACAGTGACTGATTTCAATACATCCTTAATTGAAATTGTAGCCTTTTCAATGTAAGGCTCCTCTACCTTTTGTCTTTTGCTAGATTTCTCTCTTCTGGAGGACTTTTCTCTAGTACTTCTGGAGGCCTTGATGCCCTCTTCCTTCATCTTTTTCACTTCTTCATCAGACTCAGTTTCTTCTTCATCCTTGCTTCCTATACTAACATACAATCTTCTCCCCTTCATTTTCTTCCTCTTTGTATCTTTGATAGTAGATTTCTTTGATGTTTGATCCATACTCACTGATGGTGTGGCACTAGAGGAGGTAGCAGAGGTCCTAGTAGACCTCTAAGTCTTTTCAGGCTTGTCTTGTTTCATCTAAGATTCTTCCAAAACTTTTACCGGTTCACTCTTTTGTTTCTCCTTTTTGCTCTCTGCTCTTTCCCTTGATTCTTTAACTTGTTCTTTTGTGAACCTATATCTTACAACAATTTCTTCTACTTCTTTTCTCACCTTCCTAGTGGATTTTGGCTTCCTGAATTCAACATGAAGTTTTAAACTTAGTTCTTCATAAGTCCCAAACCTCTCTTCTTTAGTGTCTCTAGGTTTGCTGAGCAGGTGTTGGGCATAGTTTTCCAGTATTTGTCCATCCACCTCATATCCCATGGGCATTACCCATATAGTTCTGGGTTCCACAACTTCCATTAAGCATTGATCCTTAGTGACCATGAAACAAATTATATCCTTGTATTTCTCAACAATTCCCTTAGGGATTCTTTCTCTATAATGCATCATGCTTTGAAATTTTTTGAAATACCCCCACAATGCTGCCTTTTACACATCATAACTTCCTAGACTATTCAAGTGATCCCTAATTTGCATAGCCACTGGTCTATCACTTGTCCAAAATAGATTATTCATGTTGGGTAGCTCATTCATGAACTAGAAGAATAAACAGATGACCAACTTACCATACTTGAAGGGGTAACTCTTTCTCTCCTTTATCTTCATCAAGTTCTCCATTAATTGATTTAGCAGTAACTTGCATAAGTCGTAATCTGCATTCTCCTTTATCATCTGATAGGTAGTATAAATTGCTGTGCCATAAACAGAGTTCTCCCAGTTGGAGAAGTAGAACTTGTAGCCTAAAACCATTGAGGCAAATCTCACACCATGATCTATAATATCATTGATCGTTAATGCCCTTTTGTCAAATTTAGCTCTGGTGGCCTCTGAGATAGTTTAATTCTTGACAACCTTTAGCAAGGGCATGCCTCTGGTGGAGTTCAATCCAGTTACTACCTTGATTGCTTCCTTAGTGATCTTGAAGGGTTGTCTTAGCCACATGAATTCATCATGCATTCTGCTAAGCACTATTGGATTTAAGGCATACAACTGAGAGGGGGGGTGAATCAGTTGTATAAAACTTCTTGTTCTTTCAAACACTTGATTCTTCGTTGTTAGTTAAAAGCATATCAATTAATCATCCATGAAAGCATAATACATAAACACAAGAGTAGATAAACATCAACACATTGAACACCAAGATTTTGACGTGGAAAACCCGGTTAAGGGAAAAACCACGGGGTGATTAACCCAAGGATTATTCTCTGTTAGAAGAATAAGAAAAAGAATGGCACTTGCCAATTAGGGCTCACTACCCGAGCACACTGCTCACAAAGAGGCCCACTGCCTACAAGGAGACACACTGTCTACAAAGTGATAAGAATCACAATCTTGAACTGGAGAATGACATCTCTACCATGTCCGGATCAGTTCCATTTAAGCCCAAAAACCTCTGCTCTGCCTTTCGCACTTCTCTTCGCTATGCCACACTCATCCACACAATCCACACTACGAAATGAACTCACAAACCGTTATTTATACAAGGCATCGACTTAGGAACAAACTTCTAAGTCGGCAAACAACCATAAGAGTATCCGCAAGATGAATAACACATCCGGTCGGCCACCACAAGAACATTCGTAGGATGAACAACTCATCCGGTCAGCTAAATAGAGCAAGAACTTCATCCGGAAGAATATCTTCAATTCCAGGCTCTACTATCAATGCGGACCAACAACACAACCTCAACATGATCCAAGAACCTTCACAAGCCTACCTGAATGACCAGGTACGTCCGCATTTCCTTTACTTACTGAAATCTCTTATCCTCCTTATCTGGAACTTCAAGAACACTGTCTGTCGCCACTGTCATAATGCAGGAGGTACTTCTGGACCTCTAAATTATACACAACTCGAGATGGCACATCACAAGGACATCCCAAAGACTCCTTCCAATCCGCAGATTAGGATTATACAGTTCCAGACCTCACCGGACCTTTTTGTGATCCTCTGTCACCTCTGAATACTTGCCGGAACCGGTTCTACACCGACAGCCACAACTCCTTCAGATCTTCATGCGGACCTCTGAAATCTTAACTGAAGCATCTCAAGACTCATATCTACAAACCCTTTAATCCACATCCTCCGATTCGCATCCTATATAGTACATTTGCCTTCTTCTCATCACTGTTCTTTACTGTTCCTGACTGAGGCTAATTTTCTCAATATCCTCAGCACACTGCTCATTGAATCCTTCTTGTCAAAGCAATATGAGTATGTTGACATCAATGACAACACTGGTTTACCTCATACTTGCAACAATCTCCCCCTTTGTCATTGATGGCAACATATGATGTGAAAAACCATCAAGACAAGAAACTTCTCCTTTCTGTCACTTCTCCCCCTATTAGCAACATGTCTTCTCCTCATTTACTGCTCCCCTTTTGATCATCAGCTACTTGTTTTTCACATGTCTTCTCTCCCCCTTTGACATCAATGGCAAAGGGCTCATACTTGCAATTTTAACACATCAGAATCATACCAGCTGCTCCCCCTTAGTAGCAGCTCCCCATCATCAATCCGGATCACAAGATATGACTATGATATCCACCGGACTGATGCACATCAGTGCATCCTAGTTCATCACCGGAGGGGCCATGACCCCTAACTTCTCCCAGAGATATTCAAAAGAGTCCTTGGGAAGAGGTTTAGTAAAGATATCTGCAATCTGATCCTTTGAGGGAACATACTCCAATCTGACTTCTTCCTTGTTCACTTGTTCTCTCAAAAAGTGAAACTTGGTAGATATGTGCTTAGTCTTAGAATGCAATACCAGATTCTTAGAAATATTAATTGCACTTGAATTATCACAGAAAATTGTGATAGGCTCCTCATATTCAACTTTAATGTCTCTTAGCATCTGCTTCATCCATAAGATTTGAGTGCAACTACCTGCTATTGCAATGTATTCTGCTTCAGTTGTAGACAGAGATATTGCATCTTGTTTCTTGCTTAGCCAAGAAACCAATCTCTTCCCCAAAAAGAATGCTCCACCACTAGTGCTCTTCCGGTCATCCACATCTCCTGCCCAATCTGCATCTGTGTAAGCATGAAGAGAGAAATCCAGATCTCTAGGGTACCATAGACCATACTCAACTGTTCCTTTCAGGTACCTAAAAATTCTTTTGATTGCCATAACATGAGATTCTCTAGGATCAGCCTGGAATCTTGCCACAAGACCAACAACCTGCATTATATCTGGTCTAGTCTGAGTGAGATACAACAATCCACCAATCATTGATCTATACTTTGTTTGATCTGCCTTTGGGGAGTCATCATCTTTGCTCAACTTACATCTGGTTGCCATGGGAGTGTTCATTGGCTTTGCATCTTCCATACCAAATTTCCTCAACAATTCTTTCACATATTTGGTCTGAGAGATGAAGATTCCTTTCTTTGTTTGAGTAATTTGCAGACCCAAGAAGAAATTCATTTCACCAATCATGGACATTTCAAACTCACTTTTCATCTGATTTGCAAAAGTTTTGCACATACTATCTCTTCCTCCAAAAATGATATCATCCACAAACACTTCAACAATCAAAATGTTTTCATGAACAATTTTGAAATATAAGTTACTATCAGCAGTACCTTTGTTGAATCCAATCTGCACAAGATGCTTATCCAACCTTTCATACCATGCTCTTGGGGCTTGCTTTAGTCCATACAATGCTTTCTTCAACTTGTAGACCATATCATCATTATCAGACAATTGAAATCCATCCGGTTGTTCAATGTAAACTTCTTCTTCCAGATCACCATTTAGGAAAGCAGACTTGACATCCATCTGATATACCTTGAAGTCTTTGAAGGCAACAAATGCAAGAAATAATCTAACTGCTTCAATTCTTGCCACCGGAGCAAAGGTCTCTTCAAAATCAATTCCTTCTATTTGAAAGTAGCCTTTGCAGACCAATCTAGCTTTGTTTCTGATAACTTCACCAGCTTCATTCAGTTTGTTCCGGAAGACCCATTTGGTTCCAATCACATTCCTGTCTCTAGGTCTAGGAACAAGATCCCAAGTATGATTTTTCTCAATTTGCATTAATTCATCTTTCATTGCTTTAGTCCAGTTTTCATCATTGAGGGCTTCATTTACTGTTTTAGGTTCAATCTTTGAAATCAGACAACATTCATCCTGATTTTGAGCAACATTCCTTCTAGTTTGCACACCTTTGCTTCTGTCACCTATGATCTGATCTTGAGAGTGGTTTAGTTACATACCTAGGAATTTTGGGAGTATCCTGCACTACTGCTTCTTGATCAGGCTCATTCAAACCTATCTCTTCTTCCTAATTTACCGGATCAGGCTAACTCTGTCTTACCGGAGAGGATTGAGTTCCTTGAATTTGAACACCGTCTTGATCATCTTCATCAAATTCATAAAATCTTGAGGGCTTCTCAATTCCTTCATCAACTTTCACATTAGTGCTTTCTATCATCTTCCTCAGTCTCTTATTGTAACACCAGTATGCTTTGCTTTGAGTGGAGTAACCCAAGAAAATTCCTTCATCACTTCTAGCATCAAACTTTCCTAGATCTTCATCTCTTTTGATATAACACTTGCTACCAAATACTCTGAAATATTTCATAGTAGGAGTGATGCCAAACCAGAGTTCGTAGGGGGTCTTACCGGTATTGTTTCTGATTTGAACTCGATTTAGAGTGTAGACTGCAGTGCTGATAGCTTCTTTCCAGAACATCTGAGGAACATTTGCTTCCAACATCATTGTCCTGGCAGCTTCCTGGATGGTTCGGTTCTTTCTTTCAACTACTCCATTCTGTTGTGGAGTCCTAGGAGCAGACAATTGTCTCCTTATACCCTGCTTCTCACAAAAGTCAATGAACTCACCAGATGTAAATTCACCACCTCTATCAGACCTTAGACATTTAAGTTTCAATCCGATTTGATTCTCTACCATAGCTTTGAAGATTTTGAACTTTTCAAGGGCTTCTGATTTCTCTTTTAGGAAGGTAACCCACATCATCTGGGAATGGTCATCAATTAACAACATGAAATATCTATTACCTTGTAGACTCTTGATTCTTGTCAGACCACAGAGATCAGTATGTACTAATTCCAATAATCCGGTAGAGGACTGATCTTTGCTTTTGAAAGAGACTTTGCTCTGTTTACCTAGCTGACATTCTTTGCACAAACTATTTGTAGGTTTTACCAATTTTGGAAGGTCTCTTACAGCCTGAATATTGCTTATCTTGATGATGTTATCAAAATTCACATGACACATTCTTCTATGCCATAACCAACTCTGATCAACTTGAGCAAACAGACAACTTTTGTTTGAACCAACCAGATGAAAGATGTTACCTTTTGTTTGAGCACCGGATGCAATTTCAGTTCCGGAGCCTGTAAAGATTCTGCATTTTCTATTCTTGAATCGGAGATCATAGCCTTTGTCCACTAACTGACCAACACTGAGAAGATTGTGCTTCAATCCTTCAACATATAGTACATTACCTGTTTTGCTCTTTCCATCAAAGGAAATAGTTCCCCTACCTCTAATTCTGCCAGCAGAATTGTCACCAAACTTTACCATTCCTCCTTCATACCTTTCCAAATCTAAGAACTTATTCTTGTCACCAGTCATATGGTGAGAACACCCACTATCAATAACCCAATCATCCTTTTCTTCCACTTGAGCAGCCAAAGCTCTTTCCACAACCTTGTGATTGACAGATTCAGAGGATATTGAATCTTCTTCCTTGATGGCAATAAACACCCATTCATTTCCGGATTTGCTTCCTAGTTCGGATTCATCATCTGTTACTCCTTCATTGTCATCTTCTTCATGAACATAATAGCAGTTCTTTTGAAACCTTTGTCTGTTAGTATTAGACCTTGCAGATCTTTCCGGACATCTTGAAGCAAAATGACCAATCTTATTGCAGTTGAAACACTTAAAGGGTAGTTTTCCTTCATACTTACCGGATCCTCTGGGCAGTCTCTTTGCAATGAGGGCTTCAAGTTGAGCTGTTTCTGCTTCTTCTTCTTCCATGTCTCTTCTTGCTTGATCATACCATGACATCTTCCTTGATGAGTTTTCTCCCTGATCAAATCTTTGTTTGCCTTTCACATAGGTACTGGCTTTGAAAGCAGATTCAGTCTTGGGAGGATCATCTCCAAACTCGGTCATTTCAAATGCAGCTAGTTTGCCAGCCAGTTGTTCTCTTGTGACAGTTGTGTGGGCTCTGAATTCATTAATGGCAGCAACCTTGATTTTGTAGGTAGCAGGAAGGGATCTTAGGATTTTGCAGACAATCTCATTTTCATCTAGAGTTCCACCAGCATTTCTAATTCCACATACCAGCTCATTCACTCTTGGCATAAAGGTAGTGATGTTTTCATCATCTCTCATCTTCAATCTTTCAAATTTCCCTTTCAGACTTTGCAACCTTGCACTTTTGACAAACTCATCTCCTTCATACAGAAGTTCCAGTTTAGTCAGGATCTCATATGCAGTTGGTAGGTCAATAACATTTGAGAGATCTGAATCATTCAATGCGCTTAGTAGGGCTTCCTTGGTCCGCAGATTATTTTCAGCATCTGTGATTTCATTCAGAGTTGTCAGACCACCTTGTGGAGGTACATATGGTTTTGAGACCATAGCCAAGTATGCTTTTCCCATACATTCCAAGTGACACTTCATGCGACCTTTCCAGAGAGTGAAGTTGGTTCCATCGAACTTCGGACTATCCTTCTTGTATGACGACATCCTGGATCTCCTCAAGCGGTTAAGCTCCTTTCAGAGGAACTTGGCTCTGATACCAATTGTTGGATTTAAGGCATACAACTGAGAGGGGGGGGTGAATCAGTTGTATAAAACTTCTTGTTCTTTCAAACACTTGATTCTTCGTTGTTAGTTAACAGCATATCAATTAATCATCCATGAAAGCATAATACATAAACACAAGAGCAGATAAACATCAACACATTGAACACCAAGATTTTGACGTGGAAAACCCGGTTAAGGGAAAAACCACGGGGTGATTAACCCAAGGATTATTCTCTGTTAGAAGAATAAGAAAAAGAATGGCACTTGCCAATTAGGGCTCACTGCCCGAGCACACTGCTCACAAAGAGGCCCACTGCCTACAAGGAGACACACTGTCTACAAAGTGATAAGAATCACAATCTTGAACTAGAGAATGACATCTCTACCATGTCCGGATCAGTTCCATTTAAGCCCAAAAACCTCTGCTCTGCCTTTCGCACTTCTCTTCGCTATGCCACACTCATCCACACAATCCACACTACGAAATGAACTCACAAACCGTTATTTATTCAAGACATCGACTTAGGAACAAACATCTAAGTCGGCAAACAACCATAAGAGTATCTGCAAGATGAATAACACATCCGGTCGGCCACCACAAGAACATTCGCAGGATGAACAACTCATCCGGTCGGCTAAACAGAGCAAGAACTTCATCCGGAAGAATATCTTCAATTCTGGGCTCTACTATCAATGCGGACCAACAACACAACCTCAACATGATCCAAGAACCTTCACAAGCCTGCCTGAATGACCAGGTACGTCCGTATTTCCTTTACTTACTGAAATCTCTTATCCTCCTTATCCGGAACTTCAAGAACACTGTCTGTCGCCACTGTCATAATGCAGGAGGTACTTCCGGACCTCCAAATTATACACAACTCAAGATGGCACATCACAAGGACATCCCAAAGAGTCCTTCCAATCCGCAGATTAGGATTATACAGTTCCGGACCTCATCGGACCTTTTTGTGATCCTTTGTCACCTCTAAATACTTGCCGGAACCGGTTCTACACCGACAGCCACAACTCCTTCAGATCTTCATGCGGACCTCTGAAATCTTAACTGAAGCATCTCAAGACTCATATCTACAAACCCTTTAATCCGCATCCTCCGGTTCGCATCCTATACAGTACATTTGCCTTCTTCTCATCACTGTTCTTTACTGTTCCTGACTGAGGCTAATTTTCTCAATATCCTCAGCACACTGCTCATTGAATCCTTCTTGTCAAAGCAATATGAGTATGTTGACATCAATGACAACACTGGTTTACCTCATACTTGCAACAAGCACATACCAGACCCATTCATCTTTCGTAAAGGTAGGAAAGTCCACATATTGGATGAATTTCTTTTCCTTTAGGGCTTTATACTCCACCTTGAAATCATATTGATCATCAGTTAGATGCTTTAGCTACAATTCTGAGAATCTACTATCGCTGTGCTCATCTAGGGCAAGATGGATATATGCCCTAACATCTTCTATGTACAGAACTCCGTGTGGAATGTCTGAGAATGCTCCCAATGGATCCACTTCTGTTGCTTTGTATGGGTGTTTCTTGAATTTTGGTTGAGGTCTTTCAGTGATATCAACAACTTACGGGGTTGCCATTTTAGATTTTTAATAGACTCACAAATGGGGTTTGAACAAAAATACCTTGTTCTACTGAGCTAGGGTTTCCTTTAACTGAATCACTCTGAATCCTTTAGATATTAGTTGTTGTCGCTTAAGTTTCACCTTAGTCTCTCCTAGATGTTTGATATCTTGAATGCAAAGTTATTTTGAAATCAAACAAGTCCCTTTTTATCCTTCGCATGACTTGACCTAAATTGTCATAAATGCTCATTCCCAAAAAGCTGCATGTCTTCTTTGATAGATACAGTCGATCAAGATTGCTCTGCAATGTGCCGCATTGACTTCTTTTCTTCTAGTTTTTCTTTTAAGAGATTTATCACATCAAATCCCATCATATATCTTCGTGCCGGATTCTGCACCCACTTTCTGGCTGGGGGTTTTAGATTTTGAACACTACTTCCCCTAAGCCAAAGCTCCCAATTTACTTCCTGGAGGAAGTATTTGCACCAGATGATGGTGCGGATTCATCCTTGACTTCAATCACATCTTTCTTGATCTAAATCTTGCTCGTTTCTTTCTTGGTTTCAACTGGACCAACCTTTTCTTTCCCTTTGTCATTCCTTTCCTCTGTTTTCCTATATTCAATATTGTAGTTTCTTTTCACATTTTTGCTTCTACAGACTCTTGCAATATGTCCAGATTTGTTGCAATTGTAGCACACAATGTTTCCTTTTCCTTGATTCCTTTCTTTGTATGAATTCATCCTTGATCTGCATTGATTAGCCATGTTTCCAAATCTATTGCATGTAAAACATCTTCCATTGAATGATGTAGTATTCTTTAAATTTTGAAATCCATTTCTTACCGGACTTCTGTAGTCATTTGATCTATGACCAATTTTCTTACAATTGAAGCATTGACCGGTGAATGATGAAACATTTTGATTCTAGTTTATTCTACTCCTACACTGAGTAGCTTTATGACCAAACTTATTGCAATTAAAACAATGACCATTGAAAGATGGGTACCTTTGAGCATTTGGATGTCTGACTGGGGGTCTTCTAGGTCTTCTTCTTTGATTTCTTAACTAGTTCCCTCTATTTTTCTTTAACTCAGAATTTGTTTGACCAGATTTTGAGCTTTCTCCTTTCTCAAATTCCAAACTTTGCTTATCATTAATACTCTTGACCAGAAATCATTTCATCAAGCTTTGCAGAACTTAGCTTGAACTTTTCTTCATAGCTCTTAGCTGCTTCTAGATCAAATTTTAGAAGTAGCAATTCTTTGCCCAATTTTTCACATTCCTCTAATTTATCCTTAACAACTTGGCTCAGATGCCTTTCAATTTCTTCCTTCTTTTCAACTTCCAATGTCAACCCATTTAGGAACTCTTGTGCTTCATCTTATTGATCATTTAGCTCCTTATTTTTTTCTTTGAATTTCCTGACTTGCTCTCTTAGCTTTAGGATGCATTCACCAGCTTCTTGAATATTTGTTTTTAGATCCCTAATTTCTACCTCAGATCTTTCAAGATCAATAAGGGTTGCTTCTAGTTCCTTGTTGCTTTCATAATTTCTAAATCTTCTTGCTACCATGATTACAGAACCCCAGATCTTCTTTAAGCTGTTAGACTTCTTCCAAGGAACCTTGGTCTGATACTAATTGTTAATAGAAAGGAATACTGAGAGGGGGGGTGAATCAGTATTCCACAAAACCACTTCTTAATAAATTTATTAGTCCAAATTCTAAAATTAATAACATGAAAGCAGAATAAGCATAGGAACAGCAACCACAAAGACATAACACATGAACACCAAGATTTTTATGTAGAAAAACTAAAAAGAGAAAAGCCACGGTGAGTGTTAGCTTACAATATATTAATATAGCTCAATACCAGATTACAAGAAGGCTCATTGCCCAGAGAAATGCTCACTCCAAAATGGCTCACTGCCAAAACAGGCTGACTACCTAGACAAGGAAAGACGAAGGGAGAATGGCTCACTTCCAAGTTTAACTACTTAGATTGCATCTATATATGCATGGTTACAGCTCTAATGAAGCACATAAAAATGGATTCAACACTCTTCATCTCTGTCTGCCCTGTTTTAGTGCTTTGCTCTTATTTGGGAATAAGATCTCTCTTCTTCTTCCAATTACTGTCTTAACTTCACTTACTTCGCACACCCATGCATCAAAACACAACACATCACACAAAAAAACCTCATAACTTGAATTCATCGGATATATATATCCGCATCAAGAATTATTACTTGATCAGGTTAGCAAACTAAACAAGAAATGTGTAAGGCAAAATATCATACTCTGTCAGCTTGTTCTTATGTGCAATCTTCAATGCGGACTTAAACACTCATGCCCAATTCTTCATATAAGTCAGCCTTAGTCATATGACTACTTAAATTGATTATCCATACATTCTAACTTCACCGCATAGAGATCTAATATGCTAGTCGGCCTATTCCTTAAGAACACACTTAGTAAGCTCGTCTATCACATCACCACACACACTGCGGACCAAATGGGACCTTACAAATCATATCCAAGTTTTATTACTGATCTCTTAACATATCTTTAGAACTACAAAGCAAAATACTTCTGCATGTCAGAATGCGGATCATGGAACTGTTGCTCTGTCACAGAGAAATATTGTTGAACTGGAACCTGATATTGACCACTTGGTAGAATGTGATATATTGAACTTTAGAGGTTATGATCCTAGATTTGGTTAGTTCTAACATATCTCTTGCTTGCCTTAGAACCATAGACCAAGATGTCCACTTGCGGAGGAATGCAGACCAGTCCACTGAGTACTGTTCACTATCTCTATCTTTTCCCTGTTTGTCTGGACTTAGACATTTTCTCCACATGACTTCCGGAGAAGATCATGACTTGATCACTAGACTGAATCATCATCACATAGCCATGAATCATCATACTTGATCTATATTAGGTGGTCTTCTTCTGCGGAGGCATACTGATCCATTTTCTATCTCATACTCTGTACCCTGTCCATACTTAGTCATTTTGACTTTCCACACTTGTGCCTTGATGCCAGACCAAGTTGATCTTCCGGAGTGATATCTTTTGTATACGCCTAAAAATGACACAATTCGGTCTAAATAAATATTCTTAATATTTATTCCCTTCTAATTCTTCTATCAATAAATAAATAAACAAATTTATTTATTTGATTCACATTTCTCTAAATTAATTAAATATCAGAATATTTAATTACCTCTTCTAAAGTCAAAATTAAATAAAATCCTTATTTAATTAAATTCTTCCAAATAATTAAATAATTCTTAAATATTTAATTAAATCAAACCCTTCTTCCAAACTTAAATCAAATCAAATTTATTTAAATCCTCTCAATCTCCAAAAATAAAATACAATCAAATATTTTATTTATTTTTCCAAATCATGCAGACACAATTAAATAAATTTATTTATTTAATTTGCTTTCTTATCTTCTAAATTAAATAAAACCAATTATTTAATTATTCCTTCCAATAATATCTTCTCTAAATTTAAATAAATCAATTATTTATTTAAGTTGTTTTTTCTTCTAAATTGAGTTATCTTTAAATATAATTCAATCTTTGTGCACATGTAATCAAATATTCCTAATATTTAATAAAGCAAAATATCTTCTTATTCTCATGCAAATCTTTTCTTCTTGTTTTAAATCACTTAACTGATTGTTATATTCTTTTAAAAGCTTTAACTCATTCTTCTATTTTATTAATTCCTCTCATGCAAAATAGAGCAAGACACTTGTCTTCTTCCTATTCGCGCACATTCCTCAACCAGTCTATACCGTTGATCTTCTTATTCTTTCTATATCATTGATCTCTTATCTCTCAAGTCTATAAATTGAACCTTATTCCTCCATTTCATTCATCCAAGCTTTAAGTATCGTTACCCTATAGGAATTACAGCGCGCCTTTGGCACCAATTCCTTCATTGCTTGTGATCACATTCGTTACTACGCACTACTACCATTGTTGTGAAGCTCATCTTCCTGGCAATATTATTATAGCCATTCTCAATTGACATTCTTGAAGCATAGCAAGGAAGTGCACTCTCTGAGGGCCCTATTTCATACATGTAAGATCGATTGTGATAGGCGATCAATGGAAGCTATGAATTTAGGAGGTTTGCTTTGTTGTTTATTCATTATTTATTTGAATCTTCTTTATTCACTATTTCATTAAAGTTTTGGGTATCTTGATATTGATATTATTGATTTATTCATTTGATCTAATTTTTTCTTAACATTTTTGGCACCCACCGTGGGGCCTTGCCCTGATTTAATCCAAAAACTAAGTTTTTGGTGCTGAGGTTTCCTACATAGGAGGATTGAGAGAATATGCGTTGAGCATTCAAATGGTGTAACTTTAGCTCAAAAGGTTTCTGGGTTTTGACGAAAACATCAAAATCCTATTTGGGTATCTCTTAATTTTTGTATAAAGTGCACAAATTTCAAGAAAAATAGATCTTAAATCTGTGTCCCTATTTTTAGCATATATTTTTTTTTTGCTTTTTAAAACCTATTTTTAGCAATTTCATGAAATCAAGCATATCTGTGTAACATTAACTTAAAAGATTTCTGGGTTTTATTGAAAATATCAAAATCCTATCTGGGTATCTCTTATTTTTTGTAGGAAGTTTATAGATTGTTGAGAATAATAGATCCCAATATATGTCCCTATTTTTTAGCCCATGCTTGCTTTTTTTTTTTGGCCTGTTTTTAGCAATTTCACGAAATCAGACATATCTTTTGCATTAGGAGTCAGATTTTCACGAAACCAGCGGTGTTGGAAAGATGGTTCTCCCAAATTTTCTATGGTGAAATTTTTTTAAGGTAATTTTATCAAATTTGTCAGGTACACTCAATCAAAGTCAACCCTTCTTTGCAAAACTTCAAACGGTCATAACTTGTGCAAAATTTATTCAATTTTCACAATTTTTTTTGAAATTGCATAGAATTTCATGTAGAATCTGATCATAATATCAAATCTAGTGTACTTAATCATTATTATCAGATTTTTTTTAGATTGCTCATTTTTCATCTAACAAGTTAAGCACTTTTTGATTCAATTGATTTTATGCTAACTATTGAGTTTTTGGTGGAACTAATCAAATTTTTGCAACCTCTTATTACTCAAATGGAGCAAATGGGTTTTCCTAACATGTTTATGCAAGACAAGCATTGAAGAATTAAAAATCTATCACATTAAGTCTTAGGAACATATTACTTTCTTAAGGGACAATTGAACAAATCATATTTGCAATCGAAGTCTTTGGAACATATTGCTTTCTTAAGGGACAAAACATCTTTTTGTAATCTAAGTCTTAGGAACATATTGCTTTCTTAAGGGACAATGGACATGAATGCCAAACACTTCAATTTCTAATGGAAAAGTAAATCAATGCTCATGCAAATCTCACGTAGTCTTAACTAGTTGGTAATTGAATCATTGCTATCTTGTATATCATGGAATCATTACCATATTGCTATCTTTCAAAGTTAGACACATTGCTATCTGGGTAAAATTGAACCATTGCTATCTTGTTATCACTTCAAAGTTAACAAATCATTGCTATCTCAGTAAAATTAAACCATTGCTATCTTATTATCACTTCAAAGTTAACAAATCTATGTGCTTACCCAAGTGGATAACTCATCTAGTTTTTCTCATTTTAACTAGGGGAAAAGAACCATTGTATTTTGTGTTTTGGGAATGATACCAAGCATATGCTCTCCCCTATCTTAGGTGACCAAAATGCCAGACATATCATTTTTGCATGTGTTTTTCCTTTGGAGGGGCCTACTCTTAGATACCATTCATCCAAGTACGAATGACCTTAAGTGGTAACAGGCTAGATGCCAAGCCCTTCCAAGCCACTATAAATAAATTATGTTTGGAGTAAAAACTTCAAACAACGAGTGTAATTGTGTTATACCGACAGCCAACCTCCCCCAAAACCCTGCAAGGCGTAACCCTTGCAGGCTGGGAGACTCCATAACGAAAAGTAGTGTTGCCGCATGTATAACCACTCGAACGGTTGCCTTTATTACTCATCCTTTGTTCTAGTGGCCAAAAACCCCTGTAATCCATTTGAAGCCTAGGATTGTACTTGCTTTTCTTTTTTAGTCCAAAAAGAGAAAAAAATTAAAAAAATAAAAAATCATAAAAACATTCTTTGTGTTTGCTATGTCTTCTTACCATAATTTCATAAAATCAGATCAAAGAGACCATCTTGCAACAAAAGAAACCAAAAACATCAGAAACATTGCCAAAAGTTTGCAAAAACACTGAAAAAAACCAGAGCTACGCTTTTATCATTTTCTGTTGCACATTTGTTCTGACTAGCTACACATTTGTACTAACTTGCTGTGCTTATATCACCTATTACTACACATCTACTTTTTACCAGTACCACGCATTTGTGTCAACTTTCTGCGTTTGTATCCTTTGCTGCTGCGCATATGGTTCTATGCATGCGTAACAATGAGTACTTCCACATCTTTTCAAAGAAAAATTTTATGTTTTCTAGGTACCCATTTCAGTCTTGTCTCAGTTTCTTTTGAAATGACAAACCAATTAGAATTAATTGATCAAGAACTCCAATACCTATGAGAGCAATTAGACTGCGATGCCTCGCCCCAAGATAGTATAGCAATTGCTCAAGAACTCCAAGTCATACAACAAGAAATGACAATCTTACAAGCTGAATGTGTTAGTACTAGCTACACCTCACCCCAAAATCATACATCTGTTTCCCATCTTAATGATGCTCATGACAAGGTAAGCACCACCTCAAGTTAGAAATTGTATACTACTCTGTCTACTAGTCCTCCTTCACCATCTTCTAAGACAAATATCCTAACGCATACCAATCCTACACCAACACCGACATCGAGTTCCCTGAGCTCTAATTAGACAACCAAAAAAGCCTCAGATGATTTTTGGGAAAGATGTTTTCTAGATTTACACAACAAAAGAAAAGCTAGAGAGAACTCCAAATCCACTCATCCATTACTTCATTAATCTACCCATACACCTACGCAGGATGTGATCCAAGGGCTACTAGTAGAGAGTGAACCATGTCCCCAAATTCTGGTCCTTGACCTTATCAAAGAGTCTCCAAACATGTCAAATCCTACAACCCCTTCATGTAACCTACAACCCCTTGAGCATATTGAAGAACCTCCTACCATGCACCAAAGTCAAGGTCTATCGCACCTTCATGTTGTTGACCAAGAGCCTATCCAAGAGTCTTCTACCTCAACTTCAATTCAAACAACCCAAGAGTTATGTCAAGAGCACACTTTAGAACATGTGGAAACATCAACCCCTTGTCTAAATCAAGATCAAAGCACTCCCATCCGCCCCTTACATAACCTTTATCTTTTTGATGATCCTATACCTATACATGAGAAAGAAATCCAATTTCAAACTATTCATAACCTATATCTCTTTTATGATCAAGATACTACCTTTGATGAAGAAGCTATCCATGAGCAACATGATCCTATACATGAACAAAAAATCAAATTCCAACCTCTCCATGGCCTATATCCTTTCCATGATCAAGATATTATCGTTGATGAAGAACATATACAAGAGCAACTTAATTCCATCACGCTAAATCCTATCTATGATCAAGATCCCACTATGATCAAGAGTCTATCTATGATCAAGCAGACCATGATGATCCTCTTAGCCCACTTTATGCATTCCATGGTCCTGAGCTTATAACCCCATTTAGTCCTATCCAAGATTCAACAACTTCCTCTTCCTTTGATGAGACACTTGCCTCTCAAGCAAGAATAGAAGAACAAACCAAAAATACTTCTCCACCATCCATTATCGACCATGTTGCAAATCCCCCACCATATATCCTTGGTCTTACAACCTTCATTCATGAGTGTTCCTCCTTAGAACACCAGCCACCATTATCCTCTATCACACCTTCTTCATCCAATAAGGAACTTGTGTCTAGTGTTCCACCTACACATAATCCCGCTGTCCACCGCATACTCCAACATATGAACTATCAAGGTAAAGGCTTAGGCCTTCACGAACAAGGTATTTTGGAGCCTGTCCATGTCAATGTTCCTCCTCCTTCATATGGCCTTGGATACACACCCCAAGGTGAACAATCTCAAGATGTTGGTACTTCCTCCACTCCTAAATCCCCCACTTTTCATCGCAAACCCTATCATATCCCCAAAACATATGTCACCATTCCACCTCCATCATCTTATAATTGTCAAAAGCATGTGACCATACACCTTCCACCATCCAATCTACCTCCACTACTTCCAACTCCTAATATCCCTCCATGCATTTTACCACCACTTCTCCCAACACTTTATCCATCCATCTATGAATCTTCTAACAATCCCAATTATGGCCAACAAATGCACATGTTGTCTAAACAAAGAACTTCCTCCAACCCCACTTCAATCATCCCAAAGGATTTTAACAACAAAAATATGGATGCCTCTACCTATAAAGTCAAAAATCCTAAGAGTCCTCATGACCTAGGATACAAAAACCAAGGATCAAAGAAACATCCTTCTCAAGAGCTGCATACACCCACACACCTATATGCCAAGATGAAAAAGGTGTGGGTCTGCATCCAACAAATGATTACTCCAAAAGCTGCACAAAAGCTACATACACTCAAACCCATACCTTCACAGGTACTATCTAAAAACAAAATGGTTTGGGCACCTCAGCAAAAAGATCTCAAGTTACATGAGGTATCTACCTCTCAAGAATCTCAACCATCCACTTTCTCCCATTCCATCCAAAAGTCTCAAATTCTTCCATCCCACATGACAAGCAAAAATCAGCAAAATACTCAATCTATGTGGATCCCTACATGCCTAAGTCATTCATCCACAAGCAAAAGTCTCCGTTGCTTCCTACACTACTTTCCCATCACCAGCTTTAATGTTTATCATGATATGTGCAACCGTTGGTCATGATTCTCTTCCATTCCGTAACATTTTCATATACCTCCATCTCCCCTTCCTTCCACTATTATCCTCCATATCTTCCTCATCCTATTCCTATGGTCCATGCTTTTTCATAGACTTTTTATCCATCCTTGCATAAGTCCTCCGTATTCCGCATCATCATCCACTATCACACCCTTCATAATCCAATATCTACCTTCTCCATCTCACTTTCATGCAATCCCCTACCAACATCTATGAGCGACACTTGACATGGTCCATGCGACGACATCTTTCTAGTGGGACTATCACCTTTCATGGAACCAGGCACTCAGGTCCCTCTCTTCCGTATTCCACCTCCTATCCAAAAAAAAAAAGAAAAGAAAAGAGTAAAGAAAAATCCCTTTGTTGAATGGTGAAAATCTGGCAAACAGGCACCTTGGATAAGTACCATGATGTAAACCTGGCAAACAGGCATCGTGTGTAAAGTTGATCTTCTACGTCACCTACACTTAGGGGCACCTTGTCTCATCGGCCTATCACTCTTCTCCTATCAGTTTCCTTCTGTACCATTTCCTATCCTATCCTACCTATACTATCCAGTCTATCCATCCTAATCTTCCTTTCCTCTATTTCTTTGGTCTTGATAAAGATGGGGGCACAATGTTGACAAATGTTTTAGATGTCTCTTGACATACCTTATCCCTCCAAACCATGCAAATCCTTCATTACCCTCTCATCCTCATATCATCATAAGCTTTGTCATGAAAAATCCTAAGTATTTTACCTACAATGGGGCATGTTATTCTTATGTGACATAGTCCTTGGAGATCACATCCTTGTTTCCTTATACCTAACCATCTGTATCTACTATCACCCATGCATCTACCTATCTGTGGTGCTTCCTTGTCATCAATATCACTTGATCCATATTTGATCCATATCTGTTCCATATCGTGTCTTATCTGATCCATATATGTTCCATATCTGATCCATATCTGTTCCATATCATGTCATATCTATTCCATATATGAT
Organism: Cunninghamia lanceolata; assembly: GCA_027924645.1. Classification (NCBI taxonomy): domain Eukaryota; kingdom Viridiplantae; phylum Streptophyta; class Pinopsida; order Cupressales; family Cupressaceae; genus Cunninghamia; species Cunninghamia lanceolata. Next base: position 1,122,627 of record BSBN01000810.1, on the reverse strand, counting down.
CCATATCTATTCCATATCATGTCTTATTTGTTCCATATCGTGTCTTATCTGATCCGTATCTGTTCCATATCTGATCCATATCCATTCCATATCGTGTCTTATTTGATCCATATCTGTTCCATGTCTGATCCATATCTGTTCCATATCATGTCTCATCTGATCCATATCTTAGGTCTATCAAAGTCACCATGAACTACGTTGCCTCTGTGTTGTCATGTAGGCAAGGCCATTTCTCAAATGTGCCCCCGAGGCTCCCACGGTCCCGTCCGTCCCATGTCTAGTCCTATCTATCTGAGTCCGCACCACTTTCTACCACCTAGGTCTTAGGTCCATTAGGGTTTACCTCGAACTACGTTGCCTCTGCATCATCACATAGGCAAGGCCATTTAGCAATGAGCCCCTGAAGCACTAGGTCAGTCCCTTAGGGTCTGTCTCACCAATAAAAATTGTGGAATCTTCTCACCAGGCAAGCAAGTGCAAACAAAACCCACTCTTTTCAAGAAGAAATCCTAATGCAAGACATTAACCTATCCAAAGCAAAGCAAGAAAAAAAAAAACAAAAAAACCTAAGGCCTTCTAAATGATTTTACCCAAATTATGGCAAGAAACAAACACATCTAAATACAAAAATGTTTTGTGGATTGGAAAACATGGTTAGGGTACAGAGTCTTGCTTTTTGCTATCATATCTTTCTATGCTACTCAAGAATGCTAAAAGCTAGAGATGCTATGATGGGGACATGATTATTTTCTTTGTTTGTTGTTTGTGGATTAAACTTTAGTAATGTGAAGCCTTATCAAACAACATGATTGGGAAAAGATCATCAAGGACATCAAAGGTCTAACATGAACGGGGGCAATCTTTGTTCGTTGATACACAAGAAATACTCAGGTCATCTCGGTTCAATTATACCTTGATGTTTGTATTAACTTGCTAAATCAAAATCCATGTAAACAATGCTCAGGTCATCTTGGTTCAATTATACCTAGATGCATGTATTAACTTACAACATTTCAAAAAAAGTACCAAAAAAAAATTGCCCAATGATGAAATACGCACTTTAAAATACTTGCACCATCAAGATATCAAAAGCAAAGCATTATTCTATCAATCAGTATTCTATCTATTATTGTGGTCCATTCTTCTCAATCTGGTCAACCTGAGTAGTGATTCAAATGCAAGTCCATCCTTAATCCATACCAATCAAGTCAAGTCAATCTTGCACAAATGATCCAATCACAATCAGTGGTCTTAATCCTTGTCTGGTTGTAAACCAACTCGATCAGTTAATCAATCAATTGTCTTATATAGGATGTGGCACTATTGAAATTAGACCAACACACGTGTCTTACACGACATGTTTCATTTCCTGAAACCAGACATTATCTTTCATGTTTGCTCTAGGGATCCATCGTTCCCTGCCATGACAGCACGCCTGCCTTGTTTGTCTAGGGATATATCGTTCCCCGCCATGACAACACTGTCGTATATTGTTATCAGTATATCGTTGGTTTACTGCTCGATAGGGGCAATACCTTGTTTGTTCTTGTATCATTTGTGCATACTAACTTCCTTGCTTGTGTGTGTTATCATTCTATCTTGCATCACGTGTCATTCAGCTCTTTCTTTATCCTTCTTCTTCGTGAGATTGTCCATCTCATGCCTTCTACCTTCTTCTCGTCCAACTCCCAAGGGAGCATCCTGTCGTCATAACCTGTACCAGGGGCAAACTGGGGCATGTATCATTATCAGACTATCTATTCTTTGAAGCAACATCGTAAATTACATTGCATCAAAGAGGGACAAAATGTATACACCTAAAAATGACACGATTCAGTCTAAATAAATATTCTTAATATTTATTCCCTTCTAATTCTTCTATCAATAAATAAATAAACAAATTTATTTATTTGATTCACATTTCTCTAAATTAATTAAATATGGGAATATTTAATTACCTCTTCTAAAGTCAAAATTAAATAAAATCATTTATTTAATTAAATTCTTCCAAACAATTAAATAATTCTTAATTATTTAATTAAATCAAATCATTCTTCCAAGTTTAAATCAAATCAAATTTATTTAAATCCTCTCAATCTCCAAAAATAAAATACAATCAAATATTTTATTTATGCTTCCAAATCATGCACACACAATTAAATAAATTTATTTATTTAATTTGCTTTCTTATCTTCTAACTTAAATAAAACCAATTATTTAATTATTCCTTCCAATAATATCTTCTCTAAATTTAAATAAATCAATTATTTATTTAAGTTGCTTTTTCTTCTAAATTGAGTTATCTCTAAATATAATTCAATCTTTGTGCACATGCAATCAAATATTCCTAATATTTAATAAAGCAAAATATCTTCTTATTCTCATGCAAATCCTTTCTTCTTGTTTTAAATCACTTAACTGATTGTTATATTCTTTTAAAATCTTTAACTCATTCTTCTATTTTATTAATTCCTCTCATGCAAAATAGAGCAAGACACTCGTCTTCTTCCTATTCGCGCACATTCCTCAACCAGTCTATACCGTTGATCTTCTCATTCTTTCTATACCATTGATCTCTTCTCTCTCAAGTCTATAAATTGAACCTTATTCATCTATTTCATTCATCCAAGCTTTAAGTATGATTACTCTGCAGGAATTACAGTACCCCTTTGGCACCAATTCCTTTATTGCTTGTGATCACATTTGTTACTACGCACTACTACCATCATTGTGAAGCTCATCTTCCTGGCGATATTATCGTAGCCATTCTCAATTGACATTCTTGAAGCATAGAAAGGAAGTGCATTCTCTGAGGGCCCTATTTCATACATGCAAGATCGATTGTGATAGGTGATCAATGTAAGCTATGAATTAAGGAGATTTGCTTTGTTGTTTATTCATTGTTTATTTGAATCTTCTTTGTTCACTATTTCATTGAAGTTTTGGGTATCTTGATATTGATATTACTGATTTATTCATTTAATCCAATTTTCCCTTAACATCTTCTTGTCATGCTAATGTGTCCTCTTGGTCCTGTTGCCATCAATGTCAACACATAGATTATCTCTAGAATAGTGTCTCTTGCAAACAGGGTATTCTTCAGGGTGTCCGGACCTCTTCTAATGCTGATTATCACTATCATGGAGATTTTTGTACTTGCAACCTCAGAGGGCCTTATGACTAGTGCCCTAGCCCCAATAGTGCACCAAACTGATTCTTTTCACCATATCTAGAATCCTTATCTTCTGCAACCTTCCTCTGCAACTCCACTTCGTGAAATCTGATACTTGTAACTTGCAATCACAAGGAGTGTGGTTGGGGGTTGTGGTGTTTAGGAGGTTGCCTCAGTCAAGCCCCAGAAGGACATTCAAGTCTTCCAAACACCGTTGTTAGATAAAGAGTGCATATCCCTACGGGATAGAGGTAAAAAATGATAAATGATTGATTTAAACACAAATAGATATTACCTCAAAGATGTAGCTCTCATGGAGGAATGAAGCTCTTTCATGCCATGAGGAGACAGATTGATGAAGCCAAAATCTGCATACAAACACAATAACAACACAATACTGCTGTGTAGCACAATGAACACCTTGAATCACCTTAGCATAAGATCACAAGTTCATATTATCCATCTAGTTTACAAATGAAGTCCTAAACATGCTTATATATGCATTCCCACTATAAATTTCATAATTCAAACTTACGATGTCGGCCACAAAACCTTTTAATGGTCACATAATGGACATTTAGATTTAGGACCTACCTAAAATAGGGTAGGACTAGGGAGTGAGTGTCCAAGCCCCTAGGTCCTATTTTAGGGTAGGGTTAAAGCTCACAATGTCTCTCAAGCCTCATTTGACATGGGTTTCAGGCCATTTTGTTCTGGGAGTTAAAATGAACATGCAAGATGCAAAACAAGGGACCTGCGAGCTAAACTTAGGAGGTAAAAGTCCTAGGGGGACATTTTATGACATAACTTTTAGCCCCCACTTTAATGTATGGATGATGTTACCACCCATACATGCATTAAAGTATGGTCAAAATATAGAAAACATGCCAGGCACTTGAAGCTAATGTATACATAAAGATTGAGGAACTATTTCTAGCCCCTAGTCTCAGGTAGACATTAGAGAAAACACGCTGCAGACATGCCAAGCACAATGAAGACATTAACATGCACACAAAACATGGAGAAGACAGTAACATGTATGCAAAACATGAAGAAGACAATATTGAAGACACGCAAAACATGATGAGTACAGTGAATGCAATGATTTTTTCTTTTTTATTTTCACACACACACATATATATGAATGCAGATACATGGAAAGTAAAAATGCAATAGACAACCCCAAAGGGAAAACACACCAAACAAGCCTTGAGTGTAGGTAGATCCCATCTCTACACACACAAAAGAGGGGAAAACATGCCATACAAAGCCCAAGTGGGGGTTAATCGCACAAGGGGAAAAAAATGGAAGACACACATAAAACATGAGCACTGTATAGCATACCAAAGACATAATATACTTCTAAAACATGACAAACGAGGTGATGGAAGGAACTTATTGCTAAGCCCCTGCCATCTCAAGCATGCTATAGGCACACCTGACAGTTGGGCTTATACCACAACAACCACCAAAGACATGATTAAGGGAGGATAGTCTTAGATCCAACCCTGCCTATTGGGAGGACTTTTGAAATAAAAAGATGTGCACTAGCTCAAGAGATACACCATCCCGCCTCACGCAGAGGGCTTTTGAATAAAAGGATATGCACGATATCCTACCTCTGTAGAGGGCTTTTTGATTGCAATATAGATGAAGATGTGTACTCCCACCAGAGATACATCCTACCTCCATAGAGGGCTTATAAACACGCTTCGTTAGTAGAAAAATCATTAGACAACTTATCTTATATGCCCCCACCTTAAGGTGGTAGATGTCATATACTGATATCAAGAACATTAAGGTAGAGATAAAACACACAAGGGAACAAGAGCTCATGTAAAGCCCATGTCCCCAAAGGTGACATGTCCTTCATGATCACCGAATGTTCCCACAAACACACAACTTTTTGTAAGAAGAGAGGTTAGAAAACTTTCTCTAAGATAATAACCACATCACCTGATAAAAAAAATGCATGAAAAAAATAACATCAAGAGAAGAGGTTATACTACAGATTCAAAAACCAATTATAATTGTGGGGCTATACTGTAGAGATCTCAAAATTGAGTGTAACCAAGGCGAGACCCTAGATAAACAGTGCACAGAGTAGCTATATTGTTATGGTTTGTTAGCAAATATAAGACATCATCAAAATATCACACAAAGTAATTCTACTAGCCAATCGTCAGCTAATATAAATCAACCCCATCATCATGTATGGACTAGGTCCATTTTTGCTTACTCGCTGAAGGGACACATGGTCCATATCAGTATATTTTTGTTTTTTGTCATTTGCTAGCTAGCTAGAACCACTAGAAGAAGGTAAACAATAAATCAAGAGAGGAGAACATGTGCCTTAGGGTTGTCATGTAGGAAGGTGCCTCAAGGTCATCAACTGCAATGCTATTCCCCTAAGGGTCGACACACAACAATAAAATAGAGGAGAGGAGCAATATAGAAGAATGATGATACAAATAGAAGAATAGTCACAACAGAGGTGGTCTCTCAGTATCCTTGACCTTACAAGAGTATCAAGGGTCATCCAAGTAAGCCTAAACAACACATAACACATCATGGGGGAGAATCACAACATAGAGGTAAAGGGTTAGAAATACTTACCTGAAGGCACAACTGAACTAGCAATTGTCGTCAAGAAAATCATCGTCTTCCTAATCTTGAATGTTAGAGGAAAGAGGTACATAAGGTACCATAGCCCAACTTTTGTTTTTGTCTTTAAATTGTTCATTCTTAAGATCTTCTTGGTTTGATTCAATGTTAGGTGGAATGTTTTCTTGTTGAGGTGCAGTTCGTTGGGCAAAAGCTTGTCTTTTTCTCCTCCTTTCTCTTTCTTGTCTATTTCTTCTTGTCTTATTTATTATATCTTAAAAAATATTGTCATGCTTTTCTATTGGTATTTTTATTTTAGAGGAGGAAGCTTGTTCAAATCTCATTTGTCTTGATGAAGTGTTTTGTTCTCAATGAATCACTCTTGATCCTTGTAAGGATGATGGAGGAGGAACCTCAACATAGGGTCCTTTAACTTTTTCTCCAGGAAGTTATTCTAATGCAGGCTGTTCTTCTCTTATTGCTTGCATAGGAGGCCTAACCACTCTAGATATAAGTTTTTCTTTGTATCATCTGTATTGTAGGAAAGAGTGGTCTCTTCATGGCTCAGGGTCTCTATCAGGCTGTGGCGAAAAGTAATCAAGAGTAAAGTTCTTTTCCATAACTATAGGTTGCCATGTATTATGTCAAATAGTACACACTTGTCCATGTAAATAGAATTTTGTTCAATTGTGAACAGTTGAGGGGATAACGTTCATAGATTTTAGCCACGAGTGTCCTAGTTTTATGTAGAAGAGGTCAAATAAAGGGATAACATCAAATAATTGATCTATGACTTTATCATATACTATAACCAATAAGGATATTTTCCCAAAGGTAGGCATGAAAGCTCTAGTATGTGTCTTAATCCTTAAATTTGAAGGTTCATAAGAATCTTGTGTCAAATTATGTGAGAGAAGGAACTCTTCAGTTACCACATTAGTCATGCAATTAGGATCTATAAGTGTACCATGCACAGGAATCTCCATTATACTCATGGTGATGTAAAGAGACCCTTCATTATCTACAAATATTTTATCATGAGGTGTAAATGTTATTTCAGGTTTAGGGATCCTTCTTTTCAAATAAGGCCTAGGGGGGAATCTAGCATTATTGTTGTGATGAGAAGCCATTTATATATGTTTTCAAATGAATACCAAATATGCAATGAAACGTATACAAAACTATGTATGTTTATGACCTAAAAATGCTTACTTTTTTCACTATTTTCAATGCAAATGCCTAAAAGAAGAGGTGTTGTAAGGAATTGATGAGGGGTAGTGAATTATAACCTTAATATCAGTCCACTAATGCAGCAATATCATTCACAACACACCTATAATGCAAATCTAGATAGATAACAAGGCAAAATTGAGCGAAAATGTAAGGTTTTTAAACCTTAATTGTGAAATTAAGGCATGAAATTATGCAAAAACACACTATGATGAAACACTACAATCCAAATTCAGTCCTAAAAGAGTGTTTAAAAGAGTAGTAAAATCTAAAACAAACAAGATTTTAGCTACAAACCCTAACTTTTGGAAAAACTAGGTTATATGAAAAATGCACAATTTTAAGCAAAATCTAACAATTTAAGCATGAAAATGCAACGTAAATAATTGTAAAATGATGTACTACTGTAATTTATATCAGATCTAATGAAAATATTAGAAATTAAATGAAATACAATGAAATTATGTCAAAATGCAAGTCTAAGATGCTAATTTTTTTAAAATTTTAAATTTTTTCAATTTGTTTTTGTAAATTTTCAAATGCAATAAGATGAAAATTAAATGAATGAATGTAAATTTGAAGTACAACACTCAACAAGGTGTAAAATTCAAATAAAAACATGGGTTCACCAAAATCTTTAGTGGGAAAAGAGGGAAGATGGGATTGATGTTGTTTAGGTTAGATCCTCCTTTCACCACACACATTCAAGGACATTTAACCAAGTTGAATCACAAACTTTGCAAGAGGATTCACCTACAGGTTGCTTGTCACTTGTAATGATAGGGAAATTTAGAAATTATTGATTAATGTATTAATTTAATGCTCAAGTATGCTTAAAACCCTAATTATGTAAAATCGTAAGCAAACACATAAATTATAACAAATGCTTGCCCACAAAGATAGTTAATAGAGATTAGTTACTGACTATTTTTTAAAGTTTTATGAATCTGAATAGTCTTGGGCTTCGTGACTAGCACCCTAGCCCAATGCAGTACTTTCTTCAGAGGGTTCCAAACTCCTTTTGACACTGATGATCATTGTTCTGTCTGTTTCCAGCTCTGCAAATGCAGAGGTCACTGTGACTAGCATCCAAGCCCAAGGTAGGATATTTTTCAAGGTGTCGGGACCTCTTTTGATTTATATTATAACTGTCATGGAGATTTCTATATCTGCAACCTCAGAGAGCTTTACAACTAGTGCCCTAGCCCTAACAGTGTACCAAACTACTTCTTTCTGCCAGATCTAGAATCCTTATCTTCTGCAACACTCCTCTGCAACTCCACTCCATGAAATCTGATACCTATAACCTGTAATCACAAGGAGTGTGGTTGGGGGTTGTGGTGTTTAGGAGCTTGCCTTAGTCAAGCCCTGGAATGGCATCAAGCCTTCCAACATTGTTGCTTGATAAAGAGTATGTATCCCTGCGGGATAGAGTAAAAAATAAATTGATAAATGATTGATTCAACACAAAAAGATATCATCTCGAAGGTGTAGCTTGCATGTAGATGAGAATCCTTCAACACATGAGAAGATGAAGCTAAATCTATAATCACAAACACAAAACAATAGTCTGCTCTGTAACAATGAATATCTTTAATGCTCTAGAATCATAAGTTCTCCAAAAGTTCATAATCATCTTCTAGTTTGTAAATGAATCCCTAAACATGCATTCCCACTTTAATTTCATGATTTAAACTTAAGATGTTGGCCATGTAACCTTTTAATGGTCACATCTGGACATTTAAATTTAGGACCTGCCTAAAATAGGGCAGGACTAGGGCGTGAGCACCCAAGCCCCTAGGTCTTATTTTAGGGTAGGGTTAAAGTTCACAATGTCCTTCAAGCCCCATTTGACATGGGTTTCAGGTCATTTTGTTCTAGGAGTTAAAATGAACATGCAAGATGCAAAAAAAGGGACTCAAGAGCTAAACTTAGGAGGTAAAAATCCTAGGGGGACATTTTATGACATAACACATGCATACAAAAATAGAAAAGAACAAAAACATTAGCAGTGTAGAAGGTTTACAAACCCTTGGTCCCAACATAAGGTCAAATTCAGTCAACATTGGTCAAAACCCTTGGTTTCATCACAAGGTCAAACAAAGTCAACAAAGTCAAACCTTAGGTCACACAAACCCTAAGTCAAAACCCTAGGTCAAGTCAAGGTTAGCTTAAACCATCTCTCTCTTGTTTAGGCTCACAAATGTGCCCTAACTTAGAGGTGAGTGGGTGAAGGAAATCCTCGACGAGATAGAGGAGATCCATCCTAGACAACAACAAGACCAAATGGTAATTCAACAACAACAGAAAAGACTCAAAGAAATTCAAATACAAGCAATCATCTAACAACACAAATGAATGTTTCGGCCCCTTGTTTAGCCGCCTTATATAATAAAAAACAACACAAATGACAATGTTAACTTGAACAAAGCATCAACAAGAATAATAGTCAACCCACACAACGTTGGAACATTGGAGACCCAAACAGGAGAACAATAACTAGTGACTCTTTAGGTCATATAGTTATCTTTACAACAACAGTCAAAGAACACCGCATTCAAATAAATGCATAGCAACACATGCCCTAGAATTAGCTGACTACTCTCTGCGAAGTCCAGCTCTCTAACGAGCCAAACCACTATCGTGTCTCACCTCCTCTCGACTGGCTATTTCCACAAGAGCGAGAGTGACATGGAGGTTCACTCCGTGATAAGGAGAGAGGGTTTGTGTGTGTGCCAAAGCTGACTCGACCGTCCCAGGCCACCAAGTCATGATTTTGAGTGTATAAGTATGTCACCTATACTTGACTTTGTCATTTCAGATTTTTAGTCCTTTTTAGGATTGAATGTAGGTAGCTTAGGTGTTGTAGCGCCTGCGTGTTCATGCGTAGTTCTAGAGGCTAAGTGATTAGCACCTGCATCTTGTTTAGCACTTTAGGCGCAGACAACATAGTCAATGCTCTATTGGTACTTAGGGTAGGTAAAATAGCACTTGGGACTGTATTAGCACTAGCACTGTGTTTTTCAGTGCTTATGGATGTTGCAAGTATGTGAAGTCGGTGTTGTCATTGATGTTAACAAGCTCGTGTTGTCAATAGTGTCAACTATGTCTACTAGTTGAGCAGAGATGAGGTTGTTGTAAGTGTATGAGCTGTTTGGTTGAGTTACTTTGTTGAAGATGATTTGGTTGATTTGAAGAGGTGTTGAAGATGTTAGGAATATGTTTTTGATGGTTGGTTTCTAAGTGCTTTTGAGAAAATGTGATTAATAAAGGAAACAATGTGTTGAAGAGAATGTTTGGCTTAACAGAGTAGCATTGTAGTTTTGCTCTACATTTCTTCTATGTTGAAGTTCTATCTTTACAACTTGGATATGTTGTTGGGGGATGTTATATTTCAAATTTTGTGCTCCGGTTCATTGTGCAAAAGAATTTGTGTTCACTAGTATGAAGACTGGGTTTCTGAGTGTTGTAAAGGTGTCTAGGAGAAATGTCTTTGCTCCACATTTCTCCACAAAGAAGTTTTAGGTCTTGCAGTCCTGGAATTGTGCTTATAAGGTTTATATCTTTCTTCTATTGAAGTTGTTCATGGTTTGGTGCTCTGGAAGTCAATTTCTAGAGATACAACATATGACAGAGATAGTTAAGCATGTTAGATAAATATGATAAGGTTGTGCGGCAGGTGAAAGTTGTTGTGAAGGAATTTGTTGGATTTCAAGATGTTTCAGGATGTTCATGGAATACTCTAGATTGTGTTTAAGCCTTACATGTGGTCTGCAAGATGTCACTGGGTTTGAGGAAGCGTGCACTTAAAAGTTCATTGTGTTAACACAGGTTTGGTCGACCTTGGGTGTTTACACTAATTGTGGAGGTGCTTCGGTGATTGTGAAAGCATCAAGTGGTGTGCTTGGATGAATTTAGGTCCAAGATAAGATGTGTTATGGTCTGCCTTCATTCCTTTCCACTGTGGGAATGTATAGGTTTAGAACTAATTTGAATTTTCTAGGTTAAGGTGATTTTCCAACCTTGGAGAATGTTCTCAAGGTTGATGACAGTATAAATGAGTGTCAAGTGATTGTGATTTGGTGTGTGCATGATAGATGTGATGTAATAGTGTGGTTGATTGTATGGTGCAGTATAATTCTTCATGTGTTAGATTACTAGATGCAATGGGCAATAGGTGTCTACTATTCTTCAGTGATGTTGCGGAGGTGATGTTGGTGTTGTGATGAACATTGGTTATGTATTTTGAGATTCATTGGAACTGTACTCCTTGCATATGTTAGATGCAATTATAATAGTTCAACTCTAGCAATGAGCCACCTCTTCTATCTCTTTCTTTCTGGGCAGTCAACCCTTTGGTAGTGAGCTCTCTGGGCAGTGAGCCTTTTGTAATTTGGTGTTGATACTACTTCATATTGTGAGCTAATCCTCACTATGGTTTTTCCCTTCTTGGGGTTTCCAAATAAATCTAGTGTTCATGTGTTATGAGTTGTGGTTGTTTACTTTGTGCTTAATTTCCTTTACTGTAGTTAAATATGTTAAATGGATTAAATGTTTGATATGTAAATGGTTTAATAGAATACTGATTCACCCCCCATCTCAGTATTCTGGGTGTTCAAAAATGGATAGTTTAACACTTGCATAAATGGGTGTAGTACTCACATCTAGATTGACGTTTGTAGGGTAGAGAGTAGCACTTTCATGCCAAATGGTGCTAGCATAAGGTTAGGTAGCACTTTCATGCCGAATGATGCTAGCACGAGGTAGGGTAGCACTTTCGTGCCGAATGGCACTAGATGTCAGTTTGTTAGCACAAGCGATCCTAATGGAGCTTGCAGTTGGTCTTTTAGCGCCTTCATGTTTGTTGGCACTTTAGTAAGGATTGTTAGCACTTTCGCACCTATTGGTACTTTAACAAGAAATCTTAGTGCTTCTATGTAATTTGTAGGAAATTTTTTAACTTAATGGATTGGTGGATGCAGGATGACCTTTCTTCACTTCAGTCAAGGGAGCACTAGCCATGAGTGTTAGCATTGAGGGAAGGATTATCATAGGTGGAGTGTGACCTATTGAGGGCAATCAACTTGTTTTGTATTGTGGATGCTAGCAATTTAGGCTCATCGAGCCATGATGACAAATTTGATAGGGCTATGGCACAATTAGAGCTGTGCATTTATCCTTTCGATAGGGGAGTTTACGATCGCCCTTGAGGATGTCTAGAGGATTCTACAGATTCCCATATGTGGTGAGAAGGTAGTTTATGATCAGGCTGGAGGATTCTATGGATTCCCATCCATGGTTAGCGGGTATCTTATGATCAAGCTAATAGATTGGCGGTGTTGTGACGTGTGTTTGCCCCTACCCAAGTACCTACATACCGATAGGGGAAGGAGATGTTATGGGTTGACGCAATGGGGAGACTAGGAGGTCTAGAGCTATACACTTGTGGAGTGATGGTTGGGTTACTATTACTAGATCAACACTTGTGTGTATTCCTCATAGGATGGGGGGATGTCTTGGAGTAGATGATGGTGCATAGCACTATGTATGCTTGGGGGACATGTCTATTGGCCTAGTTGTACCATGAAATGCATATGATGATGTATCAGTGTGGGAAGAGTGTTGGTTGTGGGGTTACACTCCTTCATATTTGGACTTGAGAGCATATTGCAGTTACTCAGCTAGTGTGTGTGCATGTGTGACCACAGTTCATGCCATATGTATATGCCTACACAGGTATATTACAAACATCAAGTGCTAGGAGGGCGGAGATATTGGAGGCATGCATTAGATGATATGACTAAGGTGTTATGGTAGCCATGGGTAGGTTATGAGATGTGGATCGATAATGATGTACATCTACCTTTTACCTGACAGCCTCAATATCTAATTGGCTGGACTGAGCATATCCTAGATTGGTACCTCCCTAAGTGGGTACTTTGGTAGTTTGGTTTGCAGTAGGGTGTGCCTCAGGTAGAGGCAATTTTTGCTCAGGTTAGGTGAGAGATCGGGAGATGGGGAGCTGAAATGGATACTGTATACACCTAAAATTGACATGACTCTACTTAAATAAATATTTTAAATATTTATTTCACCTTCGCATTCCTCTATCAATTAATAAATACATTCATTTATTTATCTGATTCATTTCCTCTCATTTAATTAAATAAACACATTTATTTAATTAATTAAATTCATCTACATTCTTCTAAATAATTAAATAATTTCAATTATTTAATTAAAATCTTTTATTCTTCCAAATTTAAATAAAATGCAAATTTTATTTAAATAAAATCTAAATTCTCCACTAAATAAAATATATTTTTATATTTTATTTTATTCTTCAAATATCTTCACAAAAATAAAATATATTCTTATACTTTATTCCTCTCATTTATCTACAAAATAATTAAATAAAATCTTTTTATTTAATTATGCATTCTTATCTTCAAAAATCATCCTTATCTTCTAAAAATACTTTCCTCTTGTCACATAAAAGCAAACTCTGAATTGCAAAAGCAAAATCAGTTTTAAAACATTTTTAAAGAAAATCTTCTCTTAAATTAGAAAAATAAATTCTAATTTAAGAAAATCAAGTCTTATCCTCATCAAGAGAGGAGTTAACTCAACTAAACTGCTTTTGGAGCAACATGTGTCCTTCTTCTATTGGATGCACGTTCCTCAACAATCCTCCTTCGTTGATTCATTCTTTTCTTCTCAATCATTGATCTTCCCTCACACTCTTCCATAAATACAACTTTCTTCTCTTCATTTCAAATCTAGATTTTATGTAAACTTATGCTGCAGAGATATCGGCGTGCCTTTGGCACCCCTACTCCCATTTGAGCATCCTCATTCATAATCCATTTCTGTATTTGAAGCTCTTCTTCAAATGCACAAGTATCACAACCATTCACTCTTTGTCATCTTCAAACAAGCAAGCAAGCAAAAGCTTCTTAGGGCTTTTATTATCAAGATCAAAGAGAGATAGGCGAGCTACAGAAGGCGAAAGGTAAAAGGTGAAGGTATCATTTGTTTTTCATTGTTTTTAATCTTCCTTTATCTTCATATTTTGTAGATGTTTGGGTTTCATGTTTCATTGATTTGAATAACCTGTTTTCCCCCTCACATTTTGGCACCCACCGTGATCTAACCCCATTATCATTTGTGAGTGTTTGTTGTTGAAAGTTTTTGTTGAAGGTTATTCAGGTGTTTCAAAGAACATTCGGGCATCAACTCTCACAAACTGCCTCCTACGCACAAATTGAGTTCACCGTTGTGTCTAGGAGGCTTCGGAGGTAAACAATCCCCAATCATTTGTCTAGTTTTGTTACCCAAAATTTTTTAAAATTTTAAAAAAATTTTCAGCCCATTTTTTTGCAATAAATTTAGAACCAAAAAAAAAAAAAACCAGTCATTTTCTGTTTTTAGATTTGTAAAAAACCAAAAAAAAAAAAAAAAAAAAGACAGAAAACAAATTAAAAAAAAAAAAATTACACAGAATTTTTTTTTAAAAGTAAAAAAAAAAACTTACACAGAATTTTTTTTTAAAAATTATACACAGAAATTTTTTTTTTTAAAGAAATTTTTTTTAAAAAAAAAAAAACCCAAAAAAAAAGATTTTTTTAAAGTTCTGCAGGGGCCGCAGCCCCTGCCCTCCCCCGTTCCCCTGTGTCCCCCATTCCCGCCACCCCAGACCCCGGCCTACCCTAACCCCCATCCCCCTGATCCCCCTTCCTCCCCACTCCCATCCCTTGCAAACCCCCCTACCTCCTTTCGGCCCTTCCCCGTGCCCCTCTGTGGTGCCCGGACCTCCCTCCGCCCCTGCAACCTCCCGCAGCTCCCCCTTCTCCCCTCCTGCGGCTCCCCCAAATCCCTGATCCCACCTGCCACCGCTGCCTCCGCCCGCCCCTGTGCCTCCCTCTCTCCCGTTCCCTCCACCCTGCACCTTCGCCCACCACTGCCGCCTTCGCTCGCCACCACCACTACCGCCTTCGCCCTCCACCGCCACTGCCACCTTCGCCTGCCCCCCGCGCCGCCCTCTGTGTCGCTCACCACCACCACCACAACCCTCAGCCCAACCTCCACTCCGCCCAACCACCCCACACACACACACATAAATTACAAACACCAAATCAAAAACAATACAAAAAAACCAAACAAACAAAAAAAAAAGGAGTTATTTTTTTTCATTTTTGACTTTCCACATAGCGAAATAGGCTATTTTTTTTCAAACTCACACAACTTTTGCATACGGAGTCAAAAATTCACAAACGAACACTCATCGAAAAGAGAAATCAGTGCACTTTGTAATGGTGAAGACATTTTAAGGTGACAATACCTTCTACCAACCTTTTTTTGCAGTCAAAGTCAAAGCTTTGTTAAAACTTCAAACCATTATAACTTGAGCAATTTCGATCGATTTTCAGCGAATTTTTTTTTCAAATCGCATAGAATTTTGTCTAGAATCTATTTATGCAATCATTTTTTTCTATATTAGTTCATCTTCATCAAAGTTTATCCGATTATCAATTTTCGCATAACAATCTCCTATGCTAGTCTACTTGCTTCGTTTTTGATTTTGTGACTTGCAGGTGATCATTCAGGGCTGGAACAACATCAACATCAGCATCTACATTAGCTTGGATAGTGAATAATCAGGTGCACTCATTCTATCTCTCATTTCTTCTTCAATCTTGTTTTCATCACACACTTCAATTTGGGCTCATAAAACGAACATTGCTTGATCACACATCATTGAAATTGAGCTTAAAATAAACTAGTGTCTTCATCACACATTTGGATTTAGGCTCTAAAAATAACTAGTGTCTTCATTATTTGGTGAATTTGTATGCGATTAGGGGTGTGTATGCTCTTCTCATGCGCTTCGTGCGATCTTGAGAATAAAAAACACCTCTTATCCATTCAATTTTCACACACACACAATTCAATTTCTTAAAGGGTTAATTTACAAAGTGCGAGTGTGAATCAAGTGTGTGTGTGTATGCTCTCTCCTCATACTGCAAGGTGACCTTGGAGATCAAAAACACCTCACTTGCTTCACTTTTGTGTACCCTTTCCTAGGAGGCCTGCTAGGGGATTTCATCACCCCTAGGGACGACCTCAACGGAGGTTGAATCGAAAGACACCCTCATTGAGAGTCAGAATCCTGTCACTCTTGGCTAAGCCCCAAAGAACTTTATACCTTTGGGAAGTGAAGGTGAAGGGTGGTTTACCCCCTTCTCCCGGCTGTGTGACAAGATTTCACTTTCATGTCCTAGTCAACCTCGTGTAAACATTGCCCAAAGCTAATTGGCCATACCCTACATCAAACTAGACATTAGGGCATGTTGAAGTGTCTTCCACATATGCTTGTTTAATCATCATCATATTCTTCAAATTCAACATTCAAAATTGCTTATGTGTCTTGCGTGAGTGAATAATGTTTGTACATGTGTGATCATTGCCAAATCAAGTTAAACACCAAACACATAAGATAAGTCATTCGACTCATTCTTCCAGACACATTTGATCTCAACTTGTGACACATTTGCACTCTGTTCTGGCGCATTTGTTTTTGCGCATCTAAACCAGTAAGCTTTTCTGGTCTTGTGTCAATGGAAAACCAATTAGAATATATTGGTCAAAAAATCTAATATCTGCAATTGCAAATAAACTCAAATCCCTCGCCCCAAGATTATGTAGCAATTTCTCAACAATTCCAAGTCTTACAACAAGAAATGGCAATCTTGCAAGCTGAATGTGCCAGTACCAGCTACACCTCACCCCAAAATCGTATATCCTTTTCCCATACTCATGACAAGGTGAGCACCACATCAAGTCATAAATCATATATCACTCCTACTAGTGCTCCTTCACCACCTAAAATGCCTATCCCAAAGCATACCAGTCCTACACTAGCACAACCATCGAGTTCCCCAAGCTCTAAACCAAAAACCAAGGAATCCTCGGATGATTTATGGAAAAGAGTTTTTCCACATTTATACAACTAGAGAAAAGCTAGGGAAAAAGCTAAAATCCCTCATTCACCTATCCATACACCTACCAATGATGTGATCCAAGGGCTACTAGCAGAGAGTCAACCATGTTCCCAAATTCCAGTCCTTGACCTTACCAAAAATTCTTCCAATCCCATGTCAAATCCTACAACACCTTCATGTCATCTGCAAACCCTTGAGCTTATCGAAGAACCTCCTACCATCAACCAAAGTCAAGGTCCATCGCATCTTCATATTGTTGACCAAGAACCTATCCAAGAGTCTTCTAACTCAACTTCAATTCAAACAACCCAAGAGTTATGTCAAGAGCACACTTTAGAGCATGTGGAAACATCCATCCCTTGTCTAAATCAAGATCAAAGCACTCCCATCCAACCCCTACATAACCTCTATCTTTTCAATGATTCTATACCTATACATGAGCAAGAGATCCAATTTCCAACCATGCATAACCTATATCAAGATACTATCTTTGATAAAGAAGTTATCCTTGAGCAACTTGATCTTATGCACGAACTAGAGATCCAATTTCGGCCCCCCCATAACCTCTATCTTTTCTATGATCAAGATATTATCGTTGATGAAGAACTTATACAAGAGAACATTAATCCCATCATACTAAATCCTATCTATGATCAAAATCCCATCTATGATGAAGAGCCTATCTATGATCAAGCAGACCATGATGATCCTCTTAGCCCACTTTATGCTTTCCATGGTCCTAAGCCTATCCATCTTCCATCTAGTCCTATCCATGATCCAACAACTTCCACTTCCTCTAATGAGACACTTGCCTCCCAAGCGAGCATAGAAAATCAAACCAAAAATACTCCTCCACCATCCATTATCGACCATGCTGCAAATCCCCCACCATATATCCTTGGTTTTACCACCTTCATTCATGAGTGTTCCTCCATAGAACACCAGCCACCATTATCCTCTATCCCACCTTCTTCATCCAATAAGGAACTTGTGTCTAGTGTTCCACCTACACATAATCCCGCTATCCACCGCATACTCCAACATATGAACTATCAGGGTAAAGGCTTAGGCCTTCACGAACAAGGTATGTTGGAGCCCGTCCATGTCAATGTTCCTCCACCTTCATATGGCCTTGGATACACACCCCAAGGTGAACAATCTTGAGATGTTGGTGCTTCCTCCACTCCTCCAAAGTCCACGACTTTCCATCACAAACCCTCTCATATCCCCAAAACATATGTCACCATTCCACATCCATCATCCTACAATTGTCAAAAGCATGTGACCATACACCTTCCACCATCCAATCTACCTCCGCTACTTCCAACTCCTAATATCCCTCTGTACATTTTACCACCACTTCTTCCAACACCTTATTTGCCCATCTATAAATCTTCTAACAATCCCAATCATGACCAACTGATGCACATGTTGTCTAAACAAAGGGCTTCCACAAACCTCACTTCCACCATCCCAAGAGAATTCAACAACAAAAATCTAGTTGCCTCTACCTACAAAGTGAAAAATCCTAAGAGTCCTCATGACCTAGGATATAACATCCAAGAATCAAAGAAACATCCTTCTCCAGAGCTACATACACCCACACACTTATATGCCAAACTGAAAAAGGTGTGGGTCCGCATCCAACAAATGATTACTCCAAAAGATACACAAAAGTTGTATACACCCCAGCCCATACCTTCAAAGGTACTATCTAAAAGCAAAATGGTTTGGGTACCTACACTAAAGGCCCTCAAGTTACATGAGGCATCTACCTCTCAAAAATCTCCACCATCCACTTCCTCCTGTTTCATCCAAAAGTCTCAAATTCTTTCATCCCATATGGCAAGCAAAAATTAGAAAAGTACTCAGTCTATGTGGATCCCTATGTACCTACTGTTGATGACTATTTTGATGCAATCATAACAATAAGTTAAAATTCACATAAAATGAACTGAAACTATACTTGAAAGACAAGAAGGAATCATTTGGTGATTCAACTAATCCCAAGTCTACAATGGTTCGGTTGGTCAAGTTCAGTTGGTCAATGTGAAGCTGTAATGTTCAAGGGGCCTTACGTAGTTTAGGTTTGTTTTGTGGTTTGCTGGACTAAGAATATGCAAAGAGGTCATAGATTTCAACAAGTATTCTGTTCATTTGCATACAAATGATACCGGGTTGCAAGTTTCAGAGGGTTTTCTTAGATTTTTTGCAGCTTTCTTCTTTATCTGTTTATGAAAACTGTCTACTTATAGCTCTGTTATCATGCTTCTTCAAATTTGAGACAATTTCCTCTGGATTTCTACGTTTTCAGCTAAATATTTCAGATGGGTTGGGAAAAGTTAGAAAGATCTAAACTATACCTCATTTAATCTACAGAAGGATCTAAGTGTTTCTGTTATGCACTATGTAAATACCACAGTAGTTTGATCAAATCCACAGTAAAAACCCTAAATGTAAGTTCTGAGCATTTTCACAAACATACATTTAAAATTGCAAGCTCTCAAAGAAGATATTTCAAAACACAAAGAAGAGCAGGAGAACACTCAGAAGATAGATGCAGAACTCCAGATTCTATTGTATTAGAAACAAATAGCCATACATGATTTACAATGTAAGAATGACTCTTAGTTTCATTGATCACACTACAGAGAACTTACAAGCTTTACAGATACAGTAAGGCAGCCAGACATTCCACGCGCACCTTACTGCAGACAAACAGGCGACCTCCTTCCTCTACTTCTAAACTATTCTAACTTGCTGTATGTTCCTAAAAAAGAAATTCTGTTGTAGCCACTATTGCTTTCCTAAAATCCCTGTTGTAAAGTATTACAGTGTAGAGAGGCACAATATAAAGACATTCTGATTGTCCTCTCTACAGATAAAAACCTAACTGAACCCCTGGTTACAGCAATAAATACAGGTGAACCAGTTCTCAAAAATATCTCTGAGCAGTGTCAAATCTGGGCAAAATATTGCCCCTTCTGAGAAGTTCCGGCAGCTGGGTAATAAATTCTGTTTGTCTTTTGTGATAATACTCTCAGCTGCAACCTTCTTCTTCACTTGAATGGCTTTGACTTTCGCACTTCATCCTTATCTTCTTGCTCCTGAGATCAGATCTTCTGCCTCCATGAGGTCACTGCGCTGACTTTCCAGCTGCTTCCTCAACTGCAAGCCTGCAAGACAAGACAAGCAATAAGTTTCACATTTATCATATAAGCAGCAGGAAATTAAAATAACCGTTTAAACCCAGGTGACTGCGCAAGATGGAGAAAATTGGATCCAGAAATCCTCTCAAAACGCGTCCAAAATGCGCTCAGACTGCTCAAAATTGATCAGGTCAACTATCGCTGACTGAAAAAATGCCAGAGGCGCCAAAAAAAACACTTTAAAATGTCCACCGCCTCATTTCCCGCCCATCGGCATGTATATCCCTGTCGGTGCGTCAAAAAATAGGTTAGTCGATATACCTCATCATCATGATATTCTGGAAATATGATGCATTCCCTCCTGAAGGTCTAGATGAATGTCATCATGATATTCGGGTTTCATTGAAATGCTAAGGATGACGTCATCATCATATCCGGTTAAGATCAGGGGGCTAATTGTGATATCGGGTCACCCAAGGAGCATGATCAGGATGATGAACATAATATGATCCTTTTGCGGCCAAGGCAACCCTCTCGAAAGATCAGGATGATGATGATGATCATCATAATTCGCGAAACGGATCGTGCTTGAAAAAATCCTGTTTGAAGGAAAAATGTGATGATGATGATCATCAGGATATTTAGCCTCTGTCGAACATAGAATAAGACATCATCATCATAATTCGCGAACCAGATCGTGTTTCAGAAAATATCCTGTTGAAGGGAAAAAATGATGATGATGATGATCATCAGGATATTTAGCCTCTTCGTTTATCAGATCGGGATGACGTCATCATGATATTCGGAGCCTTTGTTAAACTTGAACATGACGTCATCATGATATTTCGCCAACCGGATCATGTTTGGGAAAAATCCTACCGAAGGGAAAATGTGATGATGATGATCATCAGGATGTTTTCAAAAGGTCTTACTTCATCGGCAGGAGGACTTTACGAAATATCGGGTGAACAAACAAGATCATGATGATCTTGACGATAGGATAGGATAAAACATATGATGATGATGACCCTCATCGATTTATCATGATGACGTCATCATCATAATTTGTCTTCAGAGCACAAGGATGAGTTGGTCATCATGATATTTGCGCTAGGGTGATATTGTGAAATATGATCATGCTGTTGAGAAATGCAATATCGACCCCCTCTGAATAGATAGGGTGATCATCATGATATTCGCTAACCGGAGATCAGGAGGATATGAAGATGATGATCTTCTTAATCGAATTATGATGATGATGCTTCCATCACTTAGCGAATTTCAGCAAATGACTCGTGAAAGATCAAGATGATATGGAGTCATCATCATCATAATTCGAAGTTCAGCAAATATCATGATGATGACCTTGCGATAGGATTATAACACGCGCACGCAAATATGCCAAAGGTGGATTTTTCTAAGTCTAGGTGATCAGCATGATAATATAAGATTAGGTAATGTTGAATTATCATGATGATGCTTGCGATACAAAAGACCACTTCGACGGGGAACTTACCTTGACTGAAAGCCGATGTCATCATGCTAGTCGAACCTCAGGATATTATCGGGGGGGCGTTCAAATATGATGATGATGATGATCATCATGCAAACAAAACCGAGTTTATAACATATGACACTCCTAAGAAAATCATGATGCTGCATAATGCGCACAAGGCCTTTTGACGGGTAAAGGGTACTACCACCTAAGATTGATGTCCGGATACTACGACTGCATGATTTTTATCGGGTGATAGACCAAGATCATGATGATCTTGACAACATGACTTAGGATATATAAAAAAATATGATGATCCTCCTGCGAATATCAGGTTTGACCAAGACTTTGACCGTGCATAACTTCCACATATGGACGAATTTTCAAGTGAAGTAAAAGGCAAACCTGCATGGAATTTCAAGCTCTTTTAAAATATGAGGTCACAGAAACAAAATATGAACTTTGACAAACAGACCTCATGATGATGACCTACCTTATCATATATCATGATGATGATGCAGCTGACCTTCATTTTTACCAGACCGCCAGGAAGCAGAAAAAACACAAGCAGAAGCAAAAAGCAAGACATCAGCAGGGGTCCCCATTTTGCTAAGGAGCATAATGGGGCGTGTTGTGAACATCACAACAACTAGCAACCAAAACAAAATAATTAAATTCAGAGTGCTCAAGGAAACTAGGTGAAATGAACTCATAACTTCCAACTATCTTTCCTGCAAATTACTATTCAGCTTGAGACTCAAAGTGTTCAATAAAGATGCATGAATTTCCATTTTCAGTTTAGTTGTGTGCATGTGATTAATTATCCTCATCTTGAAGATCGGTTGAACAAACCAGTGACTGACATTAGCCTACGTAGGTGAGGATATTCCCTCATAGCCGACCGGATAGAGCCTTGCTGCCAGCGAGCGTCCATAGCCCCGGCAAGGTTATCGTTACAATTCTCCTAAGTAGAGCCCCACTGCCAGCGAGCGTCCATAGCTCCGGTAGAGTTACTTAGATGGCTTAATCTGGATTTTCAGTATAATCCGCTTTATTCATTTATTTATTTATTTATTTGTTTTCTAATTTTGAAAGATTTCATAAGGTATAGCAATTTGTAACTTCATGATGATGCAAGGAGTGGACACTTGCTGAAATTAAGCTGAGAATTGTAATGGTAGCAAGGGTGACCTCTGATTTTTCACCTAATATCTACACTGGTAGGTTCAACAAACCCAAGGATTTTAGGTGTGTCATCGTGAGAAACCTGCTTCGAATTCTCAATCACATTTATTGAATACAAAACTTCAGAAGATGAACAACTCTCTACATTCATGACAGTGACAGGTTATGTGTAAATTGCAAATGGTTAACCTGAATATCCTAAATCATATACTGTTTTGAATGGTTGCTAGTTTTGCTCCTTAATACTCTACAGTAAAATAAAGATCCCTGCTAAGGAGACAACAAACAAACCAAACAAACAGGCTGTACAAACAGCACAACAACAAAAGACAAAACTGTACAAACAGACAGAAACAAAAAGCAAAAAAAAACAAACAGAGGACAAGCTATACAAACAGCCAACCCAAAAGAAAACAGCAAAAGCAGAACTGTACATTATCTACAGCATTTTACATTAAGAAAGAAAGGACTACCTCATCCTGACCTTCAAGCCTGGAAGTAGTGTTTCAAATGCTGCCCATTAACTGGTAATGGCACATCTTCTCCAGTCAAGGTCTTAAGTCTAAAGGTGTTATCTCCTATTATTTCTGAAATTTGTAATGGACCCAGCCATAATTTATCGAATTTTCCATGGCTTCCTTTCTTTTCATGTGCTTTGTCCCAGCACAACACTAAGTCTGATATCCTAAATGTTTTGACTCTTGCCCTTTTGTCAAACCACCTCTTAACGACTGCTTGGTGTTTGGCAAACTTCTCGAGGGCTTGACCTCTTTTCTCCTCTAGTTGCAACATTTGCACTATTCTGGCTTCCCTATGGTTATCAAAGCCTAGATATTCAATGGCAAACTTCCAGGTTGGTATTCTCAGATTGACCGGAAGTATGGGATCAGTCCCATAAACTAAGTGATAAGGTGTGCTACCTAAAGCTGTTTTGAACTTGGTCCTGTCTACCCATAATGCATATCTTAATAGGGTATTCCACTCTCTAGGACTTTTGGCAATTAACCTCTTGATGATGTCTAATAAGATTTTGTTTGTTGATTCAGCCAGTCCATTACCTTGAGGGTAATAATTTGAAGAAAACCTTAGAATGATCCCATATTCAAATGCCCATTTAGAAAATTTTAAAGAAGAGAAAGCAGGGCCGTTATCACATACCAATGAATAGGGCGTTCCAAACCTGGTGATAATGTTTTCTTCAAGGAACTTGATAACTACCTCAGTTGTGGAAAATTTGTAGCAGGTGGCCTCAGTCCACCTTGTACAATAGTCTGTCACCGTCAATATAAACTTGTGTCCTGCAGAAGATGGGGGATTGATGACTCCGATAAAATCCAAGCCCCATTGTGCAAACGGTCTGGACTCGATCACAGGCTGCAGTGGATTGGCCAGATTTCTTCCTTTGTCTGCTGCAGTCTGACAGGTGTGGTAGCTTTTGATGTGACTCTTAGTGTCTTTGAATATAGTGGGCCAGTAATAGCCCGCTCTTAGTATTTTGTGTGCTGTAGCTAAATGAGAACCATGGCCGGTTCCGTATTTGTCATGTAGTTCTGTCAACACTGTATCAGCTTCAGTTCTGTTTATGCATCTCAAATAAATTCCATCATGGTTCTTCCTGAATAGAAGACCTCCTTGCACCATATAATGCTATGCCTTAACCTTCAAAGCTCTCCTCTGAGAAGCCTTCATCTTGCCTGGGTACTTTCCAGCTATCAGGAAGGTGCTTAAATCATCGTACCAGCCTGATGCGTCTTGGGAATTCAATACATATTGCTGTTTTATCAGATTTGGATCCATGTTTGCTATTGTCTGCACCAACGCCTGCCCTCTGACCAGCTTTGCGGGAATGATCTCCATGTCGAATTCTTGCAGTGTGGTGATCCATTTGGCTCTTTTTTCTCCAGGCTCGTTTTGCATCAGCAACATCTTTACTGCTGCGTCTGGTACTATGGCTTTAATCTGACTGCGCAGAATGTAGTGTCTAAATTTTTTCACAGCCTTTACTAATGCAAATGCCTATCTTTCAATATCTAGATATCTCAGCTGTGCATCCTTCAGAGGCGCACTCATAAATGATATGGGCCTCTCTTCATTATTTTCACCCTTCTGTGTCAAGGCAGCAGCGACAGAATGAGAAGATGCAAAGGAGTAGATGTAAAACGGGCATGTGTAGTCTGGACTTGCCAATACAGGGGCATTAGAAATTGCCTCCTTGATATCTTCAAATGCGGCTTTGGCCACTGGCGTCCATTCCATCTGTGCATCTTTCTTTAACATGGCATTCAACGGCTGCACAATCTCTGAAAAACCTGTTATAAACTTCCGAACAAAGTTAATTTTACCAAAAAATGATTTCAATTCTTTCCTACTATTTGGTATTTGCAAATTTTTTATGGATTCTATTATATCCAGATCAATTGAAATTCCATTTTCAGAAATGACATGGCCTAATAATTTACCTTCAGTTACGCCAAATATACATTTCTTAGGATTAAGGGAAATCCCATACCTTTCACATCGCTGGAGTACTTTTCTGAGGTCCTCAGCATGGGTGGATGCATCCTTGGAATACACAGTTAAATCATCCATATACACAACAATGCATTTACCTGATAATCCACGGAATGCAACGTCCATGGCCCTCTGAAAAGTGGCACCTGCATTAATCAGACCAAAAGGCATTCTTCTATACGCATAATTTCCCCTTTTGCAAGTGAAGGTGGTTTTTAGTCTATCCTCCCTGTCAATTAAGACCTGGTTATAACTTGAAAAACCATCTAAAAAAGACATCATCTTTGTGCCATTTACTGCTTGCAGTACTTCATCTATTGGGGGCAAAGGATAATTATCCTTTTCAGAAGCCTTGTTTAAATTTCTAAAGTCTACGCACAACCTAATGTCTCCGTTTTTCTTCCTTACTGGCACTAAGTTAGCTACCCAGACAGAATGTCTGACTGGAAAAATTATCCCAGCGGACAGTAGTTTCTTAACTTCCTCGAAGATTAAAGGCTCTAGAATGGCATTTACAGGCCTCTGTTTCTGCCTAAATGGTTTGACTTCTTTTCTTAAAGGTATGACGTGAGTTATGATGGACTCATCAAATATTTTCAAGTCTTCATAAGTCCATGCTATGACATGTTTATATTTTTTCAGAACATCCAGAACCTCTTTTCTAATTTTCTCAGAGCAAGCTTTCCCAACTAGTACATTTTGTGGATTTAGCTCAGTCCCTAAGTTATGTAAATCACACTTACCCCCTTCTGTTTTGGGTAAGTCTTTCTGTCTTATTATTCCGTCGAAGTCAAAGATGTGTTCTAATTCAATTACTCCTTTTGGCAAGAAGTTGCTCTTTAAGTTGATCATATCTTCTTCGTCCCATGTTACTTCAGGCCTTTCTTGTTCATCAATAATTTGGGCCTCAAATGCCTCATTACAAGTCAGAAAATCAATGATTTGCTGATCCTCTCCAAATACCTGAAAGTGTGTAACGTTGTCTGGTATACTGGGCACGTTAACTAGCTCAACAGCAAATCGTCTTAATCCTGACAGTGTCAATGGTTCTAATGTACTAGCAGCAACTGCTAACGCATCTGGCCTGTGGTTTAGCTCTCTAGGAATGTGCTCTATGTTAAAAGCATCAAATGAATCCATTAAACCCCAAACTCTATGTCTGTAACTGATCATTTTCTTATAATTGCAGGCATATAGTTTCCTCACTTGTCTGACTACTAATTCAGAGTCTGAAAATACTCTGATGGTTTTTACCCCTTTCCTGATGGCCATGACAAGTCCTAAAATTAGGGCCTCATATTCAGCAATATTGTTAGTGCAGGAAAATTGTAATCTATATGCTGCCAAATGTGATTTACCTTGAGGATTTATGAGTTCAATACCTGCACCTGCGCCCTATTTTGATTTGGACCCATCACATTTTAACGTCCACATGCCATCCTTACTTTTTTGATCTTTTACCTTGGCATACTTTGTCTCTTTTATTGCCTGTGGGGTGTTGTCTTGTTTATTCATGGGTTTTTCCGTTTGGTTATCTTGCATATGTGTGTTTGTAGTTTGCAACTCAGAAAGATGACTACCCTTGTCCTCTATTTCTTTCCCTAGATCTGGAATCAAGGCACTTATATTATCCTAAACATATCTCTGTGCTGGATCAGGATTCTCATTTTTCTCTTGTGACTCTACCCTCCCTATGCATTTTTTGTATTCATATTCAATGATGTCCTTGCATATTTCACAATTTTCCTCAGAATGTTGCCTATCATGGACTCTACACCTATTTTTATATAACTTACATTGGACTGGGAGATTGTGTGTAACGCACTCTTCCACCTCTTGTCTAATGGCATGACCAAATTTGTCTATTGCATTGTTTTCCTCATCTGAAGAATTTTCGTCAGACTCAATGAATAGTGCTGTTCTATTGCTGACACACTTCTTTCTAATGTTTAACATCATAATCTCTTCAATCTGCATCCCATTGTTGGTAACTCTATAGACACCTGGTTCAACAGCAGCATATAATATTTCATTAGTTCGATTATACTCTATTATCATATGTTTCATTCTGGGCTCTGCCCCTATTCTGATCTGGTTTGGGATGCCTCTCCATGGTAACCACATGTGTGAAAAGTCAGTAGCCATATATCCGTTTAATGTCTTGGACCAATCCCTACTTAGCAACATTCCATAATTTATGGGTATATCCACTACCTGAATGTCAATGATTTGGCTTACCCTAGGGTCTGAAGCTAACTGCACCTGTATGTTCATGAGTTCTCCTATCACACTAACCTCGGTCTTATCTAATTGCGTGACAACCTTGGCAGATTTGGTGGGAGTCAGCCCGAGAGTTTTACATATTCCTAAGGGCATTACGTTGGCTGAAGCACCAGAATCTACCATGCAATTGTGTATATTCTTCCCACACAACCTAACAGTTAACAAGAAAGGTTGAGTATCCCTCCTATCCGCATGTATTACCACATTTGTATTGGAAGGGTGCTCAACTTTCTTACCTTTCTCCTTAGGTGGTGAATCACTATTAGGAACAGTTGTATCAGCAGACACCTTGTTTGTTATAGATGTGTCCAGGGATTTTAAAAAAGCATTTCTGATCCCTGGGGTCTTCAATAATTCATTT
Organism: Cunninghamia lanceolata; assembly: GCA_027924645.1. Lineage (NCBI taxonomy): Eukaryota > Viridiplantae > Streptophyta > Pinopsida > Cupressales > Cupressaceae > Cunninghamia > Cunninghamia lanceolata. Next base: position 1,094,636 of record BSBN01000810.1, on the reverse strand, counting down.
AGAGGTATGCTGACCTTCATTTTCTTTATTTCCTCTGATAAGTAATTCATTAGTCTTGTTGTCTCTATTGTTTCTGTCTTACTTGTTTGATCCTTTTGCACTGCTGTTTCATTATTTGTGTGCTGACTAGCTTTGAGTGTGGCAGGATTGTTGCTAGCATTCTGATCTGGGGGTGTATTGATGTTATTCGGGGGAGTGGAAGTGGTGAAAGGTCCTCCCGGCCTAGGGTTGTTCCTCAAATTGTAGGTGTGGCTTTTATTTGTTTGTTGAAAGGCCTGCACCTCCTCTGTTTCATTTAATATCTCGTTTTCAGATTCAAAAGGAAACTGAAAAGCATTTAACACAAAGGCTGATTCCGGATAAAGACTTTCACAACAGTATGGTTCATCCTCTAGCAATTCATCCCCCTTCTCTTCTGCAGTTGCAAAGGTAAACGTTTCTAAGACTAATGCTGTGTCATATTCTGAGGGTACTACCTCATTACCCTTAGGAATGAGAAATTCAGAGGTAGGAGGCTGTACATCTACGTTGAAAATACTAGCTGCCAAGTGGAACTGTGGACAGTCATGCTCAGCATGGGCATTGGTATTGTGAAATCTGCACCAATTTTTGGGTGCTGTATTGGCCATTTGTATGTTAGTTATTTGTTTTGCACCATGATTATCTGTATTCTCGAAAGGAGAAGCCAGAGTACCGTTGTTGGGCCCAGTGTTCCATGTCTTGGGTGGCCTAGGTTGATTCTGATTTTTGTTATTATTGCCCCAGGTCCTATTATCTATCACTGGCCCCCTATTTTGCATTGGTTGCCCCTGACTGGGGCCTTGATGCTGATTGTAGCTTTGGTTCTGATTGTATTGCTGATTTTGGTTGAGATTGTAATTCTGATTTTGACCTTGGTTGTGATTTTGATGTGGATTGTAGTTTTGGTTGCTTCTTCCATAGAGGTTCTCATTTCTTAGCTGTGTCACTTCGGTTGTTAATCTCTTCAAATGTGCAGTAATCTCTTTGATTTCTTCCCTATCCTCTTGTGCTTTTGCCACAGTTACATCCCTAGGAAGTTGGAAGAAAGGCTGACCATTATTTTGACTGTTATTGGAAGTACTAGCCGTGTAAGGAGTTATAGCCTGGATTGGAGTAGGGTTATACACAGGTGTGTAAGAAGGAACCGGATTTATTAGTGGAGCATGCTGCACAGGGACTCCATTCCATGGGTGTGCCTGATTCTGCACCCCAAAATTTCCTCCAAATGGACTGTAAGTTGTATGTCTCATTTCTTGGTTCACTGAGGCTGCCTCTTTATAGGCTTTGGATATTGAATCTATGTCAGGTTTCCTTTTGACAAACATGGCAGTTAAAGGATCCAAAGCAGCATAGTACATAGCCAACAAGGGAGCATCATCTATGGTATAAGGGGCTACTAGCCTAGAATAGGCCTTTTGAAATCTGTCATTGAAATTATCAATTAGCTCTCCCTCACCTCGTTTTATAGCAGCCAACTTATGATACAAAGCACAAGGGTCAATGGGTCCTCTAAATCTTGACAGAAATGCTTCTTCCATAAGTGCCCAGGAAGAAATGTAACCATTGGGTAAGTTTACGTACCAGCTAGAGGCCTGCTCATTAAAGGTGTAAGGAAACAACCTACACACAACATCCTCGTGCTCTAACATAGCCCTAAAACATGCTTCCTTAAATATTCTAATATGATCTTCTGGGTCCTGATGCAACTGGTATTTGGGACATATCTTTTCTGGATTTTTTGGCATGTCATGATAATCATTGAAGAATATGGGAGAATTGACATCGAAATAAGCCATTGCAGGTGTTTGAGCTTGACTTGAACTTGCAGAAATACCTGGATTGATTGGTGGATTAGGATTTAGAGGAGGATTGAGACCTCCAGGAGTGCCTGAACCAAGATTTAAAGATCTGAACAGTGATCTGTCAGGACTTACAATACTACGGATGTTAAAAGGTGACCCAGGGGGTGTTCCAGATGAACTTCCTGCTTGCGATATTTTTGGATTCCAAATTAAAGGGCTTTTACTTCACCTTGTATCAGGTAGTTGCACAAATATATCTCCTGAACTGGACCTAGACCTAGTCACTCTGTTACTGTCGTTAGCCAGTTTGAAATGAAACCTAACTCAGGCAGGCCCTCCTTCTAGCGCCAGAAAACTGTTGATGACTGTTTTGATGCAATCATAACAATAAGTTAAAATTCACATAAAATGAACTGAAACTATACTTGAAAGACAAGAAGGAATCATTTGGTGATTCAACTAATCCCAAGTCTACAATGGTTCGGTTGGTCAAGTTCAGTTGGTCAATGTGAAGCTGTAATGTTCAAGGGGCCTTACGTAGTTTAGGTTTGTTTTGTGGTTTGCTGGACTAAGAATATGCAAAGAGGTCATAGATTTCAACAAGTATTCTGTTCATTTGCATACAAATGATACCGGGCTGCAAGTTTCAGAGGGTTTTCTTGGATTTTTTGCAGCTTTCTTCTTTATCTGTTTATGAAAACTATCTACTTATAGCTCTGTTATCATGCTTCTTCAAATTTGAGACAATTTCCTCTGGATTTCTACGTTTTCAGCTAAATATTTCAGATGGGTTGGGAAAAGTTAGAAAGATCTAAACTATACCTCATTTAATCTACATAAGGATCTAAGTGTTTCTGTTATGCACTATGTAAATACCACAGTAGTTTGATCAAATCCACAGTAAAAACCCTAAATGTAAGTTCTGAGCATTTTCACAAACATACATTTAAAATTGCAAGCTCTCAAAGAAGATATTTCAAAACACAAAGAAGAGCAGGAGAACACTCAGAAGATAGATGCAGAACTCCAGATTCTATTGTATTAGAAACGAATAGCCATACATGATTTACAATGTAAGAATGACTCTTAGTTTCATTGATCACACTACAGAGAACTTACAAGCTTTACAGATACAGTAAGGCAGCCAGACATTCCACGCGCACCTTACTGCAGACAAACAGGCAACCTCCTTCCTCTACTTCTAAACTATTCTAACTTGCTGTATGTTCCTAAAAAAGAAATTCTATTGTAGCCACTATTGCTTTCCTAAAATCCCTGTTGTAAAGTATTACAGTGTAGAGAGGCACAATATAAAGACATTCTGATTGTCCTCTCTACATCAAAAAACCTAACGGAACCCCTGGTTCAAACCCCTGGTTACAGCAATAAATACAGGTGAACCAGTTCTCAAAAATATCTCTGAGCAGTGTCAAATCTGGGCGAAATATTGCCCCTTCTGAGAAGTTCCGGCAGCTGGGTAATAACTTCTGTTTGTCTTTTGTGATAATACTCTCAGCTGCAACCTTCTTCTTCACTTGAATGGCTTTGACTTTCGCACTTCATTCTTATCTTCTTGCTCCTGAGATCAGATCTTCTGCCTCCATGAGGTCACTGCGCTAACTTTCCAGCTGCTTCCTCAACTACAAGCCTGCAAGACAAGACAAGCAATAAGTTTCACATTTATCATATAAGCAGCAGGAAATTAAAATAACCGTTTAAACCCAGGTGACTGCGCAAGATGGAGAAAATCGGATCTAGAAATCCTCTCAAAACGCGTCCAAAATGCGCTTAGACTACTCAAAATTGATCAGGTCAACTATCGCTGACTGAAAAAATGCCAGAGGCGCCAAAAAAAACACTTTAAAATGTCCACCGCCTCATTTCCCGCCCATCGGCATGTATATCCCTGTCGGTGCGTCAAAAAATAGGTTAGTCGATATACCTCATCATCATGATATTCTGGAAATATGATGCATTCCCTCCTGAAGGTCTAGATGAATGTCATCATGATATTCGGGCTTCATTGAAATGCTAAGGATGACGTCATCGTCATATCCGGTTAAGATCAGGGGGCTAATTGTGATATCAGGTCACCCAAGGAGCATGATCAGGATGATGAACATAATATGATCCTTTTGCGGCCAAGGCAACCCTCTCGAAAGATCAGGATGATGATGATGATCATCATAATTCGCGAAACGGATCGTGCTTGAAAAAATCCTGTTTGAAGGAAAAATGTGATGATGATGATCATCAGGATATTTAGCCTCTGTTGAACATAGAATAAGACATCATCATCATAATTCGCGAACCAGATTGTGTTTCGGAAAATATCCTGTTGAAGGGAAAAAATGATGATGACGATGATCATCAGGATATTTAGCCTCTTCGTTTATCAGATCGGGATGACATCATCATGATATTCGGAGCCTTCGTTAAACTTGAACATGATGTCATCATGATATTTTGCCAACCGGATCATGTTTGGGAAAAATCCTGCCGAAGGGAAAATGTGATGATGATGATCATCAGGATGTTTTCAAAAGGTCTTACTTCATTGGCAGGAGGACTTTACGAAATATCAGGCGAACAAACAAGATCATGAAGATCTTGACGATAGGACAGGATAAAACATATGATGATGATGACCCTCATCGATTTATCATGATGACATCATCATCATAATTTGTCTTCGGAGCACAAGGATGAGTTGGTCATCATGATATTTGCGCTAGGGTGATATTGTGAAATATGATCATGCTGTTGAGAAATGCAATATCGACCCCCTCTGAATAGATAGGGTGATCATCATGATATTCGCTAACCGGAGATCAGGAGGATATGAAGATGATGATCTTCTTAATCGAATTATGATGATGATGCTTCCATCACTTAGTGAATTTCAGCAAATGACTCGTGAAAGATCAAGATGATATGGAGTCATCATCATCATAATTCGAAGTTCAGCAAATATCATGATGATGACCTTGCGATAGGATTATAACACGCGCACGCAAATATGCCGAAGGTGGATTTTTCTAAGTCTAGGTGATCAGCATGATAATATAAGATCAGGTAATGTTGAATTATCATGATGATGCTTGCGATACAAAAGACCACTTCGACGGGGAACTTACCTTGACTGAAAGCCGATGTCATCATGATATTCGAACCTCAGGATATTATCGGGGGGGCATTCAAATATGATGATGATGATGATCATCATGCAACCAAAACCGAGTTTATAACATATGACGCTCCTAAGAAAATCATGATGCTGCATAATGCGCACAAGGCCTTTTGACGGGTAAAGGGTACTACCACCTAAGATTGACGTCCGGATACTGCGACTGCATGATTTTTATCGGGTGATAGACCAAGATCATGATGATCTTGACAACATGACTTAGGATATATAAAAAAATATGATGATCCTCCTGCGAATATCAGGTTTGACCAAGACTTTGACCGTGCATAACTTCCACATATGGACAAATTTTCAAGTGAAGTAAAAGGCAAACCTGCATGGAATTTCAAGCTCTTTTAAAATATGAGGTCACAGAAACAAAATATGAACTTTGACAAACAGACCTCATGATGATGACCTACCTTATCATATATCATGATGATGATGCACCTGACCTTCATTTTTACCAGACCGCCAGGAAGCAGAAAAAACACAAGCAGAAGCAAAAAGCAAGACATCAGCAGGGGTCCCCATTTTGCTAAGGAGCATAATGGGGCGTGTTGTGAACATCACAACACCTACCTCATTTACCCACAAGCAAAAATCTCTGTTGCTTCCTAAACTACTTTCCCATCACCAGCTTCAATGTTTATCATGATATGTGCAACTGTTGGTCATGATTCCCTTCCATTCCCTAACACTTCCATATAACTCCATCTCCCCTCCCTTCCACTACTATCCTACATATCTTCCTCATCCTATGGTCCATGCTTTCCTTCCATCCTTGCATAAGTCCTTCTGTATTCTGCATCATCATCCACTATCGCACCTTCCATAATCCACTATCTACCTACTTCATCTCACTTTCATGCAATCCCCTACCAACATCTATGAGCACACTTGACATGGTCCATGTGACAACATCCATCTAGCGGGACTATCTCCTTTTATGGAACTACATACTTGAGTCTCTCCTTTCTGTGTCCACCTTCTCCCATCCAAATATTCAAAAAAAAGAAAAAAAAAGAAAAAAAAAAAGAAAAGAAAAAATGAAAAGAGTAAAGAAAAATCCCTTCATCCAATGGTGAAAACTTGGCAAACAGGTGCCTTGGATAAGTACCATGATGAAAACCTAGCAAACAGGCATCATGTGTAAGTTGATCTCCTACGTCACCTACACTTGGGGGCACCTTGTCTCATCAACATATCACCCTTCTCCTATCAATTTCCGTCCATACCATTTCCTATCCTATTCCTCTATCCATTACATACCTATACTGTCCAGTCCATCCATCCTAAATCTTCCTTTCCTCTATTTTTGATCTTGATAAAGATTGGGGCCCGCACAATGTTGAAAAAAATATTTTAGATGTCTCTTGACATACCTTATCCCTCCAAACCACACAAATCCTTCATTATCCTCTCATCCTCCTGTCATCATAAACATTGTCATGAAAAATCCTACATATTCTACCTACAATGGGGCATGTTTTCCTTATGCGACATAGTCCTTGGAGATCACATCCTTGTTTCCTTCTACCTACCCTATCATTGATCCCTTATCGCCCATCCATCTACCTATCCGTGGTGTTTTCCTTGTCATCGGTGTCATCTGATCCATATCTATTCCATATCTGCTCCATAGCTATTCCATATCGTGACTTATTTGATCCATATCTGTCCCATATCGTGTCTCATCTGATCCATATCTTAGGTCCATCAGGGTTCACCCTGAACTACGTCACCTCTGAGCTATCACGTAGGCAAGGCCATTATTAATGCACCCCCGAGGCTCCTCTTCCCATCTATCCCATGTCTTGTCGTCTATCCCTCTATCCGTCCGTGTCCACACCCTTTCACCAGGCATGCAAGCACAGTAAAAACCAGCTTCCTCAAAAAAAATTCTTGGCACAAAGCATTAACCTGTCCAAAGCAGAGTACTATACTGAAACACTCAGAACAGTTCTATATCAATTATGGCAAAAGACACATCTAATGCAAAGAAGTTTTGTCAACAGGTTAATTTACAAGGTCTTGAATTTTTGTCATTATGTCTTCCTATGCTACTCAAGAACGCCAAAAGCTAGAGATGCTATGATGGGGGCATAATTGTTTTCTTTATCTGCTGCTTGTGGATTAAACTTTAGTAATGTGATGACTTTTTGTCTAATGACATGATCAACAAAAGATCATCGAGGACTCCGAGGCCTAAACATGAAAAGGGGCAATCCTTGTCTGTTGAAACACAAGAAATACTCAGGTCATCTAGATTCAATTTTGACTAGATGCTTGTATTAACTTGCTATATCAAAATCCATGTAAGTAATACTCAGGTCATCTCGATTTAATTATACCTAGATGCTTGTATTTTCTTACAACATTTTAAAAGCCCAATGATGAAATAAGCACTTCAAAATACTTGCTATATCAAGATGACAAATATCCATATCCATATCCATACCGTATCCAATTGCAGTTCATATCCATATCCATATCCATTTGCATTTCTCCATATATCATCCCATAAAAACCCAAAATGTAGCGAATCAATGTTTACAAAAGCTTGTGATTTCTTCTATCGAGTCATTCGTCTATCGATCAAATTTCTATCCGCCTTCATATCTCTCATCAACAGTTCTAGCTGTCAACCTGGGCAGCGATCCAAATGCAAGTCTATCCTTAATCCATACCAATCAAGTCAAGTCAATCTTGTTAAATGATCCAATCACAATCAATGGTCTTGATCCTAATCTTGTCGTAAACCATATCAATCAGTCATAACTATCCTTCGTGTTGCTCTAGGGATATATCATTCCCCACCATGACAACACTATCATATATTGTTATCATATCAAATGTCTTAAATAGGATGTTGCATTGTCGAAACCAGACCCGGAGTCTTATACGACATGTTTCATTCCTGAAACCAGACATCATCGATCTATATCATTGGTTTACCGCTTGACCGGGGCAATACCTTGCCTGTTCTTGTATCATTTGTGCATGTTGGCTTGCTTGCGTGTGCCATCATTTTATCTTGCATCGCATATCATTCACCTCTTTCTTCTGCATCCAACCATTTCTTCTCCTGTTTCTCCTCTTCTTCATCGTGAGATTGTCCATCTCACGCCTTTCTACAGTCTCCTTGTCCAATCTCCTGAGGGGGCATCCTGTCGTTAAATTTGCACCTGGGGCAAACTGGGGCATGCATCACTATAAAAAATTCTTATTCCTTGAAACAATGTGATAAAACACATTGCATCAAAGAGGGGCAAAATGTATACACTTAAAATTGACATGACTATACTTAAATAAATATTTTAAATATTTATTTCACCTTCGCATTCCTCTATCAATAAATAAATACATTCATTTATTTATCTGATTCATTTCCTCTCATTTAATTAAATAAACACATTTATTTAATTAATTAAATTCATCTACATTCTTCTAAATAATTAAATAATTTCAATTATTTAATTAAAATCTTTTATTCTTCCAAATTTAAATAAAATGCAAATTTTATTTAAATAAAATCTAAATTCTCCACTAAATAAAATATATTTTTATATTTTATTTTATTCTTCAAATATCTTCACAAAAATAAAATATATTCTTATATTTTATTCCTCATTTATCTACAAAATAATTAAATAATTTTTTTTAATTTAATTATGCATTCTTATCTTCAAAAATCATCCTTATCTTCTAAAAATACTTTCCTCTTGTCACATAAAAGCAAACTCTGAATTATAAAAGCAAAATTAGTTTTAAAACATCTTTAAAGCAAATCTTCTCTTAAATTAGAAAAATAAATTCTAATTTAAGAAAATCAAGTCTTATTCTCATCAAGAGAGGAGTTAACTCAACTAAACTGCTTTTGGAATAACATGTGTCCTTCTTCTATTGGATGCACGTTCCTCAACAATCTTCCTCCATTGATTCATTCTTTCCTTCTTAACCATTGATCTTCCCTCACACTCTTCTATAAATACAACCTTCTTCTCTTCATTTCAAATCTGGATTTTGTGTAAACTTATGCTGTAGAGATATTAGCGCGCCTTCGGCACCCCTACTCCCATTTGAGCATCCTCATTCATAATCCATTTCTGTATTTGAAGCTCTTCTTCAAATGCACAAGTATCACAGCCATTCACTCTTTGTCATCTTTAAACAAGCAAGCAAGCAAAAGCTTCTGAGGGCTTTTATTATCAAGATCAAAGAGAGATAGGCGAGCTACAGAAGGCGAAAGGTAAAAGGTGAAGGTATCATTTGTTTTTCATTGTTTTTAATCTTCCTTTATCTTCATATTTTGTAGATGTTTGGGTTTCATGTTTCATTGATTTGAATAACCTGTTTTCCCCCTCACATTTTGACGCCCACCGTGATCTAACCCCATTATCATTTGTGAGTGTTTGTTGTTGAAATTTTTTGTTGAAGGTTATTCAGGTGTTTCAAAGAACATTAGGGCATCAACTCTCACAAACTGCCTCCTATGCACAAACCGAGCTCACCGTTGAGTCTAGGAGGCTTCGGAGGTAAGAAATCCCCAATCATTTGTCTAGTTTTGTTACCCAAAATTTTTTAAAATTTTTAAAAATTTTTCAGCCCATTTTTTTGCAATAAATTTACAGCAAAAATAAAAAAATAAAAAAATAAAAAAAAAGTCATTTTCTGTTTTTAGATTTGTAAAAAGCCGAAAAAAAAAATTACACAGAAAATTTTTTTAAAAGAAAAATTACACAGAATTTTTTTTAAAAAAAAACTTACACAAAATTTTTTTAAAAAAAATTATACACAAATTTTTTTTAAAAAAAAAAAATTTAAAAAACAAAACCAAAAAAAAAAAGATTTTTTTAAAGTTTTGCAGGGGCCGCAGCCCCTGCCCTCCCTCGTTCCCCCCTGTCCCCCATTCCCGCCACCCCAGACCCTGGCCTACCCTAACCCCCATCCCCCCGATCCCCCTTCCTCCTCGCTCCCATCCCCTGCAAACCCCCCCTCCCTCCCTTCAGCCCTTCCTTGTGCCCCTCTGCTCCGCCCGGACCTCCCTCCATCCCTGCGACCTCTTGCAGCTCCTCCTTCTCCTCTCCTGCGGCTCCCCCAAACCGCCGATCCTGCCCGCCACCGCCGCCTCTGCCCACCCCCTACGTCTCCCTCTCTCCCGTTCCCTCCACCTTGCACCTCCGCCTGCCACTGCCGCCTTTGCTCGCCACCGCCACTGCCACCTTCACCCTCCACCGCCACTGCCACCTCCGCCTGCCCCCTGCGCCGCCCTCTGTGTTGCTCACCACCACCATCACAACCCTCAGCCCAACCTCTGCTCTGCCCAGCCACCCCACACACACGCACACATAAATTACAAACTCCAAATCAAAAACAATACAAAAAAACCAAACAGACAAAAAAAAGAAATGAGTTATTTTTTTCATTTTTATTTTTTTCTGTTTTGACTTTCCACATAGCGAAATAGGCTGTTTTTTTTTCAAACTCACACAACTTTTGCATACGGAGTCAAAAATTCACAAACAAACACTCATTGGAAAGAGAACTCAGTGTACTTTGTAGTGGTGAAGACATTTTTAAGTGACGATACCTTCTACCAACCTTTTTTCATAGTCAAATTCAAAGCTTTGTTAAAACTTCAAACCATTATAACTTGAGCAATTTTGATCGATTTTCAGCGAAATTTTTTTTCAAATCACATAGAATTTCATCTAGAATCTATTTATACAATAATTTTTTTCTGTATCAGTTTATCTTCATCAAATTTTATCCGATTATCAATTTTCGCATAACAATCTCCTATGCTAGTCTACTTGCTTCGTTTTCAATTTTGTGACTTGAAGGTGATCATTCAAGGCTGGAACAACATCAACATCAGCATCTACATCAGCTTGGACAGTGAATAATCAGGTGCACTCATTCTATCTCTCATTTCATCTTCAATCTTATTTTCATTACACACTTCGGTTTGGGCTCATAAAATGAACATTGCTTGATCACACATCATTGAAATTGAGCTTAAAATAAACCAGTGTCTTCATCACACATTTGGATTTAGGCTCTAAAAAGAACTAATGTCTTCATTGTTTGGTGAATTTGTATGCGATTAGGGGTGTGTATGCTCTTCTCATGCATTTCGTGCAATCTTGAGAATCAAAAACATCTCTTATCCATTCAATTTTCACACACACACAATTCAATTTCTTAAAGGGTTAATTTACAAAGTGTGAGTGTGAATCAAGTGTGTGTGTGTATTCTCTCTCCTCGCACCGCAAGACAACCTTGGAGATCAAAAACACCTCACTTGCTTCGCTTTTGTGTACCCTTTCCTAGGAGGCCTGCTAGGGGATTTCATCACCCCTAGGGACGACCTCAACGGAGGCTGAATCGAAAGACACCCTCATTGAGAGTCAGAATCCTGTCACTCTTGGCTAAACCCCAAATAACTTTATACCTTTGGGAAGTGAAGGTGAAGGGTGGGTTACCCCCTTCTCTCGGCTATGTGACAAGATTTCACTTTCAATCCCTAGTCAACCTCGATAGGGGAGTTTACGATCGCGCTTGAGGATGTCTGGAGGATTCTACAGATTCCCATATGTGGTGAGAAGGTAGTTTATGATTAGGCTGGAGGATTCTATGGATTCCCATCCATGGTTAGCGGGTATGTTATGATCAAGATAACAGATTGGCGGTGTTGTGACGTGTGTTTGGCCCTACCCAAGTACCTACATACCGGTAGGGGAAGGAGATGTTATGGGCTGACGCAATGGGGAGACTAGGAGGTCTAGAGCTATACACTTGTGGAGTGATGGTTGGGTTACTATTACTGGATCAACACTTGTGTGGATTCCTCATAGGATGGGGGGATGTCTTGGAGTAGATGATGGTGCATAGCACTATGTATGCTTGGGGGACATGTCTATTGGCCTAGTTGTACCATGAAATGCATATGATGATGTATCAGTGTGGGAAGAGTGTTGGTTGTGGGTTTACACTCCTTCATATTTGGACTTGAGAGCATATTATAGATGCTCAGCTAGTGTGTGTGCATGTGTGACCACAGTTCATGCCATATGTATATGCCTACATAGGTATATTACAAACATCAAGTGCTAGGAGGGCGGCGATATTGGAGGCATGCATTAGATGATATGACTAAGGTGTTATGGCAGCCATGGGTAGGCTATGAGATGTGGATCGATGATGATGTACATCTACCATTTACCTGACAACCTCAATATCTGATTGGATGGATTGAGCATATCCTAGATTGGTACCTCCCTAAGTGGGTACTTTGGTAGTTTGGTTTGCAGTAGGGTGTGCCTCAGGTAGAGGCAATTTTTTCTCAGGTTAGGTGAGCGACTGGGAGATGGGGAGCTGAAATGGATACAACTATAGTGATTGCAGAGTTTTAGTGCTTGGTTATAGTGGCTTGGGACTTGGGGTCAGTCGTGATTGATGTTGGTAAGACTCCCGAGTATGATACTGTAATCTCCTTTCCTCCCAAGTAACATTCATTTACCAAGAAGTTATTATTTTCTTAACAACTATAAAGTCCTTAAATAATATTTAATGCACTTTAAGGTAAATTATTTGAAATAGAAATAAATTAATCTATCTTCCATCTATTGAATAAATGTTAAAACATAGAAAATGACATTGTACAACCAAATATTTCATTAATAAACTTTAATAACATCAATTTGCAACAATAAATTAATCAATGCAACATTTGTAACATTTCCCGCATATATATATATAAACTTATCTGTGAAGCACTGAGATGTTGTTATATGGAAGTTGAAGGAATAATCACAGGTCTCGGCTATTCCCAACAAAGAAGAACCCCTGGATGAACTGGTTCTTACACAGAACCAACCATGCCTCATGATATAAAACAAACATAGCCCTGGCCATGACACTCCCAGGTGTATGTTGTACCACAAGTTGGACACACTCTATGTGCCCCTTCTCCAAATGCTCAGTGCCTAGCCAATGACCCTAATCCTCACTCCTTTGTGCCCTCTAATTCCTATATACTTTCTTGTATATTTCCTGTCTCCTTTTACATTATTTTTTTACAGGTTTAAATGACAACCCAAAGGATAGTTGCAATGTTCACACCCTTTCATAAAAAATATTAAATGAATTTTTAACTATCACTTCTCGTGAATTCTCTAATATAATTTATTTTATTTATCCTTTAATATCTATTTTATTTACATTCTTCATGGGGAAATAACCCCATAACATTCCTCCCCCTGTAATTTAGTTGCTATCCACATGAGCATGGGGAGTTTCTGCATCCAAAACACAAAACAATCTTAGTTAAACAAATGTGGATATTGTGTTTTAATAAAATCAATTTTTCCCAAGTAGCATTGTCAATACCACAATGACTCCATTTAATTTTACTTAATCTATAATTCTATTTCTTAAGGTTCAAGATCTTCTTTCAATTATCTTTTCTGGTTCAATTTTAAATTCACAAGTAGGTTCAATAGAGATACTTTCCCAATCAATAACATGGTATGCACTATACACATACTTCTTAATTAAGCTTACATGAAACACATTATGAATTTGTAATTGAGGTGGCAAAGCCATTCTATCGGCAACATCACCTATCTTTTCTAAAATTTCAAAAGGTCCACAAAAGTGTGGAGCTATTTTAGAATATTTACCAAGTTTTAATGAACTTATTTTGGGTTGACTCTAAGGAAGACTTGATCTCCAACATCAAAATGTCGAATAGATTTTTTGGAACCAGCCCAAACTTTATATTGGCCTTGGGAAACCTTCATGTTTTGTTTGGCTTTGTTAATAATGGTTTCCATTTCTAATAGGTTTTTATTTTCATACCAAATCTTATGGATAGGGTCAGACCAAGAGATAGGTGTATTATAGTTTCAACCATACACGACTTCAAAAGGTGACATCTTAATGGTTGAATGATACCATGGATTGTATGCAAACTCAACTAAGTGTAAATAGTCTTCCCATGACTCAGGCTTATCCATGGTTTACATTCATAACATATCTTCTAATATTCTATTAATCTGCTTGGTTTGACCATTAGAATCAGGGTGATATGCAATACTAAAACTCAAATTGGTACCAAGTTACAAAAAAAGAGATTTCCAAAAAGAAGAGGTAAACCTAGGATCTTAGTTTGAAACTATGTTTTTTTTGGAAGACCATGTAATCTGATAATCTCTTTAACAAAAATATGGGCAATATCAGAAGCAGAAGACATGATTTTGATGTGTAGAAACTGTGTCATTTTGGTTAATCTATCTACTACTACGAAGATAGTAACATGAGATTTTTGTCTTCAAGGTCATAAAGTCCATACTAAGTGACTCTCATTTCCAATTTGGAATCGACAAGGGTTGTAAGAGTTCAGGGGGTTTACATTGTTCAACTTTTATCTTTTGACAAGTTGAACATTGTTGGACATAGGTACAGATCTCAGACTTCATTTGAGGCCAAAAGTAGTTTCTCTTGATTGAGAGATAGGTTTTCTAGAATCTAGGGTGTCCTGCTATCAGTATATCATGAGAACCCTTCAATATTTGTGATTTGAGGTCAAGTATATTGGGAATACATAACCTTCCTTTGTAATAGAAGAGACTATTGCTAATTCGCAAATAATGTTCTAGTCGATCTTTCAAATGGACATTAGGGGATTGATTTTGGAGACCTTCATAAATGGGTTGGAAATAATCATTGATAGGTAACCTAGAATTGATATCTTGTTCAAATTAGCTTCTCTCCAGGGTCAAGGCATTAACACATAATTGTTTTCAACTTAAAGCATCTACCACTATGTTTTCTTTTCCTGGGACATATTGGATGGTGAAATCATATTCAGTTAGAAGTTCCATCCATCTTTATTGTCTCATATTAAGTTGAGGCTGAGTGAAAATATGTTGTAGACTATGATGGTTGGTTTTTAGTATAAATTTGTTTCCTAAAAAATAGTGGTGCCAAACCTTTAAAGCATGGACAATGCCTAATAATTCAAGATCATGAATCAGGTAATTTCTTTTAGTAGGTAGTAACTTTCTTGATTCATAACATACCACTCGATTATCCTACATTAGAACACCACCTATACCTATACCATAGGCATCAATAATCACAACAAGGGTTTACTAAAATTTAGAATACAAAGAATAGGTGCAGTTGTTAACAATGTTTCAAAAGCCTTATCACATTCAGGGGTCTAGATGTAATTTTTTTCTTTCCTAGTTAAATCGATTAAAGGTGCAACAATTTTTGAATAGTTTTTAACAAATTGACAGTAGAAACCGGATAATCATATGAAAATTTTGATTTCGTGAGCATCCTTGGGGAGAGTTCAATCTTGAATTGCCTTAATTTTTGCAGGGTGAGGTGAAATACCCTTTTTTGAAACAACATGACCTAAATAGGATACTTCAGATTTAAAGAATTCACACTTGTTGAGTTTGGCATTTAGTTTATGTTTTTGTAAGGTTTCGAGTACCATCCTGAGGTGTTGTTCATGTTCTTCCTCATTCTTTGATTATATTAAGCTATCATCTAAAAAATGATCACAAATACATCTAGAAATGGTTAGAAAAAATTATGCATTAAAGTCATAAAGGTTGCAGGTGCATTGGTTAAACTGAAAGGCATTACCATGAATTCATAATGGCCATATCATGTTCGAAAAGTGGTTTTGGAAATGTCTAATTCCTTAATATGAATTTGATGATATCTTGATTGTAAATCAATTTTGGAAAAGCATTTGGCACCATGTAACTGATCTAGAAGATCATCGGTTCAAGGTAAAGGGCACTTATTTTTATGGTTAATTTATTGAGTTGTCGATAGTCTATGCATAACCTCATGGTTCCATCTTTCTTTTTAACAAACAATACTGGTGCACCACAAGGGGAAACACTTGGCCTTATATTTTCCTCCTTAAGTAACTGTGTTAATTGAATTCTTAGTTCAGTTAGTTCAAGGATTAACTAGTGATAGGGAGCTTTGGAGATAGGTTCTCCCTCAGGAACTAGATCAATTGCATGTTCTACAAATCATTTAGGGGGTAAACTATCTAATTATTTAGGGAAAACATATTTGAATTCTTGTACCACAAGTTTAATATTAATGTCTATTTTAAATTTATCACATGTTTGGAAAAGCGTAACACAAATTTTTTTGTAATTTTTCCTAGCACTACGCTTGAGTTGCATGGCTGAAATAGTTTTAATGTGGAGAGGTCTTTTCTCCCCCTATAAAATACATGTCCCCATGTTATAATTTAAGATAACTTGTTTGTTTTCACAACCAAGGAGGGCATTATTTCTTTCTAACCAAGTCATAGCTAGGAATAGCATCATACTTGCCAAGATTTAATAAATGAAAATGATCGCATGTTACAAAGTTATCTAACTCAAATTCTAGGTTTTCAATAATTTCACTAGTTTGTTTAACTATCCTACCATTAGTCATTTCAACACCTAAAGGTTTAATCAACTTAGATGCATTTTTTAATTTAGAAACAACTTTAGGAGAAATAAAGTTATGACTACTTCCTAAATCATCAAGAAAAATAATGGGGTGACCATTTATAGAACCGTTAATTTCAATTAGAGAAGGTTAGAAATGCATGGTACTTGTATTTACGGTGACATAAATCTTCATGTTAGGTTGTGAAGGAGTACAAGTATTGTTATCTTTGTTTTGATGTTGTTGGGGTTTGGACATATGATCATGTTTGCGATGGTTCTTGCCACATTTTCCATAGTAAGGATGCATGTGAGGACAATATCGTTGAAGATGATTCTCACCATAGGTCCAACATTGAATTCTTGATGATATAAGTTTGTCTTTGTTGGAATGGAACATATTGGTAGATGGACATTGGAATGTATTCTTATTGGAATAATGTCTACTTTGTTTGAACATTTTCTTGTATGGTCTCTCCCTATTTCTTTTGTGATTTTCCCTTTTTGGTTTTGCAATTTGATGATAAATTTCAAAATTTTTCAGCTATTCGTGCAACTTCATCTACTCAAACTAGCTTACAACACCATACCTGAGCTTAGTATTCATGTTTTAAACCATTGATAAATCTAACCACATGGTCATGTCCTTTAATGAATGGTACAAACCTATTAAGTCTTTCAAAGTTTTGTTTGTATTTGTTTACGGTTTGAAATCTCTGTTTTAATTCAAAGAATTCATTCTTCTTTTCTTGTAAAAACTAATCAGAAATGTATTTCTTTTGGAATAATTATTTAAATTGTGACCATTTTGTTTTGTTAGCTTGTAGTTTCAAAGATCAGACAATATCTTGCCACCAATAAAATGCACTACTTTTAATTGATAGGTGGCAATCCTTGTTCTAGCATAGCTATTGGTGTTTTGCAGGTCAAAATATCTTTCTAGGTTAGTTAGCCATTGCTTAGCTTCCTCTCCTATACCAATATCGCCACTGTATTTGAGTAACTTAATTTTGCGAGTGAAATTATCTAATTCTCGTTGCATTTGTTTAATTAATGTGTTCTTTGAGGATTCAGATTTAGAAGTGTCTGAACTACTTGATTTGGAAGTCGCACTTTCTTCAGATGATTCTTGTCATCTTTTACTTTTTGATTTATGCTTTTACTTTCTCCTGTGGGTTGACTGGGAACTTTGCTTGCTTTCTAAAATTTATCTCTTTTTGTTTGTTTCATTCTATGGATTCCTGTAATGCCCCGCCATGCAACCCTAGAGATAAGTCAACTAAAGCAATTAAAAAAAGTAGATTTTTTTTTTTTGTAATAGATTTAACCAATTTAACATAGTCTGACACAACAAGATAACTACATCTCTAGGGATAACATGACTGCATTATTGAAACTAAGCAATAACCAACAACATACATAACTCATTCAAACATGATTATATTACATGATCTAACTAACAACCATGGTTGTTCTAAATCCAAATGAGTACACACACACACAATGAAGTAATGTCTACCCAATAATGAACTCAACAAGGGGGTTAAGATTCTGATTTACATATTTTATGATAGCTCCAGAGTCCTGCATGGCTTATAGATCTCAAACTGCACATCTCAGTAAACATTAGTCCTGTATAGTTATGGATTACCCATTACAAATATCAATTGTATGAAATGACAAACCTAAGGCCCTAAGGGGTTGACCTAGTGTCTCGGGGGCTCATATTGGCCTTGCCTATGTACGCGGAGTGCAGAGACTTCATAGTTCGGGACAATGAACTTAAAATCCACTAGATGGAACCAAACATAACAACACATGCTATCATAAAATAGTTGTCTATCTTCACTAATTGTCTTCATAGAAAAGATTTGTAAATTGACCCCAAAATATTTGGATTTTACAAAGGTAGAAACTCATAATTTTCACTTTTAAATAATGAGGAATAGATATCCAAACTTATTCACCACCTCAAGAAGAGCTAATTATCTATTTGCAACATAACATGTTCTTTGTTAAACAATTTCTTGTGTATACAAGTAGCCAAGAACTTAAACCAAGTCATCCTATTTCTATTCCACATCTACACTTCATTCCTTGATTCTTTTTGTGTAGTCAAAATAAGATAGGAGATAACTTACCTTGATAATTCTAATCCACTTAGTAAAACAAGACGTATTAGAACTATTGTTGAAGAGCTTCATAAGGGTTTGTAAGTATAAATAGAACATAAATCATACTAAGCCACACAATATATGGAGTAATTCACAAATTTCAAAGTCACAGATCATTCTCCTAGTGATCATTACACTATCTCTTGACATATTAGAAATTACGATAAAACTTCTATACTTCCAATTGAGACAATAAACTAATCATATTCTATTTTAGATAATACTCCAACCAAGTCATCATTTGAAGATAATTTACCCTTTTGCTATCTCAATATACCTCAATCCATTCAACGGTATACTTTAAATTAACAATGTATTTTTGTACAACATTACTACTGGAATAAAACTAATGTCTTTATATTTATGAAAATAAATTAAATAGATAATTAAATAAATAAAATAATTATCTAAATTAGAACAAAATAAAGTAGATAAAAAAATTCAAATTTAATTAAATTCTCCTCTCCAATATACATGTAAGTAAGGTTAAAGTAACATATTCTAAATTTTACTTTAAGTAAATATCATTAATTTGCTATAATAATTCCTTTCTTTTAAAAGGAAATATAATGCTGGTTTATTTATTTACTATTAAGTGATATGAATCTTTATCTTAACCTATAAACTCTCTAATTTAGCTTTTATTTAACGATTCCATATGAGAACATCAATAAAACACATACAAATGAATAAAGTTTAATCATACATAACCATCGATATAAATAAAGATTAAAATTAACGTTAACTATTGCTAAAAAGTCTCAAGCATATTAAATAAATGAATTAACTATAACTTAATCCTTACACGTGTATGCAACAACAGGTCTCTAAGCATGCTAAAAATAGGCACATAGCAAGGTTTATTTTCTATTTGATAGAGCACCTAAGAAGATTTCATCTCAAGGAATTTTTGATAAAAGTAAAAGGCTTTGTTGAAGGTTTCAGAAACTTCAAGAACTAGGTAAGCAAACTGCTTGAGAAAATACATATGTTGGTGATGTGCAAATTTGGAATTTATGTAAAGATTTAGAAACTTTCACATAATGCAACAACAGGAGACAAGTTGAGTTCCACGTAGGCTTGTAATAATTTCCAATAAAGAGATCTTGTTTATGACAATGCAGTGAATTGAATACATGATTTTAAACCTTTTTAGTTTGTGATTAGGTTATATTATTTGGACAAATAAAAACCATTGAATGCTTAAATATAAGTGGTTTCAAGTTCATGATCCATGGATGTGATATGATAATAAAAGTTTCCCATAAGGAGAATATTGTTCTACTCACTAATAATTGAATCTAGTCACGATCTATGTTGAATAAATACAAGGTTTGTACTTAAGAAAATTAACCTTGCAGTTGGAAGAGATAAGTTGCATCTGTGAATAAAATAAGTGGTCTTATCAAGGGCATAAGTCTAATCACAATAAATATAATTAGGTTAACTATAATAACTAGAGACTATAATTAGGTGAATAAGGAAGAAATTGTTTAAATGATTATGGATTTATGTTCTTTGCTAAAACATAAAAGGTCTGGTTAAGAAAAGAGGAATACCTATGGTTTCATCATTCGGTAGCTCTTCACATAAGGCAGAGGTTAATAATTCAATTATTTTCAAGAAATTTTATCCCTTTTTAGAATATGATTATTCTAGAACCCTAAATGTTCAATTATTCAAAAAGGTTTGTTCAAATAGAGAGTCAAATCTTTTTTTTTTTGTTTTTATAATCGGAAGGCATATTTATTCTCTTTTCACATTATACACATGAGGTGGAGATAACTACAATAGAACAATGTTGGAGTAAATCACATTTAATATTAATAATTAAACATTATCTTTTAAAAGAAAAAAAATCTATATAAAAAGCCTGAGAGATCACTAATGAAATATAGTGCCTTTCCCAATTTATGTATTGAACTATTATTTTATGGATTGGATTGGAAGGAAAGATTCGTAAAATAATTAAATAAAATAACTCAATTTCATTTCAGCCAAAAGAATAGAAAATAAAATCTATAAATTATTATTTTATATAATGCGCTTACCATGCTTCTCTATAAATAAAATATAGTACTGGAAATAAACCCTAATAAAATAGTATATTTTATACCAGCTTTACAGGAAATAAAATGTAGTGTTGGAAATAACCTTTATAAAATATAAAATATTGTACCACACTTGTAAATAAAATAGAGTGATGTAAATTTAAAAGATAGTATAAAATATTATTTTATAGCACTATATTAAACCCTAACAAAATATAATTATAAACAACCATGAAAAGATAATAATTTAAATTTCATTGTGTAGAAAGCATAAATAAAAATTGGTGACAAAATCTATAAAATATAATGCACTTACCATTCAATTAACTTCTGTTCTTCAAGTCTAAAATATTGCAGCCACCTTAAAGAAAACTCCATTGAAATTTATAATGCACAGTGTTCCCAATAAAGTAATTTCCAAAAAGATTAAACCCCACCCGCCCCCCCCCCCCAAAAAAAAAGGAAATTTCCTCTTTAATAAATAATGAAGGGAGGGAAGTTATTTTTTCCCACTCCCATACAAAATAAATTTACAACCACCCCAACTAACTACCTAACTAACCCTTATTTAAAAAAAAAAATAATATATGCAACCAACATAATTTAAACATACACACAATAAATAATTTTACATTGATTAAAAGTATTTCATTTAAAATCACAACAATATAATAAATATTCAATTTTACACAAACGGGTAAAACCATTTACCCACACTCACTCACATAATATAATTAATTATATAACCTACTTTATAATATTCTATTATTTACTATATTATTATTATTTCTTAATTATAATATTACACTATAATTTTATTTTATTATCAACTAGGATTTCTTAATTATAATATTACACTATAATTTTATTTTATTATCAACTAGGATTAGATATTTATTTATCAATCTATTTTAATGCATAAGATAACCAAGGCATATTATCAACCAAATTAAACCAAAAGCCAAAACAATTACCTAACCACTAACCAGGGTCAAAAGGCAAAACTTCAAGCAACATTGACTGACTACAAAACTTCAAGCAACCCTGATTGACCACCGATAATACTTGACAAGGTATCAAACTAGGTACTCATACTCTTTGAGGATGATGGTTAGGGTGGGGGACCAAGTGCTATCTCTGGTCGACTACTTCCATTGGGTGCAGGGCATGCTCAAACCTGCCAATTTAGGTGGAGTCGATGCCTAGTACCAGTTCACTCAAACATACAAGTTAGAGCACATGTAAATAATAGCCAAAGTACTAGGGAAGGGACTCTAGCAATCGTATCTCATACTTGTATGTCACCCATATGTCTGATGGTATGATGCCACCCTTTCCACCTGTCCTAACAACATACTACTACATCACCTTATCCAAATAAATCTCTGCAATATAATAATAACATAACAATATGCATCATGCTCCCAAAAGTATTAACATAAGCTCTTGTTCCATCCTCATCATCAGGTTCCTTAGCCAAACTACCTGCACATCCAAGGTGAGAATGGAGGGGTGCTACATCCTTCCCCCCTAAAACTTGACTTACTCCTGGAAGTCGCAAACTAGGGTGGAAACATAACACATTAGTACCAACATCAAAACTGATTCATTACATCAAAATAATATACACTAGTTTGCTTATGAAAATAATTTATCTCGAAAGAACATATACTTATATGGTCCATTTCAAGCATGACCTATCCTTTTAGCCTTTAATGTTACAATAATAACGCAATCAAGCCTTACATTTCAAAAATGATTCCATAGTAGATAAACCACTCAAAATCCTTACATATTAGCATTGAAACCCATCAGTTTCTTTCGGAACAAAGAAAACATTGCACCCATTTAATCCTAACTAATAGAATTTCTCATATCAGAAACATATAAGGTATTCAATTTCAAATGCATTACCATATCATTTTCTTTACCCTTAAATTACAATTCTTTTTCCAATACACTATTAAGAAATCAATACATCAAAATGCTACATTTCCATAAATCACAACATAATTATACCCACAAAGCACACTAAATATCCATCATTTATAAACACGACATTCCTCTTTATTCATTTTACAACACTAAATCTCATGACATATTCAACCAAGATCATGATTTTACACCTTTTATAAGCATGTCAACATAATTCATCATTTCATAAGTACTATATTCATGATTTCACATACATTCTTCACATCACTAGGAATCACATCACAAGGCTACATAGGTGTCCATCTAGACACCGGGAAGCACCATACTAATCCATGATACATAATCAATGAGCCAAGAGCCAATATCCATCTCACATAAGCTATACCTCACACATAGTGGCATGATGGTGTTAGGCCACACACACATGGTGAGACCATCCAAACAAGACCACAATGACCTATCTCTTGTTGTATAAGGTAGTTAGCCTCCAAGAGATAGTCATCACACATAGGTGGGTAGTGGGTCCTAGCTGTGTAACAGCCTCACATACCCCCATCCTCAAGGTTCCCTGTGTCTGCTTCCTCATATACACTCATCAAGTATGCCTCATATGTCCTTGGAGAGGAATCACAATACAACACATGGCCAACATCGAAAACAATAAGGAAAAACTAGTTTAGCCACCAATGTCATAAAGAAAGATCAAATAAAAATTCAATTTCAACAATAAAGAAAGAAATGCATGCAATTTTAACACTAAATCAAATGTAACCACGATGGCTACATGCAAATAAGATCACAAGGTGTGGCTAAACCATCACAATTAAATATAAACAAAGTGTCAGCCTTCACAATCAATAGAAAATCATCAAAAACCATAAAGAAAGTCCATAATCTTCAAAATTGCACTGTACAACACTGCGTGACTAGATACTAGCCACCAAACGAGGAAGGAGGGAACAACGTCAGGCTATAGCAGTAGCCCTCATGTGGTACGGAGTGAGCACGCCATCCACATGGCTCAAGGTGTACTCCTCAGCTACACCCTACATCATGTCATCACACGGCATGGACTAACTAAGTGGCCCGCACACTCCTTGGCTGCCTGCATGGAACGTGCACCTCGGCCACATCTCGCATCGTATCTCAGCACGGCATGGTCATACGCCAGCCAGAGAAGGCATGTACTGGCTGTATGCCACATGGCAGTGTATCTGTGGCTCCGTGAAAGTAGGCACGCGCAGAACACACCCCGCATACCGATACCTCGTGAAGAAGGCACACGCAGGTACTCACTGTAGCGAGAGGTATACATGGCTAGGACATGCCCATATGCTAACCAACAAAACACTATCAAAAGCAAACATGAGTATCCCTCTACAAGTGTATGAGGCCCCATTATGCTCATCACACAAGTAGGCTATCAAACACAATCTCATAGTGCACCTTCACATGTCTAAGCATGTGGCATCATGTCCTCGAGCCCAGCTCGCTACCATTAACAACACGGCATCATCACCAGCACTATGTCAGAACATCAGTGGGGTGTGGCATCATACCTATTGCATCATGTTGGAACATGTGCAGATACGGGATCTGTCTCAGCATGGGTAACAGATCTCCCTCTACATGCTGGACCTCAAAATATACATGGGGCATATGGTCTCACTTGGGTTATCCATGCAGGTCCTAGACCCCAGCCCCCAAGTGACGACTCATGTGGCATATCATACCTTTCGTGAAGACAAGGCAAATGACCCTCCAAGAAATACCATCCAGATGCTCAGAAACTATGGGGATTAGGCTAACACATATGGATCAAGTGCCCTGATCCATCATAATGGAAAGTAGTGAGTATGTTTCCTCAGGTTCAGTTGAGCGAGGGACCGCTCTGCCTTGTCATAAGCATATGCTGCACACTCCGCCCAAGGAACTTTGTGGCTGCTACTACCCCTTCACAGATTGAGGGACTAGAGAACCAAAAGAAGGGAATCTATGAATCTAACTTTTGGTTACTCTTATATATATATTTTCAACCACCGAAGGGTTGGCCCACAATCGGGTAACAATCATGCAAACACACATAATGGTATGGTTGTTTCCACACCTAAAATACACATTTCCCCATGGATGGATATCCAGTATCGCCATCTCAAGGGCACACAAAACAAGTACGTGGTATTCACAACACTCAACCAATGCACAGTTACTGGTTCCTCACATTTACAGGGGAAAGATTTACATTTACATACACAATCTTCATTACTACCAAGGATCACATACCATAAGTACATTTATTTCCATAACCATTGTGATTCCCTTTATAAGATCATATCATTTCATATTATCCATGACCTTTTTTTTTTTTTTTTTTCCCATATACCACCTAATGTTAAAAGTCACTATCATGATCATCACGATTACTTAACAATTCCACTTAACAAATTATACATAAGTTCCATATTCACAAAATAACAATAATGATCCTCTACTTAACTCTTACCACTTCATGTAGGTCTTTCCTAAACACAAACAACTCTTACTTCATCACAAGCTATTTGAATTCTCATAGAACCAAAGGATTCACATATTTTCAACATGCAAGACATCCAGTGCATAAATCTTTTCTATTTATACAATAGTAAGAAAAGAGAAGGACATTACCTCATGGGTTTTCAGCTACACTTAGCAAACAAGATTTTCAAACACCAAATATAGTCATCATAATTTTTCAGAGAAGATACCTAGTTCTATGCACTAGCATCTTATTTATTCCACAAAAATAGCCCTTTCCAATAAAACATATCACATCATGTAATGCAAAACTTAATCACATACATTTACTTCCAAATACATAGATTAAATACCTAGCTACACAAATAACATCTTATCCTAATGCACCTTTAGTCAAACAAAAGAAATCCACATGCCAACTTACCTAATTAATCTGAACCTGCACATGCATTCCAAGACTAAATTTGTACTTTAAGGAACTAGAAGTCAAGGAATGAAGCAAGGTCACACAAGACAAAAAAAAAATCAATAGTTACAATCATCCAAGGATCACCCCCCCAACAGGAGAATACATAAAGCATCTAATTCTCTATCTAACATCTCCACTGGGCGATTAGATTAAAACATGATATCTAACACAAGGGTCCCTATGACCTTCTAGCCACCCAACAAACATCTGAAAACACATGCATAAGAGAAGTTACTATAACTAGACATGGGCAACAACATTAACCAGAGATCCCAGTGCTGTAACATGGCTCTGATACCAGGTGTAATGCCCTGCCATGCAACCGTAGAGATAAGTCAACTAAAGCAATAAAAAAAGTAGAATTTTTTTTTTTGTAATAGAATTAACCAATTTAACATAGTCTGACACAACAAGATAACTACATCTCTAGGGATAACATGACTGCATTATTGAAATTAAGCAATAACCAACAACATACATAACTCATTCAAACATGATTATATTACATGATCTAACTAAAAACCACGGTTGTTCTAAATCCAAATGAGTACACACGCACGCACAATGAAGTAATGTCTACCCAATATTGAACTCAACAAGGGGTTAAGATTCTGATTTACATATTTTATGATAGCTCCAGAGTCCTGCATGTTATAGATCTCAAACTGCACACCTCAGTAAAAATTAGTCCTGTATAGTTATGGATTACACATTGCAATTATCAATTGTATGAAATGACAAACCTAAGGCCCTAAGGGGCTGACCTAATGTCTCGAGGGCTCATATTGGCCTTGCCTACGTATGCGGAGCATAGAGACTTCATAGTTCGGGACAATGAACTTAAAATCCACTAGATGGAACCAAACATAACAACACATGCTATCATAAAATAGTTGTCTATCTTCACTAATTGTCTTCATAGAAAAGATTTGTAAATTGACCCCAAAATATTTGGATTTTACAAAGGTAGAAACTCATAATTTTCACTTTTAAATAATGAGGAATAGATATCCAAACTTATTCACCACCTCAAGAAGAGCTAATTATCTATTTGCAACATAACATGTTCTTTGTTAAACAATTTCTTGTGTATACAAGTAGCCAAGAACTTAAACCAAGTCATCCTATTTCTATTCCACATCTACACTTCATTCCTTGATTCTTTTTGTGTAGTCAAAATAAGATAGGAGATAACTTACCTTGATAATTCTAATCCACTTAGTAAAACAAGACGTATTAGAACTATTGTTGAAGAGCTTCATAAGGGTTTGTAAGTATAAATAGAACATAAATCATACTAAGCCACACAATATATGGAGTAATTCACAAATTTCAAAGTCACAGATCATTCTCCTAGTGATCATTACACTATCTCTTGACATATTAGAAATTACGATAAAACTTCTATACTTCCAATTGAGACATTAAACTAATCATATTCTATTTTAGATAATACTCCAACCAAGTCATCATTTGAAGATAATTTACCCTTTTGCTATCTCAGTATACCTCAATCCATTCAACGGTATACTTTAAATTAACAATGTATTTTTGTACAACATTACTACTGGAATAAACTAATGTCTTTATATTTATGAAAATAAATTAAATAGATAATTAAATAAATAAAATAATTATCTAAATTAGAACAAAATAAAGTAGATAAAAAAGTTCAAATTTAATTTAATTCTCCTCTCCAAAATACATGTAAGGTTAAAGTAACATATTCTAAATTTTACTTTAAGTAAATATCATTAATTTGCTATACTAATTTCTTTCTTTTAAAAGGAAATATAATGCTGGTTTATTTATTTACTATTAAGTGATACGGATCTTTATCTTAACCTATAAACTCTCTAATTTAGCTTTTATTTAACGATTCCATATAAGAACATCAATAAAACACATACTAATGAATAAAGTTTAATCATACATAACCATCAATATAAATAAAGATTAAAATTAACGTTAACTATTGCTAAAATGTCTCAAGCATATTAAATAAATGAATTAACTATAACTTAATCCTTACACGTGTATGCAACAACAGGTCTCTAAGCATGCTAAAAATAGGCGCATAGCAAGGTTTATTTTCTATTTGATAGAGCACTTAAGAAGATTTCAGCTCAAGGAATTTTTGATAAAAGTAAAAGGCTTTGTTGAAGGTTTCAGAAACTTCAAGAACTAGGTAAGCAAAGTGCTTGAGAAAATACATATGTTGGTGATGTGCAAATTTGGAATTTATGTAAAGATTTAGAAACTTTCACATAATGCAACAACAGGAGACACGTTGAGTTCCACGTAGGCTTGTAATAATTTCCAATAAAGAGATCTTGTTTATGACAATGCAGTGAATCGAATACATGATTTTAAACCTTTTTAGTTTGTGATTAGGTTATATTATTTAGACAAATAAAAACCATTGAATGCTTAAACATAAGTGGTTTCAAGTTCATGATCTATGGATGTGATATGATAATAAAAGTTTCCCATAAGGAGAATATTGTTCTACTCACTAATAATTGAATCTAGTCACTATCTATGTTGAATAAATACAGGGTTTGCACTTAAGAAAATTAACCTTGCAGTTCGAAGAGATAAGTTGCATCTGTGAATAAAATAAGTGGTCTTATCAATGACATAAGTCTAATCACAATAAATATAATTAGGTTAACTATAATAACTAGAGACTATAATTAGGTGAATAAGGAAGAAATTATTTAAATGATTATGGATTTATGTTCTTTGCTAAAACATACAAGGTTTGGTTAAGAAAAGAGGAATACCTATGGTTTCATCATTCTGTAGCTCTTCACATAAGGCAGAGGTTAATAATTCAATTATTTTCAAGAAATTTTATCCCTTTTTAGAATATGATTATTCTAGAATCCTAAATGTTCAATTATTCAAAAAGGTTTGTTCAAATAGAGAGTCAAATCCTTTTTTTTTTGTTTTTATATTCAGAAGGCATATTTATTCTCTTTTCACATTATACACATGAGGTGGAAATAACTACAATAGAACAATGTTGGAGTAAATCACATTTAATATTAATAATTAAACCTTATCTTTTAAAAGAAAAAAAATCTATATAAAAAGCCCGAGAGATCACCAATGAAATATAGTGCCTTTCCCAATTTATGTATTGAACTATTATTTTATGGATTGGATTGGAAGGAAAGATTCGTAAAATAATTAAATAAAATAACTCAATTTCATTTCAGCCAAAAGAATAGAAAATAAAATCTATAAATTATTATTTTATATAATGCGCTTACCATGCTTCTCTATAAATAAAATATAGTACTGGAAATAAACCCTAATAAAATAGTATATTTTATACCAGCTTTACAGTAAATAAAATGTAGTGTTGGAAATAACCTTTATAAAATATAAAATATTGTACCACACTTGTAAATAAAATAGAGTGATGTAAATTTAAAAGATAGTATAAAATATTATTTTATAGCACTATATTAAACCCTAACAAAATATAATTATAAACAACAATGAAAAGATAATAATTTAAATTTCATTGTGTAGAAAGCATAAGTAAAAATTGGTGACAAAATCTATAAAATATAATGTACTTACCATTCAATTAACTTCTGTTCTTCGGGTCTAAAATATTGCAGCCACCTTAAAGAAAAATCCATTGAAATTTATAATGCACAGTGTTCCCAATAAAGTAATTTCCAAAAAGATTAAAAAGTCCCCCCCCTAAAAAGAAATTTCCTCTTTAATAAATAATGAAGGGAGGGAAGTTATTTTTTCCCACTCCCGTACAAAATAAATTTACAACCACCCCAACTAACTACCTAACTAACCCTTATTTAAAAAAAAAATATATGCAACCAACATAATTTAAACATACACACAATAAATAATTTTACACTAATTAAAAATATTTCATTTAAAATCACAACAATATAATAAATATTCAATTTTACACAAACGGGTAAAACCATTTACCCACACTCACTCACATAATATAATTAATTATATAACCAACTTTATAATATTCTATTTTTTACTATATTATTATTATTTCTTAATTATAATATTACACTATAATTTTATTTTATTATCAACTAGGATTATATATTTATTTATCAATCTATTTTAATGCATAAGTTAACCAAGGCATATTATCAAACAAATTAAACCAAAAGCCAAAACAATTACCTAACCACTAACCAAGGTCAAAAGGCAAAACTTCAAGCAACACTGACTGACTACAAACCACCGATAGTACTTGACAAGGTATCAAACTAGGTACTCATCCTCTTCGAGGATGATGGTTAGGGTGGGGGACCAAGTGCTATCTCCGGTCAACTACTTCCATTGGGTGTAGGGCACGCTCAAACCTGCCAATTCAGGTGGAGTCGATGCTTGGTACCTGTTCACTCAAACATACAAGTTAGAGCACATGTACATAATAGCCAAAGTACTAGGGAAGGGACTCTGGCAATCGTATCTCATACTCGTATGTCACCCATACGTCCAATGGTATGATTCCACCCTTTCCACCTATCCTAACAACATACATCTACATCACCATATCCAAATAAATCTCTGCAATATAATAATAACATAACAATATGCATCATGCTCCCAAAAGTATTAACAAAAGCTCTTGTTCCATCCTCATCATCAGGTTCCTTAGCCAAACTACCTGCACATCCAAGGTGAGAATGGAGGGGCGCTACATCCTTCCCCCCTAAAACTTGACTTACTCCTGGAAGTCGCAAACTAGGGTGGAAACATAACACATTAGTACCAACATCAAAACTGATTCATTACATCAAAATAATATACACTAGTTTTCTTATGAAAATAATTTATCTCGAAAGAACATATACTTATATTGTCCATTTCAAGCATGACCTATCCTTTTAGCCTTTAATGTTACAATAATAACGCAATCAAGACTTGCATTTCAAAAATGATTCCATAGTACATAAACCACTCAAAATCCTTACATATTAGCATTGACACCCATCAGTTTCTTTCGGAACAAAGAAAACATTGCACCCATTTAATCCTAACTAGCAGAATTTCTCATATCAGAAACATATAAGGTATTCAATTTCAAATTTATTACCATATCATTTTCTTTACCCTTAAATTACAATTCTTTTTCCAATACACTATTAAGAAATCAATACATCAAAATGCTACATTTCCATAAATCACAACATAATTATACCCACAAAGCACACTAAATATCCATCATTTATAAACAAGACATTCCTCTTTATTCATTTTACAACACTAAATCTCATGACATATTCAACCAAGATCATGATTTTACACCTTTTAGAAGCATGTAAACACAATTCATCATTTCATAAGTACTATATTCATGATTTCACATACATTCTCCACATACACACAAATTCACATCACTGGGAATCACATCACAAGGCTACATAGGCATCCATCTGGACACCGGGAAGCAACATACTAATCCATGATACATAATCGATGAGCCAAGAGCCAAAATCCATCTCACATAGTCTATACTCACACGTAGTGGCTTGATGGTGTTAGGCCACACACACATGGTGAGACCATCCAAACAAGACCACAGTGACCTATCTCTTGTTGTATAAGGTAGTTAGCCTCCAAGAGATAGTCATCACACATAGGTGGGTAGTGGGTCCTAGTTGTGTAACATCCTCACATCCCCCCATCCTCAAGGTTCCCTGCGTCTGCTTCCTCGTATACACTCATCAAGTATGCCTCATATGTCCTTGGAGAGGAATCACAATACGATACATGGCCAACATCGAAAACAATAAGGAAAAAGTAGTTTAGCCACCAATGTCATAAAGAAAGATCAAATAAAAATTCAATTTCAACAATAAGGAAAGAAATGTGTGCAATTTCAACACTAAATCAAATGTAACCATGATGGCTACATGCAAATAAGATCACAAGGTGTGGCTAAACCATCACAATTAAATATAAACAAAGTGTCAGCCTTCACAATCAATAGAAAATCATCAAAAACCATAAAGAAAGTCCACAATCTTCAAAATTGCACTATACAACATTGCGTGACTAGATACTAGCCACCAAACGAGGAAGGAGGGAACAACATCAGGCTATAGCAGTAGCCCTCATGTGGTACGGAGTGAGCATGCCATCCACATGGCTCAAGGTGTACTCCTCGGCTACACCCTACATCACGTCGTCACACGGCATGGACTAACCAAGTGGCCCGCACACTCCTTGGCTGCCCGCGTGGAACGTGCATCTTGGCCACATCACGCATCGCATCTCAGTGCGGCATGGTCATACACCAACCACAGAAGGCATGTACTGGCCGTATGCCGCATGGCAGTGTGTCTGTGGCTCCGCGGAAGTAGGCATGCACAGAACACACCCCGCATAGTGATACCTCGTGAAGAAGGTACATGCAGGTACTGACTGTAGCCAGAGGTATACATGGCTAGGACATGCCCATATGCTAACCAACAAAACACTATCAAAGGCAAACATGAGTATCCCTCTACAAGGGTATGAGGCCCCATTATGCTCAGCACACAAGTAGGCTGTCAAACACAATCTCATAGTGCACCTTCACATGTCTAAGCACGTTGCATCGTGTCCTCGAGCCCAGCTCACTACCATTAGCAACATGGCATCATCACCATCACTGTGTCAGAACATCAGTGGGGTGTGGCATCGTACCTATTGCATCTTGTCGAAACATGTGCA
The DNA here is from genome assembly GCA_027924645.1 of Cunninghamia lanceolata. Lineage (NCBI taxonomy): Eukaryota > Viridiplantae > Streptophyta > Pinopsida > Cupressales > Cupressaceae > Cunninghamia > Cunninghamia lanceolata. Next base: position 1,062,274 of record BSBN01000810.1, on the reverse strand, counting down.
AATACAGGATCTGTCTCAGCATGGGTAATAGATCTCCCTCTACATGCTGGACCTCAAAATATACATGGGGCATATGGTCTCACTTGGGTTATCCATGTAGGTCCTAGACCCCAGCCCCCAAGTGACGACTCATGTGGCATATCATACCTTTCGTGAAGACAAGGCAGATGACCCTCCAAGAAATACCATCCAGATGCTCAAAAACTATGAGGATTAGGCTAACACATATGGATCAAGTGCCCTGATCCATCATAAGGGAAAGTAGTGAGTACATTTCCTCAGGTTCGGTTGAGCGAGGGACCACTCTGCGCCATCATAAGCGTACACTGCACACTCCGCCCAAGGAACTTTGTGGCTGTTACTACCCCTTCACAGACTGAGGGACTAGAGAACCAAAAGAAGAGAATCTATGAATCTAACTTTTGGTTACTCTTATATATATATTTTCAACCACCGAAGGGTTGGCCCTCAATCGGGTAACAATCATGCAAACACACATAATGGTATGGTTGTTTCCACACCTAAAATACACATTTCCCCATGGATGGATACCCAGTATCACCATCTCAAGGGTGCACAAAACAAGTACATGGTATTCACAACACTCAACCAATGCACAGTTACTGGTTCCTCACATTTACAGGGGAAAGATTTACATTTACATACACAATCTTCATTACTACCAAGGATCACATACCATAAGTACATTTATTTCCATAACCACTGTGATTCCCTTTATAAGATCATATCATTTCATATTATCCATGACCTTTTTTTTTTTTTCCATATACCACCTAATGCTAAAAGTCACTATCATGATCATCACGATTACTTAACAATTCCACTTAACAAATTATACTCAAGTTCCATATTCACAAAATAACAATAATGATCCTCTACTTAACTCTTACCACTTCATGTAGGTCTTTCCTAAACACAAACAACTCTTACTTCATCACAAGCTATTTGAATTCTCACAGAACCAAAGGATTCACATTTTTTCAACATGCAAGACATGCAAGACATGAGCCAATTTTAGGTGTATACATTTTTCCCCTCTTTGAAGCAATGTGTTTTGTGACGTTGTTTCAAAGAATAAGAATTTTTCTAACAATGATACATGGCCCAGTTTTCCTTCGGTACAAGTTTGACGACAGGATGCCCCCTCGGGAAATTAGATGGGGAAGCCAAGGTAGACGGCATGAGACGGACAATCTCACGATGAAGAAGGCAAAAAATAGGTTAGAATGAAGAAATTGGTTGAAGAAGAGCCGAATGATATGTGATGCCAGATAGAATGATAACACACATTGGCAAGCAAGCAAGTATGCACAAATGATACAAGAACAAACAAGGTATTGCCCCTATCTGGCTGTAAACCAATGATTAATCAATAATGATATATGACAGTGTTGTCATGGAGGGGAATGATAGATCCCTAGAGCAACCCAATAGGATAGTGTCTGGTTTCAGGAAATGAAACATGTCATGTAAGATGTGTGTGTTGGTTTGATTTCCACAATGCAACATTTTGTATAAGATAATTGATTGAGTTGGTTTACAACTAGACAAGGATCAAGAGCACTGATTGTGATTGGATCATTTGACAAGACTGATTAACTTGATTGGTATGGACTAAGGATGGACCTACATTTGGATCACTGCTTCGATTGACAACTAGGACTATTGACGAGAGACACAATGATAGATAGAAATTTGATTTGATAGAAGAAAATCAAATGAAGGAATCACAAGCTTTGAATTGTAGACATTAATACTCTACATAGAATCTTTATTGCATGGGATATGGATACGGATATGAAATACAATTGGATATGGTATAGGTATGGATATGGAATGTAATTGGATATGGAATGCAAATGGATTTTGCCATCTTGATATTGCAAGTATTTTGAAGTGCTTATTTCATCATTGGTCAATTTTTTTTTTGGTACTTTTTCCAAATGTTGTAAGTTAATACAAGCATCTAGGTATAATTGAATCGAGATGACCTGAGTATTACTTACATGGATTTTGATTTAGCAAGTTAATACAAGCATCGAGGTATAATTGATCAGAGATGACCTGAGTATTTCTTGCGTGTCAACAAACAAGGATTGCCCCCGTTCATGTTATACCTTTGAAGTCCTCGATGATCTTTTTATGATCATGTCTTTAGACAATAGTTGTCACATTACTAAATTTTGATCCATAAACAACAGACAAAGAAAATGATTATGCCCCCATCATAGCATCTCTAGTTTTTTGGCATCCTCAAGTAGCATAGGAAGACATAATAACAAGACTTTGTAAGTTAACTGATACAAAACATAAAACATTCTTGCATTAGATGTGTCTTCTTGCCATAATTGATATAGAATCAGTTTGAGTGTTTTGGTATACATTTATACCTTGCTTTGGATAGGTTGATGTTCTATGCCAAGATTTTGGTTTGGAAGCATGCTTTGCTTGCGCCTGCTTTCTTGGTGAAAAGGTTCCACAATTCTTATTAGTGAGATGGACCCTAAGGGACTGACCTAGTGCCTCAGGGGCTCATTGCTAAATGGCCTTGCCTACGTGACGATGCAGAGGCAATGCAGTTCAGGACCTAGACCATGGATGCAGATGGACTAGAGGATAAATGACAAGATATGGATTGGATGGAAAGCCTCAGGGGCGCATTGATAATGGCCTTGCCTACGTGACAACATCGAGGCAGCGTAGTTCAGGGTGAATCCTAATGGACCTAAGATATGGATCAGACGAGACACGATATGGAACTGATGACAAGGAAACACTATGGATAGGAAGATGGATGGGTGATAGTAGATATGGATGGTTAGGTAGAAGGAAAGAAGGATGTGATCTCCAAGGACTATGTTGCATAGGAATAACATGCCCCATTGTAGGTAGAATACTTAGGATTTTTCATGGCAATGTTTGCGATGATAGGAGGATGAGAGGATAACGAAGGATGTGCATGGTTTGAAGGGGTAAGGTATGTCAAGAGACACCTAAAATAATTGTCAACATTGTGCCCCCAATCTTTATCAAGATCAAAAATAGCAGAATGGAAGATTAGGATAGATAGACTAGACAATACAGGTATGTAATGGATAGAAGGATATGATAGGAAATGGTACAAAGGGAAACTGATAGGAGAAGAGTGATATGCCTATGAGACAAGGTGTCCCCAAGTGTTGGTGACATAGAAGATCAACTTACACATGACACCTGTTTGCCAGGTTTTCATCATGGTACTTATTCAAGGTGCCTATTTGCCAGGTTTTCACCATTGGACGAAGGGATTTTTCATTACTTTTTTTTTTGAAACATTTGGATAGGAGAATGTAGATATGGAAGGGAGAGACTCAGGTATCCAGTTCCATTAAAGGTGACAGTCCCACTAGATAGATGTTGTCGCATGGACAATGTCAAGTGTTCTCACCGATGTTGGTAGGGGATCACATGAAAGTGATATGGCATAGGTAGATAGTGGATTATGATGTAGAATATGGAGGGAAGGCTTATGCAAAAGTATGGACCATAGGAATAGGATGAGGAAGATATGTAGGATAATATTGGAAGGAAGGGGAGATGGAGGTATATGAAAATGTTGTGGAATGGAAGGGAATAATGAACAATGGTTACACATACCATGATAAACATTGAAGCTGGTGATTGGAAAGTAGTGTAGGACACAATAGAGACTTTTTCTTGTGGATGAATGACTTAGGCATGTAGGGATCCACATAGACTGAGTATTGTCCTAATTTTTTTTTGTCATGTGGGATGGAAGAATTTGAGACTTATGGATGGAATGGGAGAAAGTGGATGGTTGAGATTCTTGAGAGGTGGATGTCTCACGTAACTTGAGGGATTTTTTCTTCGGTACCCAAACCATTTTGCTTTTAGATAGTACCTATGGAGGTATGGGCTTGGGTGTATGAAACTTTTGTGCAGCTTCAAAGGTAATGATTTGTTGAATGCGGACCCACACCTTTTTCAGGTTGGCATATAGATGCGTGGGTGCATGCAACTCTGGAGAAGGATGTTTCTTTGATTCTTGGCTTTTGTATCCTAGGTCATGAGGACTCTTAGGACTTTTGATTTGATAGGTAGAGGTATCCAAATGTTTTCCATTGAAATCTTTTGGGATGGTGGAAATAGAGTTGGTGGAAGCTCTTTGCTTAGACAACATGTGCATCTGCTAGTCATGATTCAGATTATTAGAGAATTCATAGATGTAAGGATAAGGTGTTGGAAGAAGTGGTGGTAAAATGTATGGAGGGATATTAGGAGTTGGAAGTAGCGGAGGTAGATTGGATAGTGGAAAGTGTATGGTCACATGCTTTTGGGATGTGTATGATAAGGGAGGTGGGATGTCGACATATATTTTGGGGATATGATGGTTTTTGCAATGGAAAGTGGGGGATTTTGGAGGCATGGAGGAAATACTAACATCTTGAGTTTGTTCACCTTGGGGATGTATCCAAGGCCATATGAATAAGGAGGAACATTGACATGGATGGGCTCCAAAATACCTTGTTTGTGAAGGCCTAAGCCTTTACCTTGATAGTTCATATGTTGGAGCATGCGGTGGACATCGAGATTATGTATAGGTGGAACACTAGACACAAGTTCCTTATTAGATGGAGAAGGTGAGATAGAGGATAATGGTTGTTGGTGTTCTAAGGAGGAACACTCATGAATGAAGATGGTAAGACCAAGGATATATGGTGGGGGAATTGCAACATGGTCGATAATGGATGATGGAGGAATATTATTGGTTTGATCTTCTATGCTTGCTTGGGAGGCAAGTGTCTCATCAAGGGAAGTGGAAGTTGTTGGATCTTGGATAGGACTAGATGGGGTTATAATCTTAGGACCATGGAATGCATAAAGTGGACTAAGAGGATCATCATGGTCTACTTGATCATAGATAGTCCCTTGAGTGTAGGTGGGATCTTGATCATAGATAGGTTTTAGCATGATGGAATTAAGGTGCTCTTGTATAGGTTCTTCATCAACAACAGTGTTTTGATCACTGAAAGGATAGAGGTAATGGAGAGGTTGGAATTGGACCCCTTGCTTATGGATCAGATCAAGTTGCTCATGGGTAGCTTCTTCATCAAAGGTAGTATCTTGATCACATAAGTTATGGATATATTGGAATTGGATCTTTTGCTCATGTGTAGGGATAGGATCATTGAAAAGATAAAGGTTATGTATGGGTTGGATTAGGGTGCTTTGATCTTGATTTAGGCAAAGGTCTAATGTTTCCACCTATTCTAAAGTGTGCTCTTAACATAAATCTTGGGTTTTTTGAATGGAAGTGGAGATAGAGGTCTCTTGGATAGGATCTTAGTTGACAATATGAAGGTGCAATGAAACTTGACTTTGGTTCATGGTAGGAGGTTCTTCAATAAGGTCAAGGGGTTGCGGATTACATGACGAGGTTGTAGGATTTGGCGTGGCACTGGAAGAATCTTTGGTAAGGTCCATGACTAGAATTTGGGGACATGGTTGACTCTCTGCTAGTAGCCCTTGGATCACATCATTGGTAGGTATATGGGTAGGTGAATGAGGTAATGGATGAGTGGATTTGGAGTTCTCCATAGCTTTTCTTTTGTTGTATAAATTTGGAAAAACTCTTTTCCATAAATCATATGAGGATTCTTTGGTTGTTAGTTTAGAGCTTGGGGAACTCGATGGCGGTGTTGGCATAGGACTGGTATGCTTTGGGATATGTGTCTTAGAAGATGGTGAAGGAGGACTAGTAGACAAAGTGGTATACAATTTACAACTTGAGGTGGTGTTTGCCTTGTCAGGAGCATCATTAAGATAGGAAAAGGATGTATGACTTTGGGGCGAGGCGGTATGTTCATCTTGCAAGATTGCCATTTCTTGTTGTAAGACTTGGAGCTCTTGAGCAATTGCTATACAATCTTGGGGCAAGGGACCTAAGGCTATTTGCAATTTTAGGTATTGGAGTTTCTGAGTAAGTGCTTCTAATTGGTTTGTCACCGTTTACAGAAAGTGGTAGAAAGCTAAAAAAGCTTACTGTTTTGGATGCGCAGCTTCAGATGCACAGTTTGAGAAGGTAAATGCATGGAAACTTGAGGTAAATGCATGATTCTAGTAGAGGATAAATGCACAGCTCTAGTTTCTTTGAATGATTTTGCAAAGTTTTTGACACATTTTTCAGTGCTTTTTTTTTGGTTGCAAGTCGGTCTTTTGATATGATTTTTATCAATTATGGCAAGAAGACATAGCAAACACAAAGAATGTTTTCATGGTCTTTTTAATTTTTTTTGAAAATTTTTGGGACTCTTTTTGATTAAAAAATAATTACAATCCTAGGCTGGTAAAGATAGTATTTGTCGAATCCCCTAGCTATGCATATTCAAAGTGGATAGCTTCAGGATCTTGGTAGCACCAATTCCTCTCCATGGCACACACTTCTCACACATACCAAGATCCAAGTTTCCCAAGGCTTGTACCCCCACCGAACTTTAGGATTGTCTTTGCTATCTCTACTAAGAACCACTTGAATTGGGGTGGCTTCAAAGGTCCCACCTTTTGCACTAACAAATAGAAGGATTTTGGTCTACTAAACAAAGGATATGTAATGAGGGCAGCCGTTCGTGTGGTTACACATGTGACAACACTACTCTTTGTTGTGGAGTCTCCCATTCTGCAAGGGTTACACCTTGGAGGGTTTTGGGGGGGGTTGGTTGTTAGTGTAACACAACTTCACTTCATTACTTGTTTTAAATTCATATGTTGGCTTTAGGATAATTTTCTCTGATACTAATTGTAGGAGTCTAGGACAACACTTAGAGGGGGGGTGAATTAGTGTTGTGTAAATTTTCAAATCTTTTTGCAAACTTTAACTTTCAAGACACACAGAGAGAAAGATATCATTGATTTGTCAATCACATAAGCACATGACTGAGAATGAAGAAAGAGAACAAAACCTCTTGAGCAAAGTATTAACATACACACATACAGATGAAAGCAATATGAGACATTACACAAATTTGCACGAGTGGAAAACCCTCCTAGGGTAGAAAAACCACTCCAAAACTGCCTCACTGGCTTAACCTTGAAAATATCTTTACAAGCCTCACTGGCTAATGTAAGTGTCTCACTGACAAATGGTCTTACTGACCTACAAGCCTCACTGGCATACTTTTGTACCTCACTGGCATTTCTCAATCAATCAGAACTAAAAATCTCATGTGTAAGAATTGATTGCTAATCAATCTGATTTGCACCATTATACAACCTGTGTTTCATCATACACCCTTATACCTCCTATTTGATTTTCAAGTCAAGATCATATCTCCTTTTACACACCTCTAAAAACAAGCTCTTTTTACATATCTCTGTAAACAAATTTAACACACTCTTATCTTTGTAAATTGTCTCTATCAATCTATGCAAACAATCTTTCATTAATCACTACAAACAATCCTTCACCAATCATATGCAAGTTCACCAATCATATGCAAGTTATTTACAATATTTTGCAATCAATGCTTGATAATTTCCTACAATCAATACATTAGAAGCCTTTACAAGTGTCTTTATTTACTCTGATACACTTGTAATTCCTCTATGAAGAACATCTCACAAAATATATCTTTTTCACTGCACATATATTTTTTTTACTCACATTTAATGCACTTGAAATATGATTATAAATGAAAAAACTCTTGATGTTCCTTTTCTTTGCAAAATAATTTCCATCAATTTCCATTCATGAAGAAATTGTAAAGCTAAAATCATATCCCTCCTCATTGAATGGCTATTCATCTTCTACAAAATTAAATCATCTGCAAAAACAATTCACCTTAAAAAAATTCTTCCATGTTTTTATATTCAAATCCATTGTCTTTATCTAATTTTGTCAATTTGCCTTTAAGAGAAAATAAAATCTCTCTTATTCGAATCATTTCAAAAATAATTACTCTTCAATCTGTAACAAACCATCTTCAAGTCAAACCCTTCATCTTCTCTATAAAAAGAATTTTCCTTTGTTCTCTTCAAAATATTCTTCAATCTACATCAAAACACTTTTCATATTCTTCAAAACTATAATCAATTTTCTCCTAAGAGAAATAATATCTCTTCTTCACAAATTCCATCTACCACTATTTATTTTTCTCCTTAGATCCATTAAAAAATCTTTTTCAAAAAGATAAAGAAAAAGACAAACAAGGTCTTTTAAAAAGAAAAAAATACTCTCAAACTGAAAATCTCTTTCATTAAAAAAATGCTTTTAATATCACAAAAGGCTCACTAAAAAAACTTAAAAAAATAGAAACAAATCTTTCAAAGATAGCTTCTAAAACTCAAAAGGAATTCGCCTTTTCAACATGGCTAAAAATAGCCTTTTACAAAATCTTATCTGTAGTTTAAAAGGCAATAGATGTTCTAGCACCCGTCAAATGTGGATACGCAATATGGGGGGTTTATATTTAAATTTGAGCCGCTGATCGGCCTTTATACATTTAAACTCCACCCTTGATTTGCTTTTGCTGCCCAATGAACATATGAAGAAACTGATGGAGTCGGTCAGGGATATAAAGAGGGCCGGTCAACAAATGTTTCGAAAGACCTTCAACTGGTGATTCTTAAGTGAAATACCCACTAGCCATGAACTTATTTTCTTTTTGCAGAAAATAAGTTCATGGGATATAAAGAGGGCCGATCAACAAAGGAATTTTCTTTTTGTAGAGAAGATGAAGGGTTTGACTTGAAGATGATTTGTTAGAGATTGAAGAGTAATTATTTTTGAAAAGGATTCGAATAAGAGAGATTTTATTTTCTCTTAAAGGCAGATTGACAAAATTAGATAAAGACAATGGATTTGAATATAAAAGCATGGAAGATTTTTTTTAAGGTGAATTGTTTTTGTAGATGATTTAATTTTGCAGAAGATGAATAGTCATTCAATGAGGAGGGATATGATTTTAGTCTTACAATTTCTTCATGAATGGAAATTGATGGAAATTGTTTTGCAGAGAAAAGGAACATCAAGAGTCTTTTCATTTATAATCATATTTCAAGTGCATTGAATGTGAGTAAAAAAAAAATATATGTAGTGAAAAAGATATATTTTGTGAGATGTTCTTCATAGAGGAATTACAGGTGTATCAGAGTAAATAAAGACACTTGCAAAGGCTTCTAATGTATTGATTGTAGGAAATTATCAAGCATTGATTGCATAATATTGTAAATAACTTGCATATGATTGGTGAACTTGCATATGATTGGTGAAGGATTGTTTGCAGTGATTAATGAAAGATTGTTTGCATAGATTGATAGAGACAATTTGCAGAGATAATAGTATTGTAAATTTGTTTACAGAGATTTGTAAAAAGAGCTTGTTTTCAAAGGTGTGTAAAAGGAGATATGATCTTGACTTGAAAATCAAATAAGAGGTATAAGGGTGTATGATGAAACACAGGTTGTATAATGGTGCAAATCAGATTGATTAGCAATCAATTCTTACACATGAGATTTTTAGTTTTGATTGATTGAGAAATGCCAGTGAGGCACAAAAGTATGCTAGTGAGGCTTGTAGGTCAGTAAGACCATTTGTCAGTGAGACACTTACATTAGCCAGTGAGGCTTGTAAAGATATTTTCAAGGTTAAGCCAGTGAGGCAGTTTTGGAGTGGTTTTTCTACCCAGGAGGGTTTTCCACTTGTGCAAATTTGTGTAATGTCTCATATTGCTTTCATCTGTATGTGTGTATGTTAATACTTTGCTCAAGAGGTTTTGTTCTCTTTCTTCATTCTCAGTCATGTGCTTATGTGATTGACAAATCAATGATATCTTTCTCTCTGTGTGTCTTGAAAGTTAAAGTTTGCAAAAAGATTTGAAAATTTACACAACACCGATTCACCCCCCTCTCAGTGTTGTCCTAGACTCCTACAAGTGGTATCAGAGGAAATTGTCCTGAAGCCAACTAATGAAGTGACTTGTGCAAGTGATGTCATATGTTGGCTTCACTCATTGATGGTGTCTGATTGTCATTGATGCCAAAACGGTGATGAATAGATTGTATGGTGTCTAATTGTCATTGTTGCTAAAAAGGTGATGAATAGATTGTATGATATACAAGAGTATTCATGATGTTTAGATGTCTCAAGAGTTGTATGTATTTACACGATGTTGTTGCTCATCAAGTGTTAGGTCTATCGAGGATGTGTTTGATCAGGATATCTTCAAGATGGTCTGAAGATGGTTTCTCATGTTATTGATGTCTCATATTGATATTTGGAGTTCTTAGTTTTGTGTTAGAATGTTAAGTTGGTTGATCATTATGTTATGATGTTGAGTTGTTTGATCATTATCTTCTTTCATGGTGGTAGCAAGGCAAGGTTGACATTGTTGATAGGTTGAATATGATGTGGTGTATTGGTTGAAGTGTTGGAACATCTTGCATGATATATAGGCATTGCTTTAATCTCTGATAACTTTATGACTTATGACATGTGATATCATAGTAACATACAATGATATGGTCTTCATTGTGACAGTTGTGGCATGGTCTTCATTTGATCTCAGTTGCTTTCAAGTGATAGTTTATAGTAGCATGTTCTTCATGGTATACAGTGGCATGATCTTTATGGTTCTCATTTGATCTCAATTTACAGTGGCATGGACTTCATTTGATCCTAGTTGCAGTTGTGACATATGCAGAGAGAAGGTGAAAGGGTTGGAGATTTTTTGAAGAAGATTTTCATAATTTATTTTTGTAGTTTGAAGGGATATTTTTAATGACAAAAATTGTCCAAATTGAAATGTCAAAGAATATGAAAAGTCCAATTTTTATGCACAGTGAAATTAAAAAATCAAAGAAGATAAAGTATGTGAAAGGTCAGGAGAGGAGATTTAACTTCTTGATTTTTATGTCATTAGGAGTGCCTTGAGAACGTGTAGATAAAAAATGCAGATCAATGATGAAGATGTGTGGATGATACAGTTGTAAAAATGGTGAATTAATATGAAGACAATTTGTATGACATAGTTTGAAATTGAATGTGCAGAGATAATCTAAATCAGGTGCTTGGATTGAGTGATTGTGTGGTTCATCATGTAGGATTGAAGAGATGATTTAAATTGTTTTGCAGAGATGGGTTAATATTTGTAGAGACACGTGTGTGCAAAGAAGCCATTTACGAAGACATTTTGCAGTTGATTGAGTATCAGGTGATTTTGTAATGAGATTGATATTCATATTGTAATTGAATAGAGATATGCAAAGGAGAAGACAAGTTATGTAATGGTGTAAATCTGATTGAGTGGCAATCACTTCTTGCACACTTTGCAGTTTGTTCTGTATTAGGGGTTGGTGCTCCTTGAAGTTGGTGCTTCTAAATGAATTAGGGGTTGGTGCTTCTAAACATTGTAATTAGTGAGATTTTTGATAAAACCAGTGAGGTAGTTTTGGAGTGGTTTTTCTACCCCTGGCAGGTTTTCCACTCATGCAAATCTTGTGTCATAATGTATATTGATCTTCTTTGTGTGTGTATGATTTACTCATGAGGTTTTGTTCTCTTTCTTTATTCTCAGTCATGTGCATATGTGTTTGACAAATCAATGATATCTTTCTCTCATTGTGTTTTAAAAGTTAAAGTTTGCAAAAAGATTTGAAAATTCACACAACACTGATTCACCCCCCCTCTTAGTGTTGTCCTTGACTCCTACAATTGGTATTAGGCTCAGTTCCCTTTTGAAGCTTAATCAGCTTGGGTAGGTCCTGTGTGTGGAGTTCAATGGGTAAGTGCAGAAGAAATAAGAGCAAGAAAATTGTCAAGCCTCAGATTAGTCAAAACTCTTCATCTTTATCAAATTCAAAGGTTTATATAAAACTGGTTGATATAAATGTTCCTCAAGTTGAATCTGATATTGTATTAGAAGAAAATATTTCAGGAGTTCCTCAGTTTGATGGTTTAGATTTTTCAGTTTGGTATGTTAGAATGCAGATTTATTTATCCTCTTTTGGATATGATGTTTTAATGTCAGTTGAGAATGGAAATGACAAAGAAGCCCTTGAATGTAATCATATTGCAAAGAAGGCCATATTGTTTGCTCTATCTAATGATGTTTCTTGTAAAGTTATGGATTGTGTTACAGCTCAGGATATGTGGAGGAGATTGAAAAGAATTTATCAAGATAATGATAAAGAAGAGGACATTCTAGTGTGTGAAGAAAGTGGCAATGAAATGAGACTTTCAGATGAAAGAGTTGAAGTTCAAACCAAATCAGATTCAGAAGAAGCTAACATCACAAGTGATGATGATCAGGAATATGATGAATAAGATTGTGAGATTGATATGGAAGGAGAGCTTATATATGCTCTGAGTGAGCTCAAGAATTATAAGAAGGAGAACCAGAAATTAATGTTGCAGCTGGAACAAGAAAGAGATTTAAAGGACAAAGCTCTTATAGATCTCAAAGATGCTAGAAACCTAATTGTAGACTTGAAGAATCAAGCAGGTGAATCAGACAAATTGATTGTCAGTTTGAAGATAGAAATTGAAGAAGCTAAGAGGATAGCTGATGTCTCAATATCTGACCTTGAAGTTACAAGGATTGAGAATCTAAAACTAGAAGGTGATATTATCAATTTGACAAAAGAGTATGATGGTCTCAAGGCTTTATCTAAGAAGTATAAGGAGTTTGAAGAAAGCACATACAAGTTGCATGAGATGTTGGGCAAACAATAGCATCATAAGGACACTACTAGTTTAGGATTTGAAGGGGAATGTTCCAAAGCTAGAGAGACTCCTAGAAGGAAAATTGATTTAAGTCATCATATTGCTGCCATAGAAGGCAAAAGGAAGAGTGAAGCTTAACAGAAAACTAGAGATGCATTTGTGCACAATCAAAGAAGGAATTTTAGAAAACCTGCTGCTATAAGACAAGCATACTTGTACAGGTATAACTATTCATTTAATGGTTATTGTTATACTTGTAATCAATTTGGACACAAATTAGTTAATTGCAAAAGGAACACTAATATTGTTTGTTACAAGTGCAATAATGTTGGATACATACAAAGAAATTGTAAAGTGTATAGAAGGTATGATCCTGCATGGAAGCTTAACATGAGTGCTCAGAGGTACCATCATTCATTTGATTATGATTTTAACATTGTTTGTTATAATTTCAACACTCTTGGACACAAAGCACAAAGTTGCAGAATGTATGCTTCACCTGATTTGAAAAAGTTCAAAAGAAAAGAAGGTATAAAGGTTTGGAGGAAGAAAGAACCTGTGAAAGTGTGGAAGCAAAAGCAAATTCAGGACAAGAAGGATCCTAAACTTGTGCATCTTGCACACATTACATCATTATTTGGATAATTGAGAGCATGAAGTAAGATTCATGTTCTTTCATTTATTCCCAAGAAGATTCAAGAGTGATGGTGATCTTGTCATGTTTACTCCTACCAATCTTATGAAATTAAATCCATATAATTGATGGTGGTGTTTCTAACAATGTTGATGTTTAGTATGTGACAGTGATACAGGTGTTCTTTGGCTCATTATGCTTTCAAGATATTGAAAAGGTGTTTCAGGAGTTCAAATGCACAAATTGTTAGACAAATGATCCTGATTATGTTGGTGATTACAAAGATTGAATTGTCATGGTATTGCAATCCAAAGTTTTTTTTTGGAAAGTGTTGTTGCAAGAAGATATTGGTTGGCTGATTTGTATTGTAGAGTCAAGAGGCATTAATTCTTATTGATTGCAATATATATCAGATTTTACATTGTGTTACAAAAAGGTATCTTGTGTATCTTGTGCAGGAGGATGATCTTCATTCTTGGTTGTAGAATGAATGTTCATTTAGAAGTGATCATTGGTGTAATAATTTGACATGTTCTTTGTTGGTCTTCCTCATTAATATGGTTCAGGAAGGTATGTGCAAATTGAGTGCCTCTAGTTTTGAAGTGGTATCAGGTATGTGCTTCAAGCTATAACATTCTAGAGTTGCTTATGACATTCATGGCGAGCCTTGTATTTCATCAAATTCTTCAATCAGAGGTAGTTGAAGAAAAGTTTTTGGTAAGGTTTTCTGAAGAGTGGTTTTCATATGTTGTGATGTGTTTATGACATCCTTGCATAGAGTTTAAGTTCATCAAAGGAGCTAGTATTTGAGTGTAGAGATATGCCAAGTTTTCATCATCGGATTTGTGTCAAGAAGTGGTATTATGTTGAGATTGACATACTTGTTTCAGTGATTTGTTTGTGGACTTCAACACAGGGGAAGCAAATAGGTTTGAGCCTTTGTCATCAGATGTCAAAAAGGGGGAGAAAGAGAATTTGAATCATGGAGTTTTGCCATCAATGACAAAGGGGGAGATTGATGGTGTCTGATTGTCATTGATGCCAAAAAGGTGATGAATAGATTGTATGGTGTCTAATTGTCATTGTTGCCAAAAAGGTGATGAATAGATTGTATGATATACAAGAGTATTCATGATGTTCAGATGTCTCAAGAGTTGTATGCATTCACATGATGTTGTTTCTCATCAGGTGTTAGGTCTATCAAGGATGTGTTTGATCAGGATATCTTCAAGATAGTCTCAAGATGGTTTCTCATGTTATCGATGTCTCATATTGATCTTTGGAGTTCTTAGTTTTGTGTTAGAATGCTAAGTTGGTTGTTCATTATGTTATGATGTTGAGTTGTTTGATCATTATCTTCTTTCATGGTGGCAGCATGACAAGGTTGACATTGTTGACAGGTTGAATATGATGTGGTGTATTGGTTGAAGTGTTGGAACAACTTGCATGATATAGAGGCATTGCTTTGATCTCTGATAACTTTATGACTTATGACATGTGATATCATAGTAAGTAACATACAGTGATATGGTCTTCATTGTGACAGTTGTGGCATGGTCTTCATTTGATCTCTATTGCTTTCAAGTCATGGTTTATAGTAGCATGTTCTTCATGGTATACAGTGGCATGATCTTTATGGTTCTCATTTGATCTCAGTTTACAGTGGCATGGACTTCATTTGATCCTAGTTGCAGTTATAACATATGCAGAGAGAAGGTGAAAGGGTTGGAGATTTTTTGAAGAAGATTTTCATAATTTATTTTTACAGTTTGAAGGGATATTTTTAATGACAAAAATGTCTAAATTGAAATGTCAAAGATTATGAAAAGTCCAATTTTTATGCACAGTGAAATTAAAAAATCAGAGAAGATAAAGTATGTGAAAGGTTAGGAGAGGAGATTTAACTTCTTGATTTTTATGTCATTAGGAGTGCCTTGAGAATGTGTGGATAAAAAATGCAGATTAATGATGAAGATGTGTGGATGATATAGTTGTAAAAATGGTGAATTAATATGAAGACAATTTGTATGATATAGTTTGAAATTGAATGTGCAGAGATAATCTAAATCAGGTGCTTGTATTGAGTGATTGTGTGGTTCATCATGTAGGATTGAAGAGATGATTTAAATTGTTTTGCAGAGATGGGTTAATATTTGCAGAGACACATGTGTGTGTAAAGAAGCCATTTACGAAGACAATTTGCAGTTGATTGAGTATTAGGTGATTTGGTAATGAGATTGATATTCAAATTTTAATTGAATAGAGATATGCAAAAGAGAAGACAAGTTATGTAATGGTGCAAATCTGATTGAGTGGCAATCACTTCTTGCACACTTTGCAGTTTGTTCTATATTAGGGGTTGGTGCTCCTTGAAGTTGGTGCTTCTAAACATTGTAATTAGTGAGATTTTTGATAAAGCCAGTGAGGCAGTTTTGGAGTGGTTTTTCTACCCTTGAAGGGTTTTCCACTTGTGCAAATCTTGTGTCATAATGTATATTGATCTTCTCTCTCTGTGTATGATTTATTCATGAGGTTTTGTTCTCTTTCTTTATTCTCAGTCATGTGCATATGTGTTTGACAAATCAATGATATCTTTCTCTCATTGTGTTTTGAAAGTTAAAGTTTGCAAAAAGATTTGAAAATTCACACAACACTAATTCACCCCCCTCTCAGTGTTTTCCTTGACTCCTACAACTTTCACTCCAAACAAAATTTATTTTGAGTGGCTTGGCAGGGCTTGGCTTTAGCCTGTTACCACTTAGGGTCATTTCCACTTGGACAGGCAGACATCCAAGGGCAGGCCCCTCTAAAGGTTATACACGCAAAATGACAAGTCTGGCATTTTGGTCACCCAATAAAGGGGAGAGCATAAGCCTATTGTTCATTCTAAAGACATAGTAAATAGTGGTTTATCCAATCCTAATTAAAATGAGAAAAACTATATGCATTATTCTACTTGGGCACACACATAGTTGTTAACTTTGAAGTGATTAGGAGATAGCAATGATTCTTTCTTTTGCAAGATAGCAATATTCTTAACTTAAGGAGATAGTAATATGGCAAAGATGGCAATGATTTTGTTACTACCCTCCTAGTTAAAAACTCTGTGATATTTGCATGCATATTTTTACTTTCTTAATTAGAATTAGATTAAAAGTGTATGCAAGTTGCATGAATAATGGTTTATTCCTTCCTAATTAGAACTAGATGAAAATTGTATGCAAGTTGCATGAACAATGGTTTACTCCTTCCTAATTAGAACTAGATGAAAGTTGTATGTAAGTTGCATGAACAATGGTTTACTCATTCCTAATTAGAATTAGATGAAAATTGTATGCAAGTTGCATGAACAATGGTTTACTCCTTCCTAATTAGGACTAGATGAAAATTGCATGCAAGTTGCTTGATAATGCCTAAATCAATCCTATTCAACACTTAGTGAAAAAAAATGATTGTCTTCAGTGGACGTTTTGCACGGAAACTAGATTAGTATTCCCTTGATGTCCACCTGTAGTCCACGAAAATAAAACTTGAATCAAAAAGTTTGCAAATCAAATGTTTAGGTGAAAAACACATAATTTAGAAAATTTCATGAAAATATGATTTTTGATAGAAAAATAGATATTAAAATCAGAATCTACACAAAATTCTATGTTGTTTTAAAAAAAAATCATGAAAATTTTGATAAAAAATGCTGAAGTTATGGTTGTTTGAAGTTTTCAAGGTAAATGTGACTTTGACTGATTATACCTATTGATTTTGACCTAGTGGGCTGAAGATACTTGTACCATTGTGAAGTTCTCAAAATCAACTTTCCAACAACTATAAATTTGTAAAAAACCAATGTACCTGCAAAAAATCATGCTAAAAAGAAAAAAAATGCTTATTTTGCCTACATGAACATTTGTTTTTAAAAAAAATAAAGAAACAAATAAAAGAGAAATTGGATTTTAAATATTAAAATTTAAAAGAAAATTTAAAAAAAAAACATTAACAAAGAAAACCGAACCCTAATAATTTTTTTTGCGGTTATATGTATTGTTTTTTGTTTTTGTTTTTATATATATATTTTTAATTTTTTGTGCTGTGTGTAGGAGAGGCAAAGGTGGCTACTTGGTGGTGTGGTAGCAGCGGCAGTAGAGCAGGGGCGAATGGACAGCAGAGGAGGTGGTGGTTGGGCTGGGAGGAGCAGCGGTGGCGGTGTGCAAGGCGACAGGGGCAGGGAAGTGGGGATCAGATGGAGGTGGGGAGGGGACGCAGGTGGTGGGGGTTGTGGGGAGGGGACATAGGACAGGGGTTGGGGGATGGGGGATGGGGAAAGGGTGGGGCATGAGTTGGGGTGTCGGGGGGTGCGGGGGTTTGGAGTGGGTGTGGGGGGGGGAGAGAGGAGGGAGCATAGGGTAGGTAGGGGACGGGTGAGGGAAAGGGCTATGGGAGGGGATTGGGAGTGGGGAGTTCGGGAGGTAGCGGGGACATAGAGCGGGGGATATGGGGAGGCGGGGGTTCTGGGTGTGGGGGAGGGACGAGATTAGGGACTGTGTGCAGGCAGAGGGGGGCTGGAGGGGAAGGGGTAGCAGGAGATGAGGGGAGGAAGGGGGAATAGGGGCTACGGCCCCTGCAAACTTTTAAAAAGAAATTCTTTTTTGTTTTTTGTTTTTTTTTTCTTTAATTTTTTTTTTGTTTTTTATTTCTGTGTAAATTTTTTTATTTGATTTCTGTGTAATTTTTTTTTTTGATTTCTGTGCAATTTTTTTTAATAAAATAAAAACAAAAGCTTTAAAAAAAATTTGTGATTTTTTTTAAAATTTTGCTATTTGCTGATGTTTTTATTTTTTAATTTTTTATGTGTTTTTACAAAAATAAGCTGAAAAGTAAAAAAAATTCAAAAAATTTCAAGTAACAAAAACTAGACAACTTATATGTTATTTCTTACCTCTGAGGCCTTTCGGATTCAACAGCGAGTTCGGTTTGTGCGTAGGAGGTCATTTGTGAAAGTCACTTGTAAAATGAATAATAAAACACACTTGAATATGTGACAAAACAAACTCGACAAATGCTCACAAACACAACATGGGTTAGATCACGGTGGGTGCCAAAATGTTTAATGGAAATGTGAACAATAGCAATAATAAACTAAAATCCAATAACACAATAGGCAATGAGACAAATGCAAATAAGCAAAAGACAATACCTTTGCAACCTGATTTACCTCTCTGCTTCCATTTTTTGTCTATCTATTCTTGATCTTGATTGTAATGAAGCCCTCAGAAGTGTATACTCTCTTGCTTGTTGAAGATGACAAGAATAGAATGGCTGTAATATGAATGTGCTATGAAGATGAGCTTCAAAGCAATGGGGTGATCTCAAGCAAATGGATAGTAATGGGGTGCCAAAGGCGCACTAGTAATTCGACAGAGTAATTCTACTTAAAGTTTGGATTATAGAAATGGAAGAATAAGGTTCCATTTATAGACTCAGAAGAGAAGATATCAACAGTTGAGAAGAAATGAGAAGATCAACAGTTGAGAATGGTCAAAAAATGCGTACATATAGAAAGATGACAAGTGTCCAAGCTCCTTCATGCAATAGGGGAGTTAACAGAATTATTGACCAGTTAACTGGGTTGATTGGGGAGTTGACTGAATTGACTAATTAGTTAAGTGAATTGATTGATTAGTGAACTCAAATGACTAATTAGTTAATAGATTTGATTGATGAGTTAACTAATTTTGATTAGAAGATAAATAGGACATGTGGGTGAGGGAATATTAGCTAATTAAATATTTAAAATATTTAATTACATGTGCAACATGGTGAGGTGGAAAAGTTGAGGTGGATCTATGGAATTAGGATTTAAGATAGAGGAATTTAGAATTAATTAAATAATTTAAGATTATTTAATTATGTGAGACATTAGAAGAATTAGGGAATTTAATTAAATAAATTAATTTTATTTAATTATGGGATAATGAATCAATCAAATAAACTTAAAATATTTATTTAATTGATAGAAGAAAATAAGAATTAAGAGAAACATTAAAATATTTACTTAATTTGACATGAGCTAATTTTAGGTGTATACAATGGGTAATGGTCAAAATTAAAATTTAAAATAAAAAATCTAAATTTGATGGTAAAATAAAAATCTTGAAACTACTATTATGTATGGTAAAAAATAAAAATCAAAGTCTCGAAAACTCAAACTTCACACAATTATCAAAACAAGAATTTTAAATAGATATAAACTATGCTCGAATTCATAAATTTACCCTTAAAAAAAAAATGACACATCTGCCAAAACCAAACGTTCATATCAATCAAATTTATTCATATAAATTAAAAAAAACACTTGATATTTCAAGCACTATGCAAATATCAAAATAGATCAAAATTAAAACCAGAATACACAGATATCAAGATTCTTAATATATTGTCTTCACATTAAAATCCTAATTATTTATCATTAAGCTTTTAGGATTGATCACTCTTCATAGGCGTTAGGATAAATTTTATGGAAAACAGTGGTATTTAATTACTCGTTTTATTTACTCTCCAAATAATTTATGCATAATAAAGATATTTAATTACTCCTTTTATTTACTCATGGAATTTGCAACTAATTTTGTTTTCACATCAATTTTAGGGTTGTAATGTATGCATCCTTTTCATCTAGGTGTCAAGCATACAAAGAATCTATTTATAGCTGTAAATTTCTCTTTCAGAAAGAAAGATGGTGAAAGGTGTTTAAGACTTGAGTTAGTTCTATGTACAAACACTTATGATTTTAAATTTGCCTTTTATGAACATAGTAGAGTGTGGAGAAAATATGGTGCTTACAGGAACAATAATCTATTGATAAATATTTGCACAAAATCAAATTTTAACAGGAAAGTTTTGGCTCTAATACCTGTGAGGGTAAAATGGTGATCAATCAAATGAATAATAGATAACCCAAACATCAACAGAATAGTGAAACAAAGAAGATTCAAGTAAACAAAGCAATGAACAAACACAACAAACCTCTTCCGTTTCGAAACTTCTGTTGTTCGCCTATCACGAATCGTCCTTTCGCAGATGAGATGAGCCCTCAGAGAGTGTAATCTTTTAAAGCTGTTTGAGGAAGTCGATGGTGAACGGCTATGGTGTGATATGCAATGAAGGTGAGCTCCAAAGCAACAATGGTGATCTCAAGCTTGTAGATGACAAGTGGGTTCCAAAGGCGCGCTGGTGATATTTCTGCAGAGTAACGATGTCAAAAGCCTGGATGATTAGAATGGAGGGATGAAGCTTCATTTATAGACTTGGAAGAATGGGAATCAATGGTTGAGAGGAGATATGAAGATCAACGGCTGAGGATGGTTGAGGAATGTGCAACCAATATAAATGTGACAAGTGTCCCAGCTCCATCATGAAAGGTGGGATGTGACAAAACTGATTGGAGAGTTAACTCCCTTGACTGGTCTGTTAACAGAATTGATTGATCAGTTAGAAGAGTGGATTGTGGAACTGACTGGATTGATTGAGGATTTGACTCAACTGACAGGTTAGTTAACAGATTTGATTGATTGGTTAACTGACCTCTGATTGGAGAAGAAATAGGCCATGTGGGTGAGGGGAAAATAAGGCAATTAAATATTAAATATATTTAATTACATGTGCAACCTGATGAGGTGGACAAGGTGAGGTGGAAAAGGTGAGGTGTAAAGGTGATGTGGAATTTTGAATTTAGAACTTTAGGATAGAGGAATTTAGATTAATTAAATAATTTATGATTATTTAATTGTGAAGGACAAATAGAAGAATTTTAATTAAATAAATAGAATTTATTTAATTATGGGATAGTGAATTGATTAAATAAATTTAGAATATTTATTTAATTAATAGAAGAATGGAATAAATATTTAGAATATTTATTTAGGATGATTTGTGTCATTTTTAGGCGTATACATTTTGCCCCTCTTTGATGCAATGCAGTTTACAGTGTTGCTTCAAAGAATTTGATAGTCTGAATGATGATACATGCCCTAGTTTGCCCCTGGTACAGGTTAAATGACGATAGGATGTCCCCTCGGGAGATTGGACGGGAAAAACGGCAAAAGTTTTGGAGACGGACGATCTCACGACGAGGAAGGGGTTAGGATAGGTTGGAGGAAAAGGGACGCGGTCAGGGATGCGGGAAGAAAATGAGAGGAAAAACGGACACGGGAAGTAGTCACAGTCATCACCTAGCCAGAATTAGGGTTTGGAGGCTATAAATAGGAGTTGGGGCCACAAGAATAGTCATTTGCACACTTGGTTGATCTGGATTGGAGAAAGAGGGCTCAGAGCAAACTTAGAGCAGCATGGCAGCCAGAGCAGCAGATATACCACGCGAGGAGCACCGATTCGAGCGAGTCCGACGATTCGGGCTGCCAGCAGAGGCAGGACCCCCGGTATGTGCTTCGAAAAATTTCTCCTAGGGTTGATTTTAGGCGTCATAAATGCACGTAGAAAATAGGTGAAATAGATGCGCCGAAACGCAGAACCGGGCATATGCCTCGCGAAGCTGCGCTTTTGTATTTTCGCGGCGCATATGTCGGTTCTTGCGGTGCATATACCAGAAATGGCGCTTTTACCACCTGTAGTGGCGCACTTGCTTGGGATGGCAAATTACTTAGCCAAATTGATTCGATTAGCGTCCTGTTTGACGCAGGAATCGATGAGCTATCTCTGAGATTGCAGGAATCTAGTCAAGAGATGTAGTGTGCTGTTTTGATCAATTTGAAATGCTAAGTTTAGTTGATATAGTTCAGTAGATATGTTGAGTATGGTATACGCGGCTTAAGACTGATGCCTTGCTTTGCGTGCTTGCAGGAGGAGATACGAGAGACTCTGCAGTCGAGGGAGACGTTCCCTATGCCTTTATTGCAAAGATACATGCTGACAGAGGCTGACAGAGTGGCGCTTGGTGCCATGGGTTTAGATTACGTTTGCTTTATGCCCGAGGTGCGGGCGAACCGAGGACTATTGACAGCTGCCGTGGAGAGATTCCACAGTGAGGACGGGACCTTCCACTTCCCTACTGGAGAGATGACGGTGACCCTGGAGGATGTCTACAGGATACTGCACTTGCCCGTGGTAGGTGAGTTAGTGGAGTACGATGCACAGCGGGACGCGGGACTCGCCGAGTGTCAACGAGTATTTGATGATCCCGAGCTGGTGGGACAGGTCATCCCTTGGCAGGATATATATGACTGTTATGACTACTTCCCTGGGATTGTGGCTGGACTGATTGGGGGCGTTGTATGCCAGACAGGAGATCGCACGGGTTCCCCATTGGATGGGGCAGGATCATGGAGCGGATGCTGACTGAGGGCACCCGATATGCGTGGGGACCCTGCGTGCTGGCCCACCTTTATCATGACATGCATCAGGTGGTGTACCACCGCAGCACGAGTCTATCAGCTGGGGTGTTGCTGTTACAGTTCTGGCCGTGGGAGCACATAGCGGTGACTAGGCCAATGTGCGTCTTTGCTAGGCAGCGAGGAGAGCCATACAGCTATGGCTATGCAGGAGTGATTTCCCAGCACAGGCTGGGGAAGCTAGAGTATTGGAGGCACACTTTAGATGGGGTAGATGTGGTCGTCTGGCGACCATATCTGGACTGTGAGCCCTAGGATGACGAGGGAGACGAGCTACCCTACTGCTTCCAGACCAGGTGGTTGATAGGCCGGACACGGCACATACTGGAGAGACAGATGGTGGGCCGAGTGTTGAGACAGTTCGGTAGGAGACAGGGCATGCCACAGGGACAGGCCATGTTTGCACGGACACATACAAAGAGGGTCCGATGGGGGCCGATGGCTTCTTATGAGGAGGCTTTGGCAGAGTTCCAGCAGTTGCCTTATGTGGCATAGGACATGCGGAGAGAGATAGCAGATGCGGGGGTCACACTGGAGTACGAGGACTAGATTACGGCACATCCTTTCCCGAGGTATTCAGGACCTAGTATGCTGGTGCCTCGTATTGATGAGGCGGACTCAGAGGAGGAGGGAGAGGCTGGCCTAGGGCGGAGGGGAGCTAGAGGAGGACGAGGACGACGGGGTGGCCAAGCTGCGGAGAGGCTGAGGCAGCGGAGGAGGATAGATCAGGCTGGGCAAGCAGTGCCAGGACAGGCAGAGGCACAGCAGCAGGTGCCGCAGCAGGCATAGATGCCACCACCCCAGCAGGTACCACAGCAGCAGGTGCCACAGTAGCAGGTGCCATAGCAGCAGGTGCCACAGCAGCAGGTGCCACAGCAGCAGGGGCTAGGACAGGCAGAGGTAGCACAGGGGCCAGTGCAGGGTGAGGCACATGAGAGCACCATAGCCAGCCTGAGGGGACAGGTGCGAGAGCTGCAGGCACAACTGAGGAGAGTGGAGAGGAGGCGAGATATAGACGCAGTAGTGATCGCTGGGTTGACTCGTGAGAGAGACATGGCGGATGCATGGGTACGCCTTATCCGTGTAGAGCGGGATACTGCAGTGGCCGCTATGGGTACAGACGCAGCTAGCTCTTTTCTGGTTGGGCAGGTGCAGCAGGCACAGGCACAGGTAGGCCAGTTGCAGACGCAGTTGGCATAGGCGCAGACAGACCTAGCCAGAGTGCAGTCACAAGCACAGTACTACCGAGGCTTGTACCATGGTGCCGTGGCGTCGAGCCAGAGGGCAGGGAGCTTCCGGAGTTAGTCCGGGGTGGCTCACAGAGCGGGTCCATCCCAGTCAGGGGCATCTGTGATGGGACCTCAGCAGTCAAGAGCTGGCAGTGGTGGCCCACAGCAGCAGGGGTAGACACAGACCAGATTTTGGGCATTTTTGGGACATGTATCACTGTCTATTTAGACGTATATTGTATATGACACTTTGATTTTGAGAGAGATGGTGATATTTGTACATTTGGACCTCTTTTATATGATAGTATGGATGATGATGCAGCTTTGTGTATCTATTGCATGCGTTATGAGATGATGATTTTACTTCTATTGTATGATGTGATTCTATTGCATAGTTAGATGGTCTATCTGATGCTATATGAGATACATTTTGATATGCTACTATATGATTTCTATATGATCTAATGTGACAAATGAATGCAAAATGTGATATGATGTCTATGTGATGATGCAAATGTATGTATATGAAACATGATTTCTATGTTATGATGTAACTGTATATGTGATGTCTATATGATCTAATGCAAATGTATACATATGTGATATGGTTTCTATGTGATGATGCTGTATAGATAGATGGGACACTACTGGATGTTTATATGATGTAATGCTTTGAATGTATGCAGTTGTAACATGAGTACTATGTGGTGATGCAGTATAGTGATATGATGCACGTGGATATGTTTTGTGATTTTTTGTGCCTTTGAGATGCGATGTGATGCAGATGTATTGGTGATCTAATGAATTGGATGGTGCATTCTACTAACCTAATCATGTGCGTGACTAGTTCCTATGAATGATATGATATGCTCCTATATGCTTTGCTTTTGTGAAGTCTAAATGTACTCTATCGACACAAGAATGACATGATGGATAGAAGAATGGTTGTGATAGAATGACCTAGAAACTTTACTTGATATCGTTACTCTGCATAGTTGGGATAATGAGGATTGTATGGGATACGGATGCATGGATGTGTATATGGATATAGGACGGATGCTTTGCTTTTAAATTGCTTTATTTCATCATTGGGCATTTTGTTTTTGGTACTTTTCTGAAATGTTGTAAGTGAATACAAGCATCTAGGTATAATTGAACCGAGATGACCTGAGTATCGCTTACATGGAGTGTGATTTAGCAAGTTAATACAAGCATCTAGTCAAAATTGAATCTAGATGACCTGAGTACTTCTTGCGTTTCAACAAGCAAGGATTGCCCCCGTTCCTGTAAGACCTTTGATGTCCTCGATGATCTTTTGCCGATCATGTCCTTAGACAAGGCTTCACATTATTAAAGTTTAATCCACAAACAACAAACAAAGAAAGTAATCATGCCCCCATCATAGCATCTCTAGCTTTTGGCATCCTTGAGTAGCATAGGAAGGTATGATAGCAAAAATCAAGACTCTGTAACTTAACCCTAGGCTCCAATCTACAAAGCATATTTGCGTTGATATGTGTTTATTTCTTTCCTTAATTTGCATAAAATCATTTAGAAGACCTTGGGTATTTGCTTTGCATTGGATAGGTTAAGATGCTCATAGTCAAGATTTCTGCTTGAAGCGTAGGTTCTGCTTGCATTTGCTTGCTTGGTGAGAAGATTGCACAATCCTCATTGGGGAGACGGACCCTAATGGACTAAACTAGTGCCTCGGGA
Source organism: Cunninghamia lanceolata (assembly GCA_027924645.1). Lineage (NCBI taxonomy): Eukaryota > Viridiplantae > Streptophyta > Pinopsida > Cupressales > Cupressaceae > Cunninghamia > Cunninghamia lanceolata. The sequence goes on along the minus strand of BSBN01000810.1, from coordinate 1,036,555 downwards.
GCTCATTGCTAAATGGCCTTGCCTACGTGACGACGCAGAGGCAACCTAGTTCGGGGTAAACCCTAATGGACCATGGATGGACTAGAAGAAAGACGACAAGAATGAAGACAAGAAAGGAGACGAATGGGACCTTGGGAGAGATGGAAGCCTCGGGGGCGCATTAGAATAATGGCCTTGCCTACATGACGGCGCAGAGGCAACGTAGTTCACGGATTCGGACCATAGACACCGACGAGAGACACTACACTAGGCTTACATTGAGGAGACGGTATGGGACAAAACCTTGGTCGACAAGGCCACAAGGTGAGTATCAAGCCACGATAGGTAACTGTCAAGTGTTTATTGTGGGATGGATATGGGTCGAATGGGGAAAATGGAGGGAGAATGGGCTCAAGGTGATTGGATTCCCCAAAGATGGAGAATGCGGTTTGTCACAAGTAATGCCTATTTACCAGGTTTTCATCACTTGCTTTTATTTGCACGAGAAGCTAGAAAGTAACATGACGCCTGATTGCCAGGTTTTCCTCATGATACCTATCCAAGGCGCCTGTTTGCCAGGTTTTCACCAAAGGACGATTTTTTTTGTATGCTTTCTATTTTTTTCTGATTTTTTTTTTTTTTTGACTTTATTGTGCCCCCTTGCATTGGGGTTCTCTTAAGTATAGAACCGGCGAAGGTGCATGCTATTGATTGGATCATCAAACAACTCACCTTCTGATGTGGCCAACTGATATGCCCCCGATCCGTAAGCCGCTACAATTACATAGGGTCCAAGCCAGTTAGGCTCGAACTTACCTTTCTTTTCTCTGTCCTGCTGATTGCGAGGGTTCTCTTTTAGGATGAGGTCCCCAACCTTGAAGCATCTTGGTCTAACCTTGTGGTTGTAGCTTCTTGACATCATCTGTTGATAGGCTTTGAGATGGTCAAAATCTTTTTGGCGCCTTTCCTCTAGCAGTTCTAGCTCTTGTAGTCTAGAGACTCTGTACTCTTCGTCTGATATGAGACCTTTCAACGACACCCGAAGGGATGGGAGTTCGACCTCAATGGGAAGGATGGCTTCGGAACCATAGACGAGGGCGTAGGGTGTAGCACCTGTGGGAGTGCGATGCTGGTTCTATAGGCCCACAGAGCGGGATTGAGTTGGACGTGCCAATCGCGACTAGCTTCATTGACAGTCTTCTTTAGGATTTTCAAAATGGTTTTGTTCGATGCCTCAGCTTGGCCGTTACCTTGGGGATAGTATGGAGTGGAGAAACGATGTTGGATTTTAAAATGCTCACAAAGTTCCTGGACATCCTGATTTTTGAAGGGTCTCCCGTTATCCGTTATGATGGATGAAGGGATGCCATATCGGTAGATAATGTAATTCAGAATGAAAGAGGAAATTTGCTTTCCTGTGACGGTTGATAGGGGAACGGCTTCAATCCACTTTGTAAAGTACTCAGTGGCGGTTATGATGAATTTATGGCCGTTGGAAGAAGGCGGATGAATCTTTCCCACGAGGTCAAGTCCCCACTGGCAAAAGGGCCAGGGTGTCGTTAGAGGTCTCAACTCCTGAGCAGGTGCATGAATCAGGTTCCCATGTATCTGGCACTGTTTGCACTTTTTGACGAACTGATATGAATCCATTTCCATATTGGGCCAGTAATAACCCAAACGCATGAGTTTCTTAACTAAGGAAGGACCGCTGGAGTGTGTTCCGCAGATCCCTTCGTGCACGTCTCGCAAGGCAGTTACAGATTCTTCTTGTTCTAGACAATGGAGTAAAGTACCATCCAGACCACGTCGGTAAAGGGTATTGGCGATAATGGTGTAACGGGAGGCTTGTCGGATGAAAGTTCATTTTTGGTTGGAAGAGAGGTCCAAAGGAAGGATATTGTCCTTGAGGTAAGTGTAGGTCTTACCGTACCAAGGCGAATCAGATCCTACTAGGTGGCAAATGGAATGGGTTTCAAGGAGATCATAAGCCGGTTGTCGAATTGTTTCTACTAAGAACTCATACCTTGACTCATGTTCAGGTATCTCAAGAAGAGAGGCTATGGTCGCCATTGCATCGGCTGCTTTGTTCTCTATCCTAGGTATTTGCTCAAACGAGATGGTCCCAAAATGTGCTTTGAGGTCATCGACCATCCATTTGTATGGGATGAGCTTCTCATCTTTGGTTTGATACTCGTCATTGACCTGGTTTATGACAAGCTGAGAATCACTGTAGACACATAGTGCTTGGATTTTCCGCTCAGTGGCCATCTTGAGACCAATTACCAAAGCCTCATACTTCGCTATATTGTTAGTGCATGGAAATAACAACCTGTAGGACTTTGGAATTGTGTCGCCTTGGGCAGTGATAAATAAGATACCTGCCCCCGATCCATGGTTGGTGTAAGACCCGTCGAAGTAGAGTTTCCAAGGAGATGTTGACAGAGTGAATAAAGACTCATCAGGGAACTCAAACTGCATTGGTGAAGTGTCCTGTAACGGTGCCTCAGCTAGTTGGTCAGCGATGATTTGCCCCTTGATGGCTTTTCTATCCACATACTCTATATCATATTCGCTAAGAAGCATAACCCATTTGGCTAGTCGACCTGTGAGAGTTGCTTTGCTGAGAAGATATTTTAGTGGGTCGATCTTGGCAATGAGTTTGATAGGATGTGCCAACATGTAGTGTCAGAGTTTTTGTGAGGCAAAAACCACCGCAAGGCATGAACGTTCCACCTGTGAGTACTACAACTCGTAGCCCACTAAGGTTCGACTGATGTAGTACACAACTCTTTCCTTGTTCTCATAGTCTTGCTGCGCTAGGAGAGCCCCAAGAGCAGTAGGTGTAGCAGATATGTAGAGAATCAAAGGTTTTCCTTGGATCAGAGGCATGAGTATAGGAGGATTCATGAGGTACTCCTTGAGCTTGTTGAATGCCTCTTCGCACTTCTCATCCCATTTAAATGGAACGTTCTTATGTAGGAGATGGCTGAAAGGATGGCACTTGTCTGCCAGCTGTGAGATGAACTTGCGGATGGCCTGTAGCTTGCCCTGTAAGGATCTCAACTGTGTTAGAGTTTTGGGCGGAGGCATGTCCATGATTGCTTTGACCTTGGCCGGGTCTACCTCTATGCCGTTTGCTGACACGGTGAAGCCTAGCAGCTTGCCTGATGTGACCCCAAACACACATTTCTTCGGGTTCAATTTTACTTGGAATTGATCCAATCGTTGGAAGACTTTTTCTAATGTGTCCAGGTGTGAGTCCCTGGTGAGTGATTTTGCCAAGATATCGTCAACATAGTCTTCCATAGTCACATGCATCATGTCATGAAATATAGTTGTCATGGCCCGCTGATATGTAGCACCTGCATTTTTCAGCCCAAATGGCATGACATTCCAGCAAAAGGTACCCCATGGACAAGTGAAAACTGTTTTGTGTTGATCCTCAGGTGCTATTTTGATTTGGTTATAGCCGAAGAATCCGTCCATGAGTGACAGCATTGTATGCCCTACAGTAAGGTCGACTATGATGTCGATGTTAGGCAACGGAAAGTCATCCTTGCGGCACGCCTTGTTTAAGTCTCGAAAATCGTTGCATAGTCGAACCCTACCATCTGGTTTAGATACTGGCACAATGTTTGATATCCATTCAGGATAGTCTATGGCTCTGATGAACCCCACATCTAGCAATTTCTTGAGTTCTTCCTTGACTAGAAGGGCAATATGAGGATGCATCTTTCTCAGTTTTTGCTTTACGGGCTTCACCCCTGGATCCAATGGCAAGTGATGTAGAATCAGGTTTGGGTCCAAACCTGGCATGTCAGCATATGACCAAGCAAAGCTGCCTCTCTTCTTTTTAAAGAATGGTACAAACCTGGTTTTCTCAGGCGGCGTGAGAGATTTTGCAAAGTGGATAATCTTAGGTTGCTCTTCGGTTCCAATGTTCACTGGCTCTGTTGGCTCCACCATAATCTGTGACCTTTCTTGATACATATCACTTGGGAGGATGTCAAGCATTCCATCGTCAGGTGCCACAGTTGGGTTTTCACCTTCAGATACGTCTTTTCTTTTTACTGTTTTATGATCTGACACTGTCGCACGACGGTTTTCACCGTCAGATCCCTTTTTGATCTTTATATTTTTGCGACTAGAAGGCTTGGCACCCTCCCCGAAGTAAGCTACAGTATTAAGTTCGATAGCAAAACCGGCTTTATGATCCCCTTTTGGTAAGTGATCTCTAAGTCCCATATAGTCAATGTAGGCATCATCGTTCTGGAACATATCTAATTGGGGGGTTCCTTGCAGATCCCAGTCAATAAGCTCAGGGCGCAAGAGGGGAAGGGAGTCAGATGAAAGACCTGATTCATTGATAGTGTGGATGGAAATACTAGGAGCATAGGTGGGGGTAGTGTTCTGGGGGGTGCTTTCCTCCAAGTTGTTTATCACAATGGAGTCGAAACTTTCCTCGAAATCCATACTCTCAGGGAGGGGCAAATCAGACTCCAGTGGTCTGTCCCGTTGCGTTTGTCTCTCATGGTAAGGGCTAAGAGTTTGGATGGTGTCAACCTCTTTGTCGTCGTAGGAGTGCTCCGTTAGCTCATCCCACTCATACTTATTGGAATCATCTGAATCTGTGTCACTGTCCACTTGGAGTGTTTGGATTGTCTCCACAAGACAGGCATTTTCCTTGGCTTTACCCTTGCCTTTGTATCCCAAGCCAGTGGTGTTTCTAGCCGAAGAGGAGGAAGAAGGTTGTATAGGTTCGATGATCCCTTCTTTTCTGAGGCCGATAGGGCCTTGTCCTTCATATCCCATCCTGTGCAAGATGGTCTCACCTCATCCATAGAGTTCTGTAGGGAGTCTGGGTGAATCTTGGGGTGTGTTTTCTTCTTCGGCATAAAGCCATTGCAAGAGATCTCGCTCCTCTGATTCATCGGATAAGGTCCCCCATTTTACAAAGGGGTTTGCGGGAGTTATAGGAGGAGCAGAGGGCTTTGGAAAATGCCTGGGTTGATGCTTGGGCTGGCCAAAGGAGCGAGGAGACAAAGGCATGGTGGCAAGGTTGAAGCTGTGCTCCATGGAGTACTCCCCCACGCCATTTTCTTTTATGGTAAGTTTCAGCGGTTTGGGCCTCGAGGAGGAAGCTTCGGTGGTATGGTCTTGTTGCGAAGTAGGGGAAATGTAGGCTCTGTTGTTGGGAATGACGCACTCAGATTTTGCTTGGAAAGAATTGCAATGTTGGTAGGGGTCGGGGTCGCCTTGTATGGTGACCTGCTTGCCATCGTGTGGGAACTTTATGGATTGATGGTAGGTGGAGGGGACAGCCTTCATGGCATGGATCCATGGTCTCCCTAGTAGAATATTGTAAGCAAGCTCCCGATCAAGGACGTGGCACACCACATCTTTAATTACCGGTCCCACTTGAATGGGTAGGACAACCGTGCCCTTTGTGGTTCGTTCCTCCTCGTCATAGGCTTTGATAGTAATTTTCCGTCTTGGATCTACTGCCTGTTCGGAGAACCCCAGTGCAAGGACTGGCTTCAACGTGCAAATATTTAGACCCCCCATCAATGAGAACCCTCTTGATGCGGTGCTTGTGCACGAATGCGACAATGTGTAGAGGAGTGTTGTGGGGTTGAGATATGGAAAGGTCATCTTGCTCTGTAAACGAGATGGAAGTGGAGGATGTCAAATTACCCACCATGGTTTGAAACTTTTCTTGGGCTAGGTTAGTGGGGACAGTAGTTTCCACTAAGGCTTTCTCAAGAATCTCCTTATGAGAAGGAGATAGACGCAAGAGCTCCAATATAGAAATGTGAGCCAGAGTTTTTTGCAATTGGTCGATGACATTATATGGGCGGGAGTTGGACGGAGATGGTGACGACCTTGGAGGAGTGGTGTTGATCGTGACTCTACCACTGCGGGTAATTATACTACAACCAGTTCTGTTAGGTCCTGGTTGTTGGTTGGGGGATATGACGTTGACTTGCGGAACATGCTCAGAAATGCAGTTAATGGTGTACTCAAAGGGAACGCTTGCATAGTTAGCATTACTCGACCCACTGTTCTGGTTTGGCCTGTTGCGATTGTTGTCATTATTGTTATGGCCATTGGAGTTGTTGCCGTTGTGACCATCGTTGCTGTTGTGGCCATTGTTGCGATTATTGTTATACGGCTGGTTGTGGTTTAGAAGAGGATCTCAGTAGGCCACATGAGATTCATTGGAGGTATGCTGTTGTGTCCCTCCCTGATTTTGATCCAGTATATCCTGTATGACATTCTTGAGGCGGATGCAATTGTTAGTCGTGTGCCCCCGTCCTCGATGATACTCACAATAATCTGTGTCCTTCCAATAGGGAGGTTTGACTATAGGCTCATAGTCACTTGTTGGCGGTAGAGAAATTTCATTGTTAGCCAACAACTTTTCGAGGGCCGATTCTTGAGATTCTCCTAACGGTGTGAATTTCCTCCTTGGATTTGAATTGAACCAAGGTCTAGGTTCCCGAGGGGGTGGCTTGTTGAGTGCACCGTTATTTGCTTCTTCCTTAAGAGTGAATATGGGTTGTTGTTTAGGGGCTGCCGCCTTGGCATCCACTACTCCATCATTGACCACATTCTTGTTCTTGGTCCAAAACTTTGACTTGTCAGTTGTGTAATTGGAAGGAGGTGTGTCCTTGTAGAGCTTGAGAGTTCCTTTAGCGATCATAGCTTTCTCAATGAATAGCCCCATTTCAATGACTTTGGCGAATGAGGTAGGGCATTATATCTGAATCTGATAGCTAAGATCGGGATTCAAATTGTGGACAAACATTTCCAATAGTTGTTTCTCAGGCATGTCGTAAGAACACTTACTAGCTAGCTGTCTCCATCATTGTAAGAAGGTGGCGAAAGACTCACCACCCTTTTGTTTGGTGTTGCATAGGTCTAGCATAGATACCTCGTGTTCTATGTTGTAAGAGAAGTGCGTTATGAATTTATTGACAAGTTCATCAAAAGTTTTGATTCCTGGTGGTAGACGCGAGAACCACTCCATAGCTTGACCTCCTAAAGATCTTGGGAACAGTCTCATTAAGTAGGTCTCGTTGTGAGCTACTTCTAAACATGCTGCAGTGAATTCCCTGATATGATCTCTAGGGTCCCCCTTCCCTTTGTATTTGTCAAATTTTGGAATTCCGAACTGATAGGGGAATGGTTTCATGACCAAACTTCTGTCAAAGGGGTATGGTGCTATATCTTCTAAGGAGTAGTTCTTGGAACTTGTGCCAATCTTAAGGTTGGAGATTTCTAGTTTTAGACTCTCGATTTGTTGTCTCACATCCGCCATAGGAGCATTTTGATCTATGGGTTGCTTTCCTCTCTCATTGGCATGGGGGACCGTGTCATTTGTGCCCCTCTCATGTGCATGTGGGACTGTGTCGTTTGTGCCCCTCTCATGATCATTGTCTGCATTTTCCATGATGGAGCTAATGTCAAAGTCTGCGGGGGGTTTGATTCCGAGACTAGCAAGATGATGGAAATATTTGGTGGGGTCCTCAAGGAGCACTTTCTCCACTAGGCGTTGGAATTTGCTATCTTGCATGTGTGCCACTAATTCTTCACGAGAAATTTCTTCATCATCATCATCGCATGGTGGGGCGATGTGATCAAACGAGTCGGCCATTTCGATTAGCTTGTTATGCTGGGATCGAGTAAGAACCATGCAAGGTGGGGTGGGATGAAGTGGACTAGGATTAGAAATTTTGGCAAGGTGCCAACTAAGACTGTTATGAATGGGATACCTAGGACAAGATTTGGACAAAGGGTTCTCTCGCCCAATGACTTCAGGTAAGACGGTTGACACAAGACTCTAGCCACTAGCAAGGGTAGTCGATACCAGTCTTACTGTGTAGGGCTTAGTCGTTCAACAAGACTACTAGCAAAGGTACTGTGACCTACTAGGCTTACGTGAATTCACAAATGAAAAGAAGAAGGACCTATGTCGAATCGGTATGGGACAGAATGACTTTGGGACAAGAGTGACTTGGACAGAAGGTGACTGGGACGACCGACGAAAGAGAGAGAATTGGGTGAAACGGATGAAGATTAACTGCAAGGTTGACTCTGACCTCAGAAAATGAAACTAGGCTGAAATGGGTACTCTGAACAGCTGACGATAATTTCTCAAAAATAGGGCAAATGCTCACTGTCACGCATGTGCAGAAACAGATGTGCAGCAAGAATAGGTAAATGCGCCGTAAGTCGCTGTAAAAGCGCAGCTCTGGTGAAGTATGTATGCGCAGTAACAGTGTGTAAATGCGCAGCGAAAAAGTATATGCGTAGCAAGTCGGTGTATAAGCGCAACAAGTCGCTGTAAAAGCGCAGCCAAAAAGTGTATAGGCGCAGCAGAAAGGTATGTATGCGTAGCCAGTCGGTACAAAAGCACAGCAAGTCACTGTGTATGCGCAGCAGAAAAGTGTATATGCGCAGTTTTGGTATTTTTTGCAAAATTTTTTTTTGGATTTTTCTCTATTTTTGGTATTCTTTGGCTGGAAAAAGGTCTTCTTGATCTGATATTATGAATTAATTTAGCAAGAAAACACAGCAAGCACAAAGAGTATTTTGTAGTTTTCCATTGTTTTTGTAGTTTTTCGACTCTATTTTGGATAAAAGTAAGCACAAAATCCTAGGCGAGAAATGGATTATAAGGGATTTGGGCCACTAAAAATAAGAGGTATTTAATCTGGGCAACCGTTCAAGTGGTTACACGTGCGGCGGCGCTACTCTCTGTTATGGAGTCTCCCAACCTCAAAGGGTTACGCCTGAGAGGGTTTTGGGGGAGGTTGGCCGTCGGTGTAACATAACAGCACTCGTTGCAGGAGGTTTTCACCTCAAGCACAATTTATTTTAAGTGGCTCAGTAGGGGTTGGCGTTAGCCTGTTACCACTCAGGGTCGTTCCCGCTTGGACAAGCGTGTATCCAAGGGCAGGCCCCTCCTAAAGGTTAAACAAATAAAATGACAAGTCTGGCACTCTGATCACCCAGAAGAGGGGAGAGCATAAGCCTATTGTCATTCGCAAGCACATAATACACTGATTAATCCACCCTAGTTAAAAGATAAAAACTAAATGGGCTAATCTACTCAAACAGAGCTTTGAAGTGATTTCAGCAATATTGCAGTGGTTCAGTTTTAAATCCCAGAAAGCAGTAGTGAGTTCAATTTTAAATCCACGTTGCACGAGATTGTTAACTTTGAAATTTAGGTCTCACGATATAGCAATGGTTCATTTTAACTGCAAGATCAGTGATGAGTTCAATTTTAAAACCGCGAAGCACGAGATTGTTAACTTTGAAATTCAGGTCTCACGATATAGCAATGGTTCATTTTACCTTCAAGATCAGTGATGAGTTCAATTTTAAACCTCAGATAGCAATAACTTTGAAGGTGTTTGTAATGAAAGCATGAAATAAACCAGTTACTTCCTCCCTAATTAGGACTAGATGAAGATTTGTAATGAACAACCATTTTACTCTTTCCCAGAAAATGAAAGGTGACCTAATTAGATGCAACTACATGTAACTGAACCTGAGCCTATCCTGCAAAACCGCTCCAGCAAACACTTGCAAAGGGGTTAACGTTAGCAAAATCCTCTAGAAAAGTACTAAAGCTTGAGTCTGTTACAAATGCGCAGCTTCAGTGATCAGATGCGCAGAAACGATCAACAGAAGTGCCGTACTAATAAATGCGCTGCAAGATTGAGCGTATGCGCCGTTAAAATGAATAAATGCGCAGTTTTAATGTATGCGTAGCAACAGTCTTTAGAAGCGCTGTAACAGTCAACAGATGCACAGTTATAACCTATGCGTAGCAATAGTCTACAAAAGCGCCGCATAAATACACAGATGCGTAGGATTTACAGAAGCACCGTAACAGTCTTCAAAAGTGCCGTAAAAATGAACGGATGCGCCGAACCAATCTGTGCGTGACTCTGCGGGACCTGTACGGAACCTGCCTTCAAAAAAGCTCAAAAATGGTGAAATAAAGGGGCAACGGCCCCACGGTGAGCGCCAAAAATGTGAGGGTAAAATGGTGATCAATCAAATGAATAATAGATAACCCAAACATCAACAGAATAGTGAAACAAAGAAGATTCAAGTAAACAAAGCAATGAACAAACACAACAAACCTCTTCTGTTTCGAAACTTCTGTTGTTCGCCTATCACGAATCATCCTTTCGCAGATGAGATGAGCCCTCAGAGAGTGCAGTCTTTTAAAGCTGTTTGAGGAAGTCGATGGTGAACGGCTATGGTGTGATATGCAATGAAGGTGAGCTCCAATGCAACAATGGTGATCTCAAGCTTGTAGATGACAAGTGGGTGCCAAAGGCGCGCTGGTGATATTTCTGCAGAGTAACGATGTCAAAAGCCTGGATGATTAGAATGGAGGGATGAAGCTTCATTTATAGACCTGGAAGAATGGGAATCAACGGTTGAGAGGAGATATGAAGATCAACGGCTGAGGATGGTTGAGGAATGTGCAACCAATAGAAATGTGACAAGTGTCCCAGCTCCATCATGAAAGGTGGGATGTGACAAAACTGATTGGAGAGTTAACTCCCTTGACTGGTCTGTTAACAGAATTGATTGATCAGTTAGAAGAGTGGATTGTGGAACTGACTGGATCGATTGAGGATTTGACTCAACTGACAGGTTAGTTAACAGATTTGATTGATTGGTTAACTGACCTCTGATTGGAGAAGAAATAGGCCATGTGGGTGAGGGGAAAATAAGGCAATTAAATATTAAATATATTTAATTACATGTGCAACCTGATGAGGTGGACAAGGTGAGGTGGAAAAGGTGAGGTGTAAAGGTGATGTGGAATTTTGAATTTAGAACTTTAGGATAGAGGAATTTAGATTAATTAAATAATTTATGATTATTTAATTGTGAAGGACAAATAGAAGAATTTTAATTAAATAAATAGAATTTATTTAATTATGGGATAGTGAATTGATTAAATAAATTTAGAATATTTATTTAATTAATAGAAGAATGGAATAAATATTTAGAATATTTATTTAGGATGATTTGTGTCATTTTTAGGCGTATACAATACCTAATGTAATCTCCTTTTCACCCAAGTAACATTCATTTACTGGGAAGTGATTATTTTCTTAACAATTATAAAGTCCTTATATAATATTTAAAGCACTTTAAGGTAAATTAATTGAAATAGAAATAAACTAATCTATTTTCCATATACTGAATAAATGTTAAAATAGAAAATGACATTGTACATCCAAATATTTCATCAATAAACTTTAATAACATCAATTTGCAACAATAATTTAATCAATACAACATTTGTAACATTTCTTGCACACACACACACACACACACACACACACACACACACACATATATCACTTATCTGTGAAGCACTGAGATGCTATTATACAACACTCAGGGGAATAATCACAAGTCCCAGTTATTCCTGGCAAAGAAGCACCCCCAGAGGAACTGGTTCTTACATAGAACCAACCAGGCTTTACAGCATAAAACAAATATAGCCCTGTCTAGGATACTCCTAGATGTACGCTGTACCCCAAGTTAGACACATTCTATGTGCCCCTTCTCCAAATGCTTAGTGCCCAACCAATGACGCTAATCCTCACTCCTTTGTACTCTCTGATTCCTATATATTTTTCTGTATACTTTCATGTCTCCTTTTACATTATTTTTTACAGGTTTAAATAACAACCCAAAGGGTAGTTGCAATGTTCACACCCTTTCATAACAAATATAAAATTAATATTTAACTATCACTTCCTATGAATTCTCTAATATAATTTCTTTTATTTATCCTTTAATATCTATTTTATTTACATTCGTCAGGGGGAAATTGTAAAAGCCCTCAAACCATCACAAAAGTAAATAAAGCAAAATGAAGTAAATAATCCACTTAAATACATCACATTATCCCAAGTAAAGAGATGTAATTAATCCACTTAATTACAACAATCCAAAAGGTAAAACGGGGTGTAATTAATCTGCTTAATTACAATATCAAAATAAATGATAGTCTCGTCAAAAAGATTCAATAGAGTCAATAAATATTCATAAATAAGAATCCATAGGAATCATTAAATCTTGCAAAAGATAATCTCATCAATATAACTCAAATAAATTCATTAAATCTTAGAATTCGTGTGCTAATTCTAGGTAAAAGCACTATAAAAACCATACACAAAGTCCTTTGACAACCATGCCATAATACATCCAACAATCATGAACAACATGAATAAATAAATTAATACGCTCATCAGTCACATAAACCAAGTGGTCCTCCACCTGCAAGCTAAGGAACGGAAACATGGCCCAGGTGCTTTTCCACCCAACCATGAAGCAATTACACTTCCCCAAATCCCTTCATAAAACAAAGGAAACCTAGCCCTGCACAAAATGTCTAGCTACCTGGAAACAACTGGCAGGAGGGAACACCCGATGCAACCCTAATGTCTAAATGTGCAATTCTAAATATTGAAATGCAGATTGTCTCACAACAGAATGTGGCTGACATATATATAAATAAGTTTTGCTAGACAAATAAACATCTATTTCAATGTCATCTCGATTAGATCTAATCCTTTAAATAGTAACCTGGTTCAATTCCTGAAAAGAAGAAAAGCTATCTCTGATATTCCACATTCGGCATCCTAGCCCAGAAAGTAACCCAATAACATTCCTAGATAAAAATCTACCTTCTTTCCCTAAGAAGTCAATAAGTAAATAAATCAATTAACAAATAAAATAATGAATATATCAAAATTACCTATGACTACCTCTAATCCCTTTCCCATGCATCAATGAAGAAAGCACACTTTTCGATCATGCAATAATGAAGAACATCATAAATCCTTTTAAAAGCAATATAGATTTTTGTAATCTAATTATATTCTCAATTTGTATTCCGTGGTTTTCATAGATTGTAGAAACTAATGATTTTATCTTATATCTAAATACTGTTTCATAATCCAAGCAATAGAATCAATGATGATGTTTGACTACTCTACTTTCATACAATGAGGTTTTATGCGTACTTATGTCAAATATTATTTCTATCTTTCCTCAAGATCAAGTAAATAGAATAATAGAATAAAACAATTAATGTTCTTCTATAAATCATTTCAAAAATCTCAAAACACCAATCAAAGAAACATACTTTCAAAACAATAATTTCATTCTTTGTTTTATAATTTTGCAACCATAAGTTTGTCAATTCGATACAATCACTTTATCCATAAATCAATTGTAATTCTCAATATAATATCCATTCTAAATATTTTCAGCAATCCTACTATCAAACCATTGACAAGAAACAATTCCGACCATTTATCTTACAAATAAACACGTTTTATTTAGTTATAGCACCTTACTATCATTTTAGTGACAGGAGTTTTAGAATAACCAGTAAGAAAATAGAGACAGACCTCCTGGAAGAATAGTGACAAGAGCTGTCATAGTAATTTAAAACATAAAAATAGACAACAATAATTAATCCAATGGTCTGTCATTTGAAGGTAAGGATAAAGATAATGTTTAATAGAAAAATAATAGTGGAAAATAAGCTACGGAAACATGAATAATTCCATCTATGTGGAGAAGTTTCTAAATCACATATTAATTCCGTCAATGAATAAAATTCTATCAATGAATAAAAGTTGGTTCTTTGTCAAAACTGATTTCTATAGCAGAAAGAAAGTTTAACATTCCTAGTTTAGATCTAACAGAGGTGAGTTTAATTAGTTTGAGATTGCAAAAACTCTGTTTCATAGTTTTGAGCCAACAACTTAGTTTACTAGCCAATCTTTGCATGAAATCAAAATGCACAAAGCAAGGAACAACAATTTGCAACAACAATAAGAAAATAGTGAATAAAATGAGGAAAGTTGATCTATTTTAGCAAGGTAAGATCACCCAAGGTTGAAGCCAAAATGGCCAATAAAGAGGGCGGCTAGATTGCAAATGCCCAGCATGAAAACTCAGGTGACCAAAATGCAGTCAACGGCTAGAATACATGCCAATCTTTAGCATAAAATAGGAAAACAAGAACAAGAACAATAAGCTGATTCTAAGTGCTAGGAAGTAGTTTTACAGATTGGTGACAGGGTAGAATAATGGTGAGATGATCTACTCAGCAAAACAAGAAACCAAATCGCCTAGAAAGTCAAACGCAGGCCACCAAATAATACACATACATGCCAATTTTTGCAAGTTCTATAATCTTTCAACACACTTTTAATCAAAGAAAAACACAAGATAAATACCTGGAATGATTGGCTGAAAACAAAGGTCGATTTACTTGTTGATGTTCGCTGCCTAGAATGGTCGACTACCTTCCTACTACTGCCATTAAACACGTCCTCTTCCTTTACAAAAATGCTCACTAAAATTTGTGATTTTTTTAAAAGTATTTCTGGGTTTTGTTCTATTCGTCTCTAGCTTTTTGGAACACTTTACATTTTTTAATTTTATTTTGATATGAGAAAGTTATCACCATTTTACTATCACTATTCTTGACTGGTTTTTCTCTCCTTTTGCAAACACCTTTTTTTTGTTTAACAATTCTTCTTCTTGTTTTTGGCATCCAAAGTTTAGGCTTTTAACTCATTTCAACTCAAGATTTTCTTTGTTTGCATGAGAATTTTAAATTTAAAAGACTCAATTTTCTATTAAAATAAAATAACTTAATTTATCTTTCTGTCACTTGCATGACAATAATTTATTTAATTCTCTTTGTTTTAGCTCTCTAAATATAACAATACTATTATTAATACTATTTATCTATTTTAAATAAACATAATCAGTCCAAATCAACTCAAGATGTAATAATAATAATAATAATAATAATATCTTTTAATTAGTTTACTGTCGCATGCATGACAATAAGTTGATTTTAATTCTTTTAATTTCAAAAATTCTAAATATAATAATATTATTATTAACATAAGTTAACTATTTTTACTAAAACACAATTACTTTAAATAAATCAAGAAGTAAAAATAATACAATTCTACATATATATCTATTATAATTTAATATAATTATTTAAATCTATTTTACATATTGTCTTCCAAACATCTATAATCATGTAAATAGAAAACATTATTTATTATTTATTTAATAAATTACAAATATATATATTTCCTTATTTAAAATACAACACACCATTTAAATATAATTCAAAAAGACATTTAAATTTAAGTAATCACATCATACATTCAAAAATAATTTTTAACACACTAATTTTCTAACATCTCATCATCAATCACGATTAATAATCACACATCAATGCATACAATAAGCCATTCGAAAAATGCATATGTAGCTATGTGAGTGTGTGATTGCATTAGTGTAAACCATCCCATCAGTTCTTGCCAAGTGGCTAGAATACCACTACCTTAACCATGTTCTCGTCTTCGATGAGTACTTGCATTCATTTGCACTTAACTCGACGTCAATAGGTTAGTTCCTAAAAACATAGCCAAAGCAAAACATCATCATCATATCGATAATATATAATATTTAAATCAACTTGCTAATTTTTGTAAATATAACATCATGATAATTACCTTCTCACATGTGGAACTTACTCAAAGTAAAACAATCATGGTAAATGTTCACTAATCTAGAATAATTATATTGTTCATAAAAATGAGACGTGACAGAAATAGTCCCATAACAGATACTTGGTGGGTGAGATTTAGACATGTAGGACTGACCATTCCATAGGGTCAGCTAGTGGTGGTGGAGATAGATAGTAAGGAGGAGGAGGATGATCCTAGAGATGGTGATGATGGAGCTGATGGTGGTGGTGGTGGTGGTGGTAGTGGTGATGATGGAGATCAAATGCAGAATCTAGCAGCTGTTGTAGTAGGGGGATTAGGTAGGGGGCATCGAGTACGCCCTAGAGTAGATGTGTAGGGAAGAGGGGATGTGGATAGGGATGACATGGATACTATGAGGGCTCTGGTGGTGAGCTTAGAGGAGGAGGTGAGGTAGTTATAGTGGGAGCAAGACTCCTTGCATGGAGAGAGAGATAACATGCTTTTGGAGGTGGAGTGACTGCAAGGTTTGGTGGATGGGGATGAGCTAGCAAGGGTAACAACCAAGTGGGATGGGGAGAGGGTACTTCGACAGAGTGCCGAGGCTATGAGACAGAGGGCTGAGAGGTAGATATCTTAGTTACAACAATAGTTGAGCCATTTGCAGGGGTTAGTGGACGGTAGAGGGATGGCCCAAATGTGGGGTGATTATACCCGTGTTTAGGTAGAGTTGGCCAAGGCTACAGGGTGAGCAGAGTATTATCGCACCCTATATCATTCGGTGGTGCTAGATGATTAGAGGGAGGCTAGCTACAATCAGAGGAGCCGATTAGGGAAGAGTAGGTCAGTGAGGACCCAGACACCATTGGTGATAGGACCGGTTAGACATCAACCTTCGACAATGCCTCCACTAGTTGTGATGCCAAGGGATACAAGGGCAAAGCCTTCCAGAGCACTGCATAGATCACCTCCTCATTCTCCCACTCCTTCTGATCAAGGGAGCTCAGCTTAGTGATTTTGTATATGCTTGCAGGCTTATTTATTGTAGACATTAGATGGATTTAGCCCTTTGGGCACATTTTTGTATCATGACCATTGATGTATATATGAGATGTACATGTGTGTATATGAATGTATCTATTTGTGTGCGTATGTGATGATCATTTTGTTGGCAGTTTTATGATGTTATGATGGTTTATGGATGATTTATGGATGCATTTTAATTTATATTTTGGTTATGATTTATGATGTAGATGGATGGATGCATTATGATTTATGGATGTATGATGTGGATTATGATGTGGCTCATATGTCCTATGGATGTATTTTGATTTATAGATGTATGATGTGGATTATGATGTGGCTCATATGTTCTATGGATGCATTTTGATTTATAGATGTATGATGTGGATTATGTTAAAGGTATTTTGGATGTTTGTAATGTATATGGGATGGATAGTGAGAATGATATGATGTTATGGTTATGATTTGGAAATGAAATGATTATGAGGATGATTATGCAATGATTATGATGTTGATGATACAATGATTGTAATGATGATGATTATGATTATGATATGGTAATATGGTTACTATGATGTTGATGATGCAATGATTCTAATGATGATGATTATGATTATGATATGGTAATATGATTATTATGATGTTGATGATGTAATGATTGTAATGATGATTATTATGATTATGATATGGTAATATAATTAATATGATGTTGATGATGCATGTGATTGCAAGTGTGATGTGGATGCAATGGGAATGGATAATCCTGGTCATGATACAAAATGTCCTTAATGGGGGGCATGGGTAGATGTGTGGGTGGGGGTGATACATGCTTGTTGGGGGAGGGATGGTAGTTGGTAAAAGTTATGGGTATGTTGGTTAGGGTGGGATTCAACCATTGTCCTTATTAATGAAAATCCATAGGTAGGGATGTTATGGGGAGATACGGGTTTTGGTAGGTTGGATGGGTAGTGATGTATGATTGGGTGTTAGTGGTAGAAAATGTTGCATCAGTTCTATAAAAAAGAACATGATATGTGTGTATAGGTTTTGGTGGGGCATTGGGTGGCTATGTGGAAGTTTGTTGGGTAGTTGGGTGGATAAGTGGGTGGGATATTGTGAACCCTTATGCTTTTGAAGGTGTAGGTAGGGGATGCTGGGTTGATTTGTGTATAGGATAGATTGGATAAATTGTGCTGGTATGTTTCAGAGCAATCTTAAATTTTATTATAGTAAAGAGGATATTTTCACCAATGTATAAAGGACTAGGGTGATGATGTATCTCCAATTTTTTGCATGGACTTGATGCTCAAACAAAGGGTGTCCTTAGACATGCCCAACTTAGTACAATCTTATCAAGATGTGGGGGAGAAAACTAAGAGCATTAAAGTCCTAATGCATAGAAGGTATAAGCCTTAGATGCAAAGGAGTGATGGTATGCAAAAATCTATCCCATCATGTACAAGATATGAATACTAGCTGGAGTAATAAGAACATCCTGTTAGGTCTCAAAACCGCAGGTTTTTAACCTTAAGAGGTTGCCAAGCTCTCTTGATGCTTTTGGCTCAGGACACGGGGAAAATATGGTTAAAACCCCCTTCACTTTAGGATCTGTCAGACCTAGGTGGGTATACCTTGACTATTAATGTAGACTTGTATGACCTTCACAATGGCATATGGGTGTGAAGTAGATGTGAGGCTGTGAACTATTCCTATGTCATGCCCACATTTTCCTTGTGGTCACAACACACATCGCACGTGTCATAGCCACATCTGTCATGTGGTTATGACACGAGATATGAAAAACTTTTCTCACACCATCCTAAAAACCCCTTTCGCATGCGTACGCATGCTCAACGGTGTTCTCTCATGGCGAAACACTATACTCATCGGCGGAATACAAGTACAATAGCGTGCAAACGGAAACATAAAGATCAACAAGAGGGTCGATACAACGCTGCTAACGTCATTGCAAGAGTGAGATTACCCAAGTTCTTAAATCGAACCCTCGGCAATGTTCGGTAGCAGAATGCCTTACGGCGTTAGTGGGAATTACGCTGCACTCATTTACGCACGTGGTTCGCTGATAGAGGAACCACTCCCCTCGACGCCTTGTTCCAACTAAACCGGCTAGTGATCTCCCTATTTAGTCATTTTTCAGCCAGGCACGGTTGTCTGTCTCCTCTCTTGTTTCCTGAAACATACTACTCCTATGACTTAGCATTTTCAACAAGGCGGTTTGGTTGCCCTCTCTTCCCTTTCCACAAGTTCTTAAGTTGGATTATATCTTTATCGCCCTTACCTTAACTATCTCTTAGTTCATTTAGTGTGTTTATATTTCGGTCTCTCTCTCTCTTTCATTTTCTATACTTTCTTTATGTGCATCCTGTCCTTTCTTCATGATTTACGTCAATCAGGGTTATCACTGCAGTTATTGTTGATATTAAACCTAATTTCAGGATGATCTAGGCCACAAAGGCTGGTTTACTATTTCGCTGGACTCAGTCTCCTAATCTTCCCGATCTAGGTTCCTCCTCTTCGTAAATGCTTAGTCAACTTGTACCTAAGCACAATTGACAGAAGGGTCCGTCAACTTAGTTCTCTTATCCCGTGTGAGATATGTCGCGCATTTTCTCCTCTGTGTTTTCCAATGTTGGTTTTTCCTTCTTCGGAACCTCTTACAGGTTTACATATGAGATCGTTTGCTACAGTTGAGATTAATATGGCCACAAGGATTGTCAGTGGTGGCTTCTTAAGTTTATTTCCAGTGTTCTTTTGAGTAAGGAGTTGTGTAATTTTCCTCTTCATTTTTCTGGGTGATTGTTAGTATGTTTTTAGTTGAAACTTCCGAGAAACTCTTTCCAGAGTATCACTGAATATTCCTAAACTCTCTTTACATTATAATTTTATTTTCTCTTGTTTAGAATTACTGTTGTTACTGTTACTCTTAATTACGATTCATACACTGTTTGTAACTCGTATGACGTTGTCAATAGATGTAGGTGGTTCACCACTTTATAAAACTCTGTTCATGGTAATATAGCTTCTTTGGTTGTTGTGTTCAACACTTAATAACATCTCCTGTGAGAA
Organism: Cunninghamia lanceolata; assembly: GCA_027924645.1. NCBI lineage: Eukaryota > Viridiplantae > Streptophyta > Pinopsida > Cupressales > Cupressaceae > Cunninghamia > Cunninghamia lanceolata. The sequence continues at coordinate 1,016,885 of BSBN01000810.1, read as the reverse complement.
TATAATTGTTATTTATATATATATATTTTTTTTTCTCCATATCCATGAAACATAGTTTATAACGATTTTTAACAAGAGCCCAATAATTTGGTTCATAGATTTACTCCTCTGTATGTTATATATATATATATATATATATATATATATAGATATATTTATATATATATATATATACATACATACATACATATATATAATATATTTATTTTAATGTCTATGAAAAGGACGAAATGGTTTACCACAACCTATATATATATATATATATATATATATATATATATATATATATATATATATATATACAGATATATACGCATTATTATATTAGTTATATAGCTATATACATAGACATATAGAATATATATATGCCTATATATAGAGCTATATAAAAATAAACAGCATTTAAATTCCAAATAACCCAAACATATGTTAGGGCCAAGCCCTGACATTTTATGTGCTGGAGTTACCACAGCCGACGGCGGCCATGGGCGGCGTGACAGAGGAGCGGGGTCGGGGTGGCCGCAGAGCGGCGGTCGGGAATTTATGGTGGCCGCAGAGCGGCGGACGGGGGTTTATGGTGGCCGCAAAGCGGCAGGCAAGATTCGCGGGAGGCATAAGGGTATGGAGGAGGGGGGAGATGTGGAGTGGGGCGGAGCCCCACCCACATTCCCACGACGTGGGGTGTGGGTGGGGCTCCGCCCCACTCCACACCTCCAAATATAACATAAAACCTGCGGTGGGGTTTTCTTCCCCACCGCCCATTGTAAATAACGACTGTGTATTTTGTTATCCGCGGCTTAATTTTTTTGACAGTCTTTCACCATTCGTTGATTATTATCAATAATAAAATATCTTCAAATATATATATATATATATATATTTATATATTCATATATAAATATATATATATATATGTATATATATAACAACGATAATATATTTATATATATATATATATATTCCATATATATATATATATATATCCCCTTTTTTTTTTTTATATAACAATTATAATTACTTTCAATTTCTCTATTATTTTCTAAAATGATAATTACTCAAAATGAGAAATATATATATATCTCTATATATATATTTATAAAGTATTTAGAGAAAAATATTATATTTGTATAATTCCAATTTCGACAATTTTTTTTTTTTTTAAATTCACTACTCTATGCATTTTCTCCAAATCAACCTATTATAAAGAAATTGTCATAACAATTAGATATATATATATATATATATATATATATATATATATATATATATATATATATATATATATCCCAATTTCACCAAATGATAAATAGCTCTTCCCTTATTATAAGTATAAATTTTCCATTGTTATAAACATATAAGACTTGTAAATTTACAAACAGATTATATTTACATGCTAGATTTCCTCTAATTCTTCTAAATTAACAGAATCCATTATTATGGAGAAAACTCAAATATTTAAAAACTGTCTTTTCCATTTCAACATTGAAAAGGAAACTAGCATTTCAACTAAAGAAGCAATTCCAAACTTTCAAATGTAAACAACTCAGATTAAGTTGCAAAAACGAACTTATTCTTTTCAGTAATACTTGAAACACAAAAATTGCTATTGAACAAAGGTTGCAAACATCCACTTAAAATTTAAGCACAGTCATATTACAACTTCTCAAACATGAATACCAACTTCCCAGATATGAACTTTCTCCTCCCAAACAGTATACAACTGAAAACTTATGACAACCAATAAAAGTCCAATAATAACAAGACCAGGGAGGTGATTTTCTTCACTCCCAGAATATCAGTAATTTACAACAATAACAAGAGAGGTGTTCTCTCTTCATTTCTATGAAATAATCCAGGCCTAATTCTCATGACAAGAAGATGATCTGTTTCTTCATAAATAGCCCACCAGAAGCTCCAAGAGAAAAAAAAAACCTGCGTATCAAAGACAAACAAAGAAGAAAAATACCACTCGTCTAGCTCTCCTCCCTACCGTAGACCCGCAAGAGGGTCACCCCCGAGCTAGGGAGACCATACTCACACCTGGGTACTCAAACACTCCACTTCACAACAGAAAGAACAACAATCCCAAAGCACACATACACCCGTGGCTATTTTACACAATACGGAAACTCAACTACAGTGAGTTTCATAAGGGGCAGGAGAGTGGATACACTCGACTCCAGAGTGTCACCCTGACAGATAAATGAACTCATATAAATTTCTCTTGGTCTCAACCAAGTGTGATCACAATTTGTAAGAAATCTGTATTTGACTCTCAAGTCAAAATACAGTCACAGATACATGCCCTCAAGGCTTTCAACATCCCAAAAGATGGAACAGGTATGCACCCGAGGAGGATCTCTCCTCCCCTACCCCAAACTTGATGAGCATTTCTCCCAAGTGGGAGACGCTCTGTCAAACACCCGACAAGAACCCCACAGAAAACAAATTTAAACACATATTCCAAACACATTTCATACACATTTCAGTTCTACCAAAACAAAGGTAAAATTCAGACCAACCTTGCAAAGCCCTCCTGGAATGAAGTTGTTGCAGAGTCCACAGAGTTCACTTCCAAGCTTAGCCACCAACTCCCTCTCCCTTCTCTATCTTCCAAACTAACTTCTCTATATTTGGTAAGGCCAAAAATGAAAGTTTTTCCCCAAAATTCAACTAACTCCCTCTCATCCCAAAATTTGAAAATAAATAACCCAAAATTCTCTTTCTTTCTAATTTTTGAGAAATGGGGAAGTGACACTTGTCACCTCCTCACCCTTCCCAAAAATCACTATTCTGTCCAGGTGGCTTATGTCACTCTCCATTCCCAAGGGTACTCCTTATTCCTTTCATGTGACTCCACTTTCTCATAGGAGAAATAAAAAAAAAGAGTTAAATGGGAACAAGACAGGTGACCCATGCCTCTTTCTCCTTTCTTCACATGGGTGTCCCCATAGTACATGGGGGAATCTTACTAAAGAAGAGGTAACTTTTACTAATGGATGGCATCTCTTATCTAGGGAAAAGTAGAGGGGATGGGTTGAGTGTTGGTACAACCCATCATGTCCCCTCCTACCTCCAATTTTCGCCACTTAACTTCAGGGAAAGGTTAAGTTGACTAGATGGAGGTTACTCAAGGGTTACCCATGCCAAATGGGCCCCTGGACCCATGGGGTAGAACCCAGGGTCAATTTTAACCCATACAAGACACCCCAGGTCAAGGTAAAGCACAAGAAAAAGGGCCTCATAATTTAAATAAAAATAGAAATTTCAAATTCAATCTCTTTACAACACTTACTTATAAAAATAATATTACATGAGGGTAACCTAACCCACTCGACCATACGAAAGACCACATTACATCATGACATCAAACACAAAGAGATCTTGGTTCATCGTGGAACCAGATCAGCTTAACAGGGAATAACAATTAACAAGGTGTGGAATGATCTCCGAAATCTGTGGTTTGATTAGTAGTCCCTGCACACTCAATTACAAGATCAGTAACCACATAAATTCATCATAGCCGAAGCAACTTAAATAACACATGCATTCTCATGCCTTAGTACAATCTAACATAATTAAAAATCATATTACAATTTTCCATCATCTCTAACATCTCTAATTCATTTTTCTGAAAAGTAACTTATCCAAACATCACCCAATTAGTTTTTTCCGAAAACATAATAAAGTTAAATAGTCTGACAAATTTCGGGAACTGCTATCCCACAAATATGAAAGTAACAATAACAGCACTGTAAAGAGTCATGACAACAGTAGTAAAAAGGGCGGTCCTCACATCCTACTACTAGAGTTTGAAATCTAGAAATGTGAATAAGATTTTGAAATGTTATTTTGTAATGACCAGTGCTTTATCTATTTTTGGGCAACAGAGTTAGGATATGCAGGATAGATGTATCCTCCCTCTTAGTTTAACTCTAATTATTTGGCACTTTTTAATTATTTATACCTTGTATAAACGTACAGGGTTGTAGGTCACCAGGCTCTTCTTACCAAATCCCAATGATATTTTTCCAGGTTACTATGATCAATTGAAAGGATTTTAATTCTAACAGGAAGGAAACCCATTAAGATGATCCATTCAAAGGATTTTAATTTCGAGCAGAAACTAGTAAACTGAAATCACTTAAGAGGACTTAAATCAACTTCTCTCAGAAACCTGTCAAGCAGATCATACGGAAGTAACAAAGGTGCTCTAATAAATTAAGTATATCCTTGATATATTGATGAAGGGGGCAAATGATAAAACACACAACATAAATTGCACACAGAAAATAGAACTTTCTTTACTGATTTGGGCAACTTATTACATTACAGAAGCTTAAATACAATTAGAGGAATCAACCCTCCATAGGCTGCAACACATTACAGCTTCCTATCACAAGACTCTAGAATCATCAGCCTTATGTAACCCCAAATCAACTAGGGTTTCTATTTTCCTGCCTATTCTTGACTCTACACTTGTCCCCTTAACTCTACTACTACCTAGAGTTCCCAAAAATGGTTATTAATAGCCTATTTGGCAGCCAACAACCTAATTTCAAAATTTGCATCTCCCTCCAAAAATAGGTCAACTTCTGGGAGCCATAACTTTTGATCTGGTTGTCTAATTGACAAACTGTTTTATGCATCAAAAAGATCGTGGAGTGCTCTACATGCTAATAACTCACTCTTCTAATTCTGGCCATTTTTAGGCCCGTACAAGGCCATTTAGTGCCTCAAACCTGAGTTTGAATAATTTTTGAGTTTTTTTTGGGAAACAAAAACTTTAATACCTTTCAGCTCACAAATGATCTTTGCGTGATTCCTTTGCCAAAGGTCTTATTTTTCAGTTATGAATATTCCTATAAATTTTCACTTCAATCTGTGTCTGAATGTAAAAAGAGTACGTTGCTATTTTTAACAGTTTGGAAAAACTGAAAGTTCTACATCATTATTCAAGCGATTATGGAACCAAAACCACAAATTTTGAAACGAAATGGAAAGAACATCAACAATTTTGAAACACATCTTTTTTTGGGTGATACAAGATTACCCTTACACCACTAGATGCTCTTGCATTAGACACCCACGGTAATTTGAGAAGTGACCCTGTCACGTCTCAGGTGTTTGTGTGAGGAAAACCCAAACGGTCAACCTCTGCCTTAGACAACCAAGAAGAATCTTCAACATGCCTTCCTTTCCATTTCACCAGATATTCTTCATATTGCCTATTTAGAGTACTTATTCCCACATGGCTATCCAAGATCTCTTCTATCTCCTCTATTGAAGTAGATGCCAGAATACTCCACTGTTCTTCTGTTGGTCCATCCTCTGTTCCACCTTAATGATATTCTGATAAATCAACAATGTTGAAAATAGGGGAAATGTTGATCCCACTTGGCAGCTTTACCTCATATGCATTTCCTGAATCATGTTTCTTCAAAATTCTGCATGGTCTAAATTTCTTCATTTTTAGCTTATTGTAGGTTCCAATTGGGAACCTTTGTTTTCTCAAGTGAACCATGACTTCATCTCCTACCTAGAATCCCTTATATCTCCTCTTCTAATCTGCCTTAGCCTTGTACTGAATATTCATCTTATTAATGTGTCTTTTCATCTCTTCATGCAAATTCTTCATGTGTTCTGCAAAGTCTTCAGCCTCAGCACTTGTCTTTTCTCCTTTGTCCAGACTCCTTAATTCTGAAGCATTTCTTAGACTATTCCCATATACAATTTGGAATGGTGATTTACCAATACTCCTGTTGATAGAATTGTTGTAAGCAAATTCTGCCTGTGGTAAAATCAAATCCCATCCCTTGGGTATACCTCCTACTAAGCATCGTAGCAGGTTACCCAAACTCCTATTCACCACTTCCGTCTATCCATCAGTCTGTGGATGGTGTGCAGAATTGAACTTCAAATCTGTCTTCAACTTCTTCCATAATGTCCTCCAGAAATAACCAACAAATTTGGTATCTCGATCTGAAACTATGCTCTTTGGTAGACCATGTAATCTCACCACCTCCCTAAAAAATAACTCTGCAATATGAACCGCATCATTAGTCTTCTTGCAAGGAATAAAATGTACCATCTTCAAGAATCTGTCCACCACCACAAAAATGGAATCATGTCCTCTCTATGTCCTTGGTAAGCCAAGAACAAAATCCATACTAATATCATCCCTTGGCTTCTTTGGTATAGGTAATGGTTGATATAGCCCTATATTTTGACTTGTTCCTTTTACCATTTGACACAATCTGCAGCTCTACACAAATTTCCTCACATCCTGCTACAACTGTGTCCAATAATAATTTTTACCAACAATAGCAATGTTCTTATTTCGACCAAAGTGTCTAGCCAATCCTCCACTATGCTTCTCATTAATCAGGTTCTCTCTCATGGAACTCCTTGGATTGCACAACTGGCTTCCTCTAAACAACATGCCATCTTGGATTATGAAATCCAACCATTTTGTCCTGTCCAAAGTAACAGGTTCCAAATAAGCTTTCCAGGCCTCTACAAAATCTGAATCTTTAGGATACAAACTTTTGAGCTCATCGAATCCAACAACTTCTATCTGCATTTCTGTCAACAAATTTTTCCTTCTGCTCAAGGCATCTGCAACTCTGTTGGACTTCTCACTCCTATGCTTCAAAATAAAAGTATAGCTCTGCAAAAACTCAACCCATTTTAAGTGCCTTTGATTCAACTTTCCTTGACTATTAAGATACTGCAAAGCTTGATGATCAGTATATAAAACAAACTCCTTTGGCAACAAATAATGTCTCCATTTATTCAAAGCCTGAACTATTGCATAAAACTTCTGATCATAAACAAAATACTTTTTCTTGGCATCATTAAGCTTCTCACTAAAATAGGCAATGGGCTTACCTTCTTGACTCAAAATAGCTCCTATAGCACTGTCACTAGCATCACAATATACTTGAAACACCTTATTGAAATCTGTAATTGCCAAAATAGGTTGCTCTGTGACTTTCTACTTCAATGTATCAAAGATTTTGTCTGCTCCTTTAGTCCATCTAAATTCTTTTGTATCCCCTCTCATTGTCTCAGTTAGGCATGCACAAATGCTACTAAAATTCCTGATAAACTTTCTATAAAAACTTTCCAAACCATGAAAAGATCTTACCTCTGTGGCACTCCTTGGCATAGGCCATTCAAGGATAGCTCTCACCTTCTCTGGGTCCATCCTAAGACCTTCCTCTAAGACAACAAATATTAGGTATACCAACTCCTTCTTTGCAAAACTACATTTCTTTAGATTAATCAACAACTTCTCCTCCCTCAGCTTCTCTAAAACTCTTCTGATATGCATCATATGCTCATCCCAAGTCTTACTAAAAATCAAAATATCATCTAAATGAACAATAACAAAACTTCCCAAAAATTCTTTCAATACCTCATTCATGAGCCGCATGAATGTGCTTGGTGCATTGGTTAGCCCAAATGGCATGACTAACCACTCATACAAACTTTGTTTGGTTTTGAAGGCTATCTTCCACTCGTTTCCTTCTTTGATATGGATCTGGTGATACCCACTCTTCATGTCAATCTTTGTGGAGTACTTGGCTCCACTCAAGCAGTCCATTATGTCATCCACTCTAGGCAATAGGAATCTATACTTGATCATGATCTTATTGATGGATCAAAAATCTGTACACATTCTCCATTTTCAATCTTTCTTTGGTGCTAGTACTGCAGGTACCACACATGAACTTAGGCTCTCCCTTATCAATCCCTTCCTTAACAACTCTTGAACTTGTATGTTCAACTCTTCACTCTTTACATGAGTCATTCTGTGGGCTGCCTTATTCGACAAACTAGCTCTTGGTATCAAATCCATTTGGTGACTTATCTTCCTCACCAGTGTTAAACCTTCTGGTACATTATCAGAGGTAATATCCTAAAATTCTTCCAACATTTCTGAGACTTCTGTTGGTACATCTTCACATTTCTTTTGAGTTATCTTGGGAATCAATGCAAAACAATGACGCTCATGCTTCATACCCTCCAAAAATTTCCTACCATCTACCAAGCAAATTCTGGTAGTACTACATACCTTTTCTTCCACCTCCTTCAAGGGCTTCAACTTATGATGAACTCCATTCTTTGTTAGGGAATATGTGTTTACACAACCATCATGGATAGTGCTTCTATCATACTACCATAGCCTCCCCAACAACATATGACATGCATCCATTGGTATGATATCACACAACACCTCATCATGGTAGTCCCCAATCTTAAACTTCACTAAACATTGCTCATTGACCAAAGCTTTGTGGTCCTTCTGTATCCATGCAATCTGATATGGATGTGGATGCTTTCTTCTTGTCAACTTGAACTTGTTAACCATCTCCTCTGAAACAAGATTGTTAGTACTTCCACTATCAATAATAATGTCACAACACTTACCTTCACATTTGCACCTTGTGTGGAATAAACTCTTCCTCTGATTGGGTTCTTTCTTCTCATTTAACAAAGTTGTTTTGACAACTAGGGTTTCTCCCCTTTCAGCATCTTCAGAACGCTCAGATTTTGCATCTTCATCTACATGTAAAACTCATGCATTACCTTCAGGTCTTCTATTTTTCCTTCCTTAATGTTGTGGACACTCATATGCTCAATGCCCTTCTTCTCCACATTGGAAACAGGTTCCTCTGAAACCTTCTCTTCCAGGTCCTTGCCTAGGTCTGCCTCTTCCTCTTCCTCTTTGCTCACCATTGTTCTGGTCACGAGGGTGGTAGGTATTATCTCCTCTCTAATTTCAACTAGTGCCGGCTTCTTTACTTTTCTTTGAATCTTCATTTCAGCCCCCATAGGGTCTTCCACTAGTCCTTCCACCTTGACCTCTTCCCCTTTGCTTGTTGTCAAATCTTTTATTTAGATTCTCTTCCACCTTCAGGGAAAACTGGTATGCATCTTCTATGGTGGTCTTAACCCATTAATGTAATGGGCTACCTTCTCCTTATTAGGTTCTACATGGCTTGTCTTAATGGTAATCTTATAAAACTCTTCTGTATACTCCTTGATTGACTTGTTACCTTGCTTCAATCCTTGTAGCTTCTTCAACAACTCCATCTCATAGTCCACAAGAATGAACTGCTTCTTCAGTTTCTCCACCATCTGATCCCATCTGGTGATCTTTCCTTTTCCTCTTCTATTCCTCTCTAATTGGACCTCCTTCCACCAAATACTGGCATGGCCCTTCAACTTTGTTTTTGCAAACTTGACCCAATCTGGGTCTTTCACATCTTCATACTCAAAATATCCCTCCATGTCATTGATCCAATCAATAAGCTGTTCCAGATTCAAATCTCCAGAATATGTAGAAACTTCAATCCTAGGCCTCTTTTCGATCTTCGAAATGGCCCTCAACAACCTAATTTCTGCAGAATCTCCTGTAGCTTCTTGTTCTTCCTCAGATAGCTCTTCTTCAACTTCATCCTCGCTTTCTTCTCTTGTTCTCGGATCAAACCCTCTTCGCAGCTCCTCTTGCAATGCATCATTTGCCTTTGCAAAGCTCTAAAACCCACTTTTGTCAAAGCATTCCTCCTAATACAATTTCTTCATGGAGGCATCTTGATCTCCGCAGCAAACCCACAATCTCAGGTCCTAGTGCAAACTGCCTCACGGTCGGCAATCTGTCTACACACTCAGGAACCCTTGCTCTGATACCACTCGATGAAGGGGGTAAATCATAAAATGCACAACAATAGAAATTGCACACAGAAAATAGAACTTTCTTTATTGATTTGGGCAACTTATTACATTACAAAAGCTCAAATACAATTAGAGGAATCAACCCTCGATAGGCTGCAACACATTACAACTTCCTATCACAAGATTCTGGAATCATCAACCTTCTGTAACCCCAAATCAGCTAGGGTTTCTATTTTCCCACCTATTCTTGAATCTACACTTGACCCCTTAACTCTACTACTACCTAGGGTTCCCAAAAACGGTTATTAATAGCATTTTTGGCAGCCAACAACCTAATTTCAAAATTTGCATCTCCCTCCAAAAATAGATCAACTTCTGGAGCCATAACTTTTGATCTGGGTGTCTGATTGATAAACTATTTTATGTGTTAGAAATATCATGGAGTGATCTATGTGCTAAGAACCATCTCTCATGGTTCTGTCCATTTTTAGGCCCGTATAGGGCCGTTTAGTGCCTCAAACCTGAGTTTGAATAATTTTTAGGCACTTTTTGGGAAATGGAAACTTTAATATCTTTCAACTTGCAAATGATCTTTGCCTGATTCCTTCGCCAAAGGTATTATTTTTCTGTTATGAAGCTTCCTGTCAATTTTCACTTTAATCTGTGCCCAAATGCAAAAATTCTAAAAATAGCAGGTTGCTATTTCTAGCAGTTTGGAAAAAACTAAAAGTTCTACATCATTATTCAAGCGATTATGGAACCAGAACCACAAATTTTGAAAAGAAATGGAAAGAAGATCAACAATTTTGAAACACATCTTTTTTTGGGTGATGCAAGATTGCTCTTACACCACTGGATGCTCCTGCATCATATATTAATTTAAATAATAAAGGAAAACTATTCTGGAGACATCACAGATAACACATATGAGTAAACATCGACAAATAATTAAATAACAGACTTTGAAACACCTGGTTATAATATTCCTTCCATTGCATTGCTTCAAAATTTATTACAATATGTCTTCATTTTTATCTATTGCCTAATCTACTAATTGCTGCTGATGTTTCTATTTCTGATGATGATTGATTATATTTCTATCTTCATAAATATCTTGTATTTTTAGGGATATGACCCTTTACACATCTGTTCAGTGTAGCTTTTCATTATCTTTGGCAAGAATAAAATATTTAATTCTTCATGCTAATTAATTATTATTCTTCATCTTTGTATCTCAGTGAAGATTAATTTTAATGATAATTATTATCATTTCTCCTTGCTGGCAATTTTCATGTTTTAGATTCTCTTGGTGAAAAATGATCTACATTTACTTGTGTGCACCTTCACAAAATACCCTTCGGGTAAAATAATTACCCATTCCCAAATGTCCTTTGTGAAAAATACTTTATTGCACTTCACCATTAGTGAAATTTATTTTCCTAAGATGATTATTTATGTGGTGACTTCAATATTTTTTCCTAAAAGTGTCCACCACACTTCAATGCAATAAAGTTTATTTTTATGATTTTATACTTCTCCTATTTTTGGTGTTTCGAAGAGACTTCTGAATCACTCATTCCAATATTAACAAGTCACTCCAATATTATTATTTTTTATACTTTTACCTCAACATTATTTATTAATTATACCTTCCGGGCCCACTTCAATAATCTCTCATGGAAATAATATTCTTTTTAATGATTTAAATAATGTATTATATACTCTGTTTATCAAATTCTTCTTTTCTTTTAATTAAAGGGACAACAAAATTCATCACTCCGATATAGAAGACTCCCGCCAATTTTAGGGTTTGTTGCTATCTATGTAAATCTTGGAACTATTGATAAGAATATTGCTATTTCTATGATTGCATTCCATCCAATCCAGTTTGAATTCCTTACCCCATGGTATTGGACATATGCTTGTGGATCCCCATGTAATGTTAAAGAGGTAATTTTACGATGCAAGGACATGAATAGCAGATACAAACATGATCTTACTCCTCTTCACATTGCAGACATCAGGGGAAATAGTGAAATTGTGCAAAATCTTCTTAATTATAGAGAATAGCAGATGTAAAGAATTCAACTCAAAAATCACCATTGTTAGAAGGAGCATCTTATGGACATGTTGAGATAGTCAAAATGCTTCTTTCATTTGGAGCAAACACAGAGATTGCAGATGTGAGAGGTTACATAGCCTTACATGTTGCAACTTCTGGCAGATGTCCATGCATCACATATCCTCCTATCATTGTGTTCCATGAGATCAAATTATGTTTATGAATTCTTTCAAATAACCACTGTGCATGATCTATTCATCCACATTTTGCATACATATCAATCAAAGTATTTCAAACTATAATATCTGACAAAAATTCCCACTCCGCTTTCAGTGGTCCATACACTGTTTCAAAGTTCTCATTTTGGGTGGGCTAGGAGGATGATGGTGCACGTCATGGACTCTGCCTATCACATTTTCTTGAATGTTTCTAGTAAAATTCTATGCAATCTCCATGCTTCCACCTTTTAGCATAAGTGTCTACCAACATTCTTCCAAATATAAAAAATCCCAATTCCATGATGGTTGGTGATACTTTGTTTTAGAGATCTCATTTTGGCATGGGCAAAGAAGGGATGCTGACAATTGTATTTGCTTGAAAGTTTCTCAATTTTTTTTCTACAAATTCATTTTGTATGTATGCTGCAATTATTTCAGTGTATGAGGCCACATTACCTTGAGGCACATTGTCAAACTATTTACACACCTTGTTTATGTGCACATTCTGCTAGAGCATTTTTCACTATAATATCTAAAAAATCCTATTTTCATTATGCTCTAATGTATGCCCATATCCTATTCGAAAGATCCCATTGTCTTACACACTGGACTTCATCAAAAACAATTCGAGCAAGTAGGTCCCTTCGATGCAAACTTTCAAGATGCCTTAGTAAATGATCACTTTTTGCAATCTTTTCTAGTATGACATACATCAATTTGTTGCTGCTCTCGCCACTCCATGTTTGCACTAAGATATGTTACAGGGATTTTTTTCCTGGGAAAGATACATGATTTGATCTTGAATGAGTGAGACAAGAGGGGAAACTACAAGAGTCATACTAGGGCAAACAATAGATGATAACTGATAAGTAAGGCTTTTTCCACCACCAGTAGGCTTCAAAACAAATACATCATGTCTACTCATTGTTACTTTTGATCACTTCTCTTTGATTTGGTCGAAAAGAATGATTGCCAAAGATTTTTATATTGTTTACCTTTATCTCTCGAGTCTAGGGGAAATATTTTCTGATCCATTTTTTTACCACTAGACCCTTCTGTGTAAATATGGGAAGAACATATACAACATCCTTAGCTACAAGACCAATTAAGTCATGGTCTAATAACTCAACCAATATGTAATATTGAAGGCAACCCTGTGAGTAACCACAAAGCATATGTGTCATTGATCTTGATTATACCATAGATACTAATGCAAACTTATATTTTCAACATCTTGTGCTACACTAAAACCCTTATGACTTCATGACAATGTGAAGTATGCCATGTCTCATTGTGAGCTCGGCTAAATTTTTTTTTGTTTTGAAAAAAGTTTTGTTCTGAGTTGATCTGGGACTGCATCCATGTTAGATTTAGGACAAACAAATGAGAGGGGGGGTGAATCAGTTGTCCAAAACTTTCTTCCAATTAAACACTTAAATCCACTTTGTAATTCAGCAGCATAATAATAACTCAATCATGGAAATACAATGCATTAAATCAAGAGCAGAAACACATTAACACATGAGACACCAAGATTTTGATGTGGAAAACCTGGTTAAGGGAAAAACCATGGGGTGACTAACCTAAGAATGTATTCTCTGTTAGAAGAATAGAAAGAACCAAATGGCACATGCCAATTAGGGCTCACTACCCGAGCACACTGCTCACAAGAGGCTCACTACCTACAGGAGACACACTATCTATAGAATAATAAGTATTACATACTTGAACTAAAGAATAGCATCTTCACCATGCTTGAGTCAGTTCTATTTAAGCCCAATACTTCTGCTCTACCTTTTTCTCTCCTCCTTGCTACCACACTCTCATCTCGACATGATGCATTTGAAATGACTTTACAATCCCTTATTTATACAAGACATCGACTTAGGAATAATCATCCAAGTCGGCATACATTACAGAGAAAATACATAAATACAAAAAGACTTCATGCGGATCAACACACTGTCGGCCACACAAATCTAAGACTTCAATCTTCATTTAAGAACATGCCAATCCTCACATAACATCTTCAAGATTATCCACAGGAGGTGTAACTCATCCGATCAGCTAGAGTTAGGAAGAACATCATCATCTGGAAGTTATTCTTCAATTGCGAGCTCAAACTCCAATGCAGACCACCAACATGAATGGGACACGATCCAAAGACCTCCACAAGCTTTCCTGAATCACCAAGAACATCCACACTACATTTGCTTACTAAAATCCTTATCTCCTTCATCGAGAACCTCAAGAACACAGTCTGTCATCATTGTCACAATGGAATAGATGCTTGCAGACCTCCAGACCATGAACCAATTGAGTTGTCAATTCACATTGACTTCCTGAACACTACACCGAATCCACAGAACAATATATTTCATTTTCGGATCTCACCAGACCTATCTATGTCACTCTATCACTAGTGAACATCTGTCAGAACCGGTTTTACTTGAGCAACCACAACTTCTTCAGATCTTCATGCGAACCTCTGAAATCTTTACCGGATCATCTTAATACACATATCTACAAACCCTTTGATGCGCATCCTTTGATCTTCATCTTAGCTAGGATCTTTAGCTCACTATCTTCACTATTCTTCTCTGTTCCTAATTAGGACTAATTTTCTCAATATCCTCAACACACAACTCATCCAATCCTTATCATCAATGCAATAGGAGTATGTTGACATGAATGAAAACACTAGTTAGTCCCATACTTAGAGCAATCTCCCCCTTTGTCATTGATGACAACATATGATGTGAAAAACTATTTTGACCATCAAGACAAGAACATTTTCTCAATGACACAACTCCCCCTATCAACAACAACCATTCAGATGTCTTCTCTTCTTTTACTGCTCCCCCTTTGATCAGCAACCACTTATTTTTCACATGTCTTCTCTCCCCCTTTTACATCAATGGCAAAGGGCACATACTTGCAACTTTAACACTTCAGAATCATATCAGCTGTTCCCCCTGAGTAGCAGCTTACAAAACATCAATCTGGATCACAAGATATGACTGTGAGATCCACTGGACTGATGCACATCAGTGCATCTTAATTAAGAACTAGAGGGACAATAACCCCTAACTTCTCCCTGAGATACTCAAAAGAATCCTTAGGAAGAGGTTTAGTAAAAATATCTACAATCTGATCCTTGGAAGGCACAAACTCCAATCTAACCTCATTCTTGTTCACTTACACTCTCAAAAAGTGAAACTTGATGGATATATGTTCTATCTTTGAATGCAACACTGCATTCTTTGATATATTTATTGCACTTGAATTGTCACAGAAGATTGTGATAGGTTTCTCATACTCCACTCTGATGTCTCTTAACATTTACTTCATCCACAATACTTGAGTGCAACTACCTGCTACTGCAATATATTCTACTTCTGCAGTGGATAGAGATATTGCCTCTTGTTTCTTGCTCAGCCAAGAAACCAATTTCTTTCCCAAAAAGAATGTTCCACCACGGGTACTCTTCTGGTCATCCACATCTCCTACCCAATCCGCGTCTATATATGCATGAAGAAAGAAATTATGATCTCTAGGATACCACAAACCAAACTCAACTATCCCTTTTAGATACCTAAAAATCCTCTTGATTGCCATGACATGAGATTCTCTATGATCAGCTTGAAATCTATCAACAAGACCAACAACATTCATAATATCAGGTCTAGTTTGAGTGAGATACAACAATCCTCCAATCATTGACCTGCACTTTTTCTGATCAGCCTTAGGAGAGTCATCATCTTTGCTCAATTTACATCCGGTTGCCATGGGAGTACTCATTGGTTTTGATTCTTCCATCCCAAATTTCTTCAGCAATTCTTTCACTTATTTGGTTTGAGAAATGAAGATTCCTTTCTTAGTTTGAATGATTTGCAAACCCAAGAAGAAATTTATTTCCCCAAGCATGGACATCTCAAATTCACTTTTCATTTGATTTGCAAAAGTTTTGCACATACTAGCTCTTCCTCCAAAAATGATATCATCAACAAATACTTCAACAATCAAGATATTTTCATGATCAATTTTGAAGTACAAATCACTGTCAGCAGTACCTTTAATGAAACCAATCTTCAAAATATGCTTATCCAATCTTTCATACTGGGCTCTTAGGGATTGCTTGAGTCCATACAATGCTTTCTTCAACTTGTAGACCATATCACCATGATCAGACAATTGAAATCCATCTGGTTGCTCTTCCAAGTCACCATTCAAGAAGGTAGATTTGACATCCATCTAATATACTTTGAAATCCTTGAGGATAGCAAAAGCAAGAAATAATCTGACTACTTCAATTCTTGCCACCGGAGCAAAAGTTTCTTCAAAATCAACTCCTTCTATTTGAGAGTAACCCTTGCAAACCAATCTGGCTTTATTTCTGATTACTTCACCAACTTCACTCAGTTTATTCTGGAAAACCCATTTGGTTCCAATCACATTCTTGGTTTTAGGTTTGGGATCAAGATCCCATGTGTGATTCTTCTCAATTTGCATTAGCTCTTCCTCCATTACTTTAGTCTAGTTTTCATCATTGCAAGCTTCATTCACTGTCTTAGGTTCAACTTTTGAAATCAGACAATACTCTTCTGAGTCTTGAGCAATCCTTCTTCTTGTTTGTACCCCTTTGCTTTTATCACCTATGATCTGATCCTCAGAGTGATTCAGTCTTACATACCTGGGAACTTTGGGAGTTTCTTACACTTCTGATTCTTGAACAGGCTCATTCAAGCTCAACTCTTCTACCTGATTTACTAGATTAGTCTGAATCTAAATTTCAGAAGGGGCTTGGACTCCTTGAATCAGAACATCATTCTGATCATCTTCATCATATTCATAAAACCTTGAGGGTTTTTCAATTCCTTCATCAACCTTCACATTTGTACTTTCTATAATCTTTCTCAGTCTCTTGTTATAACACCGGTATGCTTTTCTTTGAGTAGAATAGCCCAAGAATATTCCTTCATCACTTCTAGCATCAAATTTTCCTAAATCTTCATCTCTCTTAATGTAACATTTGCTACCAAAAACTCTAAAATACCTCATTGTGGGAGTGATGCCAAACCAAAGTTCATAAGGAGTCTTATCGGTATTGCTTCTGATTTGTACTCGATTGAGAGTATAGACTGCAGTGCTTACATCTTCTCTCTAATAGATCTGAGGAACATTTGCTTCCATCATCATGGTTCTAGATGCTTCCTGGATGGTCTAGTTCTTTCTCTCTACTACTCCATTATGCTGTGGAGTCCTAGGATTAGACAACTATCTCTTTATTCCATGTTTCTCATAGAACTCTATGAACTCACCAGATGTGAATTCTCCACCTCTATTAGACCTCAGACATTTTAATTTTAATTTAGTTTCATTCTCCACCATAGCCTTGAATATTTTGAATTTCTCAAGAGCCTCTAATTTCTCTTTCAGAAAAGTAACCCACATCATCCGGGAATGGTCATCAATTAATAACATGAAGTATCTATCACCTTGCACACTCCTGATTCTTGCCGGACCACATAGATCAGTATGAACTAAGTCCAATAATCCGGTAGAAGATTGTTCCTTATTCTTGAATGAGACTCTACTTTGTTTACCCAACTGACATTCTTTGCACAAACTATTTTGTAGGTTTCACCAATTTTGGAAGATCTCTTATAGCCTGAGTGTTGCTTATCTTGATGATATTATCAAATTTCACATGACACATTCTCCTATGCCATAACCAACTCTGATCAATTTAAGCAAATAAGCAGCTGTTACTAGTACCAACCAAGTGGAAGATATTACCTTTTGTTTGAGTACCAGATGCAATATCTATTTCAAAACTTTCAAAAATCTTTCTTTTTCCATTCTTGAATTGGAGATCATAGCCTTTGTCCACCAACTATCCAACACTAAGAAGAGTGTGCTTCAGACCTTCAACATATAGTACATTACTGGTTTTGTTCTTTCCATCAAAAGAAATAGTTCCTCTACCTTTGATTCTACTAGCAGAATTATCACCAAATTTTACCACTCCTCCTTCATACCTTTCCAAATCTATAAACTTGTTTTTGTCACCTGTCATATGGTAAGAGAATCCACTGTCAATGACCCAATCATCCTTTTCTTCAACTTGGGCAGCTATAGCTCTTTCCACAATTTTATAATTGACAGATACAGAGGGCATTGGATCTTCTTCCTTGTGTCAATGAATACCCAGTCACTTCCAGATTTGTTTCCTATCTCTGATTCATCATCTATTACTCCTTCATTATCATCATCTTCATGAACATAGTAACAATTCTTTTGGAACCTTGATCTGTTAGGATTTGGCCTTGAAAATCTTTTCGAACACCTTGAGGCAAAATGACCAATCTTATTGCAGTTAAAACACTTAAAAGACAATTTTCCTTCATACTTACCAGATCCCCTTGGTAATCTTTTTGCAATAACGGCTTCAAGTTGAGCAGCTTTTGCTTCTTCTTCTTCCAGGTCTTTTCTTGCTTTTTCATAGCATGATAGTTTCCTTGAAGAGTTCTCTCTTGGATCAAACCTTTGTTTACCTTTTATAGAGGGACTGGCTTTGAATGTAGATTCAGTCTTGGGGGGCATCTCCAAACTCAGTCAATTCAATTGCACCCAATTTACCATCCAATTGATCTCTTGTGACACCTGAATGGGCTCTGAATTCTTCAATGGAAGCAACCTTGCATTTGTAAGAAGTAGGAAGGGATCTGAGAACTTTGCCAATAATCTCATCTTCATCCAAGACTCCACCAGCACATCTAATGCCACAAACAAGCTCATTTACTCTTAGCATAAAAGTAGTGATATTTTCATCTTCTCTCATCTTCAGATTTTTGAATTTTCCTTTCAGACTCTATAGCTTTGCACATTTAACATACTTGTCTCCTTCATACAGAAGTTCTAGTTTTTCTCAAATCTCAAAAGCAGCTTGTAGGTCAACAACATTTGTCAGCTCTAAATCAGACAAGGCACTTAGAAGAGCTTCTTTAGTCTGCAGATTGTTTTCAACATCTGCAATTTCATCTACACATTTCGGTCCATTCTGTGGAGGAGTATACTTCTTTGAAGCCATGGACCAGTACCGCATTCCCATACATTGCAAGTGACATTGCATGTGACTTTTCCAAAGAGTAAAATTGGTTCCATCAAACTTTGAACTATCCTTCTTGTAGGATGACATCTTGGATCACCTCAAGTGGTTAAGCTCCTTTTAGAGGAACTTGGCTCTGATACAAATTGTTAGATTCAGGACAGACAACTGAGAGGGGGGCTTGAATTAGTTGTCCAAAACTTTCTTCCAATTAAACACTTAAATCCACTTTGTAATTCAGTAGCATAATAATAACTCAATCATGGAAATACAATGCATTAAATCAAGAGCAAAAACACATTAACACATGAGACACCAAGATTTTGATGTGGAAAACGCAGTTAAGGGAAAAACCATGGGGTGACTAACCCAAGAATGTATTCTCTATTAGAACAATAGAAAGAACCAAATGGCACATGCCAATTAGGGCTCACTGCCCGAGCACACTGCTCACAAGAGGCTCACTGCCTACAGGAGACACACTGTCTACATAATAATAAGTATTACATACTTGAACTAAAGAATAGCATCTTCACCATGCTTGAGTCAATTCCATTTAAGCCCAATACTTTTGCTCTGCCTTTATCTATCCTCCTCGCTACCACACTCTCATCTCCACAAGATGCATTTGAAATGACTTTACAATCCCTTATTTATACAAGACATCGACTTAGGAATAATCATCCAAGTCGGCATACATTATAGAGCATACACATAAATACAAAAAGAATTCATGCAGATCAACACACTGTCAGCCACATAGATCTGAGACTTCAATCTTTATTTAGGAACACGCCAATCCTTACATAACATCTTCAAGATCATCCGCAGGATGTGTAACTCATCCGGTTGGCCAGAGTTAGGAAGAACATCATCATCTAAAAGTTATTCTTCAATTAAGAGCTCAAACTCCAATGTGGACCACCAACACGAATTGGACATGATCCAAAGACCTCCACAAGCTTGCCTAAATCACTGAGAACATCAACACTACATCTACTTATTGAAATCCTTATCTCCTCCATCGGGAACCTCAAGAACATAGTCTGTCATCATTGTCACAATGGAATAGATGCTTACAGACCTCCAGACCGCAAACCAATTGAGTTGTCAATTCACATTGACTTCCTAAACACTTCACCAATTCTACAGAACAAGATATTTCATTTTCGGATGTCATCAGACCTATCTGTGTCACTCTGTCACCTCTGAACATCTATCAGAACTGGTTTTACTTGAGCGGCCACAACTTCTTTAGATCTTCATGCGGACCTCTGAAATCTTTATTGGATCATCTTAAGACACATATCTACAAACCCTTTGATGCACATCCTCTGATCTTCATCTTAGCTAGGATGTTTAGTTCACTGTATTCATTGTTCTTCTCTATTCCTAATTAGGACTAATTTTCTCAATATCCTCAGCACACAGCTCATCCAATCCTTATCATCAATGCAATAGGAGTATGTCGACATCAATGACAACACCAGTTAGTCCCATACTTGCAACAATCCATATGTATCTGGCATGAAAAATTTGAAGTGGGTAATCATTAAGATTTACTTTCTGACACATTTGTGTAGTGACCAAAATAGTCCAAGTAGCATCTAGAATCATCTTAGAAAACTAGTCAGACTATCTCCTGGAGTGATAAAAATGCAAAGGCATGTAGACTTTTGACCCAAGAATTTAGTGCAACAAATGGTTTGGAAAAATGCATCTTGAGGTGAAAGATACCCACATCCAAAGTAGCCCACTTAGCCTTTTCTGCAACTATACTTGTTAAAACCTAATTAGGGCTCACCAACTTGTCATTTTGAAAAAAGAATCAAATCTGATTCTGGGAAGCTACAACCTGGGGGATTATCTCATCTAGGTCCAATGAATATGTGTGCAAGAGGGTTCTTCACCAATCCACTCTTGTCATGAAATATTAAAGTCCAAAGTTGACCTCTTTGCAACTTTCTGGTAATGTAGATGTAAAAACAAGACTATTTGCATTTGCTTTTAATTTTGAAAAAATAGTAAATGAGATGCTAGGGTTTTGAAAACTAGTGTGAAAGTAGATTATCATAGGGTAAATTTGGAACACTAATTGGCTCGTCATGAAAATCATCCGGTTGCTAGATATTAGCCTCCAAAAGTGACCTCCCAGGTAGATTTCACACTGCGCAAACAACAAACTTCACTAGAACCCTCCAACTTGATGCTTGAAAACCCAATCAAATCTGATCATGGGAGGCTAAAATCAGATATGCATACTCATATATGGTAAATAAACATGTTTGCAAAGTGGTTTAGCATAGGAGTGAATAGGTTTCAAGTTATAGTTCTCCAAAGTAGGCTCCTGAGGTAGTTTTTTCAGGTGCATTTTTGAGTGCTGCATTCAAACTTTTTTTTTTAAATCATGGGAACCTAAAATTTTAGGTTCCAATAGTGGCTCTTGCTTGGGGATGTATTCCCCTTGTGGGCATAGCAAGATCCCAGATCTTTGGGGAGCAGACCTGGTGCCTACTCCATTGGGCAATAGAGTCAAAAATCCTTCTCTACCCTAAACTAGTATAGTTTGAAGAACCACATCATGGCTAATGGCACAAGGCCACTAGAAAAAGTAAAGCCCATATTTCTCTCTATCATACACTTGGTTTTCATCATGTTGTAGTGAAATCAATCTAAGAATTTTATTAAAATCTGCTTGGTTGAATCTATTCATATCTTTGATGAATCTACCATGCTCAAAGTTACCGGTGCATTTTCCATTACTAGGTATCTGAAAACTACACATAATCTAAAAAATATCATTTTTATGTGACAACAGACCCAATCTCTATGTGATATCTTATGTAATTATACTTGCTATCATTCACCAAAGGATGGCTCTCTATCTGAACTAGGCAGAAGAAAAAATTAAACTGCATTTGACATTTATCCTCCTCAATGTTGGAACCATCCCTAGATTTAGCAAGAGTATGCATTTCTAGAGAACTGTTGCAATGAAATTCACAACCACTAGCTGTCTCTATTTCATAAGAATGTAATCTTGATTTTGCTCTTTCACACTCATGATACAGTTTATCATTATTGTCACCTGAAGTACTTTCATTGTCAAAGCAATGTATGTTGGGCACAAAATTTTAGAATCATCCTTATGTGCATATCTCTGATATTCTATAGTGAGTAATTCTAAAATTTGTTCACTATTGAGTGAACATGCCTCCTCTTCATTTACCTCATTACCAATTTCACCTCTTTTACTATCACCACAATACTCAAGATTAGATATAACTATTTCCTTAGCATGATTATTTCATTCACAAACTGACATATCACACCGATTATGTGAAAATGCTCCATCCTCATCACAACATGGATTTGAGAACACATGAAATTCTTGTTCTAGCACACATTGACAAAGAATCATTTCATCTTCTTCTGTTATGTCATCATACAAGGGGTTTGAATAGATCTGAAAATCATTTTCAGATGTGCACACTTTTTCTTCATTGAGAGTTTGTCCTCTTTCTTGAATATGCAAATACTCATCTTCTTCTTCCTCACACCGCTGGTTTAGATATTGAGGTGCATGGGTTGGGACAACAGGAACATCCACACTTTGAAGATGGCTCTCATCTTTTAATGTATCACATGTCATTTCATTGTTTGTTGAAATATGCTGAAGCTCCAAGTATTGTGTAAAATCCTCATAATTGTTATCAAACTGACTCAAAAATAACCTCTTAAAATCTTCCCATGAAGATACACTTTGCATGGGTAAGTTTTTACACCATTCTCTTGCATAATCCCTCAATGATCTTGCATAATGACATCTTTTGGATAAATTTGAAAGTCCTCAATAAAATCCCAAAATAGTTGTACATGCCTATGAGCCGATTCATGTACTTCTCCATGGAATGTAGGCATATGTTTTATGTGCTAAATGAGATAACTATTTGGGTAACCTTGGACATTATTGAAGTTGAATGGTTTATCAATGTCTCAGACGTACACCTTTTTCTATGAACATGGCTGATATTACCGACTACTCCAATGCGGGTCTTGACATTGATAATGCCTGGCATACTGATTGTATACATGATCTTGGTAGCCCACTAATCTTTGACTAGGTGAGATAGGATAAGCATTTATTTGATTTGGGGCTTGTGGTATAAAAATGTCTTGTTGTATGATATGCACTATATCCATTGCTAGGATCATAAGGCACTTGTGGGATCGAAGGATAGCTTGACTTCATATACCTATCCTCATTAGATGCTAATATATATTGTGATGAATTTGAAGCATGTTTGGCTCTTAATCCCTGCAATTATTGAATCACTTTTTTCTCTTCCCTTAACAACTCTAGCAGTTCCTCTTCTTTTGACATATTTATTTTTACTGAAAATGGTGTTGTTACTGTTGAAATGAACTAGACAATTGAGAAGGAGGGTGAATCAGTTGTCTTAAAACTTAAATAATTCTGTACCTTAAAACATTAGACACTTGTCCACTATTTGTTATGATTAAGTCATGAAAGCATACATTTAGAAACATAAACACACTTGCAAGATCATACACAAGAGACGCTAGATTTTTACATGGAAAACCTTGTTAAGGGAAAAACCACGGTGGGGGTTAACCCACAAGATATATATGTAAATTACAATACTAAAAATTAGAGGCTCACTGCCAACAGGGCTCACTACCTAGAAAAAGGCTCACTGCCAAGGGGTGGCTCACTACCAAGGGTTTTGAACTGAGATGTTATCATCTACTCCATGCCTGAATTTAGTTCCATTAAAGCACAATACTCTTCTGCTCTGCTTTGCTTTATTTCTTCCTTACTTATCTTCGCATTTTCACAAAAAAACACATTTTCCTTGACTCAATTGCAAGTATTTATACACTACATCAACCTTGGAATGATCATCAAGGTTGACATTACAATCATCAACTGTTGGAACAATATCCAAGATCGACATTACAAACATACATAAAATAGGTCTAGACCTAATACAAAATTAGCTAAGGAAATGTAGTAAAGATGTATGTAGATCACTCCATGCCTTAGCTGGGACTCAAACATGATCTTCCATGCCACTATATGCTTCTACAATCTTCAATACATCTCCGTAATCATTGGGATTAACCAAGTTAGCTAAGACTAGTTACACTCTACGTTATCTAGGAGCAAACTTCAAACACGATCTCAATTCCTTAATGTGGACTAGTACAAATGTAAGAACATGATCAGGAGGCATCCACAAGCACATTATAATCACCAAGAGCAACTGCACAAATTCTGACCACTTTACCCATGAGATTCTTTACATTGGAGCACATGAACTTCACTGTCTTCAACTGTCATAAAGGAAAGATAGCTTGCGGACCACCAAATCATGAACCATTGTAGTTGTAGGCACTTATCATCATCCTAGACTCCCCTCTAGAACCACAGATCAAAATACTTCAATGCAAAGAAATGCAGATCAAAGTACTTTCTCCCTGACACCAGTGAATAATCATAAAAAGTAGGTTTTACTCTGGTGAGTGTAACTCACTCAATTCTTCATACTGGAGGCTCAAACTCAAGATTTAGCATCTTTAGACATGCCTCTGAATAACTTCCAATCTGCATACCAAGATCTTCACTTTGTAAGAAACGTGGAGCAGTCTTCTGGACTGTTCTTCAGTATGTAACGCACTGTCTTCACTGTGATTCACTGTTTCCTTTCTGATTCTTCCAGAGGGGCTAATTTTCTCAATATCCTCAACATATAAAGCTTCTAACCAAATAACAAAATAGGATACATTTCACACTAATGACAATAAATATATGTTGATATCAATGACAACACCGATTAGGCGCATACTTGCAACAATCTCCCCCTTTGTCATTGATGGCAACATATGATGTGAAAAACTACAACTATCAAGACAAGATTCTGCCCTATCTCTTTACACATCTGCACTCTTTCTCTCTAATTTTTTCACATGATTTCTCTCCCCCTTTGACATCAATAGAAAAGGGCACATACTTGCACTCTACTGCTCTAATCCAATCTCTCTTCTGAACTCTCTTCATCTGGATACTCCCCTTGAGAAGTAGCCCTTACAAGCATCAATCCAGATCTAGAGATGGAAATTTAGGTACCTCCAGACTGATGCACTTCTGTGCATCGTAGTTTACAGCAGGAGGGGTGATAACCCCTAACTTTTCTCTGAGATACTCAAAAGTATCCTTAGGCAGAGGCTTAGTGAAAATGTCTACAATCTGATCTTTTTTAGATACATACTCCAACTTAAGTTCGTTCTCTATCACCTTTTCTCTAAGAAAGTGATACCTTATGGATATGTGCTTTGTCCTTGAATCCATTACTAGATTCTTTGATATGTTTATGGCACTTGTATTGTCACAAAAGATTACAATTGGATCTTCATACACAACTTAGATGTCCTTCAATGTCTACTTCATCTATAACACTTGAGTGCAACTACATGCTGTTGCAATGTATTTTGCTTCTACAGTAGACAAAAATATTGAGTCTTGTTTCTTGCTTAACTAGGATACCAACCTTTTTCCCAAGAAGAATGTACCTCCACTTGTACTTTTCCTGTCATCCACATCTCTGGCCCAATCTGCATTAGTGTATGCACTAAGAGTGAAATCATTATCTTTTGGATACCACAAACTATAATCCATTGTCCCTTTCAAGTACCTCTGTATTCTCTTGACTTCCATCA
Source organism: Cunninghamia lanceolata (assembly GCA_027924645.1). Taxonomy (NCBI): domain Eukaryota; kingdom Viridiplantae; phylum Streptophyta; class Pinopsida; order Cupressales; family Cupressaceae; genus Cunninghamia; species Cunninghamia lanceolata. The sequence goes on along the minus strand of BSBN01000810.1, from coordinate 991,069 downwards.
CATGTGACTCTTTAGGTTCTGGTTGAAATCTTGCCACAAGACAAACTACATGCATTATGTCAAGTCTGGTTTGGGTTAGATAAAGTAATCCTCCAATCATAGATCTATATCTTTTCTAATTTTCCATAGGTGAGTCATCATTTTTACTAACTTATAACTAGTTATCATGGGAGTGCTTACAGATTTAGAGTCCTCCATCCCAAACTTCTTTAACAACTCTTTCACATACTTCGACTAAGAAATGAAGATACCTTTATCTGATTAATTGATTTGAAGACCTAAAAAGATATTCATCTCACCAAACATGGACATTTAAAATTCATTTTGCATTTCCCCAGCAAAAACCATGCACATACCTTCATTGCCTCCAAAGATAATGTCATCAACAAAGACTGCAACAATTAGGATTTGTTCATTATTGATCTTGAAATAGAGATTACTATCAGTAGTACCCTTACTGAACCCTAATTGTATTAGATATTTATCCAATCTTGCATACTAGGCCCTGGGGGCTTGTTTTAGTCCATATAATGCTTTCTTCAATCTGCACACCATGTCACCCTGATCTAATGTCTGGAATCCTTCCAGTTGTTCAATATAGACTTCTTCTTCCAATTCTCCATTCAAGAATGCAGACTTTACATCCATTTGATATACCTTGAAATCTATGTAGGCTGCAAATGCTAAAAACTTTCTTATTGCTTCAATCCTTGCCACTAGTGCAAAAGTTTTCTCAAAATCTATTCCTTCAACTTGAGAGTATCCTTTGCATACCAACCTTAGTTTGTTTCTTACCACTTCACCATTCTTATTCATCTTGTTCCTGAAGACCCATTTGGTGCCAATTACATTATTATCTACTAGTTTGGGAACAAGATCCCAAGTTTGATTCTTCTCTATCTGCATTAGTTCTTCTTCCATAGCCTTTACCCAATTTTTATCATTGCAAGATTCATTTACATTTTAGGTTCCACTTGAGAATTCAAACAATAATTAACCTATTTATCAGCAACTCTTCTTCTGGTTTGAACTCCTTTGCTCTTATCTCCTATGATTTGATCTTCAGAGTGATTTAACTTCACATACCTGGGTGTCTTAGAAATGATTTTAGGAGCTTGTTCTTCTTCTTCCTCTAAGTTTTCTTCTTGCTTCACAACTACTTTATTTGTAGGGACATCTGGTTCATTAGATTCATATCCACTAGATACCTTTTCCTTGGTTTCATCAACTTTGACATTTACACTCTCAATGATCTTCAACCTGTTATTGTAGTACCAGTAGGCCTTGCTCTTGGTAGAATATCCAAGGAAGATGCCTTCATCACATCTTTCATCAAACTTACCTAGATCTTCATCTCTTCTGATATAACACTTACTACCCAAAACTTTGAAATATTTCATAGTAGGAACTTTACCATGCCACAACTCATAAGGAGTCGTAGAATTGTTACCTTTTACTTGAACTCTATTTAGCATGTATACAGTAGTGTGAATTGCCTCTCTCCAATATTTTTCCAGTAGATTAGCATCCTTCATCATTGTTCTAACAACCTGTTGAACTGTCCCATTTTTCCTTTCAACTACTCCATCTTGTTGTGGAGTCATGGGTGCAGATAATTGTCTCTTTATCTCTTGTTCTTCATAGAAGAAGTTAAAATCATTTGATGTAAACTCTCCACCTCTATCAGACCTCAAGCAATTTATCTTCAAGTCTAGCTCATTCTCAACCATTGCCTTGAATGCTTTGAACTTTTCTAGGGCTTCTGATTTTTATTTTAAGAAGGTAACCCAAGCTATTCTATCTAAAAATCATCAATCAGCAACATGAAATACCTATCTCCTTGCAGACTTCTTACTATGGTAGGTCCACATAGATCTGTATGCACTAATTTTAGTAGTCCATCAATAGATTGGTCCTTGCTCTTGAAACTTATTCTTGTCTGTTTTCCAAATTGGCACTCCTTGCACAAAGTGTCAGCAGGCTTCACAAGCTTGGGCAAATCTCTTACAGCCTGAGTGGAACTTATCTTCATAATGTTGTCAAAATTGATATGACACAACCTCCTATGCCACAAAAAACTTTCATCATTCTGAGCCAACATACAATATTCATTAGTCCCTTTCAAATGACAAATGTTACCTCTTGTCTTCTTACCAGTTGCAATCAATATTCCAAAGCTTTCCAAGATCTTGCATCCATTGTCCTTGAATTTGAGATCATAACCTTTGCCACACATTTGACCAAGACTCAAGAGATTGTGCTTTAATCCCTTCACATATAAGACATCATTAGTGTTATGCTTGCCATCAAAAGAAATAGATCATTTTCCACAAATCCTACCAGTTGTATCATCACCAAACCTAACCAATCCTCCATCATATCTTTCCAAACTTATGAACTTACTTTTATCACCAGTCATGTCATGACAGCATACACTATCAATAACCCATTCATGTTTATCTTCAACAACTTGAGCAACCAAGCCACTTTCCACTGGTTTTTCTTCCTTCACACAACTAGCAGGATTAGTAGTCTCAGGTTCTTCTTTAATAGAAATAAACAAGCATTCATTTCTAGAAGTACTAGTATTATCTGGTTCACCATCTGATACTCCATCATCATCAAGATCTTCAACATAATAACATTTCTTTGGAAACATCGGTCTATCAAGTCTTGGCTTGGGAACTCTTGTGGGGCACCTAGAAGCATAATGACCAACTTTACCACAACTAAAACATGTGAAAAGTAATTTGCCTTTGAACTTACCAGTACCTCTAGGCAGACTGTTAAAAAAGTTGGCTTCAAGTTCTTCAAGCTCATAATATTGTTCCGCCTTGTACTTTTCAGATCTGGGGGTTCTGTCTGAAGTGCTGGCCTTGAAGGAAGTCTCTGTCTTTGGAAGTGAATCACCAAGTTCTCTCATTTCAAAGGCTATGAGCTTACCTAGTAGCTAATCTTTTGTAATTTTTATCATTGTCATTATTTCTTCAATTGCGACCACTTTATGACAATAGGATTTAGGTAGTGATCTAAGAATTTTGTTCAAAACTTCAATATCTTCAATTTTTCCTCCTACACTTCTAATGCTACTCACAAGTTCATTGACCTTTTGCATGAAGGATTCTATGTTGTCATCTTCGCTCATCTTCAAACATTCATATTTTGCCTTCAAACTCTACAACTTTGTGCTCTTCACAGATTCATCTCCTTCATATAGATTCTCCAGCTTTTCCCAGATTTCATAAGCAGTTTCTAGCTCCATGATCTTTGTTACTTCAACATCAGATAAGGAGCTCCCCAAGGCATCTTTCTCTTTTATGTTCAACTGAAACTCCTTGATCTCATCTTCAGTTTGCAAACCATTCTTTGGTATTTCATACTTATTTTCAGTTATTTCCAAACACTATAACCCAAGCCGAGGAGATGGGTTTTCATGAGGATCTTCCAGATGGAGTAGTTTGTTCCATTGAACTGTAAGCTTTCCTTCTTATACAACATCCTGGATCAACCTCAAGCGGTCAAGCTTTCTTCTAAGGAAATTGGCTCTAATACCAATTGTTGAAATGAACCAGACAACTAAGAGGGGGGTGAATCAGTTGTCATAAAACTTAAATAATTCTACACCTTAAAACATTAAACATGTGTCCACTATTTGTTATGATTAAGTTATGCAAGCATAAACTCATAAACATAAACATAATTTCAAGATCATACACCAGAGACACCAAATTTTTACGTGGAAAAACTTGTTAAGGGAAAAACCACGGTGGGGGTTAACCCACAAGATATATATGTAAAGCACAATACCAAACATCAGAGGCTCAATACCTATAAATGGGCTCACTACCAAGGGGTGGCTCACTACCAAGAGTTGGCTCGCTGCCAAGGGTTTTGAATTGAGATGTTAGCATCTACTCCATTCTAGAATTCAATTCCATTGAAGTGCAATACTCTTATGCTCTACTTTGCTTTTTTTCTTCCTTGCTTATTTTTGCATTTTCACACACAAGTTTCCTCGACTCAATTGCAAGTATTTATACACTACATCAACCTTGGAATGATGATCAAGGTCAACATTACAATCATCAACCATTGGAACAATCTCCAAGATTGGCATTACAAACATACATAAATAGGTCTGGACCTAATACAAAATTAGCTAAGGAAATGTAGTAAAGATGTATGCAGATCACTCCATACCTTAGCTGGGACTCAAACATGATCTTCCACACCACTGCATGCTTCTACAATCTTCAATACATCTCTGTAATCATTGGGATTAACCAAGTTGGCTAAGACTAGTTATATGCTACATTATCTAGGAGTAAACTTCAAACATGATCTCAATTCCTTAACGTGGACCATTGTAAATGTAGGAACACAATTAGGAGGCATCCACAAGTATGTTATAATCACCATGAGCAACCGCACAAATTCTAACCACTTTACCCATGAGATTCTTTACACCGGAGCACATGAACTTCACTGTCTTCAACTATCATAAAGGAAAGATAGCTTGTAGACCACCAAATCATGAACCATTGTAGTTGTAGGAACTTATCATCATCCCAGATTTCCCTCTAGAATTGTAGAGAAAAATACTTCAATACAGAGAAATACGAATCAAAGTACTTTCTCTTTGACACAAGTGAATAATCAGAAAAAGTAGGTTTTACTCTGGTCAATGTAACTCACTCAATTCTTCATACCAAAGTCTCAAACTCAGGATTTAGCATCTTTAGACATGCCTCTAAACAAGTTCCAATCTACAGACCAAGATCTTCACTCTGTAAGAAATGCAGAGCAGTCTTCTAGACTGTTCTTCAGTATGTAACTCACTGTCTTCATTGTGATTCACTATTTCCTTTCTGATTCTTCTGAAGGGGCTAATTTTCTCAATATCATCAACATATAAAGCTTCTAACCAAATAAAAAAATAGGATACAGTTGACACCAATGATAACAAAGATATGTTGACATCAATGACAACACCGATTAGGCACATACTTGCAACAGTTACAAGATGTATTGATATTCTTCATCAAGTTCCTTTTCAGAGTTGCCACCTCTTGTCAAAAAGAGGAATGATTTCATCTTTCTGGGTCCTTGCCAGTAGAGTTAACAATTTGTGTTGGAATTGAAAAATTTACTTGAGTCTATAATGAGATGGTCTTTAACCAAGATTCTGAATTATTCCCCAGTAGAGTCGCCAATTCTGTTAGGTCTCAAAAACATAGGTTTTTAACCTTAAGAGGTTGCCAAGCTCTCTTGATGCTTTTGGCTAATGACACGGGGCAAATATGGTTAAAACCCCCTTCACTTCAGGCTTTGTAAGACCTAGGTGGGTATACCTTGACTATTAATGAAGACTTGTATGACCTTCACAATGTCATATGGGTGTGAAGTAGATGTGAGGTTGGAACTATTCCTACTACTAGAGTTTGAAATCTGGAAATATGAATAATATTTTGAAATGTTATTTTGTAATGACCAATGCTTTATCTATTTTGGGGCAATGAAGTTAGGATATGTAGGATAGATGTATCCTCCCTCTTGGTTTAACTCTAATTATTTGGCACTTTTCAACTGTTTATACCTTGTATAAACATGTGGGGTTGTAGGTCACCAGGCTCTTCTTACCAAATCCCAATTTTATTTTCCCAGGTTACTGTGATCAATTGAAAGGATTTTAATTCTAACAAGAAGGAAACCAATTAAGATGATCCATTCAAAGGATTTTAATTCTGGGTGGAAACTAGTAAATTGAAATCACTAAAGATGATTTAAATCGACTTCTCTTAGAAACCAGTCAATCAGATAACACAGAAGAAATAAATGTGCTCTGATAAATTAAGTATATCCTTGATATATTAATTTAAATAATAAAGGAAAACCATTCTGGAGAGAGCACGGATAACACATATGAGTGAACATCAACAAATAAATAAATACCATAGGTTGAAACACTTGGTTATAATATTCCTTCCATTGCATTGCTTCAAAATTTATTATAATATGTCTTCACTTTTATCTATTTCCTAATTTACTAATTGTTGCTGATCTGATTGTTGCTATTTCTGATGATGATTGATTATCTTTCTATCTTCATAAATATCTTTTATTTTTAGAGTTATGACCCTTTACATATCCGTTCATTGTAGCTTTTCATTATCTTTGGCAAGAATAAAATATTTAATTCCCCGTGCTAATTAATTATTATTCTTCTTAGTGAAGAGTAATTTTAATGATAATTATTATCATTTCTCCTTGCTGGCAATTTTCACGTTTTAGATTCTCTTGGTGAAAAATGATCTATATTTACTTGTGTGCACCTTCGCAAAAATACCCTTCGGGTAAAATAATTACCCACTCCCAAATGTCCTTCGTGAAGAATACTTTTTTGCACTTCACCATTAGTGAAATTATCTTCCCAAGATAATTATTTATGTGGTGACTTCAATATATTTTTCCTAAAAGTGTCCACTACACTTCAATGCAATAAAGTTTATTTTTATGATTTAATTCTTCTCCTATTTTTGGTGTTTTGAAGAGACTCTTGAATCACTCATTCCGATATTAACAAGTCACTCCAATATTATTAATTTTTATACTTTTACCTCAACATTGTTTATTAATTATACCTTCTGGGCCCACTTCAATAATCTCTCACGGATATAATATTCTTTTTAATGATTTAAATAATGTATTATATACTCTGTTTATCAAATCCTTCTTTTCTTTTTATCGAAGGGACAACAAAATTCATCACTGTGATATAGAAGACTCCCGCCGATTTTAGGGTTTGCTGCTATCTATGTAATTCTTGGAACTGTTGATAAGAATATTGGTATTTCCATGCTTGTATTCCATCCAGTCTAGTTTGAATCCTTTACCCCATGGTATTGGACATTTTCTTGTGGCTCCCCATGTAATGTTAAAGAGGTACTTTTATGATGCAAGGATGTGAACAACAGATACAAACATGATCTTACTCCTCTTCACATTGCAGCCATCAGGGGAAATACTGAAATTGTGCAAAATCTTCTTGATTCTGGAGCAATAGCAGATGTAAAGAATTCAAATAGAAAATCACCATTGTTAGAGGCAACATCTTATGGACATGTTGAGATAGTCAAAATGCTTCTTTCATCTAGAGCAAACAAAGAGATTGCAGATGCGAGAGGTTACATAGCCTTACATGTTGCAACTTCTGGCAGATGTACATGCATCACATATCCTCCTATCTTGTGTTGCATGAGATCAAATTATGTTTATGCATTCTTTCAAATAACCACTGTGCATGATCTATTCTTCCACATTTTGTATACATATCAATCAGAGTATTTCAAACTATAATATCTGCCAAAAATTCCCACTCCATTTTCGGTGGTCCATACACTGTTTCAAAGTTCTCATTTTGGGTGGTTGGGATGATGATGGAACAGGTTGTGGACTCTGCCTATAGCATTTTCTTAAATGTTTCTAGTAAAATTCTATGCAATCTCCATGCTTCCACCTTTTAGCATAAGTATCTACCAGCATTCTTCCAAATATTAAACAAAAATTCCAATTCCATGATGGTTGGTGATACTTTGTTTTAGAGTTCTCATTTTGGTGTGGGTAAAGAAGGGACGCTGGCAATTGCATTTGTTTGAAAGTTTCTCAAGGTTTTTTTCAACAAATTCATTTTTTATGTATGTTGCAATTATTTCAGTGTATGAGGCTACATTTCCTTGAGGAACATTGTCAAACTGTTCAAACACCTTGTTTATGCGCACATTCTACCAAAGCATTTCACACTATAATATCTGAAAAATCCTCTTTCCATTATGCTCTGATGTATGCCCACCTCCTATTCGAAAGTTCGCATTGGCTTACACAATGGACTTCATCGATAACAATTCAAGAAAGTAGGTCCCTTCAATGCAAACTTTCAAGATACCTTAGTAAATGATCACTTTTTGCAATCTTTTCTGGTGTCACATACAACAATTTGTTGCGGCTCTTGCCACTCCATGTTTGCACTAAGATATGTTACATGGATTTTTTCCTGTGAAAGATACATGATTTGATCTTGAATGAGTGAGAAAAGAGAAGAAACTACAAGAGTCATACCAGGGCAAACAATAGCTGATAATTGATAAGTAAGGCTTTTTCCACCACCAGTAGGCATCAAAACAAATACATCATGTCTACTCATTGTTACTTTTGATCACTTCTCTTTGATTTGGTTGAAAAGAATGATTGCCAAAAACTTTTATATTGTTTACCTTTATCTCTCGAGTCTAGGGGAAATCTTTTCTGATCCATTTTTTATCACTAGACCCTTCTGTATAAATATGGGAAGAACATATACAACATCCTTAGTTGCAAGACCAATTAAGTCATGGTTTGATAACTCAACCAATATGCAAGATTGAGGGCAACCCCGTGAGTGACCATAAAGCATCTATGTCATTGATATCGAATATACCATAGATACTAATGTAAAGTTATATTTTCAACATCTTGTGCTACACTAAAAACCTTGACTTCATGACAATGTGAAGTATGCTAGGTCTCATTGTGAGCCCGACTAAATTTTTTTTTGTTTTGAAACAAGTTTTATTCTGAGTTGATTTGGCACTGCATCCATATGTATCTAGCATGAAAAATTTGAAGTGGGTAATCACTAAGATTTACTTTCTGACATATTTGTGTAGTGACCAAAACAGTCCAAGTAGCCTCTAGAATTGCCCTAGAAAACTACTCAAACTATCTCCTAGAGTGATAAAAATGCACAGGCATGAGGAATTCTAACCCAAGAATTTAGTGCAATAAATGGTTTGGAAAAAATCATCCTAAGGTGCAAGATATCCACATCCAAAGTAGCCCACTTAGTCTTTTCTGCAACTGTACTTGTTAAAATCTAATTAGGGCTCACCAACTTGTCATTTTGAAAAAATATCAAATCCGATTCTGGGAAGCTACAACCTAGGGGATTAGCTCATATAGGTCCAATGAGTATGTGTGAAAGAGGTTTCTTCACCAATCCACTCCTATCATGAAATATTAAAGTCCAAAGTTGACCTCTTTGCAACTTTCTGGAAATGCTGATGTAAAAATAGGACTATTTGCATTTGCTTTTGATTTTGAAAAATAGCAAATGAGATGCTAGGGTTTTGAAAACTAGCATGAAAGTAGATTATCATAGGGTAAATCTGAAACACTAATTGGCTCATCATTAGAATCATCCAGTTGCTAAATATTAACCTCCAAAGTTGACCTCCCGGGCAGATTTCACATTGCGCAGACAACAAATTTTACCAGAACCCTCCAACTTGATGCTTGAAAACCTAGTCAAATCTAATCATGGGAGTTTGAAATTGGATATGCATACTCACATATGGTGAATAAACATGTTTGCAAAGTTGTTTGGCATAGGAGTGAATAGGTTTCAAGTTATAGTTCTCCAAAGTAGGCTCTTGAGGCAGTTTTTTAGGTGCATTTTTGAGTGTTGCAGTCAAACTTTTTATCATGGAAACCTAAAATTTTGCAAAAAAATTGAAGGAAATTTTAGGTTCTGACACATCCAACAAACACAACATACAATAACAAATGACTCTTACCTTATTCTATACCATCCATTTACACACCAAGATATGGAAGATCAAGGTGGTGTTTTGGATAATCGCAGAAGAGGTATAAAAGATAAATGAAAGAACAACTAATAGATGAACAAATAGCCATTGAGTCTCTTGCCAAGAGTATGGATAGATGTGATTGGACCATGCCTATTACAGGATCGATATATCCTAAGGCATGTGTTGTGATGATAGATTTTTGAAAGATAGGCTTAAGATCAAATGGTGATTTGGAAGGTTAATCAAGTGTTTGTTATAGTATGTTGTTATTTTTTATGCTTTGTTTATGCTCAATTGCTCTGACATGTTGTCCCTATATTTATTTCTTTAGGTTTTTTTGAGATATTTTTATTTTTTGGCATTTTTGAGATATTGTGATTATTTTGTGTTTTTGATGGATTTTGTGATTTTCTTGTGTTTTTGATGGATTTTGTGATTTTTTTGAGTTTTTGATGGATTTTTAATAGTTGTAAGGGATTAATTACTTTCCCTACTCAATAGACAGAAAATGTATTTTAAGTTGTTCTTTGAGGCTTTTCTGACTGCATTGCCAAATTTAATTTTTTGTCTCAATATTTTTGGTGTTTTGAGGATTTTTTTGTTGTTTTAATGTTTTTTTTTGGATATTTGAATGTTTTTGTGTTTTTTTTGGATATTTGGATGTTTTTGTGTTTTTCTAGATTTTTTTGGATGTTTTTGTGTGAGGGGTCAATAGTATGCATACAAAGATCCAATTCTTCAAGGATTTTCCCTTGGCATGGAGTGATAGTGGGAAGGTCATGATGGGAGGGATTTTGATGCTTAATGTTTACAATATCAAGCATGATGTGATAGGTATGGAGTGATAGAGGATGAAGTATGAATTGGCTATGCGAACAAGGACATAGTAGATGGTGGATGTGGCCACTATGCATGGTGCCTGAGATAGGTTTTCACCATGGTATTTATCCAAGGAGCCACTAAAGTGGTTTTCACCATTGGATGACTTTATTGCACTCAATTTTTTTGTAATTTTTTAAATTTTTTGACTTTTTCATTTTTTAAAATTTTTTGTTGTTTTGCTTGGGATATTTGATGGGTCAGGTGTAAAACTTCTTGAGGTGCATGATGTTCAAAGGCTCATATAGAGGCTATCCCTCAGGTGTTGCTAGCTGATATGTTGATATGCACTGGACAATTGAGAGGGGGGGTGAATCAGTTGTCACAAAAACTTAAACACTTTCTGCAATTTAAAAATTCATCACTTATCCACAATTATTATGATTTAACCATGAGTGCATGAAATCATAAACTTAACCACAGATACAACATCAAACACAAGATAGACTAGAAACTTAACCATGAGTGCATGAAATCAAACTTCTTTAGGGTCCTAGGCCTGTTCTCATATCTTCTTCTATTTCTTTCAATTCTTTTAGGATATCTGGAAGCAAAATGACCTACTTTACTACAGGAAAAACATTTGAAAGAAAGTTTGCCTTTATACTTACCGGATCCTCTTTGCAGTCTATCCACAAAGTTGGCTTCAACTTCATCTAACTCATCATCGGATTGTACCATTTTTTTCTGATCTAGAAGTACTTCCTGGAGTACTTGCTGTGAAGGCCGTGTCAACTTTTGGTAGAGCATCATCTAACTCCCTCATTTCAAAAGCAGTAAGCTTGCCAAGCAACTAATCCCTGTTAACTATTTTTACTTGCATGAATTCTTCAATCGTGGCCACCTTGTGACAATAGGACTTGGGTAGAGATCTGAGTATTTTCATAACAATTTCCTTTTCTTCAGGATACAATTCATTGTCTATATTGCACTTCTCTGTAATTCACTTGTTTCTTCCAGAGAGGCTAATTTTCTCAATATCCTCAACATACAAGTCTTTTAAACAAGTAATAGAATAAGATACAGTTGACTCTAATGACAACAAGGATATGTTGACATCAATGACAACACCGATTAGGCACATACTTGCAACAATCTCCCCCTTTGTCATTAATGGCAACATATGATGTGAAAAATTGCAAAAACCATCAAGACAAGATTCTCCCCCTTTCTCTTTACACACATTGCACTCTTTCTTTCTCCAAAATTCTCCCCCTTTCTCTTACACATCTGCACTCTAAATTTTTCACATGACTTCTTCCCCCTTTGACATCAATGGCAAACGGCACATACTTTTACTCTTCTGCTTTGATCTAATCTCTCTTCTAAACTTTCTGACTAATCCCCCTTAGAAGTATCCCTAAAAAGTATCAATCCAAACCTTTGAACACCTCCGGACTGATGCACCATTGTGCATCTTAGTTTAGAGCAGGAGGGGTGATGACCCCTAACTTTTCTCTGAGATACTCAAAAGTATCCTTGGGAAAAGGCTTGGTAAAAATGTCTACAATTTGATCCTTGGTAGAAACATACTCCATATTGACTTCATTCTCTGTCACTTTCTCTCTGAGGAAATGATACCTAATGGATATGTGCTTGGTCCTTGAATGTATCATTGGGTTCTTTGATATGTTTATGGCACTTGTATTGTCACAAAAGATTGCAATAGGTTCTTCATACACAACTTTGATATCCTTCAAAGTCTGCTTCATCCATAACACTTGAGTGCAACTGCATGCTACTGCAATGTATTCTACCTCTGCAGTAGACAGGGAGATTGAATCCCGTTTCTTGCTTAGCCAAGATACTAATCTTTTTCCCAAGAAGAATGCACCTCCACTTGTACTTTTTCTATCATCAACATCTCCAGCCCAATGAACATCAATATATGCACTGAGAGTAAAGTCACAGTCCTTAGGGTACCACAAACCATAATCTATTGTGCCTTTTAAATATCTCATAATTCTTTTGACTGCCATCACATGTGATTCCTTGGGTTCTGTCTAAAATCTTGCCACAAGACACACTGCATGCATTATGTCAGGTCTAGTTTGAGTCAAATAAAGTAATCCTCCAATCATAGATCTATACTTTTTCTGGTCTTCCATAGGTGAGTTATCATCTTTGCTCAACTTACAACCAGTTATCATAGGTGTGCATGCTGGTTTAGTGTCTTTCATCCCAAATTTCTTTAACTCTTTCACATACTTAGACTGAAAAATGAAGATACCCTTATATGATTGACTTATTTGCAGACCTAAAAAGAAGTCCATCTCTCCAAACATAGACATTTCAAATTCACTTTGCATTTCTCTAGCAAAAACTGAGCACATACCTTCATTACCTCCAAAAATAATATCATCAACAAAAACTGCAACAATCAGGGTTTGTTCATCATTGATCTTGAAGTAAAGGTTACTATCTATAGTACCTTTACTAAACCTAATCTATATTAGGTATCTGTCTAATTGTGCATACCATGCCTTGGGAGCTTGTTTTAATCCATACAATGCTTTCTTCAATCTGCATACCATGTCCCCTTGTTCTGATGACTAAAATCCTTCTGGTTGTTCAATATAGACTTCCTCTTCCAACTCTCCATTTAAGAAGGCAGACTTCACATCCATTTGATAAACCTTGAAATCTTTGTATGCTGCAAAAGCTAGAAACATCCTTATTGCTTCAATCCTTGCTACTGGAGCAAAATTGTCTTCAAAGTCTATTCCTTCAACCTGAGCTTATCCTTTGCATACCAATCTTGCTTTGTTTCTTACCACTTCACCATTCTCATTCATTTTGTTTTTGAATACCCACTTTGTACCAATTACATTCTTGTCTGCTGGTCTGGGAACAAGATCCCAAGTCTGATTCTTCTCTATCTGCATCAAATCTTCTTCCATGGCCTTTATCCAATTCTCATCTTTACATGCCTCATCCATAGTTTTAGGTTCAATCTTAGAGATTAGACATAAATTTACTTATTCTTCTACAACTTTTCTTCTGGTTAAGATCCCTTTGCTCCTATCTCCTGTGATTTAATTTTTAGAATGACTGATTCTTACATATCTTGGAGTTTTGGTAGCACTTATTGGAGCTTGTTCTTCTTCACTTGTGCTGTCTTCATGCTGCACCACTTCTAAAGAATCTGGATCATCTGACTCGTATCCACTTGATTTTGAAGACTTTTCCTTACATTCATCAACTTTATCATTTGCACTTTCAATGATCTTATTCAGCCTTTTATTATAGCACCGGTAGGCCTTACTCTTGGTGGAGTAACCAAGGAAGATTCCTTCATCACATCTAGCATCAAAACTTGCTTAACTCTTCTTCTCTTTTGATATAACATCTGCTACCAAAAAATTTGAAATATTTCACAGTAGGAATTCTACCATGCCACAATTTATAGGGAGTTTTAAAACTATTACCTTTTACTTGAACTCTATTTAGGATATATATTACGGTGTGAATTGCTTCTCTCCAATATGCTTCTAGAAGATGAGCTTCCTTCATCATGGTTCTAGCAGCTTCTTAAACTATTCTATTTTTCCTTTGAACAACTCTATTTTGTTGTGGAGTTTTGGGCACAGATAGCTGTCTCTTTATTCCATGCTCTTCACAAAAGAAATTGAATTCATTTGATTTGAACTCACCTTCTCTATTAGACCTCAAACATTTGATTTTCAAATCCATCTCATTTTCAACTATTGCCTTAAATACCTTGAATTTATCTAGAGCTTCAACTTTCTCTTTCAAAAAGGTGACCCAAGTCATTCTAGAATAATCATCAATGAGCAGCATGAAATACATGTCTCCTTGCAAACTTCTTACTCTAGTAGGTCCACACAAATCTATATGCACTAGCTCAAGTAGTCCTCCAACTGATTGGTCTTTGCTTTTGAAACTTGTTCTTGTCTGTTTCCCAAATTGACACTCCTTGCAAACTGGATTAGCAGGCTTCACAAACATGGGCAAATCTCTAACAATTTGTGCAATACTTATCTTCATAATATTGTCAAAATTTATGTGACACAACATTTTATGCCATAACCAACTCTCATCAATCTAAGTCAACAAACAATAGTTCTCAGTTCCTTTCAAGTGATAGATATTACGTCTGGTCTTCTTACTAGTTGCAATGACTATTCCAAATCTTTCCTTGATCTTGCATCCATTGTCCTTGAAGCTTAAGTCATGCCCTTGTCACACATCTGACGCACACTTAGAAGATTGTGCTTTAGTTCTTTCACATACAAGACATCTTCAATATTATGCTTGCCATCAAAAGAAATAGATCTTTTTCCACAAATCCTACTAGCTGTATCATCTCTGAACCTAACCAGTCCACCATCATATCTTTCCAAACTTACAAACTTACTTTTATCACCAGTCATGTGGTGAGAGTAACCAATATCAATAACCCATTCATCCTTGTCCTTAATGACCTGAGCAGCCAAAGCACTTTCCACTATTTTTTCTTCCTTCACACAACTAGGAGAATTAGTAGACACATGATCTTCCTTAATAGCAATGAATAAGCATTCATTTACAGAGGAACTAGCATTATCTAGTTCACCATTATCTTATACTCCTTCATCATCATCAAAATATTCAACATAATAACACTTCTTTTGGGTCCTAGGCCTATTCTCATATCTTCTTCTATATCTTTCAATTATTTTAGGATATCTGGAAGCAAAATGACCTACTTTACCATAGGAAAAATGTTTGAAAGAAAGTTTACTCTTATACTTACCGGATCCTCTTTGTAGTCTGTCCACAAAGTTGGCTTCAGCTTCATCTAACTCATCATCAGATTCTACCTTATATTTTTTTGATCTGGAAGTACTTCCCAGAGTACTGGCTTTGAAGGATGTGTCAACTTTTAGTAGAGCATCATCTAACTCTCTCATTTCAAAAGCAGTAAGAGTGCCAAGCAACTAATCCCTGTTAACTATTTTTACTTGCATGAATTATTCAATTGTGGCCACCTTGTGACAGTAGGACTTGGGTAGAGATCTGAGTATTTTCATAACAATTTCCTTTTCTTCGAGAGTTTTGCCTATGGATTTTATCCCTGTAACAAGTTCATCAACTCTTTGCATAAAAGCTGATATGTTTTCATCATTGTTCATCTTCAAGCTTTCATATTTCACTTTCAGACTTTGTAACTTGGCTTCCTTCATAGAATCATCTCCTTCATATAGATTTTTCAACTTTTCCCATACCTTATTTGCAGTTTCAAGATCCACCACTTTCATCAATATTGAGTCAGTTAATGAGCTTAGCAGAGCATCCTTTGCCTTGATATCTATCTCATATTCTTTGATTTTCTCTTCAGTTGTCAGACCATTTTGAGGTATGGTGTATTATATTTCTGCGGCTTTTCGAACTTTGAAACCAAGAAAAAGAAGATGGATTTTCATCCAATCCTTCCAAAGAACATAATTCGTTCCATCAAAATGTGGTGCTTCCTTCTTGTAAGACATTTTGGATCTTCCTCAAGCTATTAAACTTTCTTTAGAGGAACCTTGCTCTAATACCAATTATTGATAGGCACTGGACAACTGAGAGGGGGGTGAATTAGTTATCACAAAAACTTAAACACTTTCTACAATTTAAACATTCATCACTTATCCACAATTATTATGATTTAACCATGAGTGCATGAAATTAGAAAATTAACCACAAATACAACATTAAACACAAGAGACACCAAATTTACACGGAAAACCCCAATGTGGGGAAAAACCATGGTGAGGATTAACTCTCAATATATAGTGCAATCTTAAAATAATGATGTTTAGGCTTGGTCACTCTATGGGCCTAAACATACTGGCTTACTGCCATGAAGAACAACTAGGTCTAGAAAACTCATTGCCTCAACCCTAAACCTAGCAAGATTACAATAAGGGATGTTAAACCCTGAGGGATGTTAAACCCTATTCATTGCCATGATCAACACCTTTCTCTATTTGCAACTAAAGTATAATAACTTCCCTACTCTACCTTTCCTCTGCTTTGCTCTTCCTCTTTTCTTCTCTTCCTCTTCTTTCCTCTGCCCCTCCTCTACTCTGCCTTTGGACCTTTCTTAATATATTCTCATTTTTTCTCAAGGACACCTTTTCCATGACTCAACTACAAGTATTTATACACTACATCAACCTTGGAATGATCATCAAGGTCGGCATCACAATCATCAACCATTGGAACAATCTCAAAGGTCGATATTACAAACATTTACAAAATATGTCCCAACCTATTGCAACATCATGCAAAGGGAATGAAATGCAGATCATGCCATACTTTAGCTAGGACTCAAACATGATCTTCCATACCATAACATGCTTCCACAATCTTGCAAAGATCTCCGCAATCACTGGGATCAACCAAGTCGGCCAAGACTGGTTACACGCTACATTAACTGGGAACAATCTTCACACACCATCTCAATTTATTAATGTGGACCAAAGTCTAGATAGGAACATGATTAGGAGACATCCACAAGCATGCTATAATAATTAAGAGCAACCACATGAAACTTAACCACTTTATCCATAGGAATCTCCTCACTGGAACACATGAACTTCACTGTCTTCAATTGTCATAAAAGAAAGATAGCTTACAGACCACCAAACCATGAACCAGTGCAACTGTAGGCACTTATCATCATCCTAGAATTCCCTCTAGAACCATAGAGCAAAATACTTTATTACGGAGGAATGCAGAGCCAAATATTGTCTTCCTGTCTCAACTGATCTTACAAAAAAAATAGGTTTCACTTTGGTGAACACAACTCACTCAGATCTTCATGCGGATGACTTAGACCTGAACTGTAGCATCCTCAGACATACCTCTAACTTACTTTGTGTCCACATGCCATGATCTTCAAGAAAAAATGAATGTGGAGCAGTTTACTGGATTGTTCTTCAGGATACAATTCACTGTCTATACTACACTTCTCTGTAACTCACTTGTTTTTTTCGAAGAGGCTAATTTTCTCAATATCCTCAACATACAAGTCTTCTAAATAATTAATAGAATAAGATACAGTTGACACTAATGACAACAAGGATATGTTGACATCAATAACAACACCAATTAGGCACATACTTGCAAAATGATATGCTCCTTGTAGTGTCATAAAATGTGTACATTGACATTTTACACCCTATTTAGCTCCTAGCTTGGACCTATCTTATTGCCTTTGCTAATTGAGACCTATTTTAACACCCTTTTGAGCTTATAATGATGAATATCCCAATCCAAACAATTAAACCTGACTTAATCGATATAAGACCTGATTAAGCCCACATTAAAAGACATCTTTGAGGATTTTAGGACCAAGGGCCTAGGGCGCCCAAGCACCCTGGTCCACTTGGGGGCTTTGGTCTAATTTTGAGGTATCAGCTTAGGATAGTCCTATAGTTTGTATTTGTTAGCCTAATCAAGTTTTAGTTGTCGAAGGTGAGTGGAAATGCATATGTAATTGTGTGTTGTGACTCTTTTTATAACTAGAGGATGAATGCTAAGAAGACTGATGTGAATTTTCTCTAATATGCTATGATATGCTAAAGGTTTCTTCATTTTTGGATTGTCTTCTACTTGTGAATGCTATTGAAGTTGTTTGTAGACTTTGAAGGAAGTTTCAATCCCGCTTCGTCAATCTCCTTTTTTGGTGCTAAGTCTTCATCAACTAAAGTAAGGTGAATAGGTTTAAGGAGCTAACAATCAAAAAGAAGGAAGTGCAAACATCTATAGACTTGATCATCTCAAAAGTTCTACTCGAGCTTCAAGGAGGACCATGGCACCTAGGTGCCCCTGTTCTAGACATCACTACTAAATTTACTAGGTTCTGAATTGTTCCTTGACCCCTGCTCTACTCTTTGATTGCTCTAATATGTTTCTGTTAAGTTGCAATAGTTTGATCTTTGTGTCTTTTGGGTTAATTCATACATCCTAGATAGTTTTCTTGATTGCGGTCAAGTTTGGTTGAATCATCTCTATACAACAAAAAGGAGTAGAACACCTATAGCTTAATCTCTCTATCTTCGGTAGAATCTAGGCTTGGTCATTCTCTCCTAATGTTGAGGTAGAAGAGGGTTTGATCTAGTTTGATCCATTAAGCTAGTCTCCCTTTTCCCACCTTTACATTTTGGTGAACCCGTAGTTGCTTACACTATTTTACATCCCTCTTCTTTCAGATCTGAGTTGTCTATCACCCTAGATCTGATTAAGAGTGTGATCCTTAACTACTTTTCATTCATACTTGCTTGAATTTTGCATAAAATTTTGATAACTAGGGTTTGGAACCTTGCATTGAAAGTTGTGACCCTAGGGTTTGTAGTTTAAAAGTTGTTTAGATATTGTTGCATTGATTTTAGATCTTGGTTTAAAGCATTTGCATTTGATGTTCTCCTTTAATTAGTTGTTTTTCAAAAGCATTTTGCATTCTTGCATTTTGAATTCAAAAATTGAAAAGAATTTTTTTTTAACATTATAGAGGTAGCATAGTTGTCACTTTATTTTGCATTTGGAAAAGAAAAATCATCCTAGATTCATGTCATTTTCTGATTTTCATATTAGATCTGAACCAAATTGCATTTATTAGACATTCTACATAGTTGAATTGTGCATTTAAATCATTTTTGTTGTTAAAAAGTGTTGAAAAAGCTGCATTTTGTGAAACCTAGTTAGTGTTGCATGCTAGGGTTTGTAAGTATTAGATTAATTTCAGATTTTGCTGCTGTTGTTTATGTCATAAATCTGATTTTTCCTAACTCTATAATATTACAATCATCATTTTGCATTGTGTTGGTTAACATATTTGTCACCTAACTCTATATAATCGAGCCTGGACAAGTGACAAATGTAATCAACAATTGAGCCCAATATATTGGTATTCTACACAGGATCTCTTCTTATTTAACAAGGCGTAGCTACCTTCTACATATATTCTAAGGAATTTAAACTTGAGGTTGCTTTTAACTAGAAAGCAAGATAAAGGCAGAGCTTTTAATCAGAAAGCTATAAAGGTGAATCTATAACTCTAACTCTAACTCTAGAAGTTCACAGACTTTCGATAGCACAACTTATATTAAAGATATTATACATACACAGGAATTCACCACTTAAATGAAATATCAACAAATAGATTTCTTGAAGTAGTGAAAAAGATTTAATAACATCCAACCACCAGAACACATGAATACCATTAACGTCAGCAGAAATACATTCAACTTAAGAAGAACACGAATTCAAATAATCACAACACAAAATTCATGATCATCCAAATCTCTACTGTATTAACTGTATTGTATATATCATAGAAGCTGGAAAACAAAATTTTAACTATCACCCTTCCCAGAAACAAAGTTTTGAAAAAGATCCATAATTCGAACAACCATTTAGAATATATAGCTAGGCCAAACTATAACTGTCTAGAAAACCATAATGGATTCTTGAAATAGCCAATTTAAAGATTGTTTAAATAATAATTAAAATAAAGGTCCCTCTAGAGCTAATAGTTTTAGAGAAAGTAAGAGATGAACTAAAAGTATGAAATTAAAATCAATTCAAGATCTACAAGTCCACGTCGCCATTGTCTACCTCGTCCATTTCTTCATCTTCCCTTGACTATTCACCTTCTTCAGTGACACTTTGTGCCATTTGGGGTACCTGTTCTCCTAATCTAGCTTTGTATGCTCTATATTTGTTAATAACAGGTGTTAATGCCATGCCAGGTGAAGTTTCGGTCATGCTGATGCAACACTTCCTTTTCATGATAGCCCGGTCAGAGTCAGTTACTTTTCGATACACTTCTTCGATGCCATTTTTGCAAGTGATAATGTAAGCCACCATCTTAGAAAGTCTACCCAATGACTCCTCTGTAATTGTACTATAGTTTACTATCTCCTCTCTCACCACCCTCTTGAAATTTTGTTTGATCACCTTGTCATCCAACAGTTTTTATCATTAGATCCATTAGCCTCTACATCCAACGTAGAAAAATGTCTTTTAATTCTCATCATTTCTTTATAATAAACTGCCACTGCCTTCCCCATCTCTTCTTGAACT
Source organism: Cunninghamia lanceolata (assembly GCA_027924645.1). NCBI lineage: Eukaryota > Viridiplantae > Streptophyta > Pinopsida > Cupressales > Cupressaceae > Cunninghamia > Cunninghamia lanceolata. Next base: position 970,490 of record BSBN01000810.1, on the reverse strand, counting down.
GTAGAAATCTGACAAATTTTCCATTCTAAACCATCAGCCCACATGGCAGTATCAAGCTTCTTAGGATCCACTATGACCTCTTCAATCATTAGAATACCGAAGTCCATGTTGGCAATTTCCCGCACTTCTTTAGAGGTTAAAATTAAACTATGGTGATCACTTCGAGCTTTCTCAAATTCTACTATCAAAACTTTCCTTTTAGAATGAATGGAATCAAACAATTTAACTGCCTCCTTGATAAATAAGAGACCATTGAAGATGATCTTCTCAACCCATTGATCCATAGCCTTCCTTAGGGACAAAGAAGTTCTAACTTGTTGAAGCAAACTTGGGTCGAGAGTAGGAAGTTTGACAGTGGAGGAGGTTCTAGTAAAGGGGGTTATTACCTCAGCAATTGAATTGGCAAAGGAGGATAGAGAACTTACATGTGCTAGTAGCTTCAAATTTTCATCCTGCAAATCTTTCACTCTTTTAGAGATGTTGTCCACTGAATAGTGCATGTGGTACAAATCACCATTGGTATTCGATGGCCCTAGATCCACCTAGCTTACTCTGAAGTCAGCTTCAATTATTTCATCTTCATTCTTCTCGACCAACTTGGGTTTGCAATCTCTAAAAACTAGTTTCTCGAGGTGGTATCAGTTACTATCCTGGACATCCTCTTTGCATGTTTTGGTTTTGGTACCATCTACAACAAACTGGCAATAGTATCGATGCCTTCATCAGTTGGAATGGTGTACCTCTTCTTCTTTTGGACTACCTTCTTTAACTAGTTTAGAGATGAGACTAGTGTATTGGCAACATTGGTAGTCACCACTATTGGTGCAGGATGAGGGTTTTTCCCAAACATCTCTTTTTGTTGAGGGGAATTAGGTGGACTGAGTAATGGATGCAATAAATTATCTTCTCCCAATTGCGAGAAGATGAAAGAATTAGAATCACTTACATGATTATTTGGTAGGGGTACATGGTCAGTCTTAGATGATAAGGCACCCAATCTGGTATTTCTCTTCATCACTTGAACATCTTGCTCATAGGCGGTCTTCAACTTGCCAAGTTCCTTAGGTGGACCTTCACCATCCCCGTTCGGTTGTGAACCAACTCTTTGTAGAGTTGGGTCCTATTGATGATTGTTTTTACACATTCATAACAAATGTTAAAATTCACAAAATGAACCTAACTATCTTGAAAGATATGAAGAAATCAATTAAGATTTGCTTAATCCCAAGTTTCTGTATGGTCTGGTCTTGACCTTGTGGATAATTCAGTAGGTTAATGTGAAGCTGTAATATTCAAGGGGCCTTACTTGATTTAAGGTGTTTTATGATTCACTGGACTCTAATTATGCAAAATATCACAAATATCAACATTTTCTTCATTCCTTTGCATAAATTTGTTACTGTATCACAAAGCTCTATATGATTTATATTAACACAAGATTTCTTTTTCAAATATTATGAAAACTATCAAATATCAACTCAGTTGTTCATGTTTCCTTCAAATATCAGACAATCTCTTTTAAATTTCTACATTTAAGCTAAGTATTTCAAATGGTTTGGGAAAAGTTAGAGAAATCTAAATTAAACTTCATTCTGCTCCATGATCTAAATGCTCTGTTATGCATGTTGTAAGTAGTACAACAAACTTGATTAAATCCATAGACTAAACCTTTAAATGTAAGCCCTGAGTATTTTCATGAACATACATTAAAGATTGCAAGCTTTTGGAGAGATAATATTTCAAATACAAAGAAGAGCCAAAAGACACTCTGAATATAGACTCAAAATTCTAGATTCATTTATATTCAAAACACACAGTCATATATGATTTACAATGTATGAATGACTCCTTGCTTCATTAATCAACTTACAAAAAATGCTTTACAGATATAGTAAGGAAGCTAGATGTTCCACGCATTCCTTATTGTAGACACAGGTGACCTCCTCTAAACTAAAGTACTCCTTCTAAAACTATTAATTACAACTTCCAGCTCTATTATATAAATCCCTCTGTGTCAATCCCTATGTCAAATCCCTGTGTAAAATCCCTGTGTGTCCTTGTGTAACCCCTATGTAACTTATTACAGAGTAAAGGGTCTCAATATATAGATTTGATTATCCCCAATACGGTTCCAAAACCCTAGTCAATCAATGGTTTACATCCCAAGTGTAGTAGCAACGATGGAAAACAAATCCCACCAAAAATCTCTGAGCAACATACCCATGCTGAGCATAAGGATGCCCTTTGGAAACCCTAACAGCCACCAAAATATCTTCTATTTCTCTTTTAATAATGTTTCCCTCCACCTGCATTTTTCTTCTCATTGAAAGCCTTTACTCCTCCTGCTTCATTTGTTATCCGATCTGCCCTTTGTGATGTCATCACTAGTAAAGCTCTACCTTTATCTACCTGCATACTTGCGAAACAGACATAAAAGATAGATTTAAAATTCATGTTTGTCGTCGTCAATTTATACCTCTTCTGAATATTAGATGGGCATTAATTACAGTAATGAATGTGCCAAAAGTTTGGTCTTCAGTTGCAGTGTTGGCACTTTTAAACCTTTTTTTACGGCCAGTCTAATTCTGCATACATACCCTTTTGTATGTTTTGTTTGTATGTCTTCTACTTTGTATACTACGTTCTGTATACCTTCACCATCAGCGTAACTCATGTAGTCAGGGTGATCCAAAAAACTCCCACCGATGATACATATCTGCCTGATGTAACTTCATCGGCTTGTATACTTCATTCATCAACGTAACTCTCTTCAGTTGGGGTGATCTAATAATTTCACTCCAATCGCTTATATCTGGCCAATGCAACTCTTTATCGGCTTGTATATCTTCGTTCATCGGCGTAACTCTCTTCAGTCAGGGTGATCTAATAATTTCACTCTGATCACTTATATTTGGTTGATGCAACTCCTTATCGACATAACTCTCACCGATGAGTGGTGGAGCCCACATTACTTTCCCTTTTGTATCTCTGCAATACAACAATACTTGTATCAAAATTATACAAGCCTAGATACATACCAAATCCTTTGTATGTCCTATCAAACTTCAACTCTTATAAACCACAACTCACTCACTTTCGATTCTGCAACATGCATAAAGTGCAATGCATCCTGACCTTATATGTTTTCCTTTCACTAAACATACAAAGATAAAATACATCCGATATACATTAAGTAGTGATGCATTGCCTTAACCAAATTTTAATGTTTTCTCAGTTCTGCATTGTATATATCTTGAAATGTATGTAACCGAAACATACATATACAAAGTGCGAAGTATACAACAATAAAACCAACTTTAATAATCATTTCAGTTCTGCACTATGTATATTCCTGTTGTATATTGAAATGTATGTCCCTGGAATATACATACAAAGTGTGACATATACAACAATTTAACCTTATTTCATGATATTTTTGGTTCCGTTCTATGCATATCACTTTGTATATCGCGTTGTATGTTTTGCCTTGCCAAACATACAAACATAAAATACATGCAACAGAATCAACCGAACATTCATTTCAACTCTTAACTTTGTCGGGTCCACCTTGTATGTAAAAATAAAACATTAGCCAAATGCATACAGGTAGACAATGTACCTAGACCCGATGACTTCTATTGCGACCCATGCAACGACCTGATATACAAACGACTTTATATATAAGAGACTTTGCATATAAGTGACCCAATATACAAACAACTTTGTATATGAGTAACTTTGCATATAAGTGACCCGATATACAAATAACTTTGTATATGAACATACAAACCCATATCACAATGCATTTTACCAAAAAACACACATAACTTGCAAAATATTGTGAATTTTAACATGGTTCAAAAAGTAACCCTCACTTATTTTTGACAAGGAATCTACCCATATTCTACTCTATTACTCAATGTTACTTTTTTTCTTTATTTTCAACAAGGTTTGTAACTTTTACTCTCTTTTTCCCTTTTGCCACCCAATAGACCCACACACAAAAGTAAAAGCAAAGCCACAGCAGGGGTCCTCATTTTTCTAAGGAGTAAAATGGGGCGTGTTGTGAGCATCACAATAGGTCTAAACTGGATGCTCTTCTGTGTGAGGTGGTAGTCTAGGACCTGGCTTGATTCTGAGAGGCTGAGTCCCTTGGTGTTGATGAACTAGCACACTCCTTAGTCTTTGTTTGCAACCACTTTTTTATTCTCCTTAAAACATGAAATGATAGCAACATAATATTTGTAACCTCCTTCTCAGACCATTTTATTGGAGGCAAAGGTTCCCTAGATACTATATCATATCCTTCACCTAGAAGATCTAAAAAATCATTGATTATATCCGGGACATGAATATTCATCTTGAAGGCATGGACTTGATCAATAGTCAACCTCATCCACTTCCTTTTCTAAACTTCTCTTTCATCAATACAGTCCTCCCAAAAATCTTCAAGCTGAGGAAAGTGTGAGTAAGAACCACCTCCATGCATATTTTCCTTCATAAAATTTTTGCTGTCAAATGATATGTGGGGAGACAAACTATGAAGGCTAAATTTAGATAACAATTTGTCCACATTCTGGGCACCATCATTGCTTTTGCATGAATAGAAAGACAAAGACATAGGAAAAGAATATCCTTTCTTTTTCATTGTTTGATATTTGACATTTACTGCTACCATTTGGTGGAAAACTTCCAGCAACACCAAATAGTCAGAAGGGTATCGAGGCAATTTTAATGGGGAATTTTCATAATCCCCAATCCTTAAATATGAGAAGTGATCGAATTGAATATAAACACTCCCAAATTTTGTGACCAATGTAAATACTTCTATAGAAAATCTTTTCTCTATTGAGCCATCAATTCTTTTAGCCAACAACATAGAAAAAGCATCATTCACACGTTAGAAATCCTTCATACCTTCATTTCTTTGCAATTGAGGAAAAATTTGATACACAGACATGCTTGCCAAAGAACTCCTTTGAGTCCTTAGACTAGGCCAACCAGCCTCTTTTCGAGCCATGATGTAGACCAAGTGGGAGCACATGTGAAAGCTTATGCTTCATGTAAAATTCACCAGCTGCTCATGTAGACAACCGCTGATGATTTTCGACCAGTCAATCTAGTGGTGTCCGCAAATTAACAAAATAAACCCACACTTCTAGAATTCAAAGACATCTGACTTGGGACTCCCAACTACTTTGCTCAATAGGGTTATCATCTCTAAGATTTCTTCTTTGAAATGGCTTCTCTTTAGATTAGCAGGCATCCGAGACTTCCCAGTCTTTTCTTCTAGCTAATGCTTGGTGACACATGTATGACACCAGTCTTTCTTCTCATTATAGTAATTCCAGGATGAGGAAACAAAAACATTAGCATTATCTTCATATTCTTCCAAGTCCAGAGCCGAAGCAACATATTTAGAATCAATTTTGGCTACCATAGTACCATTGGGAGTTTTTATCTCATGAGAGTCTAGTCGAAATAACTATTGGCACATGTAACCATTAGTTCAGGACAATGCACAACAAGTGGAAAGTCACCAGCTTTATGCAAGCCACTATTGATAATTTTCTTTGCCAAAGGAGTTCTTTTCTCAGATCGCATTCTCCTCCAAAAATCATCTAAATCAACATGGCCCAAATTCATATCTCTCACTCCAGCAAGACCATTCTCCATAATGGTGGCCATAGGGGTCCCTTGGAATTTAAACTTCATTTTTATGTGCTCCAGAAACTAGAAAACAAGAGACTCGGAGATACACGTAGAGAGAAAAGGATGAGGTAAAATACCAATAGAGAATTCTTTGTGTAGATACATGGGAAATAAAAATCTCTAACTCCTCAAAGAAGATATGAAACCTTTATAGAGAGAGAAAAGAGTTGCTAGCTACATTGACCTGCGAGGGTAGAACTGATCTAAAATTTTGCACGTAGCGAGATAGTTGTTTGTTCTTCTACAACACATTCTCTTTGCACATCATATCACCTTATGTGGGCTTTAAAGTTAATTCAAGTCACTTCTCATAAATTCCCCCAAGAAAGATATTAAATATTGGCAGCAAATTTGTCATTATCACCCATAAATGAATGCTTCGACTTTCCCTCCAAGAATAGCACCACCATGTGCGCATGTACCTCAAATTGAATGCATAAGGACAAGTGTCAACCTTCCATACAATATGCCAGCGCAACTGACACCACTTGGGAAAATGCGCTATGCGAAGTCGGTGAGTCAAGCAAAACATGAACTTTTGCACTAGGAGTCAAAGATTCAAAACTTTAAAGAATCTCTGACCTCCTAACTACAAAGGGAAGACTCCATATGAAGACAACAAAGACTCAAGGTAGGGGAATCACAAGGCATGTCAGCATGTCGGGTGGTTCAAGGAATTGTGAACCCACTTACTTGGCTTCAAAAATACAAAGGATCACCGACTAGAGAAAATGACTAAGTAAACTAGGCCCGAAGGGGGAACTAAGTGAAAAGGGTGACAACAAATGCAAAGGAAAAACAAAGAATGAACTTAGGATGTCCTTTCAAAGAAAAAAATATGGGGGGGCCAACACATTGAAAAGAAAAGATAAAAACAATTTATGCATTGTTTCATCTTGAAACAATATTGAATTTGTGCTTCATCTTTGCATTGCTCTTGTGGATTTGAATAGATCAAAGGGTATATTTCTTTATTTAAAGAAAAATTTGAAACTTTTCTTTTGTTACATAATCTATCTCATCTATTTGTTCACCTTGTGTTATTAAGATTTATAATCACTTTATGAGCTTGGTAACTTGGTGCCCTGATTCAAACACTTTTGCAAGAAGTATTCAAATAATGGGTTCTAATGAGGATCTTACTACATATGAAATCCTTACTCAAGTCACACAACTTCCTATCGTGATTGTACATGAAACATCAACTACTCAAGAATCCATTGACATTGATGACCTTATCACTCATGTGCTCGATGCCCAAATTCAAAAGTTAGACACATAATTGGATAACTTTCAACAATTTGGGAGCATGGAGCATATAACTGAGGAGGCCATCCCTATTGTTGAGAGTCTTAGAGGGTTGTTGCAAGAAGGATAAGAAGGAGTGGAAGTCTTGCGTGGCCTAGCTCACATAGTGCATAACAACATTATTTCAGTAACTAGTTTTGTTGAGCTCATGAAGAATGTACAACTGCTAATAACATAGGGACTCAAGTGTTGGTACCTACGTCCACACTCCCTATGCCTACATATTCATAGACTATTCTTACTACTACTACATAGCTAAGTAATGATGCTACCACTTGTGTTGGTTTATCCACTAGGATTCTTGTTTGACACTATAATAATGTTCCTTACAATTACACAAACTTCACACCTAATACTACTCCACCTACATCTAAACCTCCTATTGTGTTTCAAAAGGCTACTCATACAAGGATTGCTCGAACCCTTGCCCATCCCTACACGGATTTGGACAAATATTTCTATGGATTTCATTGAGGGGCTCCCTAAATCTGAAGGGAAGACAATGATCTTGGTTGTGGTTGATCACCTCTCCAAATATAGTCATTTTTGTGCCCTCAGCCATCCCTATACCACCTCCTCAGTCACACAAATTTTCATGGACCAAATCTTCCATCTTCATGGCATTCCTTCTTCCATTATCTCAGATCATGATGCAACTTTCATAGTCATTTTTGGATAGAATTATTTCGATACACTGGCACCAAACTAAAGATGAGTTCCAGGTATCACCCACAAATAGATGGTCAGACTAAAATTATCAACAAATGTTTGGAAACTTATCTTTCTTGCTTCACCTTAGAACAACAACATCAGTGGGAAAAGTGGCTCCCTCTCGCTAAATGGTGGTACATTACCTCCTACTACACTACATCTAAAATGACTCCATATGAAGCAGTCTATGGTCAGGCACCACCAGTGCTCCTTCCATGCACCCCAGCAGTTCACTAGTTCACACAGTCGACATGGTTCTCTATACCCAGGATTAGATTCTTCCCATCTTGCAGGACAATCTTCACATGGAAAGAAATCTAATGAAACAACAAGCTGATCAATACCATTTTGAGCACACTTTTTAAGTAGGTGATATGGTTTTTCTTCATCTACAACCATACAAGCAATCATCCCTAAAAATTAAAAGGCATCATAAGCTAGCTCTAAAGTTCTATGGGCCGTATAAGGTTCTTTAGAAGATTGGGTCAGTTGGTTATAAATTGGAGCTTCCTCCTTCCCACATTTATCCAGTATTTCATGTCTCTTATCTAAAGAAAATTCTTAGCACCAACATCAGAGCACAAACTATTTTACTAGAATTAGATAATGAAGGATCCATCATTTTGGAGCCAGAGGCAATCCTCGATAGGTGCACATGTCAACTTCGCTCTTGATCCATCATAGAGGTATTAATTCAATGGCAGGGAATGCAACTAGAGGATGCTACATGGGAACCACTCCTTCAGATTCAACAACAATTTTCACATCTTAAACTTTGAGGACAAAGCTTTTCTAAGAGGGAGGGGATGTTAGGAACCCATTTTTAACCCTTCTCTTTACTTTGTTAGTATATTACTTTTGGACTCATATGCTTTGTAAGTCGTCCCGTGAGTATATTGTATTATCTCGCATTCATGGGAAGTAATAGTTGTTTAGATTAGACTTAGTATATAAGTACGTGTTGAGGCCAATGAAGGTATCCAAAAATTTATTGTATTGAGCTTGCTCAAAGGAGGTTGCCCCCTCAAAGTGGCCTACGATCAATAAATTCCTTCTGTGTTTCTACTATCTATATATTTCTATTATTTCGTGCATTTTTCATTATATTGTTGTAGGAGCTTCCTCTCAAGGTTGGTTGTCACTTGTAATGATAGGGAAATTTGGAAATTAATGATTATTGTGTTAATTTAAGCCCAATTATGCTCAAAACCCTAATTATTGCAAAATCATAAATAAATAGATGAATTCTGACAAATGCTCACACACAGAGATAATAGATGAATATTAGATTCATAGCAGATTTCAAAGTTTGAGATTCAGAAATGTTGAGGATGGAGGGACTCCCACTGGCATCCAATGGAGTATTTTGATTAGGGCCTTCTGAATCTTTTTTGATGCTGATTATCACTGTTTTCTTAATTCCTAGCTCTGCAAACTTGGAGGACACAGGGACTAGCACCCTCATCCTGATTATACTCTTTTCTACACTTTCCTTTAGATACGGGGTCCTTACACTCTGTAACACTCCTCTGCAACTCCACTCCATAAAATATGACACCTTTCACCTACAATCACAAGAGAGAGGTTGGAGGGTTGTGTTGTTCAGGAGCTTGCCTCAGTCAAGCCTCAAAATGGTATCCAAGCCTTCCAACACCGTTATCAGATAGAGAGTGCATGTACTTATAAGACAGAAGCAAAAACAAATTGATAAATGATTAATTCAAACATAAATAGATATCACCTCGAAGGTGTATCTCACATGTAGATGAATATCCTTCACAACATGAGAAGGTGAAGCCAAATTTGCAATAACAAACACAACAACAATATTCTGCTTTGCAACAATGAATGCATTGAATGCTCTAAAATCATAAGTTCTCTAAAATCTCATAATCATCTTCTAGTTTACAAATGAAACCGTAAATACGCTTATATATGCATTCCCACTACAAATTTCATAATTCAAACTTAAGATGTTGGTAACAGACACTTTTAATGATTACTAACCGACATTCAAATTTGGGACCCCACCAAAATAGGGCAGGACAAGGGCATGGGTGCCCTTGTCCCAAGACCTATTTTGGGTCAAGGTTTAGGCTCATAGATGTCCCTCAAGCCCCACTTGACATGGGTTTTAGGCTATTTTGTCTCAAGAGTTAATTCTACCACACATGATGAAAAACAAGGGACCTAGGAGCTAAACTTAGGAGGTAAAGTCCTAGGGGGACATTTTATGACATAACATTTAGCCCCCACTTTAATGTATGTATAATCTTACAAGCCATACATGCATTAAAGTACGGTTAAGACATAACAAACATCCCAGGCACTTGAAGCTAATGCATACACAAAGATTATGATGCAGGAGCATCCCTGGTTCAAGAGCAATCTTGCATCAACCAAAAACATTTGCATTTTAGTTTATTTCCTTTCATTTCTAGTTCAGTATAGTTAGTTCAGTGAGTAGCAGTTTCTGTATTTTGGTCCACATTCTACTGCAGTTGCATTTCAGATCTTGTGGAGATGGACTTAGCATCTAAACACATTCATGCACATCATATCCAAATCTCAGGTCATTTGGGTCAGGTACCGGTAAGATACAGATATTAGAAGATCAACTATTTTCTTAGAATAGAGTGTCCTAATAGTCTCACATAATTAGCTAAAGGAGAGGAATTTCAAAGCATTTCATGAATTGTTTAGCTAAATGGTACACCCTTCAATGTTCTTTGGTTCATGGCTAACCTTCCCTAAGATTTGCACATCATTCTATTCATTCATGGAGGAGTTCTATTCAATTAGGCCTGACCTATCTATGTACACATGTTACAGCTCTTCATTGGAGTTTGTGATCTTCCTTGGCTGATGCGAAGGAACCTTATGTTCCAGAGATGATATATAATGATGTAATAGATGCCTAGGAAAGAAAGTGAATTACATAGAGATATTTGATAGTTTGAATTCTTTGTGAAGGATCTTCAAAACCATATCTTGTGCATAATCTGCAATTATGTAATTAGTCCCATGAGCCCTAATTATAAGCCCGCATGTTGCCAGTGAATTTATATTTGAATCCAATGATATACTGAATGACTGAATCTACATTTTCTTTACATTTTGAGTTGTTTCCATTGTGTTTACTCTAGCTACATGGTCTGGATAGTTCACTTTATGGATACTCCTAACTGTGACTGCACTAAGTGGTATGAGAGTGAAAATTCAAATCTCTGGGAGTGAATTGAGCAAAGTCGGCAAAGGAATTCTATAAGATCTTGCTGTGAACAGATTGCTGAATCTGAGTCAGGTTACTTATGTTGTAATCAATCGTTGATTGTGAGGCAATTGTCGCCTTGTAGCCTGATCGCTGAATTTGAGGTAGTTACACTTGATCCTAGGAAGAATACTGCTGAGGAGAATCCATGCTATTGGAACAATGGCTATAAGAATAGATGAAATGATGGAAATGATGAAAACCATGTGAGTTCACTTGGATGCTGTTGAAGAATATAGGTGAAGAGGACTTACACCTAGACCTAATGTTAAAAGTGATGATGATGAAGAATTTCAATCCGCTGATCAAAATGGTGAAACCCTAGGAGAAGAAGAAGAAGAAGAATCAGATCAAGACAAGATGTTGTGAGCTATCTCAAAGATTGGGAAAAGGCCTAGAGTTGATGTACCAAACTATACTGGCAATTTGAATCTTGAAGAGTTGATTGACTGGATAAATGACATGGAAGAATGCTTTGAGTATGAATATATTGAAGATCTAGAGAAGGTGAAATTTTCAAAGAAAAAGTTGAAAGGACATGCTACTATATGGTGGAAAGAAGTTCAGTTGGATAGAAATAGAAGAGGAAAAGAAAAGATTACAAAGAAGGACATAATGGTGATAAAATTGATAAATTAGTTTATACCTACGGACTATGAGTTGGAACGATTGAAGAGATTGCAAAAACTGAGACTAAAAGAGAAATATGTGGAGTACACTAAATAATTTCATAAGATGATCATAAGGATAGGACATAGTGAAGCAAGAAAGGAGAAAGTGGCTAGATACGTCAATGGACTGAGATTGAACATTCAAGAAGAATTGAGTTTGGTGAGAATGACAACATTAGAAAAAGCATATTAGTTTGCCCTGAAGGTTGAAGAGAAGTTGAACAAGAGGCATGATAAAAAAAAGAGGTAGAGGAGGTAAATTTCAGAAAGGTAGAACATTTTTCGAAGGAGAAAGATCATATGCAAAGAAGAATAGACAAGAGAACACATTCTAGAAGGAGGACAGAGATAACAATGCATACTAGAGAGATGACAAAACTTTCTACTGCAGAGGAAACCCTAGTTTATATCGAAGTGAAGGATATAGAAGAGAAGGAAGAGGACCTAATAGAAGAAAATTTAGAGGAACTTGTTTTAAGTGTGGAGATGAAGGACATAGAGCATTTGAATGTAATCAAGGGAGTACAAGAAAGAGAATAGAGAATAGTGGAAGAGCAACCTATGTGGAAGAAGAACCTATTGGATCACCTAGTTTAGTTGGTAAACCTAAGAAAGGAGAATCACTTGTCATAAGGAGAGAACTATTTCAAGTAGAGACAAATGAGGAACCACCACAGATGAAAAATTTGTTCCAAACCAGATGCAAATCAAGAGGTAAATGTTGTAAAGTTGTAATTTATAGTGGTAGTTCTGATAACCTAGTTTTAGAGGAGATGGTGACTAAGTTGAAGTTGGCAAGATTGAAACACCCTAATCGCTATCAGATAACATGGATTTAGGATGATCATAAGGTACTGATGAGTGAACAATGTTTGGTGGAATTTCATATTGGATCTTATCATGATGAAGTGTTGTGTGATATTATGCCTATGGATGTATGCCATATTTTGTTGGGTAGACCTTGGCAATATGATAGGAAAGCTTTACATGATGGGAGAAAGAATACATACACTATGACATCAAATGGAAAGAGAATTACTTTGATCCCTTTAGAAGATGATCCTAAGAGTGAAGTATGTGGGAATGCTAGAATGTATTTGATAGATGGAAGGAAATTTTTGGATGGTTTGAGACATGAGAATATGTGTTATGCTTTGATTCCTAAGAAGCCTGAAACATTGAAGAAGGAGACTGAAGAATCACAACTGGAGGAGATAACTGAGTTCCTGATAGAGTATGAAGACATCATATTAGATAATGTACCAGAAAGATTTCCACCAATCAAGAGTATCAGTCATCACATGGATCTTATACCTAGAGCTAGTTTTCCTAACAAAGCAACACACAGAATGTCACTAATAGAGAATGAAGAATTGAATAGATAGATACATGAGTTGTTGAGGAAAGGTTTGATTAGAGAAAGTTTGAGTCCTTATGTAGTACCTGCAATGTTAGTGGCAAAGAAAGATGGAGAATGGAGAATGTGTACAGACTTTAGAGACATCAACAAAATCACAATTAAATATAGATTTCCCTTACCTAGGATGGATGATATTATGGATTGTTTGAGTGGAGAAAAATATTTTACAAAGATAGACTTGAAGAGTGGATACCATCATATTAGAATTAGAAAAGGAGATGAATGGAGGACTACTTTTAAGACAAATGAAGGATTGTATGAGTGGTTAGTGATGTCTTTTGGATTAACAAATGCACCGAGTGCTTTCATGAGATTGATGAATGAAGTCTTTAAGAAACTCTTGGGTAAGTTTGTTATTGTGTACTTGGATGTTATTAGGATTTTTAATAAGACAAGAGGAACATTTGTGGCACCTGAGACAAGTATTGTAGAGACTGAGAGAAGAGAAATTGTTGATAAACATTAAGAAATGTAGTTTCATGAAGGAAGAATTGGTATATTTGGGATTTGTGATTTTTGCAGAAGGATTGAAGATGGACCCTAAGAAAGTGAGCAATTGTTGAATGGCATACATTGGAGAGCATTGGGGAAGTTAGATCATTTCATGGATTGGTTAGTTTCTACCGAAAGTTTATAATTTTTTTTAGTTCAGTTTGTAACCCTATGATAGAGACAATGAGAGGTGACAGAAAAGGCTTTAAGTGAACATTAGGAGTAGATAAAAGTTCTGAGTTGTTGAAGCAGAAAGTGACAGAGAAACCTATTTTGTCATTATCAGATTTCAATAAGGTATTTCAAGTAGATTGTGATGCAAGTGGAAATGCAATCAGAGTAGTGTTAAGTCAAGAAGGTAGACGTGTAGCATATTTCAATGAGAAGTTGAATGATGCAAGGAAAAGATATCTAGTTTATGATCAAGAGTTCTATGCCATAATTCAAGCTTTGAAGAAGTGGAGACATTATTTGTTGCCTGAGGAGTTTGTTTTGTATACGGATCATCAAGCTTTACAGTATTTGAACAGTCAAGGAAAGTTGAATTAGAGACATATGAGATGGGTAGAGTTCATGTAGAGTTATACTTTTGTGTTGAAGCATAGGAGTGGTAAATCAAACAAAGTTGCAGATGCATTGAGTAGAAGAAGGAATTTACTGATAGAGATGAGAGTTGAAGTGTTGAGATTTGATGAATTGAAAAACATGTATGAGGAAGATCTTGATTTTGCAGAACCTTGGAAAGCATGCAATGAACCTGTTGTGACAGATAGGAGTAAGTGGTTAGACTATTTCATTTAGGAAGATATGTTGTTTAGAGGAAATCTGTTATGCATACCTAGGAGTTCAATGAGAGATAATTTGATCAAGGAGAAACATAGTGGTGGATTGGAAGGACATTTTGGCATTGATAAGATAGTGACTTTGGTAATTGAAAACTACTATTTGCCTGAGATACATAAGGATGTTAGGAAATTTGTGAAGAGTTGTAGAGTTTGTCAAGTTGCAAAAGGGAGTAGTTAGAATACTAGATTGTATAAATCTTTGATAGTACTGGAGAGACCTTGGGAAGACATAAGTATAGATTTTATAATGGGAATGCCGAAGACACAGAGAGGACATGATTCAATATTTGTAGTGGTGGACAAATTTTGAAAAATGGCACATTCCATACCTTGTAAGAAGACAACTGATGCAATGCATGTAGCTGGCCTATTTTTCAAGGAGACTGTGAGATTGCATGGATTACCTAAGAGTATAATTTTAGATAGAGGTACCAGATTTCTTGGATACTTTTGGAAGACACTTTGGAAGAAGATGAAGATAGGTTTGAAGTTTATTTCAACATTTCTTCCATAGACTAATGGACAAACATAGGTAATGAATAGGAGTTTGGGAAACTTGTTGAGATGTTTGGTTGGAGAAAAGGCAGGAAATTAGGATTTGATTCTTTCACAAGTAGAGTTTCCATATAATACTTTAATAAATAGGAGTACTAGAAGCACACCATTTGAGATTGTGATAGGAAATAACCCTAGAGGAGTAACAGAATTGAGAAATATCAGTATGGAGGATAAGAAGAGTGTAGAAGTAGAGGAATTTGTAGGACACATGGAGACAATGCATAATTAGGTTAAGAAGCATTTGGAGGAAATTAACAATAAGTATAAGGAGAAGGTAGATGAGATGAGGAGACATAAAGAATTTGCAGTTGGAGATGAAGTGATGGTATACTTGATAAAATAAAGATTTCCAGTTGGGACATATAAAAAATTGAAGATGAAGAAGTTAGGACCTTGTAGAATACTCAGAAAGTTTGATTCAGGAAATGCATATGAAGTAGAGCTACCAGAGACATTGGGTATATCACGTATTTTTGACATTGCAGACCTATATTAGTATCATGAAGTAGAGTTCAATTGCACCATTGAAGAAGACTTGAAGAAGTAGTTACCACAACAAGCATTGGAGCAGATTGAAGAAATTTTGGATACTAGAGTTGGACAGAGCACCAAAGGAAGACAATACAAGTAATATCTTGTGAAGTGGAAAGGTAGACTAGAAGAAGTTTCATCATGGATTTCTTAGGCTAAGTTGGACCATCTTGGTTTTCCTATAGCCCCAAAAAAGTGAGAGACTTACTTTTTCAATAACCCTGAATGTCTAATGCAGGAGTATCCCTGGTTCAAGAGAAATCTTTCATCAACCAAAAACATTTGAATTTGAGTTTGTTTCTTTTCATTTCTATAGTAGTTTTTGTATTTTGTTCTGCATTCTACTACAGTTGCATGTTAGATCTTGCTGAGTTAGACTTAGCATCTAAACACATTCATGCACATCATATCCAAATCTCAGATCATTTGGATTATGTATCGGTAAGATATCACCATCAAAAGATTAAATATTTTCTTAGAACAGAGCATCCTGACAGTCTCAGACAATTATCTAAAGGAGAGGACTTGTGGAGCTAAATGACACATCATTTAATGTTGTTTGGTTCATGGCCAACCTTACTTGAGATCTACACATCATTCCATTCATTTGTAGAGGTGTTCTATTCAATTAGGCCTGACCTATCTGTGTACACACATTACAACTCTTCATTAGAGTTTGTGATCTTCCTTGGCTGACGCAGAGGAACCTTATGTTCCGGAGATGATATATAATGATGTAATAGATGCCTAGGAAAGCAAGTAAATTACATAGACATAGTTGATAGTTTCAATTTGATGTAGGAGCATCCTTGGTTCAAGAGCAATCTTACATCAACTAAAAACATTTGCATCTTAGTTTGTTGGCATTTCAGTTCTTTCATTTTCTAGTTTAGTTCAGGTAGTTTAGTCAGTAGCAGTTTTCAGCTTGTGGTCCAATTTTGGCATTTCACATCTTACGGATCTAGACTTATCACCTACATTCATTTATCTACATCATATCAAGAATTTAGAGCATTTGGATTAGTTACCAGAAAGATATCACTATTAGGTCAACTATTTTCTTAGAGCAGAGTAGAGCATTCTAACAGTTCTTGATAATCAGCTGAAGGAGAAAGCTTGCGGATCATTCCTTAACTTGCAGATCTCAATGACACATCATTCAATGCCCCATGGTTCATGTTTGACCTTCCGCAAGGGTCTGCACATTGTTCCATTCATTTGAGGAAGTGTTCTATGCATTTAGGTCTGACCTATCTATGAGCATGTTACAACTCTTCATTAGATTTTGTGACCTTCCTTGGCTGACGCAGAGGAATCTATTGGTCCAGAAATGATATATAAAGATGTAATAGCTCCTTAGGAAATTAGTTATCAAGTTCATGATATAGTCATAGCTGATAATTTAAATTTTATGCAAGGGGAGCTTTAAAGCCTTATCTTGTACATGTATGTAATCAGGGTTGTGAGCCCTAATTGTAAGCCCACATGTTGCCGACCAAATTGTATTTGAATTCTTTGATATATTGAATGACTAAATTTGCATTTATTCTATTTCTTTGAGTTGTTTCTGTTGTGTTTACCCTTGTTTCATGGTCTAGATAGTTCATTTTGTGAACCCTCCTACCGTGACTGCACCAAGTGGTATCAGAGCAGAAGTTTGATTCTTTGGAGTGAATTGACGAAGGGAATTCTGTAAGATCTTGTTGTAAGTAGATCACCGATTTGAGGTAGGTTACTTGTGTGCAACTGATCTCCAATTAAGAGGCAGTTGTCACTTGTAGCCTGATCACCGAATTTAAGATAGTTTGCACTTGATCCTAGGAAGATGCCGCTGCAAAGAGTTCCTCCTGTTGGTACAACTACTAATAGAATGGATGAGATCATGGAATTGATGAGAACAATATGAATTTGTTTGGATACTATTGAGGAAGATAGGTGAAGAGGATTGACACCTAGACCTAATGTTGAAAGTGATGATGAGGAAGAATTTCAATCTGTTGAACAAATTGGCAAAACCCTAGAAGGTAATGAAGAAGAAGAATAGAGTAGATAAATATGTTGTGAGCTATTTCAAAGATTGGAAAAAGACCTAGAGTTGATGTACCAAACTACACTAGTAATTTGAATCTTGAAGAATTGACTGACTGGATAAATGACATGGAAGAATACTTTGAATATGAAGAAATTGAAGATCCAGAGAAGGTGAAATTTGCAAAGACAAAGTTGAAAGGACATGCTGCTATATGGTGGAAAGAAGTTAAGTTAGAAAGAAACAGAATAGGAAAAGAAAATATTACAAAGTGGGACCGAATGGTGACAAAGTTAAAGAATCAGTTCATACTTGCTGACTATGAGTTGGAATTGTTGAAAATATTGCAAAACCTAAGACAAAAGGAGAAATCTGTGAAGGAGTACACTGAAGAATTTCATAAGATGATCATAAGGATAGGAAATAGTGAAGAAAGTAAGGAGAAAGTGGCAAGATACATCAATGGACTGAGATTGAACATTCAAGAAGAACTAAGCTTGGTAAGGATGACATCTTTGGAAGAAGAATATCAAATTGCCCTAAAAGTTGAAGAGAAGATGAATAAGAAGCATGATCCAAGATAGAGAGGCAGAGGAGGTAAATTTTAGAGAGGTAAAACATTTTCTAGATATGGTAGTTCATTTGTGGAGTAGAACAAGTTTGACAGCCCATCTAAGAAGGATGACAGAGATAACAATGCTTACTAGAGAGATGACAATTTTTTTTACCAGAGAGGAAACCCTAGTGCATACCAAAATGAAGGATACAGAAGAGAAGGAAGAGGATTTGCTAAGAGGACATTTAGAGGTACTTGTTTCAAGTGTGGAGGTGAAGGACACAGAGCATTTGAATGTAATCAGGGTAGTACAAGCAAGAAGATGGAGAATAGTGAGAGAGCAACCTATGTTGAAGAAGAACCTGTTGAATCACCAAATTCTATTGGTAAGCCTGAGAAAGGAAAATCCTTGGTGATGAGGAGAGCACTATTTCAAGTAGAGACAAATGAGGAACCATCATAAAGGAAAAGTCTGTTAAGAACTAGATGCAAATTCAGAGGTAAGTGTTGTAAAGTTGTAATTGATAGTGGTAGTTCAGATAACTTAGTTTTAGAGGAGATGGTGACTAAGTTGAAATTGGAAAGATTGAAACACTCTAAGCCCTATCAGATAGTAGGATTCATGATGATCATAAGGTACTGGTGTGCTAACAATGTTTGGTGAAATTTCATATTGGATCTTATCATGACGAAGTCTTGTGTGATATTATGCCTATGGATGTTTGTCATATCTTGTTGGGTAGACCTTGGCAGTATGATAGAAAAGCTATACATGATGGGAGAAAGAACACATATACTATAACAACAAAGGGAAGAGAATTAATTTGATTCCTTTGGAAGATGATCCTATAGATGTGGTATGTGGGAATGCTAGAATCTGTTTGGTAGATGGAAGGAAATTTTTGGATGGTTTGAAACAGGAAAGTATGTGTTATGCCTTGATTCCTAAGAAGCCTGAAATATTGAAGAAAGAGACTGAACCTAAGGAGATAAAAGAGTTCCTGACAAAGTATGAAGACATCATATCAGATAATGTACCTGAAGGATTACCACCTATAGGGAGTATCAGTCATCACATGGATCTTATACTAGGAGCAAGTTTGCCTAACATAGTAGCACACCAGATGACACTGGCAGAGAATGAAGAATTGAATAGATAGATACAAGAGTTGTTGAGGAAAGGTTTGATCAGAGAAAGTTTGAGTCCTTGTGAAGTACCTGTAGTGCTTGCATTGAAGAAGGATGGAGAATGGAGAATGTGTACTAATTCCAGAGCAATAAACAAGCTCATAGTTAAGTATAGGTTTCCTTTACCTAGGATGGATGATATCATGGATTGTTCGAGTGGAGCAAGATATTTCACAAAGATAGACTTGAAAAGTGGATACCATAGATTAGAATCAGAGAAGGTGATGAATGGAAGACTGCTTTTAAGATAAATGTAGGATTGTATGAGTGGTTAGTGATGCCTTTTGGATTAACAAATGCACTGAGTACTTTCATGAGATTGATGAATGAAGTTCTAAAGAAATTCTTGGGTAAGTTAGTAATTATATAATTGGATGATATTCTGATTTTTAGTAAGACAAAGGAAGAACATTTGTGGCATATGAGACAAGTTTTGCAGAGGTTGAGAGAAGAGAAATTATTGATAAACATCAAGAAGTGTAGTTTCATGAAGGAAGAGTTGGTATATTTGGGATTTGTGATTTCTATGGAAGGATTGAAGATGGACCCTAAGAAAGTGAGAGCAATTATTAAATGGCCTACACCGGAGAGCATTGGAGAAGTTAGATCATTTCATGGATTGGTTAGTTTCTATAGGAAGTTCATCAAGAATTTTAGTTCAATTTGTAACCCTATGACAGAGACAATGAGAGGTGACAAAAGATTTCAAGTGGACATCAGGAGCAGATAAGAGTTTAGAGTTGTTGAAGCAAAAAGTGATAGAGCAACTTGTTTTAGCATTATTGGATTTCAATAAGGTATTTCAAGTTGATTGTGATGCAAGTGGAAATGCAATAGGAGTAGTGTTAAGTCAAGAAGATAGACCTGTAGCATATTTCAGTGAAAAGTTGAATGATACAAGGAAAAGATATTCAATTTATGATCAAGAGTTCTATGCCATAATTCAAGCCTTGAAGATGTGGAGACATTATTTGTTGCCTAAGGAGTTCGTGTTGTATACAGATCATCAAGCTTTGCAGTATTTGAATAGTCAAGGTAAGTTGAATCATAGACATATGAGATGGGTAGAGTTCATGCAGACTTATACTTTTGTGTTGAAGCATAGGAGTGGTAAATCAAACAAAGTTGCTGATGCCTTGAGTAGAAGAAGAAACTTGTTGACAGAGATGAGAGTTGAAGTGTTGGGTTTTGATGAATTGAAGAACATGTATGAGGGAGACACTGATTTTGTAGAACCTTGGAAAGCCTGTAAGGAACCTATTGTAACAAATATAAGTAAGTGGTTGGACTATTTCATTCAAGAGGATATGTTATTCAAAGGAAGTCAGTTGTGCATACCTAGAAGTTTAATGAGAGATAATTTGATCAAGGAGAAGCATAGTGGTGGACTGATGGGACATTTTGGCATTGATAAGACAATGGATTTGGTAAGTGAAAATTTCTTTTAGCCTTAGATAGATAAGGATGTTTGGAGATTTGTGCAGAGTTGTAGAGTTTGTCAAGTTGTAAAAGGGAGTAGTTAGAACATTGGATTGTATAAACCTTTGACAGTCCTATAGAAACCTTGGGATGATATAAGCATGGATTTTGTAATGGGATTGCCTAAGACATAGAGAGGACATGATTCAATATTTGTAGTGGTTGACAAATTTTCAAAGATGGCTCATTTCATACCTTGTAAGAAGACAACTAATGCAGTGCATGTAGCTGACCTATTTTTCAAAGAGATTGTGAGATTGCATGGATTACCTAAGAGTATAGTTTCAGATAGAGACACAAAGTTTGTTGGATACTTTTGGAAGACACTTTGGAAGAAGATGAAGACTGATTAGAAGTTCAGTTCAACTTTTCATCCACAGACAGATGGACAGATAGAGGTAGTGAATAGAAGTTTGGGAAACTTGTTGAGATGTTTGGTTGAAGAGAAGACAGGAAGTTGGGAGTTGATTCTTTCACAAGCAGAGTTTGCATATAATAATTTAGTAAATAGGAGTATCGAAAGAACACCTTTTGATATTGTTATCAGAGTGAATCCTAGAGGAGTTGCAAACTTGAGAGACATCAGTATAGAAAAAAAGAGGAGTGCAGAAGCATAAAAATTTGTAGATCATATGAAGATAGTGCATAATTAGGTGAAGAAGCATTTGGAGGATATGAACAGTAAGTATAAGGAAAAGGCAGATGAGAAGAGAAGACCTAAAGAATTTGAAGTTGGAGATGAAGTAATGGTGCACTTGAGAAAAGAAAGATTTCCAGTTGGGACATATAACAAGTTGAAGATGAAGAAGTTGGGACCTTGTAAGATACTCAAAAATTTTGATTCAAGAAATGCATATCAAGTAGAGTTACCGGAGACATTGAGTATATCACCGATTTTCAACATTACAGATCTATATCAGTATCATGAAGTAGAGTTCAGTGATAACATGGAAGAAGACTTGAAGAAGCAGTTACCACAACAAGCACTAGAGTAGATAGAAGACATCTTGGACAGTAGATTTGGACGCAACACTAGAGGAAGAGAATACAAAGAATATCTTGTGAAGTGGAAAGGCAGACCGGAAGAAGATTCATCATGGATTTCTCAGGCTGAGATGGACTGTCTTGGTTCTCCCCTAGTGCCAACAAAGTGAGGGACTCACTTTTTCAATAACCCTAGATGTCTGATGTAGGAGCATCCCTGGTTTAAGAGCAATCTTGCATCAACCAAAAACATTTGCATTTTAGTTTGTTGGCATTTCAGTTCTTTCATTTTCTAGTTCAGTTCAAGCAGTTCAGTCAATAGTAGTTTTCAGCTTGTGGTCTAGTTTTGGCATTTCACATCTTGTGGATCTCGACTTAGCATCTACATTCATTCATCTACATCATACCAAGAATTTAGAGCATTTGGATTAGTTACCTAAAAGATATCGCTATCAGAAGGTCAACTATTTTCTTAGAGCAAAGCATTCTAATAGTTCTTGATAATCAGCTGAAGGAGAAAGCTTGTAGATCATTCCTTAACTTGTGGATCTCAATGACAGATCATTCAATGCCTTGTGGTTCATGGCTGACCTTCCCCAAGGGTCTGTACATTGTTCCATTCATTTGAGGAAGTGTTTTATGCATTTAGGTCTGACCTATCTATGCGAATGTTACAACTCTTCATTAGAGTTTGTGACCTTCCTTGGCCAACGCGGAGGAATCTATTGGTCTGAAAATGATATATAAAGATATAATAGATTCTTAGGAAAGTAGTTATCAAGTTCATAATATAGTGATAGCTGATAATTTGGATTTTATACAAAGGGAGCTTCAAAGCCTTATCTTGCGCATGTATGTAATCAGGCTTGTGAGCCCTAATTGTAAGTCTGCATGTTGCCAGCTAGATTGTATTTGAATTCTTTGATATATTGAATGACTGAATATGCATTTGTTCCATTTCTTTGAGTTGTTTCTGTTGTGTTTACTCTTGTTGTACAGTCTAGATAGTTCATTCTATGAACCCTCCTACCGTGAGTGCACCAGAATTCTTTGCGAAGGAGCTTCAAAGCCATATCTTGTGCATAATCTGCAATTCTGTAATCAGGCCTGTGAGCCCTAATTATAAGCCCGCATGTTGCTGGCCAATTTGTATTTGAATCCAATGGTATACTGAAAGATTGAATCTGTATTTGCTTTACATTTTGAGTTGTTTCCATTGTGTTTACTCTAGCTGCACGGCCTGGACAATTCAGTTTGTGGACCCTTCTAACCATGACTGCACCAGATTGAGGAACCATTTCTAGCCCCCAGTCTTAGGTAGACATTAGAGAAAACACATCGTAGACATGCAAAACATGGAGAAGATAGTAACAGACATGCAAAACATGGAGAAGATAGTAACAGGCATGCAAGACATGGAGAATACACAAGAGAAATCATGGAGGATACACTTGATATTTTCTTTTTAATTTGTATATATATGAATACAAATACATGGAAAGTAAAAATGCAACACAAAACCCCAAAGGGGAAAACATGCCAAACAAACCTCAAGTGTAGGTGGAGCTTGTCGCTACACACAAGAGGGGAAAACACGCCATACAAAGCCCAAGTGGGGTTTAACCACATGAGTGGGAAAACACACGGAAGAAATGAAAAACATGAGCACCGTATAGCATACCAAAGACATACTATATGTCTAAAACACAACAAACAAGGCAATGGAAGGAGCTTATTTCTAAGTCCCAACCATCTCAAACATGCTATAGGCACACCTGATGGTTGGGCTTATGGCACAACCACCAAAGACATGCTTAAGGGAGGATAGTCTTAGATCCAACCTCACCTACTATGAGGACTTTTGAAATAAAAAGGATGTGCACTAGCTCAAGAGATACACCATCCCCGCCTCCGTAGAGGGATTTTGAATAAAAAGGATATGCATGATATCCTACCTCTGCAGAGGGCTTTTTGATTGCAATATAGAATAAAGATGTGCACTCACGTCGGAGATACAATATCTCACCTTTGCATAGGGCTTATAAACATGCTTCATTAGTACCAAAATTATTAGACAACTTACCTTATATGCCTTCACCGTAAGGTAGTTGATATCATGTACCAATATCAAGCACATTAAGGTAGAGAGAAAACACATAAGGGAACAAGAGCTTTCACAAAGCCCATGCCCCAAAGGTGACATGTGCTCACAATCGCTGAATATTCCCACAAACACATCTTAATCTAAGAAAAACATGAAAGCTATGCATGAAAACAAAGAAGCCAAGGCTACATAAATGGGTTTGAGTTTGAATATAGTTGTGGGGCTTATATTGCAGGTATCTCAAAACTGAGTGTAACAACAAGGTGAGACACCCAAAACAATCAAAGTGCATGGAGCAGATGTATTGTTATGATTTGTTAGCAAAGATAAGACAACATCAAATATCACACGGAGTGATTCTACTAGCCAAGCATCAGATATATATCAACCCCATCTTCATATATGGACTAGGTCCATTTTTTTCTTTTGCTTGTTGAAGGGACATGCGGTCTGTATCAGTAATATGTTTTTTTCGTCATCCGTTGACTAGGTAGAACCACTAGAAGAAGATAAACAATAAAATGAGAGAGGAGAACAAGTGCCTTAGGATTGTCACATAAGAAGATGCCCCCCAAGTCATCAACCACAATTCTATGCCCCTAAGGCACGATACTCAACAATAAAATAGAGGAGAGGAATAATAGAAGAATGATGATACAAATAGGAGAATGGTCACAACAGAGGCGGTCTCCCAGTATCCTCGACCTTACAAGAGTATAGAGGGTCATCCAAGGAGGCCTAAACAACACATAACACATCATAGGGGAACACAATATGAATCTAACATATATATCTAGGAGGAGGCTTCCCTTGAGAGCAACTAGATTGGGTGCTATAATGAGTGTGGCTTAAAGAGGGAGAAATACTTACCTGATTCAATGGGATATTTCCTGGTGGACAACTCTTATCTATCAGCTCAGGATATCTTGCATGTTGTTTTAGTCTTGTTGATATGGTGTTAACATCAAATTTAGGACTACGAGAGGCTTTGGTGGGCTTCAAAGAGTGGTACCTAATGCTGGCTGTGTGGTTAATTCCAGCAACTTGTAAAGGTACTCTGATTCCTTGTTGATTCACACCACATCCATTACTTGTATAGTCACAATTTTTTTACAATATCTGAAATCCACAACCATATAGAGAGTCTATTTCTTTAGAGGAAGGTGAATCCTCATAGGTCTCATAATCTATAGTATAAGTAAGGGTATTTTCTTTGTTTTCTACCAAGGAGACTTTAGGTTTCTTAGGTGTTTCAAAAGATTGCTTGGATGAGATCGATGCGACTTTTGATGTGCCAAAGTTATTAAGTTTATATTCCCCATTATAGGAAGGAGTAAAATCTAATGAATCCCAATCATCACCAAAAACTGCATTTGATGGTTTAGAGTCTTGTACAACATTATGTATGTCAAGAGGCATTGATGAATCCACTTGTAAGTTTAGAATTTTCTGATTGTTAACTTGTTTTTTCATTTCAATATGTAAGTAACTATTTGGTTTAGGATTGACATGAATGGTATAGAGCTTGTTTTCATTAATAAACATTATTGACCTATGAAGGGTAGATGGAACTGCCCCCATGGCATGGATCCACAGTCTTCTAAGAATCATATTATAACAAAGTGATCCAGGCATGACATGAAAAAAGGATAGATAATGTCATGGGTCCAACTGTTATAGGTAAAGTTATGGTACCCATAGATTTTCTACCAATGTTATCAAAGCCACAAATGCTAATAATATCCAGTTTGATTAAAGCCATGTCAATCTTGATTTTATGTAGTAAGTCAATGCCAAAAACATTAAGAGCCGATCTATTGTCAATCATAACTTACTGTATTAAATTTTTATCTATCATGGAAAATATTATAAGTTGATCATATTCATCTTTACTTGTTGGTATTTCATATTGTTGAAATAGAATATCCATTTTTGTTGCATGCATACAATCTAATAGAGCTTCTACATCATTTATCTTAATAGCAGGTGGTACAATCACCTTTCATAAAGCTTCTTGGAGTATTCCATTGTATGTAGGTGATGTTTGTAATAAAAGAGAGATCTTAGCTAAAGTAGTAGGAAGTTGTTCGACAAGATCATATTCTTGACCACTTTTATGAGTAAGATAAGGTGGTGGAGGGAGCATAGGTTGAGAGCATAGAAGAGAGACAAGCACATGTGGTGCTTGCTTACTTTGCTTGTTATTACAAGTGTTGTATATGTGAGCAATCACATTGTGATGTGGTTGTTGCGACACATTTTGAATGCCTTGATTTCTTTGAGTGATTTGTCTTGCATAGTTTATGATGTAATTCGAGGGTCGAGGTAGTTTTCAATCACCTTGAATCATAATCACTAGTTTTAAGCAAGAAGGTGCACTAGGTGTCTCTCACACAATCATCTTAGAAACATTGCTACATTTATCAAGTAACCCGTCAGTGGGTTGGATAATTCTATTAGTGAAGATTGAATTAACATTATTTTTCTCTCTGTTATACCCAACATCTATCCTTAAAAGATTTAATGTGAGAGACCTTTTCTCATCCACTAACACATCATCTTGGCCAGGGAGAGCATTGGAATGAAAGGAAGGTAATGTGTTATTAGGAAGGTTGGTAGTGATTTTATCATTAGTGAAGTCTAGGGGACTTGAATTTACAACTGAAGTAAAGCTATCCATGGTCTTCTCATTCAAGGTTCTTGAACATTCAACTATAGGAGGAGTAGGATAACCTATGGAATCATTATCATCATCATATACTTTAGCTATTAATTCCAAGGCATTAATGGAAGAGGAATTTTCACACTCATCTTTCTTATGAGGGTTCATATAGATGAATTTGGTTAAATCTTCTAATATCAAAGGATATGCTCCTATGAGTATTGTGAAGCTATCAAAATCATGTAAATAACAAAGTGGTTTAAGTTCATGTGTAGAACATTTAGAAACCTCAATATCATATACAAATGCTATGTGTTCTAGAACTTGAAGGTTCTCATTAGTGAAATTAGAGAAATTTTCAAAATCCAAGATATACTCATGCAAAGATTTCAAAGAAGAATAGCATAAAGATGCCATCTTGAAATGTCTTGTAATATCAATGTCCAATGACATCTAGTAAGACAAGACATGCAAGTTTTGTGATGATTAAGGCACCCTAGATGTGTGACTATTTCACTCCTAAGCACTTGTTTGAGGGAAAAGGGCTAAAAAGACACACAAAGTACATAAGAAACATAATGGATAGGTGGAAAGAGTACAACACAACAAGACCCAATTTATAATTTTATGTATTTAGATTGAAGGCAATAAAATAATACCAACTTATGCTTGTTTATGCAACTAAAAATGTTTAGTTTTTTCACTTTTTTCAATGCAAATGTATAAAATATGTAGTGTTGTGATGAAATTGAAGAGGGCAGAAAATTAAATCTTTATTATCAGTCCAATAATGCAGCAATATCTTTCACAACACACATATCATGCAAATCTAGATGAAGGATGAGGCAAAATCTAGTGAAAAAGCAAGGATTTTAAACCCTAATTGTGAAATTAAGGCATGAAGATATGAAAAGTGATGTATGAATGAAATCTAATCAGATTTATGATGTGAAATAGCTCAGATCAGATCTGAAAATGATGTCAAAATCCTTCAATGCTCAATGCAAGTGCAATTTTAAGGAGAAATAAGTGAATATACTAGTTTTTGTTAAAATTGACTGTGTAAATGCAACATTTGAGATGTAAATGCAAATACACACAATAATGAGACACTATAATAAAAAATTAGATTTGAATGAGTGCCAAAAATGAGTAATAAAATCTGAAACAAGCTTTTAACTACAAACCCTAGGTTTTGGAATCACTAGGTTACGAGAAAAATAAAAAATTTCAAGCAAACCCTAGCATTTTTAGTGTGACAATGCAATGTAAAGGATTGTAGGATGATGAATGTCTATAACTTATATCATATTTGATGTAAAAATTAGAGATCAGATGAAATGCAATGAAATTGTTGAAAACTATGCCCTAATGCGAGCCTAGGATGCTAATGTTTTTCAAAATTTTCTAATTTTTTCATTTTTTTGTAAATTTTCAAATGCAATAGGATGAAAATGAAATGAATGAATGCAAATCTGAAGTACAAAACTCAACAAGGTGAAAAATTCAATTAAAACATAGTTTCACCAAAATTTATTGTATGAAAAAGGGGGATGAGAGTTTGATAGGTTATTTAGCTAGATCCTCCTTTCACTACACACATTCCAAGACATTTAACCAAGTTGAAGCACAAATTTTGTAAGATGATTCATCTACAGTTTGGTTGTCACTTGTAATGATAGGGAAATTTGAAAATTAATGATTACTGTGTTATTTTAAGCCCAATTATACTCAAAACCCTAATTATTACAAAATCATAAATAAACAGACAAATTGTGACAAATGCTCACACATAGAGATGCTAGATGAAGATTAGATTCATACCAGATTTTGAAGTTCAAGATTTAGACATGTCGAGGATGGAGGGACTCCCACCAATGTCCGATGCAGTATTTTTATCAGGGCCTTCCAAATCTTTTCTAATGTTGATTATTATTGTTCCATTAATTTCTAGCTCTGCAAACTTAGAGGACATAGGGACTAGCACCCTTGTCCTGATTCTACTCTTTTCCACTCTTTCCTTCAGATTCAGGGTCCTTACACTCTACAACGCTCCTCTACAACTCCACTCTGTAGAATATGACACCTGTCATTTGCAATCATAAGAGAGGGGTTGGGGGGTTGTGGTGTTTAGGAGCTTGCCTTAGTCAAGCACGGGAATGGCATTCAAGCCTTCCAACACCATTGTCAGATGGAGAGTGTGTGTCCTTATAGGACAAAGGCAAAAATAAATTGATAAATGATCGATTCAAACACAAATAGATATCACCTCGAAGGTATAGCTCGCATGTAGATGAATAACCTTCACAACATGAGAAGATGAAGCCAAATTTGTAATAACAAACACAACAACAATATTCTGCTCTGCAACAATGAATGCCTTGAATGCTCTAAAATCATAAGTTCTCAAAAATCTCATAATCATCTTCTAGTTTACAAATGAAACCCTAAACATGCTATATATATGCATTCCTAGTACAAATTTTGTAAGTCAAACTTAAGATGTCGGCAACAGACACTTTTAACGGTCACTAATCGACATTCAAATTTGCGACCCCGCCAAAATAGGGTAGGACAAGGGCACATGCACCCTTGTCCTAGGACCTATTTTGGGTCAGGGTTTAGGCTCACAGATGTCCCTCAAGCCCCACTTAACATGGGTTTTAGGCCATTTTGTCTTGGGAGTTAATTCTAACACACATGATGAAAAAATAAGAGACCCAAGAGATAAACTTAGGAGGTAAAAGTCTTAGGGGGACATTTTACGACATAACAGTAAGATGTGAATGTTCTCTGATATGCTATGATATGCTAAAGGATTATTCATGTTTGGATTGTCTTCTACTTATGAATGCTATTGAAGTTGTTTGTAAGTGTTGTGTGGTTACACAACACGCCCCATTTTGCATTATCAAAACAGGGACCCAACTTTTGTTTTGCCTTGTGTTGTCTGCTTTCTGGCGGTTTGGTAAAAATAGGTCAGGTGCATCATCATCGTGAAGGTCAGGATGAGGTTGGTCATCATCATGAGGTCAGTTTGTCAAAGTTCATATTTTGTTTCTATGACCTCATATTTAGAAAGAGCTTGAAATTCCATGCAGGTTTGCCTTTTACATCACTTGAAAATTCGTCCATATGAGGGAGTTATGCACAGTCAAAGTTTTGGTCAAACCTGATATTCGCAAGAAGAGGGTCATATTTTATAAACTCAGTTTTGCTGTATGAAGAACATCATCATCATATTTGAAACGCCCCCTGATAATATCCTGAGGTTCAAATATCCAGACGTCAACTTCAAGTCATAGTAAGTTTTCCCCGTCGAGCGGTCTTTTGTATCGCGAAAGGTCATCATCATGATCTTGGTCTATCACCCGATAAAAATCATGAGGTCGAAATATCTGGACGTCAATCTTAAGTGATAGTGTGTTTTACCCGTCAAATGACCTTGGGCACATCGCGAGCATCATGATATTTTAACATCACCCGATATTATAATATCATGCTGATATTATAATATCACCCTACTTAGAAAATCCACCATCTGCATAATTTGCATGCGCACGTCAAAGTCCTGGTGATCATCATCATCCTGATCTTTCAAGGCAGGATCATATTTCATATCCTCCTCATCTCCTTTTGCACAATCATGATGATCACCATATCTTTCAAAGGGAGGGTGATATTCCATTCCTAAGTCATGTTGTCAAGATCATCATGATCTTGTTTGTCTACCCGACATTTCGTAATGTCCTCCTACCGAGAAATATAACCTTTTGCAAATATCCTGATTATGTCATCCCGACCTGATAAACGAAGAAGAAAATATCAGGATGACATCATCATCACATTTCTCCTTCAGCAGGATATTTTCCAAGGCATGATCCTGTTCGCGAATATGACGATGACATCATGTTCTAAGATTAACAAAGGCCTCGGATATCCTGATGACGTCATCTGGACATTCAGCAGGATCATATTTTAAATCACCTAGTGCGGATATGATGATGATGATCATCATCATCCTGATCTTTCGAGAGGGTTACCTTGGCTGCAAAGGGGTCATATTACATGCACTACCCGATCATCTTCCTTAGGTGACCCGATATTACATTTATCCCCTGATCTTAACGAAACATGACGGTGACGTCATCTTTTGCATTTTAATGAAGCCCGAATATGACGATGACATCACCATCATATTCCTTTCTTCAGCAGCAGGATCATATTCCAAATCCTCTTATTTTCCTTCGACATGATGATGACGATGATGTCTTTCTTTCCCCAATATGCAGAAGCGAAACATCCTGATGTGCTTTTCATCAGAGCATTCGGAAGGGAGGAGCATCATATTTCATGATATCCTGCAGCTAGATAGAGGACATAGAGTTGAGCATGTCTTCCCGATGGGTGGACATCATCATGATTTTTGGCGTCGGTATAACTGTTGCCATCGGCCAAGTCTAATTTTGTCACCCCGATCATATGTGGTCACACCGATGTGAATATGATGATGACCCGAAACGTACAAACAGAGCATGCAAAGCCGGATTTAAAATAATTTGTTAAAAGCAGTTATTTCCTTGTATATTTTTGAGATGCATGATCATATTGGAGCTCGATATACAAGAAAGTGGGCGGGAAAATGAAGCGATGGAAATTTGAAGCTCGATTGCCTGTAGCTGCACATTTTGGAGGCTTGTTTAATAAAATGTTTAAACTTCATGCTGTGTTCCACATGATGATGAACTTAATGTTTGTCTGTTTACTTGCAGGAAGTCATGATGTTGTTAGAGCTACTGCTGAAGCTAAGCATTGTATGGTTGCACATGGAGGCAACATGAACCAGAAATGAGGAGTATATTGTCAAATATGCTGTTTGCCAGTTGGAGACCGAATCAAATCAAAGATACTAGAATATTCTATGCCAGCTGTACATTTGCCAACTGGCGAAGCATGTGCTTGTCATCTGGACCATTGATTATTATGAGAGGATCCTGATCCTTGGATCATTGTAACTGTTTTCTAGCATTTGCTCTATATAAAGGCCAGAGCCTGAGACATTAAAGATATACATTAATAGGAAGACACAGACGCATCTGGCGCATTAAGGCCGATTACTGTAGAATCAATTAGGAGATCGGATTACTGAGACTAATGAGGATAGAATTGTTGAAATGTCAAGGTTCTTTCTTCAGATCACTGTAAATGTACCTGTTCTTGAGCATACTGAATGGATATGAAGTTTCAGATTACATCCTGATTGTAAATTTTACGTAATCTTCTTGTTGATTTCTGGATATGTACTGGTGAATGCTGTGTTCAACTGGAAGTGCTTTCATTTCATTACATGTTGTTGTCAACTTTTCCTTTGAAGATTTGCACTAGATCATGCGGATTTGTGGAATGTCCTGGTGAAGTATGATTTCTAGTTTCCTTCTTTTCAGTGCATGTATGGGAGCTTGTATGTGGATCAGTGATCTAAGTCAGGTAGTTTTGGGAATCTCATTCTTTAACCCTTTTCCTTTTTTTAATTTCATAAATTCATCACCATAACTGCAAATCATGACAAATAATAAGCAGAAACAGAGAAATATGCTGAAATCCCGTAGGTAACTAAAAATCATTAGCATATTTGAGTTAAATGCATGTAGTATTGAAAATATCATGCAAAGAATCATAAATAATGGTAGAAATCATGCAAATATCAGCCTGTAGGCACATTATTTGACTAACTTCACAGTGCAGAGGTAGAATTATTGAAGATTTATGCAGAGCAGACATACAGAGCAAGATATTTGAAGAATGATGATGAACTTTGCAGAGACACGTAAGGCCCCTGAATGGAAAACAGCAACACACATCAACCACTGAGTAACGTCAGTAGATTAAGACCTAATCAATGGAGACTTGGGATCATGAATTCTCTGAATTCATCGTATCTTTCAAGATGAGTAAAGGTTGTTGTGTAACTTTTATTCTATGTTTGTGACTGATTAACATCATGACCAACATAAATTGGCGCTAGAAGGAGGGCCAAACTGGAAAAGACACTACTACTTCAGTCATCATTCATTTTATGCAGGCCCGTCGCTTCTAACGCAACATAAATTGGCGCTAGAAGGAGGGCAGAACAAAGAATTTTTGGATTTCTGCAAATATTGCATAAATATTTCAGCATTTCAGCTAAATGTCTGCAAATATCTCTTATCTAAGATGTTTTGGTTGCACCTTTGCAAAGATCTGGCTCGAAACATCAAAGATTAGTTGGATTTTTTGGACTTTCAAGTTTTATTCTGAGATATGATAGATCTCATTAAAATTTCAAAATACTAAAAAATTGAAAATAGAGTCTCAGTTTGATGGATGTATATGAAAATAATTGTCAAGTTAACATTCCTTTGCTTCAAGAAACTTTAAATAGGCAGCTTTACCCTCACAGTTTGTCTAACTTTGGTTTATCTACCTGTTGCAGGATACACCAGACTGCGGAACACAGTGAAATAAATTGTTTAACTTTCCTTACAAGGTTGGATTTATATTTGAAAGGACTAATATTCTTCCTAGATGTGTTCAGGGCCGAAATCTGGCAGGAAAATGAAGAAATTTGCCAGGAAAATGAAGAAATTCTGGAGCAACAAGCAGATACAGCACCAGAAGTTATTAATTGTCCAGACACTGAAGTGGATCGATCTGAAGATTTTGAATTATACTTGTCTAGAAATATACAGTGTAGTCAAATATTAGGTTTGCCCATTGATGATGTCTTGATTGAAAGCTGGTGCAGATTACATGATGAAGAGCATTCAGAGAGAGATTGTTACCCTTGCTTGGTCATGTTGAAAAAGATTCTAGAAAATACAATAGCTGAGTCAGTTCCAAAAGGTAAAGAAGAGGAAACATCTTTCCTTGATTCATTCTATGGTGAGATTGATAGGAGTTCTCTACTTCCTAATACAAGTAAGGACCAGTCAGTATGCAGGTATGAATCTTGTGAAAATTTTAGAGAAGAAATCACTCATCAGGATAATATTTTTGAGTCTGATCCTAATACTTTTGATAAAGAAGATGAAACATCTTTCCTGGAGTCATTCTATGGTAAAGAGAAGTGTAAAGAAATTCTGGAGCAATTTAAATGTACTGCTGATGATAAAGTTCCTATGATAGTAACTCAGGGAGTCATAGAGAAGAAAATAAATGCTGATTTATTACCTGACTTCTTTGAATTAAATGATCAAATGCAAGAATGTTGCAGATTAATGGAACCAGATCCTTTACTAGATAGAAAATGTGAATTATTTAATGAACAATTCCTGAAAGATGAAGATGTAGAAGACTTTGGAGTTGTTATGCATAATCAGATGTCACTCCAAAAATATTTTGAGAATGAAACAGGGGAGTGTCCTTATCAAGTGAAAGTTGTTTCTCTTTTACAGTCACATGATTTAGAAATGATAAATTTCTGTATATCAGGTTATGATGATAAAGATACTTATTTAGATGCTGATGTGCAGGAAACTAAAGAAAATACTGAGAAGTTTCCTGAACTGGAGGATAAATTGAACATCTAGAATGAAGGGATAAAGTTGGATAAAGATGAAGAATTAATACACCAAGAGTCATACATCCTTCAATTTGAAGAGAGACCAGGCACTGAGCCAAGCAGTAAAAATATAGAATTAAATGGAGGACCAGCTGCCAATGAAGAAGCATGTCCAACAAAATCAGAAATACACCAGGTTGTATTTCTCCTTTCCACAGTGAATGATGTTGAATATTATTTTGATTATGGAAATTCAGGAGATAAGACATGCACATGGATTAATCATGAACATGATGAGCTTCCTCAGTTGCTGATCATCAAGAGTTGTTCTGTTGAATACAGTGAATTCAGAATATCAGAATATTTGTCAGAATATAAAGATAAATTTGCTAGGTTGAGAACCATAACTGATACCCTGATGCTCCTGCACAATCAAAAGAAGTATGCAAATACAGGTGTCCTTAGGTCTTTTTCTGGTTCTTGTTTGCCTAGTAGTGGTTTGTATTTAATTTTGTAGGTTAGTTGTTTGTACAGTCTGCTTGTTTTGCTTTCTTGTTCTGTTCCTGTTGTTTCCTTTTTGTAGGTTAGTTGTTTGTATAGTGGTTTCTTCTGTTTTGTGTTGTTTTGGTTGAGTTTTTGTTTTGGTAAGTCAAGATGATGCACTTCATCACCTAAGAAAATAACTAAATTGTTAGGATTCAAGTGATGAGATCATATTTAGATATAGATTGTAATCCATTCTGATAAATACTCATGATCAGGTTTTATAATATCTTTTCATCAGGTGCCTTTTCTTGTCCAAAGTGAATCAAACATAATGAAACACCTAACAGCCTTGGGCTTGTTGAAGATATGAGTATAGGTGTTAAGTGAAAAATCTAAAGGGACTCCCTTGCTACCAATACAATCTCCAACCTAAAGCTGCAAGTGACCATACCTTGTACAAATGAGCTGACATGATGATATTAGATATATAAATAAAAAATATATAAACAATAAACTTAGGCCATCTAAGTAACTCTACCGGAGCTATAGACGCTTGCTGGCAGTGGGGCTCTACTTAGGGAGATTGTACAGATAACCTTGCCGGGGCTATGGACGCCTGCTGGCAGCAAGGCTCTATCCAGGTTGGCTATGAGGGATGATCTCCAACTATGTAGTTTAACACCAGTTACTTATATTTTCAACTTGCTTTCAAGATGAGGATAATTAATCATATGCACACACATGATCCTTTGTTAGCACTGTTACCTTGATGAAACTTTATCATTCAAAGATCATGATGATTTTACTTAGAAAGAATTAGAATACTATAGATGAATATGATCATATCACTTGAATTATTTGAATTTTGTTGTTTTCTTTGGTGGCAAGTTGTTGTGTGGTTACACAACACGCCCCATTTTGCATTATCAAAACAGGGACCCAACTTTTGTTTTGCCTTGTGTTGTCTGCTTTCTGGCGGTTTGGTAAAAATAGGTCAGGTGCATCATCATCATGAAGGTCAGGATGAGGTTGGTCATCATCATGAGGTCACTTTGTTAAAGTTCATATTTTGTTTCTATGACCTCATATTTAGAAAGAGCTTGAAATTCCATGCAGGTTTGCCTTTTACATCACTTGAAAATTCATCCATATGAGGGAGTTATGCACAGTCAAAGTTTTGGTCAAACCTGATATTCGCAAGAAGAGGGTCATATTTTATAAGCTCAGTTTTGCTGTATGAAGAACATCATCATCATATTTGAAATGCCCCTCGATAATATCCTGAGGTTCAAATATCCGGATGTCAACTTTAAGTCATAGTAAGTTTTCCCCGTCGAGCGGTCTTTTGTATCGCGAAAGGTCATCATCATGATCTTGGTCTATCACCCGATAAAAATCATGAGGTCAAAATATCCGGACGTTAATCTTAAGTGATAGTGTGTTTTACCCATCAAATGACGTTGGGCACATCGCGAGCATCATGATATTTTAACATCACCCGATATTATAATATCATGCTGATATTATAATATCACCCTACTTAGAAAATCCACCATCTACATAATTTGCATGCGCACGTCAAAGTCCTGGTGATCATCATCATCCTGATCTTTCAAGGCAGGATCATATTTCATATCCTTCTCATCTCCTTTTGCACAATCATGATGATCACCATATCTTTCAAAGGGAGGGTGATATTCCATTCCTAAGTCATGTTGTCAAGATCATCATGATCTTGTTTGTCTACCCGACATTTCGTAATGTCCTCCTGCCGAGAAATATAACCTTTTGCAAATATCCTGATGATGTCATCCCGACCTGATAAACGAAGAAGCAAATATCAGGATGACATCATCATCACATTTCTCCTTCGGCAGGATATTTTCCAAGGCATGATCCTGTTCGCGAATATGACGATGACGTCATGTTCTAAGATTAACAAAGGCCCCGGATATCCTGATGACGTCATCTGGACATTCAGTAGGATCATATTTTAAATCACCTAGTGCGGATATGATGATGATGATGATCATCATCCTGATCTTTCGAGAGGGTTACCTTGGCTGCAAAGGGGTCATATTACATGCACTACCCGATCATCTTCCTTAGGTGACCCGATATTACATTTATCCCCTGATCTTAACGAAACATGACGGTGACGTCATCTTTTGCATTTTAATGAAGCCCGAATATGACGATGACGTCACCATCATATTCCTTTCTTCAGCAGCAGGATCATATTCCAAATCCTCTTATTTTCCTTCGACATGATGATGACGATGATGTCTTTCTTTCCCCAATATGCAGAAGCGAAACATCCTGATGTGCTTTTCATCAGAGCATTCGGAAGGGAGGAGCATCATATTTCATGATATCCTGCAGCTAGATAGAGGACATAGAGTTGAGCATGTCTTCCTGATGGGTGGACATCATCATGATTTTTGGCGTCGGTATAATTGTTGCCATCGGCCAAGTCTAATTTTGTCACCCCGATCATATGTGGTCACACCAATGCGAATATGATGATGACCCGAAACGTACAAACAGAGCATGCAAAGCTGGATTTAAAATAATTTGTTAAAAGCAGTTATTTCCTTGTATATTTTTGAGATGCATGATCATATTGGAGCCCGATATACAAGAAAGTGGGCGGGAAAATGAAGCGATGGAAATTTGAAGCTCGATTGCCTGTAGCTGCACATTTTGGAGGCTTGTTTAATAAAATGTTTAAACTTCATGCTGTGTTCCACATGATGATGAACTTAATGTTTGTCTGTTTACTTGCAGGAAGTCTGTTAGAGCTGCTGCTGAAGCTGAGCATTGTATGGTTGCACATGGAGGCAACATGAACCAAAAATGAGGAGTATATTGTCAAATATGCTGTTCGCCAGCTGGAGACCGAATCAAATCAAAGATGCTAGAATATTCTATGCCAGCTGTACATTTGCCAACTGGTGAAGCATGTGCTTGTCATCTGGACCGTTGATTATTATGAGAGGATCCTGATCCTTGGATCATTGTAACTGTTTTCTGGCATTTGCTCTATATAAAGGCCAGAGCCTGAGACATTAAAGATATACATTAATAGGAAGACACAGACGCATCTGGCGCATTAAGGCCGATTACTGTAGAATCAATTAGGAGATCGGATTACTAAGACTAATGAGGATAGAATTGTTGAAATGTCAAGGTTCTTTCTTCAGATCACTGTAAATGTACCTGTTCTTGAGCATACTGAATGGATATGAAGTTTCAGATTACATCCTGATTGTAAATTTTACGTAATCTTCTTGTTGATTTCTGGATATGTATTGGTGAATGTTGTGTTCAACTAGAAGCGCTTTCATTTCATTACATGTTGTTGTCAACTTTTCCTTTGAAGATTTGCACTAGATCATGCGGATTTGTGGAATGTCCTAGTGAAGTATGATTTCTAGTTTCCTTCTTTTCATTGCATGTATGGGAGCTTGTATGTGGATCAGTGATCTAAGTCAAGTAGTTTTGGGAATCTCATTCTTTAACCCTTTTCCTTTTTTTAATTTCATAAATTCATCACCATAACTGCAAATCATGACAAATAATAAGCAGAAACAGAGAAATATGCTGAAATCCCGTAGGTAACTGAAAATCATTAGCATATTTGAGTTAAATGCATGTAGTATAGAAAATATCATGCAAAGAATCATAAATAATGGTAGAAATCATGCAAATATCAGCCTGTAGGCACATTATTTGACTAACTTCACAGTGCAGAGGTAGAATTATTGAAGATTTATGCAGAGCAGACATACAGAGCAAGATATTTGAAGAATGATGATGAACTTTGCAGAGACACGTAAGGCCCCTGAATGGAAAACAGCAACACACATCAACCACTGAGTAACGTCAGTAGATTAAGACCTAATCAACGGAGACTTGGGATCATGAATTCTCTGAATTCATCGTATCTTTCAAGATGAGTAAAGGTTGTTGTGTAACTTTTATTCTATGTTTGTGACTGATTAACATCATGACCAACAGTAAGATTTGAAGAAAGTTTGAAGCCCTCTTTATCACTCTCCTTTGTTGGTACTAAGTCTTCATCAACTAAGGTAAGGCAAATAGGTTTCAGGAGTTGACAGTCAAAAAGAAGGGAGTGTAGACATCTACAGACCTAATCATCCCAAAAATTCTACCTGAGCTCGAAGGAGGACCAGGGTGCCTAGGCACCCCTGTCCTAGACATCACTGTTAAATTTACTAGGTTCTAAACTATTCCTTGACCCCTTCTTTGCTCTGTGATTGCTCTAATATGTTTCTGTTAAGTTGCAATAGTATGATATTTGTGTCTTTTGGGTTAATTCTATTAAATTTAGGATAGACAATTGAGAGGGGAGGGTGAATCGATTGTCAAAAACTTTCTTTCAATTAATCACTTAAATCCTTTCTTAATTTAGTAGCATAGTAATAAATCAATCATGGAAGTATAATGCAGCAATTCAAGAGAAAAAACACATTAACACATATGACACCAAGATTTTTGATGTGGAAAACTCAGTTAAGGGAAAAACCACTGGGTGACTAACCCAAGATTGTATTCTCTATTAGAAGAATAGAAAGAACAAAATGGCACATGCCAATTAGGGGTCACTACCCGAGCACACTGCTCAAAAGAGGTCCACTGCCTATAGGAGACACACTGTCTACAAAATAATAAGTACTACATACTTGAACTGAAGAATAGCATCTTCACCATGCTTGAGTCAGTCTGATTTAAGCCCAATATTTTTGCTCTGCCTTTCGCTCCTCTGCTCTCTACCACTCTCATCATCACCAGACACCCTTTTGCAATGACTTGACAACTCCTTATTTATACAAGACATCAACTTAGGAATAACCATCCAAGTCGGCATACATTGCAGAGCAAATATATAAATACAACATGACTAATTACAAAAGGACTTCACGCGGATCAACACACTGTCAACCACACAGATCTGAGACTCCAATATTCCTTTAGGAACACACCATTCTTCATAGAACATCTCCAAGATCATCCACAAGATGTGTAACTCATCTGGTCGGCCAGACTTAGGAAGAACATCACCATCCAGAAGTTATTCTTCAATTACAAGCTCAATCTTCAATGCGGACCACCAACATGAATTCGACACAATCTAAAGACCTCCACAAGCTTTCCTAAATCACCAAGAACATCCATACTGCTTCTGCTTACTAAAATCATTCTCTCCTTCATTCAAAACCTCAAGAACACAGTCTGTCATCACTATCATATTGGAATAGATGCTTGCAGACCTCCAGACCATGAACCAATTGAGTTGTCACTTCACATTGACTTCCTAAACACTCCACCAAATCTACAAAATAGGATATTGCATTTCTGGATCTCACCGGACCTATCTGTGTCACTCTGTCAACTCTAAACATTTGCTAGAACTGGTTTTACTTAAGTGGCCATAGCTTCTTTAGATCTTCATGCGGATCTCTAAAATCTTTACTGGATCATCTTAAGACATATCTACAAACCCTTTGAAGCACATCCTCTGATCTTCATCTTAGCTAGGATCTTTACCTCACTGTCTTCACTATTCTTCTTTGTTCCTGATAGGGCTAATTTTCTCAATATCCTCAGCACACAGCTCATCCAATCTTTATCATTAATGCAATAGGAGTATGTTGACATCAATGACAACACTAGTTAGGCCCATACTTGCAACAATCTCCCCCTTTGTCATTGATGGCAACATATGATGTGAAAAACTATTTTAACCATCACGACAAGAACTTCTTCTTACTGACATAATTCCCCCTATCAACAACAACGATTCACATGTCTTCTCTTCCTTTACTACTCCCCCTTTGATCAGAAACCACTTGTTTTTCACATGTCTTCTCTCCCCCTTTGACATCAATGGCAAAGGGTACATACTTGCATTACTAGAGAATCATACTAGCTGCTGCCCCTGAGTAGTAGCTTCCCAAACATCAATCTAGACCACAAGATATGACTATGAGATCCACTAAATTGATGCACATCAGTGCACCTTAATTTAGAACTGGAGGGGTAATAACCCCTAACTTCTCCCTGAGATACTCAAAAGAGTCCTTAGGTAGAGGTTTAGTAAAAATATCTGCAATCTGATCCTTGGAAGGCACAAACTCCAATTTGACTTCATTCTTGTTCACTTGCTCTCTCAAAAAGTGAAACTTGATGGATATATGTTTAGTCTTTGAATGCAACACTGGATTCTTTGATAAATTTATTACACTTGAATTATCACAGAAGATTGTGATAGGTTCCTCATACTCCATTCTGATGTCTCTTAGCATTTGCTTCATCCACAATATTTGAGTGTAACTACCTGCTGCTGCAATATATTCTGCTTCTGTAGTGGACAGAGATATTACCTCTTGTTTCTTGCTCAACCAAGCAACCAATCTTTTCCCCAAAAAGAATGCTCCACCATTGGTACTCTTCTAGTCATCCACATCTCCTACCCAATCTGCATCTGTATATGCATGAAGAGAGAAATTATGGTCTCTAGGATACCACAAACCATACTCAACTATCCCTTTTAGATATCTAAAAATCCTCTTGATTGCCATGACATGAGATTCTCTAGGATCAACTTGGAATCTAGCAACAAGACCAACAACATTCATAATGTCAGGTCTAGTTTGAGTGAGATACAACAATCCTCCAATCATTGACCTGCACTTTTTCTGATCAGCCTTAGGAGAGTCATCATCTTTGCTCAACGTACATTCAATTGCCATGGGGGTACTCGTTGGCTTTGTGTCTTCCACCCCAAATTTCTTCAACAATTCTTTCACATATTTGGTCTGAGAAATGAAGATTCATTTCTTTGTTTGAGTGATTTGTAGACCCAAGAAGAAATTCATTTCCCTAAACATGGACATCTCAAATTCACTTTTCATTTGATTTGTAAAGGTCTTGCACATACTCTCTTCCTCCAAAAATGATATCATCAACAAACACTTCAATAATCAAGATATTTTCATGATCAATTTTGAAGTACAAATTACTGCCAGCAGTACCTTTGTTGAAACTGATCTTCAAAAGATGCTTATCCAATCTTTCATACCAGGCTCTTGGGGCTTGCTTCAGTCCATATAGTGCTTTCTTCAACTTGTAGACCATATCACCATGATTAGACAATTGAAATCCATCCAGTTATGCAATGTCTACCTCTTCTTCCAAGTCACCATTTACGAAGGTGGATTTGACATCCATATGATATACTTTGAAATCCTTGAAGGTAGCAAAAGCAAGAAATAATCTAACTGCTTCTATTCTTGCCACCAGAGTAAAAGTTTCTTCAAAATCAACTCCTTCTACTTGGGAGTAACCCTTGCAGACCAATCTGGCTTTGTTTCTGACTACTTCACCATCTTCATTCAGTTTATTCTGGAAAGCCCATTTAGTTCCAATCACATTCTTGTTTTTAGGTCTAGGAACAAGATCCCAAGTGTGATTTTTCTCAATTTGCATCAGCTCTTCCTCCATTGCTTTACCCCAGCTTTCATCATTGCAAGCTTCATTCACTGTCTTAGATTCAATCTTTGAAATCAGACAATACTCTTCTAAATCTTGACCAATCCTTCTTCCTGTTTGTACACCTTTACTTTTATCACCTATGATCTGGTC
Organism: Cunninghamia lanceolata; assembly: GCA_027924645.1. Taxonomy (NCBI): domain Eukaryota; kingdom Viridiplantae; phylum Streptophyta; class Pinopsida; order Cupressales; family Cupressaceae; genus Cunninghamia; species Cunninghamia lanceolata. The sequence continues at coordinate 928,275 of BSBN01000810.1, read as the reverse complement.
TTTAGAGTGATTCAGTCTTACATACCTAGGAACTTTGGGAGTTTCTTGCACTTTTGATTCTTAAACAGGTTCATTCAAACTTATCTCTTCTTCCTGATTTATCGAATCAGTCTGAATTTGAATTTCAGAGGGAGATTGAACTTCTTGAACAAAAACATCATTTTGATTATCTTCATCATATTCATAAAACCTTGAGGGTTTTTCAATACCTTCATCAACCTTCACATTTGTACTTTCTACAATCTTCCTTAATCTCTTGTTATAACACCAGTATTCTTTGCTTTGAGTAGAATAACCCAAGAATATTACTTCATCACTTCCAGCATCAAATTTTATTAGATCTTCATCTCTTTTAATGTAAGATTTGCTACCAAAGACTCTGAAATACCTCGCAGTGGGAGTGATGCCAAACCAAAGTTCATAAGGAGTCTTACTGGTATTGCTTCTGATTTGTACTCGATTCATAGTATAGACTGCAGTGCTTACAACTTCTCTCCAATACATCCGAGGAACATTTGCTTCCATCATCATGGTTCTGGATGCTTCTTGGATGGTCCAGTTCTTTCTATCCACTACTCCATTCTGTTGTGGAGTCCTAGGAGTAGACAACTGTCTTTTTATTCCATGTTTCTCATAGAATTCTATAAACTCACCAAATGTGAATTCTCCACCTCTATCAAACCTCAGACATTTTAATTTTAATCTAGTTTCATTCTCTACCATAGTCTTGAATATTTTGAATTTCTCAAGAGCTTCTAATTTCTCTTTCAGAAAAGTCACCCACATCATCTGTGAGTAGTCGTCAATTAATAGCATGAAGTATCTATCACCTTGTACACTTCTAATTCTTGCTGGACCACATAAATCAGTATGAACTAAGTCCAATAATCCGGTAGAAGACTGTTCCTTACTTTTGAATGCGACGCTTCTCTGCTTACCCAACTGACATTCTTTCCACAAACTATTAGTAGGTTTCACAAGTCTTGGAGGATATCTTACAGCTTGAGTGTTGCTTATCTTGATGATATTATCAAAATTTACATGACACGTTCTCCTATGCCACAACCAATTCTAATCAATTTGAACAAATAAGTAACTTTTACCAGTACCAACCAAGTGGAAGATATTACCTTTAGTTTGAGTACCGGATGCAATCTTTGTTCTGAAACTTTCAAATTTCTTTCATTTTCCATTTGTGAATCATAGATCATAGCGTTTGTCCACCAACTGTCCAACATTGAGAAGATTATGCTTCAATCCTTCAACATACAGTACATTACCGGTTTTGTTCTTTCCATCAAAAGAAATTGTTCCTCTACCTCTAATTCTGCCAGTAGAATTATCACCAAATTTTACCACTCCTCCTTCATACCTTTCTAAATCTATGAACTTATTTTTGTCACTTGTAATATGGTGGGAGCATCCAATGTCAATGACCCAATCATCCTTTTCTTCAACTTGGGTAGCCAGAACTTTTTCTACAATTTTATGATTGACAGACTCAGAGGACATTGGATCTTCTTCCTTGATGGCAATAAACACCCAGTCACTTCTAGATTTGTTTCCTATTTCTGATTCATCATCTGTTACTCCTTCATCATCATCTTCATGGACATATTAACAATTCTTTTGAAACCTTGATCTGTTAGGATTTGGCCTTGAAATTCTTTCCTGACATTTTGAGGCAAAATGACCAATCTTATTGTAGTTAAAACATTTAAAAGGCAATTTCCCCTCATACTTACTGGATCCTCTTGGCAGTCTTTTTTCAATAAGGGCTTCAAGTTGAGTAGCTTCTGCTTCATCTTCTTCGAGGTCTTTTCTTGCTTTTTTATACCATGATAGTTTCCTTGAACAGTTCTCTCCCGAATCAAACCTTTGTTTACCTTTTATAGAGGCACTAACTTTGAATGCAGATTCAGTCTTGGGGGGAGCATCTCCAAACTTAGTCAATTCAAATGCAGCCAATTTACCAACCAATTGATCTCTTGTGATACCTAAATAGGATCTAAATTCTTCAATGGAAACAACCTTGTATTTGTAAGAATCAGGAAGGGATTTGAGAACTTTTCCAACAATCTCATCTTCATCCAAGACTCTACCAGCACATCTAATGCCACAAACAAGATCATTTATTCTGGGCATAAATGTAGTGATATTTTCATCTTCTCTCATCTTCAGGTTTTCAAATTTTCCTTTCAAACTCTGTAGCTTGGCACATTTAACATACTTGTCTCCTTCATGTAGAAGTTCCATTTTTTGCCAAATCTCATATGTAGTTTTTAGATCAACAACATTTTTCAGTTCTGAATCAGATTAGGCACTTAGAAGAGCTTCTCTAGTCCACAAATTGTTTTCAGCATCTCTGATTTCATCTATGGTGCACAGACCATTCTGTGGGGGATCATACTTCTTTGAAGCCATAATCCAATACTACATTCCCATACATTGCAAGTGGCATTCCATGTGACTTTTCCAAAGAGTGAAATTGGTTCCATCAAACCTCAGACTATCCTTCTTGTAGGATGACATCCTAGATCTCCTCAAGTGGTTAAACTCCTTTTAGAGGAACTTGGCTCTGATACCAATTGTTAGATTTAGGATAGACTACTGAGAGGGGGGGTGAATTAGTTGTCAAAAACTTTCTTCCAATTAATCACTTAAATCCTTTCTTAATTCAGCAGCATAATAATAAATCAATCATGGAAATATAATGCAGTAATTCAAGAGCAAAAACACATTAACACATATGACACCAAGATTTTTGACGTGGAAAACTCGGTTAAGGAAAAAACCATGGGGTGACTAACCCAAGATTGTATTCTCTATTAGAAGAATAGAAAGAACAAAATGGCACATGCCAACTAGGGCTCACTGCCTAAGCACACTGCTCACAAGAGGCCCACTGCCTACAGTAGACACACTATCTATAGAATAATAAGTATTACATACTTGAACTGAAGAATAGCATCTTCACCATGCTTGAGTCATTCCCATTTAAGCCTAATATTTTTGCTCTGCCTTTCACTCCTTTGCTCTCTACCACACTCTCATCATCACCAGACACCCTTTTGAAATGACTTTACAACTCCTTATTTATACAAGACATCGACTTAGGAATTACCATCCAAGTCAGCATACATTACAGAGCAAATATATAAATGCAACATGACTAATTACAAAAAGACTTCACGAGGATCAACACATTGTCGGCCACACAGATCTGAGACTCCAATATTCCTTTAGGAACATGCCATTCTTCACATAACATCTCCAAGATCATCCGCAGGATGTGTAACTCATCCAGTCTGCCAGACTTAGGAAGAACATCACCATCCAGAAGTTATTCTTGAATTACGAACTCAATCTTCAATACGGACCACCAACATGAATTGGACACAATCCAAAGACCTCCACAAGCTTTCCTGAATCACCAAGAACATCCATACTGCTTCTGCTTACTGAAATCATTCTCTCCTTCATCCAGAACCTCAAGAACATAGTCTGTCATCACTGTCATATTGGAATAGATGTTTGCGGACCTCCAGACCATGAACCAATTGAGTTGTCGCTTCACATTGACTTCCTAAACACTCCACCAAATCCGCAGAATATGATATTGCATTTCTGGATCTCACCAGACCTATCTGTGTCACTCTGTTAACTCTGAACATCTTCCAGAACCAATTTTACTTAAGTGGCCATAACTTCTTCAGATCTTCATGTGGATCTCTGAAATCTGTACTGGATCATCTTAAGACACATATCTACAAACCCTTTGAAGCGCATCCTCTGATCTTCATCTTAGCTGGAATCTTTACCTCACTGTCTTCACTGTTCTTCTCTGTTCCTGATAGGGTTAATTTTCTCAATATCCTCAGCACACAGCTCATCCAATCTTTATCATTAATGCAACAAGAGTATGTTGGCATCAATGACAACACTAGTTAGGCCCATACTTGCAACAAATTCATACATCCTAGCTAGTTTTCTTGATTGCGGTCAAGTTTGGTTGAATCATCTCTATACAACAAAAAGGAGTAGAACACCTATAGCTTAAGCTCTCCCTCTTTGGTATAAGCTAGGCTCGATCACTCTCTCCTAATATTGAGGTAGAAGAGGGTTTGATCTAGTTTGATCCATTAAGCTAGTCTCCCTTTTCCCCCCTTTACACTCCTGATCCATAACTGGTTGTTGGAACAAAAGGTCCCAACCAATTTGGTTCAAACTTGCATTTTTTGTTACAATCTTGCAAGTTCCTCTGGTTTTCCATTAATATAAGATCACCTATTTCAAAGCGGTGAGTTTTGATTTTCTTGTTATAGCTTCTGTAGAGGCAATTTTGGTATGCTTGCAAGTGGTTGATAACATTGATGCATTTTTCATCCAAGAGTTCTAACTCATGTAGTCGTGTAACTTGATACTCCTCCTCATTAATAAGATTCTATAGTGATACTCTCAGAGAGGGGAGCTGAACCTCGATGGGTAAGATGGATTCAAAACCAAAGATGAGGGAATATGGAGTGGCTGCTATGGGGGTACAGATGCTGGTATGATAGGCCCAAAGGGTGGGGTTAAGTTGTAAGTGCCAATCATGACTGACTTCATTAACTATTTTCTTTAAAATTCTCAAGATGGTTTTGTTTGAAGCTTCAACTTGACTATTTCCTTGAGGATAGTAGGGGTGGAAAGTGATGTTGGATATGGAATTTTTGACAAAGTGTGTGAACTTCCTAATTTTTAAAAGGTTTCCCATTATTAGTAATTATAGTGAGGGGGGTACAATAGTGGCATATGATATAATGGAGTATGAATTTTAATATTTGTGTTCCTGTAGTATATGTAAGTGGAATGGTTTCAACCCATTTTGTAAAATATTCAGTAGTGATGATAATGAATTTATGGCCATTACAGGAGGGTGGATGGATTTTTTTATGAGGTCAAGCCCCCATTGTGAAAATGGCAATATAGTAGTGATGGGTTGCAATTCTTGAGATGGAGCATTGATTAAGTCACCATGCTACTAGCAGGGAAGGCATTTTTTAACAAATTAATCATAATCTTGTTCTAGATTCAGCGAATAATATCTTGTTCTTAAGATATTATTTGCTAGGGTAGGTCCACTAGAGTGTGCCCCATAGATACCTTCATGTATCTCTTGCAAGGCAGTTCAGGCTTCTCTTAAATCAAGGCACCTTAAAAGGGTACCATCAAGACTTTTTTGGTATAGATTGTAATGGTTGATGGTGAAATGAGTAGTTCTATGGATGAATGTTTGGTGTTGGGTGGATGATAGGTCTGGTGGAATGACATCATCATGGAGATAGCAGTATATGTCCTAGTGCCAAGGGGATAGGGGACTAATAATGTTGCAAGCTAGCTTGGTTTGTGGGAAATCATATGTTGGCATTGCTAATTCTTCAATGAGAAGTTCACAACACTAACTATTTTTTTGCATTTCCACAAGAGAACCTATGGTAGCCATCGCATTTGCTACATTGTTGTTTTAAGTCTAGGGACTTTCTCAAAATGGATTACAGATAAGTATTCCTTAAAGTCTTCTACCATCTTCTTATAGGGAAGAAGCTTGTTGTCTTTTTTTTTTTTACTTATTGTTTACTTTGTTATTACCTGTTACGACTCACTATAAACCATTAGTTTCTCTATTCTCCATTGGATGTCCATGTGGAGTCCAATGATGAGTGCTTCATATTCTGATACATTATCAGTGTAGGGGAATGTTATCTTGTAGGACTTAGAGATGCAGTCTCCTTTAGGAGTGATGTAAATAAGATCCCTTCCCCCGATCCATGATATGTATATGATCCATCAAAGTACATTTTCCATCTTGGTGTAGGTGCGACTGTGAAGATGGATTCATCTAGAAATTTAGAAAGAAGTGGATGTTCTTTTGGGAATGGTGCATATATGAGATGATAAGCTATGATATGTCCTTTTACAGCCTTTCTTTGTGTGTATTCAATGTCAAATTCACTAAGAATCATTACCCACTTAGCCATATGACCCGTGAGAGTTGCTTTTGACAAAAGGTACTTTAGCGGGTCTATTTTTGTAGTGAGTTTAGTTTTTTGATTAATCTTGTAGTGCCATAGTTTTTTAGATGAAAAAATGACCGCAAGACAAACCCTTTCAGTTAGTGTGTAATTAAGCTCATATACCAATAAGGTACAATTGATGTAATATTTATCTTTCTTTCTCATTATCATCATGCTATGCTAGAAAGGCCCTTATTGTTGTTTCTTTTACTGAGATGTATAATAATAGGGGTTGTCCTAGGTTTGCTAGCATGAGAACTGGTGGTGTCATAAGGTATTCCTTCAGCTATTCAAAGGCTTTTTTGATAATTTGTATCCCATGTGAATGCCACATATTTTTGGAGGAGATGCTGGAATAGGTGGCATTTGTCATCTAGATGTGTGATGAAGTGTCTAATGGATTGAAGCTTTCCTTGTAGGCTACAAAGCTACTTCAAATTTTCTAGAGGAGGAATTTTGACTATATCTTTCACCCTTTTTGGATCAACTTATATGCCTCATCATGATAAAATATAACCTAGGAGTTTTCTTAAAGTAACTCCTGTTTAAGGTAAAATTGTAACAGAGTTTGATTTGATGGTTTATGCAAATCCTCCTTTCACCTTAAACATTCAAGGACTTTAGGTCGAGTAGGAAGTCTACTATTAGGCCTACAGTCACTTGGAATGTAGGGAAAATTGGAATTGTGTAGATTTGTTGTTAAATTATGCCCAATTATGGGCAAAACCCTAATTATGCAAATTCGGAAGCAAATGGACAAATCATGGAAAATGCTCGCACACAGAGACACTAAATGATAATCAAATGCATACTAGATTTCAGAGTTCAGAAAGTGGAATAGTTGGGGACTAATGAGCGGGCACCCTAGTCCAGTGCCACCATTTTTGTCAGGATTTGGAAACCTTGTCTGCAACCTGTTCCTGCTATTTTAGAGATATTCCTATTACAGGATCTAGAGGACTAATGAGTGGGCACTTGTGTCTAGGTCCTTGTTTTCTCTTTAGATCTATAATTTTGACAATCTATAATGCTCCCCTATAATTCCACTTTTCCTACTTCTGCAACCTGTAACCTACAATCATGGAAAAATGGGTTGGGGGTTGTGGTGTTTAGTGTTGCAAGGATGTGCCTAATCGGTGTTGTCATTGATGTCAACATATCTTTGTTGTCATTGGTGTCAACTATGTCCTATTCTATTCCTTGTTTAGAAGATTTGTATGTTGAGGATATTGAGAAAATTAGCCCTTTCAAAAGAAACAAGTGAGTTACAGTGAAGTGCAGTATAGACAGTGAGTTGTATGGTGAAGAACAGTCCGGTAGATTACTCCACATTTCTCATGGTTTGAATATCTTGGTCTATAGATTGGAATTTATTTAAAGGGATGTCTAAAGATGATAAATGCTAAGTTTGAGCCTCCACTGTGAAGTTTTGAGAAAGTTGCATTCACTAGAGTAAAACCTGTTCTTTCTAATTATTCTCTAGTGAGAGGGAGAAAGTGTTTTGCTCCACATTCCTCCACAATAAAGCAATTTTATCTACAGTTTTAGAGGGAAGTTTGGGATGATGATAAGTGCGTACAATTATAGTGGTTCATGTTTTGGTGGTCCACAAGCTATCTTTCTTTTATGTCATTCGAAGACAGTGAAGTTCATGTGTTCTGATGAGAAGGTTCCCATGGCTAAAGTGGTTAAGGTTCATGTCATTGCTCATAATGATTATAATGTGCTTTCGGATGTCTCCTAATCATGTTCCTATCTTGACATTGGTCCATGTTAAGGAATTGAGATCATGTTTGAAGATTGTTCCCAAATAATGTAGTGTGTAACCAGTCTTAGCCGACTTGGTTAATTCTAGTAATTGTGATGATTCCTTGAAGATTGTGGAAGTGTGTTGTGGCATGGAAGATCATGTTTGAGTCCTTGCTAAGGCATGGCATGATCTGTATACATCTTTACTTCATTTCCTTTGCATAATGTTGTAATAGGTCATGACCTATTTTGTAAATATTTGTAATACCGACCTTGGAGATTGTTCCAATGGTTGATGATTGCAATTCCAACCTTGATGATCATTCCAAGGTTGATGAAGTGTATAAATACTTGTAATTGAGTCATGGAAAAGGTGTCCTTGTGCAAAAATGGGAAGATAAGCAAAAGGGCAAGGAGATAAGGCAAAGTAGGGTAGAGAAAATCAGAGGAACTATTGTACTTCAATGTACTAATCTCATACATGAAGAAGATGGTGATTTTGGCAGTGAGCCTAGCAATGAGCCACCAATAGGGTTTAATAACCCTTATTGCAATCTTTCTAGGTTTAAGGTTGAGGCAGTGAGCCTGCTAGACCTGGTTGTACTTCATGGCAGTGAGCCAATATGTTCTGGGCCCATGGAGTAACAAAGCCTAAACATCATTTTTCAAAGATTGCAATTAATTTTGAGAGCTAATCCTCTCCATGGTTTTTCCTACCTTGGGGTTTTCCACCTAAAAATTTGGTGTCTCTTGTGTATAATGTTGCATCTGTGTTTAAGTTTCTAATTTCATGCATTCATTGTTAAATCACAATAATTGTGGATAAGTGATTAATGTGTAAGTGAAGACGTGTTTTAGTTTTTGTGACAACTGATTCACCCCCCCTCTTAGTTATCTGACACATTTCAAAAATTGGTATTAGAGCAAGGTTTCTCTGAAGAAAGTCTAACAGCTTGAGGAAGATCTAAAATGTCTTATAAGAAGGAAGCGCCACATTTTGATGGGATGAACTTGTTGGCAAGAGACACTGCAAGGCATGTCATGTATTGTCATTGATGGCAACTTAGTCCATTCCACACATCTGCAGTGCAATATTAGATCATACCGGAAGTCGGTTCCAAGATTTATCCAATCTAGATAGACAAGAACAGGGTTTATGGTAGAGTTTAGTATTTTGGTCAGCAGATCTCTCTAGTTAATTATTACATGTTGTGAATATGATGGAGTGTAGAGGAATGTTAGAATAATCCAAATCCAATATTTTAGCCTATTGGTTATTTTCCCAGACTAGATGCTTGCTCCCAGTTATCCCTACAAAGTAGCCATCATTGATCAACAGGATTCCCGGGCCAGGGGCCAACAGTACAGGAGATAGACTCTATAAATATCTCCTCTTCTTCTTTAGCCTCTGTAATACCAAGGGGGGTATTCCCTACTCAACATCTATGACATATACACATGAACTTACTTGGATGTTGATACAAAGCAGATAAATCCTCTTTTATGCAGACCAAAACTGTGGAATAAGTACAAAGGGGCTAGCTTTGGGCCTATATTCAGTTGTGAGACAGAGGATTTTGGTCCTAAAACTACTTCTAAAGTCCTAGTGGTTTGATTTAAAGTTTAAGTTTGATTTTATGTTTGGATGCAAAATTGAGACTTTGGGTTGCAACCTCAATACAAGACTAGATTGGTGCCTATCCAGGGCTCAGAGTTAATAGACATACACATGTGAATGGCCAACATGAACATATACCAAAGACTGGATATCAAGGGGATTTTTAGTATCTGCCTTACAGATACTTCCCAAAATAGAGTATCCTGTTATCTCTACTTACTAATATCCCTATTGCAATGTCTTCTTCCCAACACTTGATCTGAAACGTTTAATCTACTGCTTGAGCAAAAGTAAGAAATCTAGCATTCAACACAGCAAACCTATATTCTAGAATCATAAACACCCATTACATGCTTAGATTCATAAGAAGAACACACTCAATTTGGAGACAGATAATATAACACATGCAATATAGCATTACTCATTTAAATCAGCATGATATCAGTAGAATTATGCATGAAACATACAACATGAGACTCATAAACTCACAAGATAGCCAAGACAGAGCCACCAATGAAGTTGTACCTTGTTACAACACCAAAAATTTTGTCCAGTTTTCAACAACAACAAATGAGTAACACAGTCTACTTATACAACAAGAAAATGTACTCAACATTAATTACAAGGCAAAAATTAAAATCTGCAAAATACCATGCACCCCAAAATGGCGCTCAAAACATTAATGCAACAAGTAGAAGGAATGACTAAGAGGAGTTGAACTCGAGCCCTGTGCCGCCATTTGGGGACATTCCTCATAAAATTGGTAGTTGGTCTATCACACAATCCATCACGCCTCTGTATTCCGCCATTAATGATTCAGCTACTTGCGGGATGCAGTAATGAACACATTCGAAATCTTCCTGCTCACAACAAGTCTGAGGAAGCGAGGAAGACCAACTCCACAACTCTAAAACCTGACCGTCGATTTTAATTTCATCGCTGAGATCTAATGGCCTAAAAACCTGCAGAAAATCCAAGAACCAATGATCACGTGCCATGTAGGCACTCCATGTTCCTATCACTAACTTTTTGCCATCTTCATTTTGCCATTTTCACCGTACATGCATATTCAAATGCATATACAATTGCTTGCTTTTTCCCTTTCAAAACTTTGCATATGCGAGAGCATATACATACAACTGTTCATCATACAAAGCAGACCCCAAATTGTTATAAAGCAAATTGGAATTTTGAATCAGGTTCGGCATGTACCTTTCTCCTTTGTATATCCACAATATACAACACACATACATACAAGCCACGACTTGTATATGCAAACATACAAGCACCTTTATACAACCAATGAACTTCAAATTTCATTCACTACATTTAATATCTCCTCCACGTCCGAGTTGTATATCCTCCTTTGTATATTGGCTTGTATGTGCAAACATACAAGTGAATGTACCTACAACTGGTGGGCCCCACTTTTGACGCTAACCGCCGCTGACCTGTTTGCATACCTCACCTTGTACATTGAATTGTATATAAGGAATATACAATCCCAAACATACAAAGTGGATCTCAAAATATTTCAAAACGCTAATAATCCCTTTGGTCGTGTCCACCTTGCATATCCCGCTTGTATGCCGAATATACAAACTTGTTTGTATATACCTGCGGGCCCCATCAATTGCATCTTTGCTGTTTTGTATATTACCAAATATACAAAGCCCTTTGTATGTAGCCGATATACAAACCGAGAATATTCTTGGAATATTGCAAAAGATTCCCACTTGTATGTCTCCAATTTATGTCAAACATACATTCAATTTTGTATCTATTTCCTTTGTATAATTTTCTTGCACCTTTGCATACAGACCCGATATACAAGAAAAGCTGATATACAAGCACAGAATATTCTTGGGAATCTGTAAAAGATTCCCCCTTTGTATATGCAAACATAATATGCATATAAAATGCACATAACTCAATTCTTTATGATTTTTGGAAGCCGATTGAAACTTCACAAGCCCACCAACATACAACTTGCATTAGCACATACAAAACTTAACATTTTCCCATGTGCGACATAAAAAAGGGGTAAAATACTGCATGCAGATCGAGAAACCATTAAACCAAGGCACTAAGGGTTTGAAGGAATACACACAGGAACTTGCAAATTCAAATTCAAAACCCTAACCCTAGGTGAACACCACCACAGCCTCCAGTGACAAAGGGATTAAAAGTTATGAGCATCTGAGTACCGGGTCCTAATATGACAGGACAGTTTAGTGAAGAACATGCCAACTTGTGTTAGATCCTTATGCAGATCTAGTAGAAGTGTTTTGGTGAGTTGTGTATGGGATGTAATGTTAGTGGCCAACATGAATGGTGACCAATATTTGATGTATGATTCAGCTGACAGAACATAGTACTTGTATTATTTGTTAAGTTCTTCATAAGGCTGATAGATAGGTGATTGATTTTGTTGATGCGGATATATATAACTAATGGATTCGAGTGATGTGGAGTGTGAGTGTGATGCGAATATGAAGTAAGTGTGAAAAAGGTAGAGAGAAGTGTGAAAGAGAAGAGATTTGAGGTCTAGATTATGGCAGTGTAGTAAATAGGGCAGAATAAAGATGAAGTGTGTAAAATTAGTATTTTGTGCTTAACCGAAATTGAATTCTTGCATTGGCAGATGCTACTTATCAGTTCAACAATCTGTAATCCTTTGTAAACATTCTTGTAGGTAGTGAGCCTCTCTTGAGCAGTGATCTCTGGGCAATGAGCCCAAATGCATGTGCATTCCCCTTCTATAATACTTTTAACAGAGTATAATCTTTGTGGGTTAACCCCCACCATGGTTTTTCCCTTAACTGGGTTTCCATGTCAAAATCTTGGTGTCAAGTGTGTTATTTATGTTTTTGCTCATGCTTTATTAATTATTTCTCTTGTTGATTATGTTATTAATCTTTTAAGAAGTGGTAAAGAAGAATTAGCTACAACGAGCTTTAAAAGTTTTAAGACAACTGATTCACCCCCCTCTCGGTTGTCAGCCCTAATTCCAACAATTGGTATCAGAGCGAGGTTCCTTTGAAAAGTTTAACAACTTGAGGAAGATCTAGGAAGGTAGTAAAATGGATGAATACAACCTCCAAGGACAACTTAAACTCGAATTAGAAGATCTTGAGCAGTCTAGAATAGAAGCCAAAGAGATGGAAGAGGACCTTAAAAATGCTGAAGACTTCATTGAGACTTTAAAAGAAAAATTGAGCAAATCCAATGAAAAGAGGAAGGAGCAACCTCTTCAAATGGGAAATCATTATAAAGACAAAAAAAAGAACAAGGCCCTGAAAGAGAAAACAAAGGAATGTGAGAAGTTAGCTAAAGAAGTTATTGTCCTAAAACATGAGATGGAATCTGGGGTGATGAGGCTAACCAAGGAAATTGAAGATAGGAAGAAAATTGAAGAAGACCTGAATCAAAATCTAAAAGAAAGAACTAAAGAATGCTGCAGATTGGATAGAATAGTTGGCCTCCTAGAATCTAATCTACAAGAAAATAGAGACAATGAGAAAGAGCTTGAGAGGCAAATTGTCATTCTCAGACATGACCTAGAAGTTGCAAATGAATACAAGGAGAAGTTCAAGATAAGCTTAGCCAAACTTGAAGCACTACTTCAAAGTCAGAAAAAGGGTGATGACAAGCATGCTCTTGAATATGAGAAAGGTGAAAGCTCTGGATCTAGACAAAGAAACTTTCAACCAAGGAATGGGAGAAATAGACCTAGAAGACCTCCGGTAAGACAACCTAATGCTCAAAGATATCCATCCTTCAATAGAAATTGCTTCAAATGCAATAAATTTGGTCTTAAATCTACTCAGTGCAGAAGTAGAGTAAGTCAAAATGGTCCATCTTCTCCGGTCAATGCTTCAAACGTAAGAGGTATGGTCATAAATCAAATGAATGCAGAAGTATGATAATGAATAACTCTAGAGGAAATGACAACTCTTTCAATGGTTGCTGCTTTACTTGCAATGGATTTGGACACGTGGCTAATCAGTGCAGATCAAGAGAAAATCAAGTATATAAGCAACAAAATGTTGTGTGCTTTAATTGCAATAGATCTGGTCATATTGCAAAATTCTATAGAAGTAGAAATAATTTAAGAAGAGGTCCGGTAAATAAAAAATCAGATGAGCAGAGACAAGATAAAGGCAAAGGCAAAATTGATGTGAATGAGATTTAGAATGAAATGAGCAAGACATGGGTCAAGAAAAGTGTTGTGAATAATAGTAATGGGTCCGCACCAGAATCCAGTGCTGATAATTCCTTTGGGAATTGAATTAGGAGCTCTGGCTCAGGGGGAGCTACAATAAAATCTAAATTCCCCCAGCCAGTAAATGGGTGCTTGAATTTGGCACAATGAGAGAAAATAATTTGGATTATTATACATCATTTGAAAGGATTTCTGGAAGATAAAAAGTAGTATGACAATTTGCGGAGTAATTGAAGATTGACTGTATGTAGAAACAGTGTAACCGAATGTGTTAGGGCAAAGCATTTATTACAAAGGAAAATTAGATTTTGTGGAGCATAAAAAGGTCATTCATTCCTCATTTGAATCACTTTCTACCTGAAGAAAGAAAGAAGAATAGTGTCTAAACTAAGATTACAAAGAATTGAAGTGAGACTGGTGAATTTATCTGTCAATCCTAAATTCATGAAAAAGGTATTTATCTGCGAAGCTTTGAACTTGTAATCTTTATGAAATGGCTACACCTTCGGTTGTTGATATTATTGAAAGGCCTCGACCAAAATTTGAAAATCATCCACACAAGTCAATAGAAGTTGACCCATTAGGTGCATTTTCAAGTGTTCCATATGGTGTGCTACATAGTGAAGATATTATGGTTTATATTCATGCGAACATAGATGAATTTGGGGACTCAAGGTATGTAGATTTGTTTGAGAGTCATCTCAGGGATGAAAATCACAACCTTAAACCTGAGTATAAGGCACTACTTGATAAACATTTTATTTAGATTATGGGGTTCCCAACATTCGATGAAGATGAGTGGGTCTAGTATGCTTTGAGTTAGATGCATGATGAATTCATATGGCTATTAAAACCATTCAAGATTACCAAGGATGTTATCACAATTGTGACTAGGTTAAATTCAACCGGTGGATTACCCAGGTTGAAATTTGTGAAAAACCAAACCGTTACCGATGCAACCAGTGCAAAATTTGACAAGAGGGCAATGACCATCAATGACATTATAGAACCAGATGTTAAGTTTTCCTCCATGGTGGTTGGCTACAATATATATCACTCAAGTAGGGAGAATTCTATCTCTGGAACTGCCATATATGCAGCATATTAAATGTTGAAGGAGAATGCAGATTATGACCTATGTGAACTGTTACAGAACCAGCTGATTGAGAACTTGAACAAAATTAAGAAAGATAAGAAAAACACTTTTAAATATGGCACATTGGTTCTATGCTTGTTCTTCTACTATATGAATGAAGTACCTAGAGTAAAGGGTGTTCACTAGACTAATGATGAGCCAGTTACCATTCAGATCAAAGATCATCTACGCAACATTGGTGATTATAAAGCTCAGAAAACTACAACCTAGGGATACGTCAAGAATTTTTAGAGTATGATGCATTCAAGGGAAAGAATCCTTAAATCAATTATTGAGAAGTACAAGAATGAAATATGTTTTATGGTTGACACTGATCAATGCTTAATTGAAGTAGTGGAACCTAGAACTGTTTGGATCATGCCCATGGGGTATGAAGTAGATGGAAAAATCTTGAATATGTATGCTCAACATCTTCTGAGCAAGCCAAAAGACACAACAGTTGAATGATTTGGGACATATGAGGAACTAAGTTTAAAACTACATGTTAAGCTCAGAGAACCTAAAACCAATAGAACAATAAGAAAAAAAGTTGAGCAGTTGGCTGAGAATCTAGGTCTCACAAACGAAGCTATGAGACAATTTAGGGAAAGAACTAAAAAGGCAAAGAAGGAGTAGGATAAGAAATAAGGAAGTGCTCTGATAGGATCCTCCTCCACATCAAGGACTACTAGAAGCTCTACTACTACTCCTGTTCCCCCAAAACCTGCCAATCCTGAGAAACCAGAAGGAGAATTATAAGGAAAAGAAGGGAAAAGAGTAAAAAAAAGGCCACAAGAACCTATAAGATCACAAAAGTTGATGTAGAACAAACAGATTTAGATGCTGAGGTAAAGGAGTTGAAAGCCTCTGGAACAAAAGCTACCAAGGTGACTAAGGAGAAGCCCTCTAGAAGAAAAAGGGAAAGTAAAAGGTAGATTATAGATACATATGTTGAGAAGCCCACACTTTCTGTGGAAGATGTAATAAAATCAGTCACTATAGATGGAAATTTGAAACCCATGACTGAATTCTATGATGAATACAATGATATAGATAAGAGGGTGTTAGAGGAAGCAACTATTATATATTTGAATATCTATAATAAAGCCCTGATTGAAATAACTTTTGAGATTCCTCAAAGTCTTGCAGACATTTTGGAGTTGAGGAAAGAAAATGCAAAATGCAAGGATATAGAGCTTAGAGAACATATAGTGATAAAACTATGCCCTCAGATCACTCAAGTTCAAATGAATATGATATTCAAAGAAGTGAAGGATGAATTTAGAAGCAAGAAGAGAATGAACAAACTTATGCTTGGAGAATTAGACAAAATAGTTAAAGAAACACAAGAAATACTTCTAAGTGCATTGGAGAGACACAATATTCTATTTGTTGAAGAAGAGATTGATGATGGGATTAAATCATCAATCTTAGATATTGAAGAAATAAAAACTGATAAGCAGCAGACCAAGGTTGATGACTCCTTAGTTCTGGAAGTGGAGCAAATAAACAAGGAAGATATAGAGATGGTGGATAAAACTAATGATGCAGAAGATACTCTAACTCTTCCTAATCAATCCGGTAATGAAGACAATGTTGAGAATACTACTACTACACATGATCCTCCAAAATAGATTGTAGATGGTGAGGACAAAGGAAAGAATCTTCCTACAGATAACATAGAGAAAGGTGAAGTAGAGAAAGAAGAATAAGTCAAAGATAAGAAAGATAAAGCAGAAGAAGATGGTGCAAATATTGATGTATCCAAAAAAAATAGTCTCGATACTAAGAAAACTCAAGAAAAGGAAAGTAGTCCAGAAATTGTGACAAGAGACACTATAGATGCAGTGAAGAGTTTCCTGAGTAAAGAGATGCTAGAGTTTGATGAACCAAAATTGATTCAAGGACCAATCAACCTGGATACTCTATCTCTAGTCCAAATGATGAAGATAACATCTTTCACACAAGCTAAGGTAAGTGAAAAGATATTGAAATCCCACATAGAGGATAGTGAGCTGTTAGGCCTTGCATTCGGTATATTGGAGAAGATAATGTCAACCTTCTAGAAGAATCCATCTGATTCTCCCTCTGATAATCTGAAGAACCTTGTCAATTCTATAAGTACACACTTTGAGTCCTTTGAGAAGTTTGCAGAGATTAAAAGCTGGAATGAATTTTTGGATAATAAATTTAGTGAGCTAAAAGACCTAATAAGGAATGATAAAAGGATACTTGATATTAATATAAAGAGTATTCAAAATTCTTTCAATGATGGAGGTGATGTATACAAATTTTCTCTATCTTGGCCTAAAGTTATTAAGGATATTGAGAAGAAGATAAAGGAGTAGGAACAAAGATTGCTAAATCTATCTCAAAATTTTGACCCTCTAACAGTTTCTCTAGTATGTTAGGAGTGTCAATCAATCATCCTGACTAATGAAATAAATAATCTTGTTAAAGAAAAGAGCAATATTGTGGAAAGTTTGTGTGAGCTCAAGGGATTGATTGCCCCCAAGTTAGAATCAATGTTTTATGCTTTATCAGAAGCTCAAGTTGCAGTCCAGACAGGTGATCCTTTAGATCTAAAGAAAGTAGAAACACAGGCATTTCTACTAAGAGAACATAACTCAATTTTGGATGGCATGAAAAGTAGTTGGACCTTTGAAATTGTGTAGTTGAAAAATAGTTTTGTAGATATCTTCAAGTTCATGTAAATATAATGCATAGATTATTTGTACATATGCGACCTTATATACAAATTTCTTGTGGAAATTTTGATTTACGGACCCCACCCCTTGCCATTGATGTCAAAGGGGGAGTGGTGAAAAATGAAAGGAAATGAAGAATCCATCAAAGGGGAGCAGTGGAAGAATACATAAGTGTACACAGTAGGGGGAGTCAGTCATGACACTTAGTCATTTTTCACTAAGTGTTGCCATCAATGCCAAAAGGGGAGATTGTTGGCAAGAGACACTACAAGGCATATCATGTGTTGTCATTGATGGCAACTCAGTCAATTCCACACATCCGCAGTGCAGTATCAGATCATATCGCAAGTCAGTTCCAAGATTTATCCAGTCTGGATAGACAGGAATAGGGTATATGTCAGAGTTCATTATTTTGGTTAGCAGATCTCTCCAATTAATTATTACATATTGCAAATCTAAGGGAGTGTAGAGGAATGTCAGAACAATCCAAATCTAAGATTTCAGCCTTCGATGACAAAAGGATTAAAAGTTATGAGCATCTAAGTACTGGGTCCTAATATGACAGGATAATTTAGTGAAGAACATGCCAACTTGTGTTAGATCCTTGTGTGGATCTAGTAGAAGTGTTTTGGTGAGTTGTGTATGGGATATAATGTTAGTGGACAACATGAATGGTGACTCGCAAGTGTTATTTCTGGTACACATCAATATTTTATGTACGATTTAATTGAAAAAATAGAGTACTTGTATTATTTGTTAAGTTCTTCATAAGGCCGATAGATAGGTGATTGAATTTGTTGATGCAGATATATATAACCGATGGATTTGAGTGATGTGGAGTGTGTGTGTGATGCAAATATGAAGTAAGTGTGAAAAAGGTAGATAGAAGTGTGAAAGAGAAGAGCTCTGAGGTCCAGATTATGGAAGAGCAGTAAACAGGGCAGAATAAAGATGAAGTGTGTAAAATCAGTATTCTGTGCTTAACCAAAACTAAATTCTTCCATTGGCAAATGCTACTTATTAGTTCAACAATCTGTAATCCTTTTGTAAACATTCTTGTAGGTAGTGAGCCTCTCTTGAGCAGTGAGCTCTAGACAGTGAGCCCGAATGCATGTGCATTCCCCTTCTGTAATACTTTTAACAGAGTATAATCTTTGTGGGTTAACCCCCACTGTGGTTTTTCCCTTAACCGGGTTTCTACGTCAAAATCTTGGTGTCAAGTGTGTTATTTATGTTTCTTCTCATACTTTATTAATTCTTGCTCTTCTTGATTATGTCATTAATATTTTAAGAAGTGGTAAAGAAGAATTAGCTATAGCAAGCTTTAAAAGTTTTAAGACAACTGATTCACCCCCCTCTCAGTTGTCAGCCCTAATTCCAACAGAACTATGCTCTATAGAAGGCACAAATGAAAAGTCATCTTCTTTGTCTTGGTTACAAGGTATGGAAAGTTACAGAAATAAAATACACCTTACCTCAAAATGGTTTGACGACTGAAGACGAAATCAAAGAATATGAAGTGGATGTTAAAGAAAAAGATGCTTTGTTAAGCTCATTAAATGACTCAGTACTGGCAAAAGTGGTGGATCTTAAAACTGCAAATGAGGCAAGGGAAAAGATGAAAAATATGTATGAGGGAGATGATTCTATGAAGGAGGCCAAGCTACAATGTCTGAAAGTGAAATATGAAAGTTTGAAGATGAATGAATATGAAAACATAACAACCTTTATGCAAAGAGTTGATGAACTTGTCACCCAAATAAAAGGTATGGGGGGAAATCTCAGTGATAAGGAAGTTGTAATGAAAATTCTTAGATCACTGTCAAAATCCTACAGTCACAAGGTAGTTGTAATTGAATAATTTATGCAAGTAAAAGATATTGACAGAGACCAGTTGCGTGGTAAGCTTACTGCCTTTGAAATGAGAGAGTTTGGTGATATCCTGCCAAAAGTAGAGACTGCCTTCAAAGCCAGTACTTCTGGGAAAACCTCCAGATCAAAAACATACAAGGTAGAATTAGATGACAAGTTTGTTGAAATTAGGGCAGACAACTGAGAGGGAGGGTGAATCAGTTGTCACAAAAACTTTTATCCTTTGTTGCAATTAAACTTCTTTACCACTTATTAATAGATGAATGATATAACCAGAAAAGCATGAATCAACAACACATGAATAGAAACAAAATCAACACACACAACACTAGGATTTTTACGTGGAAACTTGGTTAAGGGAAAAACCAGGGGTTAACCCACGAGAATTTATACTCTATTAAAAGTATTACAAATGGGGATGGCACATGTCTTTGGACACATTGCCCAGAGCTCACTACTCAAAGAGGTTCATTGCATACAAAATTAATTACAAGAGTTCACTGGAATGATTGAACTAAGAAATAGCATCTAATAATACAGAATTACAGTTTCAGTTATGCACAATATACTGACTTTACACACTTCATCTCTTCCTACTTTACTTCACTGCTCTGCCATGATCTGGAGCTTAGATCTCTTCCCTTCACACTTGATTCTACTCTACTTCACTCTTATTCCTTCATATTCACACACCACCTCCCTCAAATGCTCGAATCCATCGATCATATATATCTGCTACATGAAATAACATCAACTGCAATCAGCCTTGAGAAACACTTAAGGTCTTTTTAAGAACACTGGTTTGTCAGCTAAATCCATGCCCAAATACTAATGTGGACCAAAAATTATGCATTCAAGTCATCACACATGTCAGCTAATACTACTGGATCTCACAAATTACTTAACCAACAATGTTTCTTAATCTGCACAATGATCAAACACCAAGTCAGCCTATTCTTCATTGGACTAAACTAATTAACTAGAACCTGATACTCAGATGCGCGTGACTTTTAATCCTTTCATCACCAAAGGCTAAAATCTTGGATTTAGGTAGTCTTGACATCCCTTAACATTCCCTCTGATCTGTAGCTCAATGTGATTACTTGTGGAGGATTACAGACCAAGATACTGAATCCTATCATATACTCTGTTCATGTCTATCCAGACTTAGACAAATATGCAATCTGACTTTCGGTATGATCCATTGATGTAATGTGGATGTGTAGGATAGATTTAGTTGCCATCAACGACAAAACCTGACATGCCTAGCAGTGCCTCTTTCCAATAATTTCCCCCTTTGGCATTGACGGCAACACTTAGTGAAAAATGACTAAGTGTTAGAACAACCCCCCCTTACTTTATACACTTATGATTTCCAATGCTTCCCTTTAGGTTCTTCACTTTTTACTACTTTTCTTCTCCCCCTTTGACATCAATGGCAAAGGCTGGGATCCACATATCAAAATTCATGCAAAAGTCTTATGTACATGGGTCAAAACTCTAAGTATATACTTCTGCATGTGAATACACAGTCCTTAAGCCTTGTTCATCAACAAAAAGATATCACCAAAAATGTTTTTCAACCATGATAATTCACCATCCCAATTCTTCTTTATGCTTCCCAAAATGGATATATGCCCACTGAACAAGAATGCCTGTGATTCTACCTTTTGAAGATCAGTAGGGTCACTAGTAGTAGCAACAACTTGGGATTCCACCAATAGATCATACATAGTTTCTAATTTGGGGGAAATCAGTCCCTGGAGCTCATCTAATCTACCCAAAACTTTAACCTTTTCTTTGTCCAGGTCACTCAATTCATTCCACAAATTCACTACTTGGCATTCTTTGGTAGATATAGAATTAGTTAGAGGACTATATGACTGAGAAATATTAGACAGTTTGAGCTCTATGTCCTTAATCTTTTTCTCAATATCTTCAATTAGGCAAAACTTATAGATTTTTGCACCTTCATATAAGGCATTTTGAATACTCTTTATACTAGTGTCAAGCACTGATCTATCATAACTAATTATTTTCCTTATTTCAACAAATCTCTTCTCATTATATTCATTTCTAACTTTAACTTCTGTTGAATTCTCCAAAGTTTCAAAATGAGTACTTACAGAATTTATTAGATTCTTTAACTAACTGGAGGGAGAGTCAGATGGATCCTTTTGAAAGTTTGGCATAATCTTTTCTAGGATTCTAGAGGCAAGACCAACCAACTCACTGTCCTCAATGTGAGTTTGCAGAATCTTCTCTCTTGCTTTTTCTTGTGCCACAGAAGCTAGCTTCATATTTTGTAGAGGGGAAAGAGTGTCAAAATTTATAGGTCTTTGAATCAGCTCCAGATCATCAAACTCAAGCTTGTCTTTCTCAAGTATTTCATCATTGCATTTGCAGTGTCTCTTGCTAAAAATGTAGCTCCATCTTTCAGATCCTTGCCGGTACTATCATCTTACTTTTACTCTTCAATATTCTCTATTGTTTCTCCTTCTTGTTCATCCTTGTCCTTAACCTCTTTTGTTTCTTGCTCTTTATTCTTCATAGAGTCATCTTCACCAGGAGTATCTACTTATGTATCCATCTCTGTATATTCTTTAGTAGATTGGTCCAGAAGAATTTGAGTGTTCTTTGCACTATCAAAATTAACTTCCTCTACCATCTCTTCATTTCTTTTATTTAGCATTTCATCTTACAGAACAGAGATGTTAGCTTATTGTTCACTTTCTTTCAACTCCTCAACATTTGGAATGGATGCATCATCAGTGTCAATCAGTTCTTCTGTGACAATATTGAATTTATTTTTGTCCAAAGATTTCTTCAAAATTTTCTCTGTTTCATTGACTACCTCATCTAGATCTCCAATCATCAACTTATTCATCTAGATTTTGCTTCTGAATTTCTCTTTGACTTCTTTGAAAATTTTATCATCTTCTTTTTTGGAGATCACTAGACATAGGATGGACATTACATGTTCCCTCAACTCCATATCCTTTGATTTGGCAATTTCTTTTCTTATTTCTAGAATGTTTCTTAAACTTTTAGGAACTTCTGACAAGATCTCCACTAGTGCTCTGTTGAATACATTCAAATATTTTACAATAGCATCCTCCAAAATTCTTTTGTCAGTATCACTATAATGACCATAGAATTTAGTCATTGGTTTTAGGTTTCCATCTACAGTGATTGTTTTAACGAAGTCTTCCATAGAAGGAATTAGCTTCTTAACACCAGCTTCTGGCTTATGCTTTTTTCTTGACTTTGTGCTTCTAGAGGGCTCCTCCTTGGACACTTTATCAGCTTTAGTTCATGAGGCCTTCAGCTCTTTAACTTCATCACCTGATTTAGTTTCTTCTTCATCCTCTTTTTCCACACTGACACATGTTCTTTTGCCTTAACTTTTGTCCTTATTCCTTCTATATTGGTAGGTTTTTCTTTGGATTTTTTTGTAGCAAGAGAGGGTGATGCACCAGAGGTTGAACTAGAACTCCTAGTATTTCTTGACTTGGAAGGAGCTTCTACTGGAACACTTCCCTATTCCCTATCCTACTTCTCCTTCTCAACTTTTTCTATTCTTTCCCTGAATTGCCTCACAACTTCCTTAGTAAGGCCTAGATTCTCAGCCAACTGCTCAACTTCTTTCCTTATTTTCCTGTTAATTTCAGGAGCCTTGAATTCAAGATGCAGTTTTTGTGAAATTTCTTCATAAGTTCAAAATCTCTCTTTAATTAGATCCCTAGGCTAACTTAACAAATGCTATGCATACAATTCCAACACATGCCCATCCACTTCATACCCCATGGGCATGATCCACAGAACGCTAGGTTCTACTGCTTCCATTTTCATTGATCAATTGTAACCATGAAACAAATGGTGTCCTTGTATTTTTTAACCATAGACCTATGTATTCTATCCCTAGCCTGCATCATACTCTAGAAGTTTTTGAAGAATTCCCATAGAGCAATCTTTTGTGCATCATAACTACCCAAACAACTCAACTGATTCCTAACTTGGACTACTACTGGTTTGTCATTTGACTAGAGTATATTTTTGTTTCTTGGAAGCTCACTCAAGAAATAGAAGAAAAGACACATAATTAGCATACCATATTTGAATGAGTACTTTTTGTCCTTTATCTTGCTTAGATTCTCCATGAGCTGGTTTAGCAACAGTTCACATAGATCATAGTCTGCATTTTCTTTCACCATCGGATATGCACTATAGATGGCTATTCTGGATACTAAATTTTCCCTGCTAGAGTAATATATTGTGTATCATATCACCATAGATGTGAATCTGACCCCATGATCCTTTATGTCATTTATAGTCATAGCTCTCTTGTCAAATTTTGATCCAGTTGCCTCTGTGACTTCTTGATTCTTCATAGCCTTCAACTGAGGCAAGATACCAGTTGAATTTAGTCCTGTAACTACCCTTATTGCATCTTTTGTGATTTTGAATGTATGATTCAACCATAGAAACTCATCATGGATATGGCTCAGGACATACTGGACCCACTTGTCCTCTCCAAAATTTGGAAACTCAACAAACTGTATGAATTTCTTATCTTTGAGTGCTTTGTACTCCAATTTGAGATCTAAATCATCATCTGTTAGGTGATTCATGAATAATTCACCAAACCTTAAACTACCATGTTCTTCTAGAGGTGCATGAATGTAAGCTCTAATGTCCTCTATGTGTAGAACTCCATATGGAACTCCAGAAAATGCTCCCATTGGATCAAATTCAGTGGATTTGAAAGGGTACTTCTTAAACTTTGGCCTAGGTCACTCAGTAATATTCAGAACTAGAGGTGTAGCCATTTCAAAGATTACAAGTTTAAAGCTTCACAAGAAAATACCTTTTTCTTTACGGAGTTAGGGTTAGCTGTCGAATTTGTTCTCTGCTCTTCAAATCTCTAAAATTTTAGCTCAAGCGCTCTTCTCCTTGTTCTCTTTGATTGCAAAGTGATTCAAATGTTTGAATGAATGACCTTTTATCCTTTGCAAAACCTAATTCATCATTGTAATAAATTCTCTACCCTAATACATCTGGATACACTGTTTCTGCATACACTCAATGTTTAATTGCTCTGCAATCAATTGCATTAGCTTCTTTTCTTCTAGAATTTACTTTGATAGATCTGCAATAGGCTTCTCTATCTTCATTCATCGTGCTAGATTTAGGCACCCACTTATTGGCTAGGGGAATTAGATTTTTAATGCAGACCCCCTAAGCCAAAGCTCCTGATTCAATTCCTGGAGGAATTATCAGCACCGGATTCTGGTGCGGACCCATTGTCAACATTCATTTCACCTTTCTTCACCCAAGTTTTATTCATTTCATTTTGGATCTCATTCACATCAACTTTGCCCTTTTCGTTGTCCAACTTTTGCTCTATTTTTCATTTACCTACCTGTGAGTTCTCCTTTTTGCTTCTATAAAATTTAACAATGTGTCTGGATTTGTTAAAATTGAAACACACAATCTTATTTTTTTGACAATTACATGTTGGAGTAGGTTTAGATCTGCATTGTATTTCCATATACCCAAACTTATTGCAAGTAAAACATCATCCATTGAACACTTGTTTGTTCGTAGGAGGATTCCTTGATCTACTTTTGCATTCCCCAGCCTTATGACCTATCCTTTTGCAATAAAAGCATTGACCAGAGAAAGATGATGCATTTTGATTCACCTGACTTCTACATTGATTATCTCTATGACCATATTTATTGCATTTGAAACAATTTCCATTGAAAGATGGATACCTTTAAGAATTAGGTTGTCTTACCAAAAGTCTTCTAGGATTCCTTCTTTGATTTCTTGCTTTAGGATTTCTTTGACCGAATCCAGAGCTTTCACCTTTCTCAAATCCCAGACCATGCTTATCATCTTCCTTCTTCTGACTATCAAGTAATGCCTCAAGTTTAGTTGATCTTATTTTGAATTTCTCTTTATATTCATTTGCAACTTCTAGGTCATGTTTGAGAATGACAATTTGTCTTTCAATTTGATCCTCATTATCCCTAGTTTCTTGTAGATCAGATTCTAAATGACCAATTATTCTATCTAATCTACAACACTCTTCTATTCTTTCTTTCAAAAATTGATTCAGTTTTTCTTCAGATTTCTTTCTTTCCTCAATTTCCTTGGTTAGACTCATCACCCTGGATTCCATCTCATGTCTCAGGACAATAATTTCTTTTGCTAGCTTCTCACATTCCTTTGTCTTTTCTTTCAGGGGCTCATCCATGTCATTATCTTCATTCTAATTTGCTAGTTGAAGCAGTAGATCCTTCCTCTTTTAATTAGGTTTGCTCAATTTTTCTTTTAAGGTCTCAATGAAATCTTTAGCATCTTTAAGGTTCTCTTGTAGATCTCTGATTTCTACTTTGGATAGGTTAAGATCATATAAGGCTACTTGTAGTTGTTGATTGATACCATCAGAATGCTTGAATGAACCCATTTAAAACTCCTTCCCAGATCTTCCTCAAGCTATTAAGCTTCTTCTAAGGAACTTACCTCTGATACTAATTGTTGAAATTAGGGCAGACAACTAAGAGGGGGCATGAATCAGTTGTCACAAAATTTTTTATCCTTTGCTACAATTAAACTTCTTTACCACTTATTAATAGATGAATGATATAACCACGAAAGCATGAATCAACAACACATGAGTAGAAACAAAATCAACACACACAACACTGGGATTTTTACATGGAAACCCAGTTAAGGGAAAAACCATAGTGGGGGTTAACCCACAAGAATTTATACTTTGTTAAAATTATTACAAATGGAGAAGGCACATGCCTTTGGTCACATTGCCTAGAGCTCACTGCCTACAAAATTAATTACAAGAGTTCACTGGAATGATTGAACTAAGAAATAGCATCTAATAATGCAAGATTACAGTTCTAGTTATGCACAATATACTAACTTTACACACTTCATCTCTTCCTGCTCTACTTCACTCTCTGCCATGATCTAGAGCTTAGAACTCTTCCCTTTGCACTTGATTCTACTCTACTTCACTCTTATTCCTTCACATTCACACACCACCTCCCTCAAATGCTCAAATTCATTGATCATATATATTTGCTACATGAAATAACATCAACTGAAGTTGGCCTAGAGAAACACTCGAGGTCTTTTTAAGAACACTGGTCTGTTGGCTGAATCCATGCCCAAATACTAATGCAGACCAAAAATTATGCATTAAAGTCATCAAACATGTCAGTCAATACCACTGGATCTAACAAATTACTTAATAAACAACTTTTCCTAATCCACACAATGATCAAGCACCAAGTTGGCCTATTCTTCATTGGACTAAACTGATTAACCAGAACCCAATACTTAGATGCATGTGAATTTTAATCCTTTCATCACGAGAGACTAAAATATTGGATTTAGGTAGTCCTGACATCCCTTAACATTCCCTTAGATCTGCAGCTCAATGTGATTACTTGTCGAGGATTGTAGACCAAGATGTTGAATCTTGTCATATATTGTGTTCCTATCTATCTAGACTTAGACAAATCTATAATATGACTTATGGTATGATCCATTGATGTAATGCAGATGTGTAGGATAGATTTAGTTGCCATCGATGACAATACTTGACATGCCTAGTAGTGTCTCTTGCCAACAGAGTTTGATGAAATTGAAGCCAACTTCATGGATAGACTGCAAAGAGGATCTAGTAAGTTTAAAGCTAAATTACCTTTCAATTGTTTTTCTTGCGATAAAGTAGGCCACTTTGCTTCTAGATGTCCTGAAAGAATTGAAAGAAATAGGAAAAGATATGAGAATAGGCCTAGGATCCAAAAGAAATGTTATTATGTTGAAGATCTTAATGATGATGGAGTATCAGATAATGGTGAAATAAATAATGCTAGTACTTCTGGTAATGAATGCTTGTTTATTGCTATTAAAGAAGAACCTATGTCTACTAATCCTGCTAGTTGTGTGAAGAAAGAAAA
Organism: Cunninghamia lanceolata; assembly: GCA_027924645.1. Classification (NCBI taxonomy): domain Eukaryota; kingdom Viridiplantae; phylum Streptophyta; class Pinopsida; order Cupressales; family Cupressaceae; genus Cunninghamia; species Cunninghamia lanceolata. Next base: position 900,921 of record BSBN01000810.1, on the reverse strand, counting down.
ACCAGTGGAAAGTGCTTTGGCTGCTCAGGTTATTGAAGACAAAGATGAATTGGTTATTGATAGTGGCTGCTCTTACCACATGACTGGTGACAAAAGTAAGTTTGTGAGTTTGGAAAGATATGATGGTGGACTAGTTAGGTTTGGAGATGATATAATTGGTAAGATTTGTGGAAAAAGATCTATTTCTTTTGATGGCAAGCATAATACTTAAGATGTCTTGTTTGTGAAAGGATTAAAGCATAATCTTTTGAGTGTGGGTTAGATGTGTGACAAAGGTTATGGCCTAAGCTTCAAGGACAATGGATGTAAGATTAGGGAAAGCCTTGAAACAATCATTGCAACTGGTAAGAAGACCAGAGGTAATATCTATCACTTGAAAGGAACTGATAATTATTGTTTGTTGGCTTAGACTAATGAAAGTTGGCTATGGCATAGAAGGTTGTGTCATGTCAATTTTGATAACATTATAAAGATAAAGACTGCACAAGCTATTAGAGATTTGCCCAAGCTTGTGAAGCCTGCTAATGCTATTTGCAAGGAGTGTCAATTTGGGAAACAAACAAGAACAAGTTTCAAAAGCAAGGACCAATCAGTTGATGGATTACTAGAACTAGTGCATACAAACTTGTGTGGACCTACCAGAGTAAGAAGTTTGTAAGGAGACATGTATTTCATGTTGCTTATTGATGATTATTCTAGAATGACTTGGGTTACCTTTTTGAAAGAAAAATTAGAAGCTCTGGATAAGTTCAAGGCATTTAAGGTAATGGTTGAAAATGAGATGGATTTGAAGATCAAATGTTTAAGGTTTGATAGAGGAGGAGAGTTCACATCAAATGAATTCAATTTCTTTTGTGAAGAACATGGGATAAAGAGATAGTTATCTGCATCTATAACTCCACAACAAAATGGAGTTGTTGAAAGAAAGAACAGAATAGTTCAAGAAGCTGCTAGAACCATGATGAAGGAAGCTAATCTTCTAGAAGTATATTGGAGAGAGGAAATTCATACTGCTATATATATCCTAAACAGAGTCCAAGTCAAAGGTAACAGTTCTAAGACTCCTTATGAATTGTGGTATGGTAAAATTTCTACTGTGAAATATCTCAATGTTTTTGGTAGCAAATGTTATATCAAAATAGAAGAAGGTCTAGGAAAATTTGATGCTAGGTGTGATGAAGGAATCTTCCTTGGTTACTCAACCAAGAGAAAGGCCTACTAGTGTTATAATAAGAGGCTAAATAAGATCATTGAGAGTGCAAGTGTCAAAGTCGATGAAAGCAAGGAAAGGTCTCCAGAATCAAGTGGATATGAATCAGATAAACTAGACATTTTAGAAGTGGTGCAACATGAAGACAACTCAGATGAAGAGGATCAAGATCTAGAAAGTGTTACCAAGACACCAAGGTAGATAAAGCTTAATCATTTTGAAGATTAAATCATAGGAGATAAAAGTAAAGGAATCCTAACCAGAAGAAGAGCTACAGAAGAACAAGTAAATTTATGTCTGATTTCCAAGATTGAACCTAAGACTATGAATGAATCGTGCAATGATGAGAATTGGGTAAAGGCTATGAAAGAAGAATTGATGCAAATAGAGAAGAATCAGACCTAAGATCTTGTTCCCAGACCAGCAGACAAAAATGTAATTGGTACCAAGTGGGTTTTCAGAAGCAAGATCAATTAGAATGGTGAAGTAGTAAGAAACAAAGAAAGGTTGGTGTGCAAAGGATACTCTCAAGTTGAAGGAATAGATTTTGATGAAACACTTGCACCAGTGGCAATGATTGAAGCTATAAGAATGATTCTGGCATTTGTAGCCTACAAAGATTTTAAGGTATATTAGATAGATGTAAAGTTTACATTCTTGAATGGAGAGTTGGAAGAAGAAGTCTATATTGAACAACTGGAAGGATTCTAGTCATCAGATCAGGGTGACATGGTATGCAGATTGAAGAAGGCTTTGTATGGATTAAAACAAGCCCCTAGGGCATGGTATGCTCAGTTGGACAGGTATCTGATACAAATAAGGTTCAATAAAGGTACTACAGACAACAATCTCTACTTCAAGATCAATGATGAACACATCCTAATTATTGCATTCTTTGTTGATGACATTATCTTTGGAGGCAATGAAGGTGTGTGCACAGTGTTTGCTAGAGAAATGCAAAGTGAATTTGAAATGTCTATGTTTGTGAGATGAATTTCTTTTTGGGTCTGCAAATAAATCAATCAGATAAAGGTATCTTCATTTCTCAGTCTAAGTATGTGAAAGAGTTGCTAAAGAAGTTTGGGATGAAAGACTCTAAACTGGTAAATAGTCCTACAATAACTGGCTGTAAGTTGAGAAAAAATGATGATTCACCTATGGCAGATCAAAAAAGGTACGGATCTATGATTAGAGGATTACTTTATCTAACTCAAACTAGACCTAACATAATGCATGTAGTTTCTCTTGTGGCAAGATTTCTAGCAGAGCCCAAGGAGTCACATGTGCTGGCAATCAAGAAAATTTTGAGATATCTGAAAGGCACAATAGATCATGGTTTGTGGTATCCAAAAGAAAATGATTTCACTTTCAGTGCATACACAGATGTAAATTGGGCCAGAGATGTGGTTGACAAGAAAAGTACAAGTGGAGGTGCATTCTTTTTGGGAAAAAGGTTGGTATCTTGGTTGAGCAAGAAACAAGATTCAATATCACTGTCTACTGCAGAAGCATAATACATTGCAATAGCATGTAGTTGCACTCAAGTATTATGGATGAAGTAGACTTTGAAGGACATCGGAGTTATGTGTGAAGATCCAATTGCAATCTTCTGTGATAATACAAGTGCCATAAACATATCAAAGAATCCAGTAATACATACAAAGACAAAGCACATATCCATAAGATATCACTTTCTAAGGGAAAAATCGACAGAGAATGAAGTCAAGTTGGAAATGTTATCACTAGGAATTGCACTCGTATGCAAGGCTAGAAAAGGTATGCAATTCCATGTAACATGGGACTAATTTCAGGTTGTGGGTGCCCTATAATGAAATTAGACCTCCAAATTGTGGGTTGGTTCCCTTAAAATATTCTATTGGAATGTATGATTTTCTATTTTGGAAAAAGGGTAAGAATGAAACTATAAGGAAATGAAAACTATGATATTTGGTGATGCACCTAATATGGGTAAAAATATGCAATTTGGTTCACAATTTAACTCAGAAATCTAATTCACACAATCCAATCTTGGCACAAATATCACAAAAGTATTTCTAAGGAAGGCTTGAAAATAGGCTTTCTATGAAGGAAAAGGATTTCTCACAACACAAAAGGATTATTTTCATTAACACAACCTAAGACCTGCAATAACACTATGCTTAATACTACAAGCAAAAGTGAGACAATAATTTTAAAGGTTTAATAATTAAACACAGTAAAACTTCATCAAATCACTTCAAACAATTAGCATTAAATGGAAAGGTAAATACTTGATTCCAAAGAATAAAGGAAATATTGCAAAAGAGACAAAAATGGAACTTGTAACCTGCTGATCTCTATAAAAACTATAAAAATGGTGAGCTACAAAACCTTCTACTCTCAAAGTGTATAAGAGCAAAAAGGAAAGAACTAGCAAAAATAAGTTTTTCTTTACAATAATAGGCTTTGCTCTCACAAGAGGCATGCAAAAATATGAACTGTAGCTAGCTTCCTCTAAAAATAATCTCTCATGAGCAACCTCAAAATAGGGGCTCAAATTGCCACAAATTGAGCAAAAATAGCTCCAATTTGGGCCTCTCTATATGCTTGACCAAAAAGTTGACCAAGAACCCTAAAAATACTCCCCAAATCATGCAAAAACCTCCTAGGTGGCCTAGCTAACTCAACTAATCAATTTGCATGATTTTGCTTTAACAAAATTGATTGTGAGTAAATAATAAAGAAATTAGAATAATTACTCTATTATTGGTTACAACTTGTACTTATTTGACTTTACAATTTGTGAAAAATAATAAAGTAATTTGGAAAATAGTACTTTATTATTTATTTACAATTGATATATTTGTAAAATCATGCATGAAAAATATAAACTCCTTATCACTCCAAATACATATGCCTAATTTGCATGATTTTAGCAAAAATAGGACTTAGAGAAATATAATCTCCTTATAGCTCCTTGTGAGAAAATACATCCACTTGCATGTCAATATGCCTTTAGGGAAAAAATATACACTTATTTTTCCAAATACATTATCAAGAATGCATAAAAACAAGGCATTAAATATAAATCCTTATAACTCCATATTTGTATCAAAAGAACACAAATACCCCTTCTCTACCACATACACTTTATCATGCAAGATGAAAAAATATACCCTCTACCATATCTCTTCTCCATGCATTATACATCATATTCTCTTTGCCACTTGACAGCTATTTTTACCCTATCCACTTCACATGCAAATATACTCTTTTCTCCATATAATTTCCATCATGCATAAAAATGACCTTATCCATCTTACCTTGCATTCATATATCTTGACTTTTGTTAATGCTATAATCCACATAATGTTCCACCTTATATATATATATATATATATATATATATATATATATATATATATATATATATATATATATATATATATATATATATATATATATATATATATATATATATATATATATATATATATATATATATATATATATATATATATATATATATATATATATATATATATATATATATATATATATATATATATATATATATATATATATCTTTGTCTTCATATACTTCTTGCTTTGACATTTTAGTGTATTTGAAATATATAAGGTATAAAGAGGTTTTGATTGTATTTGATCATTATGTAGGGTAATGAAGAGTCTTGGATCTCTGATTTGACTTTTGTATTATCCATGAGGCATATTTGACCATTTACTTGTCTTTTCGACTAGCATGGGTAATAGAAGTCTTTAAGGCATTAATCCTTATCACTCATTGATTTCAACCCTTGACTTTTAATAAGATTCAAGTGCACAATACATGATACCTTTTGGTCTTGGCCCCTCCTATGGCATTAGGTCCTCACAACTACAAGTGTTTGACCTCGGGGTATTCTAGAAAATGTAATAGTTTTTTGTTTTGTGAAGTCAAAAAGATGAGAGAAAAAGACATCCATTGAGACTCAAAGATCAAAAGAGTTAGCGAACCCTAAAGTTTTTCATTACTTCATTTTTCCTTTACTTGTATTCAGCTCTGCAACTCTTGGATGACTAGGGTTTGAATTCACTGGTTTTTCCCTGCCATTTCTATGGTCTTTTTGGTTGATTCTTTATCATCTTCATGACATTCTAATGTAGGCGAGCTCTCTTCTCTATGATAATGGACCTTCTTTAAATCTATCTCTGGTTTTTTGCCACCATCTGGTCGTGGCTTTGGTGTCTGTGTTTGAGCTTTCTTAAAAAGATTCTTAATAAGTTTTGTCTTCCTCTGTGTTGTATTCATGGCTACATTCCTTGTCAAACTCCCTCATTCTAAGGACTTCAAAAGTGAAGGCCAGCGGCTTGAAACCTTCTTTTCTGTAAAAACAAGGTAAGACTCCATGTTCTTCAGCTCCGTATTTCATATTTCTTTTATCCTATATATTCAAAAAAAGATGATAAGGGTTTTAAGGGTTTGAAATGGGTTCTCCTTTTCTTTAAGATACAACTTTCTCTGGATATGGCCATGGCTTCTACTATCATTCTTTGTGTCACATTTTTTCTTTTATTAGAATGACACAAGAAAAATGAGGGTTTTGCAAATTACATGAAATGGGTTTTAACATTTCCTAAAAGAGAAAGCTTTCACTATAATGGTTAAGGCAGTTTCTTGCTTTTTTGTGCATTCTTGACCCTACAAATGTAGAAAGTATAAGGGTTTCAAAATTTACAAATAAGGATATTGCTTTTCAATTCTTCTTGATACAAAAACTCTTATTTGGGGCACGACCATGTACCATCTTAAATTTTGTAACTCATCTTTATCATAAGATATGAAAAGAAACTAAGGCTTTTACGAACTTCTATATGCATGCTTCTTTCCTTATGAGAAAAATAGTTAATTGTACTTCATCCTCTGCTTTATGTGCATGGCCATGAGGGACTCTGAGGTTTTCTACCTGCCGTTCAAAAATGTGCCCTCTCCTATGCATGAATGCAAGCTTGTCTATTATGCAGTTATGAAAAATATCATACCTTCTTTTTGACTATAGCAGACCACTGTATCTGCTCTTCGAACACTATAATTACAGCATACAGTTACTGTTTCTTGATTCTTTCTCTCTTTGTCAACTGATTTGTCACTTGTCTATTGCTTAGACCTGAGTATGCATGCTTTCTTTCATGTCCGATGGTAACTTGTACTATGTTTGACAGTGTTTTAAGCCTTTGGGTCTTCATAATCCTCAGATAGAACTCTTCCTAGTTGAATGGATGACCGGTCATAGTGGGAAACTGTTGTAACTATATGGAAGTGGATGTTTTTTCAAGAATAGTCCTTTGTGGTACATGCTTCTATCTAGCTTTATCATTGTCAGAGACTGCTTTTGACAATTGTCTATTGACTACTCTTCTCATAATTCATTTTGTAACTCCTTTGTGCCAAACCAAACTATCACTCAACTATGATGAAGATCACTGAAGGATCATGTAGAGGTATGTATTTGACTTCAAGGCCTTTCATGACTATTCTATTTTTGTTGTCAACATCTATATGATAGTCTTTGACACTTTATGAATGCTTTTTTAAGAATATGTCATGTGTGTCTGTCATTTGCACTCTTGAAGGTCCTTTGTATGTACTGTGGTATAAGCATGCTATAACTTCATTCTCTATATATCTTTTGACTGCTCTTTACCAACCTTTGCAAGGCTATAAGACTATCATGAAGAATATGAAACTATACTACATCATTTGAGAATCTAGTTCTTAATTAATCAATAGCCTCCTCCTTGATATTATCATTGTCTCGAGTACTATGACTGTACTTCTATAGGGGCTACTATTACTATTTCATGATGACTATACCTTATAACTCACTTGTTGGCATATCTGACTGTTCAGAGAGATGAACTATATATGACTTTATAATTTGATTCAAAATTGCTACTTTCATGATAAAAGATGAGAGAAATACCTCTGTTATGGCATGATATGTTCTTCATCACTGTTCCATATGACTTGATCATTCATTTTGGCTGAAAGGAAATGCTTCTTAGTTAGAAACTATCACTAATAATAGTGCCTAAGCATGCTAGGCTCAACCCTAGTGGGAGCCACATTTTCTCCACATGCTATGAAAAGAATTTGAAAATGAATGTTTATTTGTATCTGCACATGGAACACATATGTTAATCATAAAAATGTACCTTTGGATATTGATTGATCCTCCTCATGATATCTGTCTTGTAGCACATGTCTGATCTGATCTTCATATGAATTGCATGGTGTGACAAGATGATGTATCTTCTTGATAAAAGCATATGATAACCTTAAACATCTAAAGCACTAACAAGGTTGTCCCCAAATTTTTGTAGGTTTAACTGATGATGGGAGCTGAAGATGAAGACTGAAGACCAGCATCAACAAAACAACCTTCTTGCTTAGGCAATGATGGATGTTTATTTTTATTATGTGTTCATTTCATTTCTTTTATCATTAAGATGTATAGCTTGCATGTCTGCAATTGCTCAGTCTAGTTACTCCCACGGCTTGTGTGGGACACATTTGAACACTTCTTTAAACAAGATTAGTTAATTTATATTATACAATTGATGTATGTGTATTTCTTTTTCAATCAATGCATAGGATAAAGTAACAGATATTGAATGTATGTTCAATACATGACATGAAATAACAATTCAATACAAATATCTTTCTTTCTTTATTTCAAATCTGATTAATTGAATAATCAATCTAACTTATAACTCCTGAAAGATAACACATTGTCAAAACAAATGTATTTCTTGAACAATTGATACCTTGGCCATCTGATTCTCTTGTCATACTAACTCATTAGTCTTGATTAGACTGATGGGTTATCCTGTCATCTGAAGTCTATCTTTGTTCTGTCAAGATATCAACTGTTCAAAAATGCATAACTTCAAAAATTTTCCTTTATCCCTTTTGAATAACTGCACTTAGGTCAAACTAATTTTAGTGTGAATAGAAAAATTAGTAACAGGAATATGTATCTACAAAAGACCAGATTGTGGACATTTTCACCAAACCTCTACCTAAGGATACTTTTGAGTATCTCAAAGAAAAGTTAGGGGTTATTACCCCTCCTACTCTAAACTAAGATGCACAAGAGTGCATCAATCTGGTGGTGCTTCTTTAGATTCAGATTGATGCTTTTAGGGCTACTTCTCAAGGGGAGTAGTCAGAGTGTTCAAAAGAGAAATTGAATCATAGTAGAAGACTGCAAGTATGTGCCCTTTTCCATTGATGTCAAAGGGGGAGAGAAGTCATGTGAAAAACTCAGAAAGAAAGAGTGCAGATGTGTAAAAAGATAGGGGGAGAATAATGTCTTGATGGTTGTTGCAGTTTTTCACATCATATGTTGCTATCAATGACAAAGGGGGAGATTGCTGTAAGTATGTGCCTAATCGGTGTTGTCATTGATGTCAACATTTCTTTGTTGTCATTGGTGTCAACTATGTCCTATCCTATTTCTTGTTTAGAAGCTTTGTATGTTGAAAATATTGAGAAAATTGGCCCTTCTAGAAGAAATAAGTGAGTTATAGTGAAGTGTAGTATAGGCAGTGAGTTGTATGGTGAAGAACAATTTAGTAGATTACTCCACATTTATCACAGTTTGAATATCTTGGTCTACAGATTGGAATTTATTTAAAGGGATGTCTGAGCATGCTAAATCTTGAGTTTGAGCCTCCAATGTGAAGTTTTGAGAAAGTTACATTCACTAGAGTAAAATCTACTCTTTCTAATTATTCTCTGGTGACAAGGAGAAAGTGTCTTTCTCTACATTCATCTGCAATAAAGTATTTTTCTCTACAATTTTAGAGGGAAGTCTGGGATGATGATAAGTGCCTACAATTGCAGTGGTTCATGTTTTAGTGGTCTGCAAGCTATCTTTCTTTTATGTCAGTCGAAGACAATGAAGTTCATGTGTTCCGATGAGAAGGTTCCTATGACTAAAGTGGTTAAGGTTCGTGCAGTTGCTCTTTATGATTATAACATGCTTGTGGATGTCTCCTAATCATGTTCCTATCTTGACATTGGTTTGTGTTAAGGAATTAAGATCGTGTTTGAAGATTGTTCCCAAATAATGTAGCGTGTAACCAGTCTTAGCCGACTTGGTTAATTCTAGTAATTACGAAGATTCCTTGAAGATTATGGAAGCATGTTGTGGCATGGAAGATCATGTTTGAGTCCTAGCTAAGGCATGGCATGATCCATATACATCTTTACTTCATTTCCTTTGCATAATGTTGTAATAGGTTAGGACCTATTTTGTAAATATTTGTAATACCGACCTTGGAGGTTGTTCCAATGGTTGATGATTGAAATGCTGACCTTGATGATCATTCCAAGGTTGATGAAGTGTATAAATACTTGTAATTGAGTGGTGGAAAAGGTGTCCTTGCGTGAAAATGGGAAGATAACGAAAAGGACAAGGAGATAAGGCAGAGTAGATTAGAGGAACTATTATACTTCAATGTACTAATCTCATACGTGAAGAAGATGGTGATTTTGGCAGTGAGCCTAGCAGTGAGCTACCAGTAGGGTTTAACAGCTCTTATTGTAATCTTTCTAGGTTTAGGGTTGAGGCAGTAAGCCTGCTAGACCTAGCTATACTTCATGGTAGTGAGCCAGTATGTTCTGTGCTCATGGAGTGACCAAGCCTGAACATCATTTTTCAAATATTGCAATATATTTTGAGAGCTAATCCTCTCTGTGGTTTTTCCCACCTTGGGGTTTTCCACATAAAAATCTGGTGTCTCTTGTGTATAATGTTGCATCTGTGTTTAAGTTTCTAATTTCATGCATTCATTGTTAAATCACAGTAATTGTGGATAAGTGATTAATGTGTAAGTGAAGAAGTGTTTTAGTTTTTGTGACAACTAATTCATCCCCCCAATCAGTTGTCTGGTGCATTTCAACATTTAGATGCTTGCCTTAGTCAAGCCCCGGAGAGACATTCAAGTCTTCTGAACACCGTTGTCAGAGAAAGAGTGCATATCCCTTTGAGATAGATGCAAAATCCAAATGATAAATGAATGAAAACATAATTGATATCACCTTGTAGTGAAGATCTCATGGAAGGAAGAAGCTCTTCATGCCATGAGGAGATGGCTGCTCAAATCTGTAAATACAAACACAATAACATCACAAAGTCTGCTCTATAACACACAATGAATGCCTTAGATCTCTTCTACACAAGCTCATGAATCAAAATTGCCTTCTAGTTTCCATCTAGTTTATAAATGAATGCCTAAAAATGATTATATATGCAACTATAAACATTCCTACCAAGAATTTTGTAATTGAAACTTACTGTTTCAGCATAGGACCTAAATAACGGTCACAAACCGACACTTAAAAATTAGGCCTAACCTAAAATAGGGTAGGACTCTAGGGCACAGGTGCCTAAGTCTACCCCTTATTTTGGGTAGGGTTATTGTTAAGTGCAACCCCTTTGTCCAAATTGCCATGGAACTATAGGGTTTTCTCATCGGGATGTCAAATTAACATGAAAGATGCTCTAAATGCGTAAACAGGACCTGGGAGATAAACCTTAAGAGGGAAAAGCCCCCAAGGGGACTTTTTTGACGTAACATTTAGCCCCCACTTTAATGTATGTATGAATGCAAGGCCAATATATGCATTAAACTACAGTCAACAAACACAACAAACACGCCAAGCATGGAGAAGACATGCCAATCATAGAGAAGACAATAACATGCACACAAAATATGGAGAAGATAGTTATAGTCACATAAAATATGGAGAATATGATATTGAAGACACACAAAACATAGTAATGCAAAGAAGACGATGATGATTTTCTTTTCTTTTTCATATATATATGAGATGCAGATGCAAGTGTAGGAAAGTAAACACACCACCCATAATGCAAGAGGGACTCATCACCACTGGTCTTTAAACTGTATATGGGGCAACACACATGCAAGACACACCAAGAAAACAAGCATGCCATACATATCCCAAGGCATAGGAGGGACTCATCGCCACTAGTCTTTAAACTATGCTTAGGAACAAACATGCAATACACACACACTTGGAAGACAAGGAGAAAACACGATAGACATGCGATGGATTGTTCCTATTTCTAGGTTCATCACCATCTCAGGCACATTACAGGCACACACTGATGATTGGGCTTCACCACAACAATCGCTGAAGACATGCTTAAGGGTTGAGTTAGTCACAGAACCACTCCCCACCTTACAATGAGGACTTTTGAAAATGACAGGATGTGCACTTTCCACAAGAAATACACCATCCCCACCTCCACAGAGGGCTTAAGGTAGAAAAGGGATGTGATATCCCTATCTTCGCAGAGGGCTTAAATGATAGATTTCAAACAAATCTCAGAGTGCAAGAGGGACTCATCACCACCAGTCTTTAAGACTGCACCTGAGAACAAGCACATTGCTAACATCTACAATAGACAGCTTACCTCATATATGCCCCCACCTTAAGGTGGTTGATATCAGCTACCGATATCAAGCACATTGGGGTAGGAAGAAAACACACAAGGGAACATGAGCTCTCACAAAGCCCATGCCCCCAGAGGTGACATGTACTTTACAACTGCCAAATGTTCCCACAAACATATCCCTGCAAGAAAAGTGTTAGTGTCATTATAATCATGATAAACAACAACATCAATGCATATGATCATTCACACAAAGGGCTAAGGTTATACTACGAATTTGAAGATTGAGGATAATAATGGGGCTATATTGTAAAAATCTCAGAACCAAGTGTCACCAAGGCGAGATTCAAAAACAAACAAAGTGCACGGAGCAGCAGTATTGTTATGTTTTATAAGAGAGATAAGACATCATCAAGATCACATGACAAAGTGCACAAAGTGATTCTACCAGCCAAGTGTCGTATAATATATATCAACCCCATCATCATACAGGAACTAAATCTAATTTTTGATTTCTCGCTAAAGAGACGTTAGGTCCACATCAGTATAATATGTTTTTCACCATCCACCTGCTAGGTAGAAACACTAGAGGAAGGGAAACAATAAATTGAGAGATAGAAATAAGTGTCTTAGGGACAATCAAGTAGGAGGGTACCTCCAAGTCACCAACCGCAATGCTATGTCCATAAGACACAACACATAACAATGAAAATAGAGGAGAAGCAATATAGAAGAATAATGATACAAATAGAAGAAGGGTCACAACAGATGTGGTCTCTTGGTTTCTTGGACCTTACAAGAGAATCAAGGGTCATCCCAAGAGGCCTAAACAACACATAACACATCACAGGGGAAACACATCATGAGGGATAAAGGGTTAGAAATACTTACTTGGTAGGGTCATCAAACTAAATTTTAGAGCCTGTGAACCTCTTGGAGAGGTACTCGATCAAGTTTTGTGTGAAGGTCGAGTGGTTCTTATGAGAGTCTTGTTTATTGCTAGAAAATCCATGTAATGCTTGTTTCTCAGATCCTTGTGTAAGTGAGACCTTTTATTTCTTATGAGGAGGAGAACCACTATTATTTCCAATTGATGATAATCGTCTGGATCTTTTTTTTATTTTTAGTGAGTTTTCATTGTTGATTTTGTCTATCATAGTAACAAGAATCATCCTGTACTATTTCACTCTTTTGGTTTGGTATAGTTGTCTGTATTAGTTGTTCTATTTGTTTTTCTGATGCATTTTGGTTAGCTCTTGATCCTTGTAAAGATAATAGAGGACGAACCTCATCATAAATTTTGTTTTTGTGGTTATCCAATTTTTCCTTATCCACTTCTATTATGCCTACAATGTTATCATATTCCAAATAATCATCATTGTTTACTTCCACTAAACCTTGTTCCATCATATCTGTATCAGTATGCTTAGGGAAAGGATTAGTAAAGATTTGTAAATTTTGATTTAGCAAAGAAACCAACATATTTCCATTGTCATTCACACCTGATACCTGTATCACATTCGAGTCGATGAGGTCTTGTATTTCATGTTTAAGACACGTACATAGTTTTGTATCATGTCCTCCTGTTTTTTGATAATGACAAAAGGTATTAGTATCAAAATAAGGTCCTTGAGGTTTTCTAGGATCTAAAGACTTAATTGGGGGAAGCTTCATAAGATTGTTGCAAGTATGAGGTTAACCAGTGTTGTCATTAATGTCAACATACTCATTGCATTGGTAAGAAGGATTGGATGAGCTGTGTATTGAGAAAATTAGTCTCAATTAGGAACAGTGAAGAACAGTGATGAGAAGAAGGCAAATGTACTCAATAGGTTGAGGATCAGAGGATGTGGATTAAAGGGTTTGTAGATATGAGTCTTGAGATGATCCAATTAAGATTTCAGAGGTCCACATGAAGATATGAAAAAGTTGTGATCGGTCAAGTAGAACCGGTTCTGGGATATGCTCCAGAGGGACAGAGTGTTACAAAAAGGTCCGGTGATATCCGAAGGTGCATTGTCAGACTCTGCAGATTGGAAGGAGTGTTTGGGATGTCCTTGTGATGTGTCATCTTGGTTTGTACATAGTTTGGAGGTTTGGAAGAACCTGTTCCAGTTTGATAGTCATGAAAGACTGTGTTCTTAAAGTTCTGAATGAAGAGGAGAAGAGATTCCAGTAAGTAGAGGAAGTGCGGATGTACCTGGTCACTCAGGCAAGCTTGTGAAGGTTCTTGGATCATGTTAAGGTTGTGTTGTTGGTCCGCATTAGTGTTAGAGCCCAGAATTGAAGATATTCTTCCAGATGAAGATATTCTTGTTCAAACTGGCCGACTAGATGAGTTATTCATCTTGCGAATGTTCTTGTGGATGATTGCCGACTTAGATGATTGTTCCTAAGTTGATGCCTTGTATAAATAAAGGTTTGTGAGTTCATTTCAAAGCATGTGTGAAGCAGATGAGTGTGGTATAGCAAAAAAGTGAAGGGCAGAGTAGAAGTATCTTGAGCTTAAATGGAACTGATCCAGACATGGTAAAGATGTCAAAGTCCAGTTCAAGTTTGTGATTCTTATCACTTTGTAGACAGTGTGTCTCTTGTAGGCAGTGTGCCTCCTTGTGAGTAGTGTGCTTGGGCAGTGAGCCCTAATTGGCATGTGCCATTCATTTTTCTTATTCTTCTAATAGAGAATAATCCTTGGGTTAATCACCCCATGGTTTTTCCCTTAACCAGGTTTTCCACGTCAAAATCTTGGTGTCTAATGTGTTGATGTTTATCTTCTCCTATGTTTATGCATTATGCTTTCATGAATGGTTAACTGATATGCTATTAACTAACAAAGAAGAATCAAGTGTTTAAAATAGAAGCAAGTTTTTACACAACTGATTCACCCCCCCTCTTAGTTGTGTACCCTAGATCTAACAATTGGTATCAGAGCCAAGTTCCTTTGAAAGGAGCTTAACTGCTTGAGGAGATCTAGGATGTCGTCATACAAGAAGGATAGTCTGAAGTTTGATGGAACCAACTTCCTTCTCTGGAAGGGTCACATGAAATGTCACTTGGAGTGTATGGGCAAAGCATACTTGTCCATGGTCACAAAACCATATGTACCTCCATAGGGTGGTTCGACAACTTTGAATGAAATCACAGATGCTGAAAACAATCTGCGGACCAAAGAAGCTCTTCTTAACGCATTGACTAACTTAGAACTCTGAAATGTTATTGACCTACCAACTACATATGAGATCTGGGTTAAACTGGAACTTCTGCATCAAGGAGATGAGTTTGTTAAGAGTGCAAGGTTGCAAAGTCTCAAAGGGAAATTTGAAAGATTGAAGATGAGAGATGATGAAAATATCACTACCTTTATGCCAAGAGTAAATGAGCTGGTGTGTGGAATCAGGAATGCTGGTGGAGTTTTGGATGAAAATGAAATTGTTTGCAAAATTCTTAGATCCCTTCCTGCTGCCTACAAAATCAAGGTTGCTGCCATTGATGAATTCAGAGCCCATACAACTGTCACAAGAGAGCAATTAGCTGGCAAACTGGCTACATTTGAAATGACCGAGTTTGGAGATGATCCCCCCAAGACTGAATCTACATTCAAAGCCAGTACCTATGTGAAAGATAAACAAAGATTTGATCCGGGAGAAAACTCTTCAAGGAAGCTATCTTGGTATGATCAAGCAAGGAAAGACATGGAAGAGGAAGAAGCAGAAACAACTCATCTTGAAGCCCTCATTGCAAAGAGATTGCCAAGAGGATCCAGTAAGTATGAAGGAAAGTTACCTTTTAAGTGCTTCAACTGCAATAAGATTGGTCATTTTGCTTCAAGATGTCCAGAAAGATTAGCAAGGTCAAACTCTAACAGACAAAGGTTCCAAAAGAACTGTTATTATGTTCATGAAGAAGCTGATAATGAAGGAGTAATAGATGATGAATCAAAGATAGGAGACAAATCCGGAAATGAATGGGTGTTTATTGCCATCAAGGAAGAAGAACCAATATCCTCTGAATTTGTCAATCATAAGGTTGTAGAAAGAGCCTTGGCTGCCCAAGTTGAAGAAAAGGATGATTGGGTTATTGGTAGTGGATGCTCTCACCATATGACAGGTGACAAGAACAAGTTCTTAGATTTGGAAAGGTATGAAGGAGGAATGGTAAAGTTTGGTGACAATTTTGTAGGTAGAATCAGAGGTAGGGGAACTATTTCTTTTGATGGAAAGAGCAAAACTAGTAATGTACTATATGTTGAAGGATTGAAGCACAATCTTCTCAGTGTTGGACAGTTAGTAGACAAAGGTTATGACCTCCGATTCAAAAATGGAAGATGCAGGATCTTTGAAAGCTCCGGAACTGAGATTGCATCTGGTACACAAACAAAAGGTAATATCTTCCATCTGGTTGGTTCTAATAAAAGTTGTTTGTTTGTTCAAGTTGATCAGAGTTGGCTATGGCATAGAAGGATGTGTCATGTAAATTTTGACAACATCATCAAGATAAGCAATGTAAGAGATCTGCCAAAATTGGTGAAACCTACAAATAGTTTGTGCAAAGAATGTCAGCTAGGCAAATAGAGTAGAGTCTCCTTCAAAAGCAAAGATCAGTCCTCTACCGGACTATTGAAATTAGTTCATACTGATCTATGTGGTCTGACAAGAATCAAGAGTATGCAAGGTGATCGATATTTCATGTTACTGATTGATGACCATTCTCGGATGATGTGGGTTACCTTTCTAAGAGAGAAATCAGAAGCCTTTGAGAAGTTCAAAATCTTCAAGGCTATGGTAGAGAATCAAACTAGATTGAAACTAAAGTGTCTAAGGTCTGCTAGAGGTGGTGAATTCACATCCAGTGAATTCATAGACTTTTGTGAGAAGCATGGCATAAAGAGACAGTTGTCTACTCCTAGGACTCCACAACAGAATGGAGTAGTTGAGAGAAAGAACTGAACCATCCAGGAAGCTTCTAGGACAATGATGATGGAAGCAAATGTCCCTTAGATGTTTTGGAGAGAAGCTATCAGCACTGCAGTCTACACTCTCAACCGAGTTCAAATCAGAAGCAATACTGGTAAGACTCCTTATGAACTTTGGTTTGGTATAACTCCTACTGTGAGATATTTCAGAGTATTTGGTAGCAAGTGTTACATCAAAAGAGATAAAGATCTAGGAAAGTTTGATGCTAGAAGTGATGAAAGAATTTTCTTGGGTTACTCCACTCAAAGCAAAGCATACCGGTGTTACAATAAGAGACTGAGGAAGATGATAGAAAGTACAAATGTGAAGGTTGAAGGAATTGAGAAGCCCTCAAGGTTTTATGAATATGTTGAAGATGATCAGGATGGTGTTCTGGTTCAAGGAACTCAATCCCTTCCTGAAAGTCAGATTTAGACTGATCTGGTAAATCAGGAAGAAGAGGTTTGTCTGAATGAACCAGATCAAGAAACAGCAGTGCAAGAGACTCCCAAAGTCCCAAGGTATGTAACTCTAAATCACTCTAAAGATCAGATCATAGGTGACAAAAGCAAAGGGGTACAAACAAGGAGGAGAATTGCTCAAAATTCAAATGAATATTGTCTGATTTCAAAGATTAAACCTAAGACAATAAATGAAGCTTGCAATGATGAAAACTAGACCAAAGCAATGGAGGAAGAGTTGATGCAAATTGAGAAAAATCACACTTGGGATCTTGTTCCCAGACCTAGAAACAAGAATGTGATTGGAACCAAATGGGTCTTCTGGAACAAACTAAATGAAGTTGGTGAAGTAATTAGAAATAAAGCTAGATTGGTCTGCAAAGGCTACTCTCAAATAGAAGGAATTGATTTTGAAGAAACCTTTGCTCCGGTGGCAAGAATTGAGGTAGTCAGATTATTTCTTGCATATGCTACCTTCAAAGACTTCAAGGTATACCACATGGATGTCAAGTCTGCCTTTCTAAATGGTGATTTGGAAGAAGTATACATTGAACAACTGGATGGATTTCAATTGTCTGATCATGATGATATGGTTTACAAGTTGAAGAAAGCACTAGATGGATTAAAGCAAGCTCCAAGAGCATGGTATGAAAGGTTGGATAACCATCTTGTGTAGATTGGTTTCAACAAAGGTACTGCTAACAGTAATCTATATTTCCAAATAGATAATGAAAACATCTTGATTGTTGAAGTATTTGTTGATGATATCATTTTTGGAGGAAGAGACAATATGTGTAAAACCTTTGCAAATCAAATGAAAAGTGATTTGAAATGTCAATGCATGGTGAAATGAATTTCTTCTTGGGTCTGCAAATTACTCAGACAAAGAAAGGTATCTTTATCTCTCATACCAAATATGTGAAAGAATTGTTGAGGAAATTTGGAATGGAAGATTCAAAGCCAATGAACACTCCTATGGCAACCGGATGTAAGTTGAGCAAAGATGATGATTCTCCTAAAATAGATTAGACAAAGTACAGATCAATGATTGGAGGTTTATTGTATCTCACTCAGACTAGACCAGATATAATGCAGGTTATTGGTCTTGTGGCAAGATTCCAGGCTGATCCTAGAGAATCTCATGTTATAGCAATCAAAAGAATTTTTAGGTACTTGAAAGGAACAGTTGAGTATGGTCTATGGTATCCTAGAGATCGAGATTTTTCTCTTCATGCATATACAGATGCAGATTGGGCAGGAGATGTGGATGATAGGAAGAGTACAAGTGGAGGAGCTTTCTTTTTGGGAAAAAGATTGGTTTCTTGGCTAAGCAAGAAACAAGAGGCAATTTCTTTGCCTACAACTGAAGTAGAATATATTGCAGCAGCAGGTAGTTGCACTCAAATTTTGTGGATGAAACAAATGCTAAGAGACATCAAAGTAGAATATGAGGAGCCTATCATAATTTTTTGTGATAATTCAAGTGTAATAAATATTTCTAAGAATCCGGTGTTGCATTCTAAGACCAAGCACATATCTATCAAGTTTTACTTTTTGAGAGAACAAGTGAACAAGGGTAAAGTCAAATTGGAGTATGTGCCCTCCAAGGATCAGCTTGCAGATATTTTTACTAAACCTCTTCCCAAAGACTCTTTTGAGTATCTTAGGGAGAAGTTAGGGGTCATGGCCCCTCCGGTGATGAACTAGGATGCACTAATGTGCATCAGTCTGGTGGATATCACAGTCATATCTTATGATTCAGATTGATGATGGGGAGCTGCTACTAAGGGGGAGTAGCTGGTATGATTCTGATGTGTTACAAGTGAAAGTATGTGCCCTTTGCCATTGATGTCAAAGGGGGAGAGAAGACATGTGAAAAAGAAGTGGTTGATGATCAAAGGGGGAGCAGTGAAGGAAGAGAAGACATGTGAAGAGTTGTTGTTGATAGGGGGAGTTGTGACAGAAAAGAGAAGTTCTTGTCTTGATGATTTTTCACATCATATGTTGCCATCAATGACAAAGGGGGAGATTGTTGCAAGTATGAGGTTAACCAATGTTGTCATTGATGTCAACATACTCATATTGCATTGGTAAGAAGGATTGGATGAGCTGTGCATTGAGAAAATTAGTCTTAATCAGGAACAGTGAAGAACAGTGATGAGAAGAAGGCAAATGTACTCAATAGGTTGAGGATCAGAGGATGCAGATTAAAGGGTTTGTATATATGAGTCTTGAGATGATCCAGTTAAGATTTCAGAGGTCCACATGAAGATATAAAAAAGTTGTGATCGGTCAAGTAGAACCGGTTCTGGGAGATGCTCCAGAGGGACAGAGTGTTACAAAAAGGTCCGGTGAGATCCGGAGGTGCATTGTCAGACTCTGCGGATTGGAAGGAGTGTTTGGGATGTCCTTGTGATGTGTCATCTTGGTTTGTACATAGTTTGGAGGTCTGGAAGAACCTGTTTCAGTTTGACAGTCGCGACAGACTATGTTCTTAAAGTTTCGGATGAAGAGGAGAAGAGATTCCAGTAAGTAGAGGAAGTGCGGATGTACATGGTCACTCAGGCAAGCTTGTGAAGGTTCTCGGATCATGTTGAGGTTGTGTTGTTGGTACACATTAGTGTTAGAGCCTGAAATTGAAGATATTCTTTTGGATGAAGATATTCTTGTTCAGACTGGCTGACCGGATGAGTTATTCATCTTGTGAATGTTCTTGTGGATGATTGCCGACTTGCAAATGTTCTTGTGGATGATTGCCGACTTAGATGATTGTTCCTAAGTCGATGCCTTGTATAAATATAGGTTTGTGAGTTCATTTCAAAGCGTGTGTGAAGTAGATGAGTGTGGTATAGCAAAAAAGTGAAGGGCAGAGTAGAAGTATCTCGAGCTTAAATGGAACTGATCCAGACATGGTAAAGATGTCAAACTCCAGTTCAAGTTTGTGATTCTTATCACTTTGTAGACAGTGTGTCTCTTGTAGGCAGTGTGCCTCCTTGTGAGCAGTGTGCTCAGGTAGTGAGCCCTAATTGGCATGTGCCATTCATTTTTCTTATTCTTCTAACAGAGAATAATCCTTGGGTTAATCACCCCGTGGTTTTTCCCTTAACCGGGTTTTCCACGTCAAAATCTTGGTGTCCAATGTGTTGATGTTTATCTGCTCCTGTGTTTATGCATTATGCTTTCATGAATGGTTAACTGATATGCTATTAACTAACAAAGAAGAATCAAGTGTTTAAAATAGAAGCAAGTTTTTACACAACTAATTCACCCCCCCTCTCAGTTGTGTGCCCTAGATCTAATAAAGATTATTACTCACAGGTTGATTCATGATAGAATGGTAAGACTCAGATATTGGAGTAAACTTTCTTTGTTGAGATGGTGCCTTCTTCAGATTAGTGATAGTAGACACTCAAGAAAATTTATTTGAATTTGGTCCATTAATCTTGATGAAACTCCTATTATTGTTCTTCTTAAAGTTGTTTTGCAATGGTCCACCCATGGATTGACCAACTTGAGCCAATGAGTTTTGGTTTTCATACTGACTAGACAAAAGTTAATAATCATGAAGGGTGGTGCATAAATATTGAAAGGAGTTATACTTCATCAAGAGAATCTTATCACGGATATTAGGTTGTAGATTTGTGATAAACACCTTCTAAACATCCTCATCTTTCATCTGATATTGAATTTGTGCATAGAGAGACTGATAACGACTAATAAACTCAGTTAATTTCTCTTTTGGACCTTGCTTGCAATGAACTAAATCAATCAAAGAGACTTGAGGTCCAATATTTGCTTGAAAATGTTGTAAAAATTGATCAACCAACTGCAAAAAGGAGTGTATTGAATTCAAAAGTAAAGAGGAAAACCATTCTAAAGCAGTATCTTTGAGAGATCATGGGAAAAGTTTTGCTAACAAGTCCTCTTCAAAGTAGAAATCACTACACATAGCCGTGAATGCTGCCACATGAGTATTAGGATCACCTTTTCCACCATATTTTTCAAAGCGAGGGGTCTCAAACCTCTCAAGCATAGGAGTTCTCAAAATTGCATAGGATAGGGAATTATGGGCATGATAAGTTGGTATATTAGGTTGTGAGGAATTTGTCAAATTTGTCACTTTTTGTTGCAAAGCAGTCATGCCTTGCAGAATTTGGCTTAGGATGGCATCATTAGGAGATACAGTTTGCTATGAGGAATTAGAACCAAAGTGAGGAGGTGATAAAGCTTGAGTTGTGATAAACAGATACTGTGAATAGGTCAATGGCAGTTGGACATAGTGATAGGTGGAAGGTGGTTGCAAATAGGTAATAGGTGGCTAAGAATAAGTGGAATGGATAGGTGGCTGAGAACAATTATTCATAGAAGAAATCCCCTTAGAAACCAAATTCTGATAATTAAATCCCACATCTTTGTAATTTTGTGAACTAGTTCCATTAGATACTCTAATACTAGTGGTAGCATTACTACAAGCATTTGCATTGGTTGTTAAAATTGTCGATGTGAATGTAGATATTCAAGTAGTTGGTATAGGTGCCGATACTTGTGTATGAGACGGTGACATGTTAATAAATTTTGCACATTCAGTCACCAGCATGACATTAGTTTGCAGAATGTGTTAAACCTTGAATAACATCAACATCCTATATATATATATATCTATATGTGTATATATATATGTGTATATATATATGATATACATATATATATACATATATAAATATATATATACATATACATATATATATATCTATATATATAGATATATACACACACACACATACATGTCATGCCCACATTTCCCATGCGGTCACAACACGCAAACACGCATGTCATGTCCACATGCGACATGTGGTCATGATATGAACTATCAAAAATTTTTCCCTTACTACTCTGAATTCCCCCTCTCACGCGTAAGCATGCTCGATTGCGTACGTTTAAGGTGTCAACGATAATGTTGTTTATGGAAAATTTCACACACGTGTGCAATCACTATGTTGGACTTACTATTTGCTTGATGACGTTCACTACGTTTACTTCAGTTTTAATTTCAGTGTTTAAATTCACTTGATAATTGGTTGGCCTCTATTGGTTTCCTCAGTTTTTTTTAATACTCCCTCGCATTATTTGTTTACTCCTCTATCAATTTATTTTAAATAGTTTCTTGTGTCGCTCATTTACGTATTTCTTTATTTACGTATTGTATTTTTATTTAAATTTATTATGTTAATTTATTTTCCATACCTTGGTAAATCATTTGAAAAATACTAATCCCGAAGTCACAATTTCCTTACAAACGAATTAATGTAAATCATTATTAGTGTAAATTACAATTGCCCCCTTAATATTGTTCAATTATATATATATATATATATTAATTTATATATATATATATGCAATATCCTTTAGGGCAATCTTATTTATTAACAAATAATATATATATATATATATATATTTATGTATATATATATATATATCATTGTTTATTTTATCATGCTAATGGAAGCTCCACTCGTAATTAAATAGAGTATTGTTATGAAATCCAACTCATAACAAATGGGTAAGTATACAATAAAACTTAAGAGTAACAACACATTTATTATTATATAATATATATATATATATATACATATATATATATATATAAATATATATTTATATATATATATATATATATATATATATATTAATATCTATTTTATCATATTAAATTATACTCCACTCATACAAATGAGAATATTGTTATAAATCATAACTCATTTCCTTTAGGGTGAATAACCCTAACATTCGTTTGCATTTTGTATATGTTGCAAGGTAGAGAAGGCAACATCAACAGCAATGGAGGCACTGTGGCAGGAATGGTGCAGGATTGGTGACTGCGGCGGCGGTGGACGGAGGATGCAGGTGTAGGGTGGTTTGGAGGCTGCAGAGGGCAGTGGACAAGGGACGCGGTGGAGGGTTTGCTGGCCGCGAAGGGCCTATGGAGGCTCGCGGGGAGGGATGCCTGTGTGCAGGCTACGGGTGTTATGATGAGCGGGGGTGTGGGGAGGGGCGGAGCCCCACCCACATCCCACTTCATGGGGTGTGGGTGGGGCTCCGCCCCTCCCCACACCCTCTTTATATTAAGGTTCGGTGGGGGTTTAACCCCCCACCATTTTCATATTAGATTTCGACTGTGTATTCAATGAAAACAACGATCCTCTTTTCTTCATCGCATATGCTATTTCAAATTTTTAAATAAAAATAATTATATATATATATATAGCATATGAACATACTTTTAAATTAAAATAAATAAATAAATACATATATATAAATATATATATATATTTATATATTTATATATTTTTAGCATAAGATCATCACAATGTGTAATTTTCAATATATATATATATGTCATAGGCACTTACAAATTCATAACTTCTTCAGCATTTCAGTTTATATAATAAACAAATTCTTGTATAAAAATAGAAAATAAATATAAATTTAAATATATATTAGTCCATTGTAATTTATCTTCTCACATATACTTTCCAATGCATAATAAAGAAGAAATTATGGTTAAGAATAAATACAGGCTAATTATTAAATCTTTCACTTCAAAATTCATTATAGCAGAAATGTAAAATGTTTTTGATGAAATTCTATTACACAACTAAATCAAATCTTAATCCTTTTCCAAAAGACAAATTTACTTCTTATA
Source organism: Cunninghamia lanceolata (assembly GCA_027924645.1). NCBI lineage: Eukaryota > Viridiplantae > Streptophyta > Pinopsida > Cupressales > Cupressaceae > Cunninghamia > Cunninghamia lanceolata. The sequence goes on along the minus strand of BSBN01000810.1, from coordinate 877,126 downwards.
AAATTTAATGAATGTATCATTTCCACTAAACAATACAATGGATAAATCTTAACCACTTTGCATACATCCACAACTAATTTTCACAACGTTATAAATATATATTTGCAAGAAAATAGACAAATCTACTCCTTGAATAAAATAACTTTCTCTTCTTTTTGCTCACACAAATGATATAATGAAATAAACAATAAAAAACACAACTAACAACATAATAAGGGAGGATTTTCTCTCCACTCCCAAAATAACAATTTTTACAACAATTTCAGAGAGAGGAGATCTCTCCTCTAAAACTCTTACAGGATGAAACTTTAAGAGACCAAGCTCTCTTTACAAGTCAGGGAAATGAAACATATTCTTTAAACAAGGAAAACTCCTCCAATCTTTACCACATGCTCCAAAATAAACCTGCATGACAAACAAGGAAGAATACACCACACAACAAGCTCTCCTCCCTATCGTATACCCGCAAGAGGGTCACCCCCGAGCTAGGGAGATCATCCACACACCCAGGAAGAATAGTCCAGTACACTTCACAACATTGAATAACAACAATCAAAGCAACCAACACACAAACTCCCATAGTTTTACACACAATACAAAAACTCAACTGAGGTGAGTTTAAAGAGGGTAGGGAAGTAGACTCACTCTACTCCAAGGTGTCATTCTTCTCAACATTTATCACAGCTTATCTCATGGCCTCAAGCCAACAAAATTATTCTTTCTCATGGCCTCAAGCCATCCAAATAATAAAAATCACAGGGATATCCCAAATAGGCTCTCAAGCCTTATAGCCCTCTAGGCTCAAAATTACCAACATGCCCTCAAGGCTTCCATATACCAAAACAAGAATGCACCCGAGGAGGTTCACACCTTCCCTTCCCCATACTTGATGAGCATTGTCTTCCAACTGGAAGAAGCTCTTTCAAACACCCAACACAAACCCAAAATAGCAGGAATAACACATAGACAACCTTTGCAAATCCACATTCATCAAACAAGAACAAAACATACATAGGTGAGTAAACTGGCTCACTAACCTTTACAAGCCCAATTATGGAATTAGTTGAAGAAGAGCTCCACCCTTAGTCTCCTCCTCCAAGTTCTCCTTCTTTCCACAATAATCCAACCCCCTTAGTCCCTCCCTCCTCTCCTCTTTAAAACAAATTCCCTCCATTATCCCTTATTTCCAAGTGGCATTAAAAAACTAAACCCACTCCTTATCCATTATCCATAGTGGACTTAAAACAATTAACCCCACTCAAGAGGTTCCCCACTATAGCCCTTTTCCAACACATGGAGGAATAAAATATAAGAAGTAAAATAGAAATAAAAAGGGAGTGGATGACACACCACCCTTTTTATGAGGTACTCCCACCAAAAGAGAGGCACAAAGAGACAAAGCACTCCATTATTGGTGGATCATGGAGTCATTCCATGACTTGGAAGTGGGCTTGAGTGTGGATTCCACTCATCCCATTATCCTCATGCTCCCAAATTCGTCACTTAACTTCACTGTGAAGTTAAAGTGACCATATGGAGGTTATCCCAAGGTTATCCTAGTCAAAAGGGTCCCTAGACCCATGGGGTATAACTTAGTGTTGATTTTAACCTAGTTAGGACTCCCAGAGTCAAGTAAAAACACAAGAAGAGGGTCTAAAAGAAATAAACTTAAACAAGACTCATAACAACATTTCTTACAACACATATCACAATACAAGTAATTCAGAGGGTAGACCTAATTCCCTTGACCCCATGCAACATTACAACATTACAACATTACAACATTACAACATTTCCACCATACACGGAGTTGATCTTAGTTCCTCGTGGAACTAGATCAGCTCACAAGGGATACAACATAGGGTGTGGAATGATCTCCTGTATTTGTGGTTTTGTTAGCAATACCTACACACTCACTCTTGAAGTTAATAATGCATAAAGATATCATAGCCAAAGCAAATTTAAATACAAACATACCTAAGTATTCTACCATATAATCATACTGAAATCACATTAAAGTTCCATTTCTAATATTATACATTCATCATTTTCTTAAAAGCAACATCTAATTATCATAGCACAATTGTTTTCTTAAAAATTAATTAGGTTTAATAAACAAGATTCCAGGATCAATAGTCCCTCAACATAAAAGTAATAGCAATAGCATTGTAAATAGTCTCATGAACAGAAGTGAAAAAGGTAGGCCTCACATCCTCCCCCCTAAGATTGTACTTCCTCCTGGAAGTCATCAAAGAGGTGAGGTTATAGTGTCTTCAGTCTCATTGCATCTTCCCATGTTGCAGTGACCTCATCATACATATCCCACTAGACCCTAACTTGGTCCAGCTCTCAACCTCAAAGGCCCAGTGTCTGATGAGCTAATATGCATATTGGCTCCAAAGCTAGCTGTCCATCTACCTCTACTTGAAGAGCACTCCAATCCAATACGTGAGATAAGTCAATAATATAACGACGTAGAACTGAAACATGAAAGACATCGTGGATATGAGACAGGCTAGGTGGCAAGGCTAAATGATAGGCTACAGGTCCTATCCTCTCCAAAATCTCAAAAGGTCTGACAAACTGGGGTGTGAGCTTAGAGCCTTTTTCGTAACAGATTGGACTCTTATGCGGTCGCACTCTCAAGAATACCTTGTCACCCACTGAGAAGTTTCAATCCATTCTCTTCGCATCGGCATACTTCTTTTGTCTATCTTGAGCTTCCTAAAGTCTTTGTCTGATCAATGTGACCTACTGTTCCATATCCTAAATTATTTTGGGACCAATGGGAACTCGGTCCTCTAACTGATCCCAACTCAAAGGTGTCCTACAAGGTCTGCCGTATAAAGCCTGGTAAGAAGGCATACCCAACAAGCTGTGATGCCCATTATTGTAGGTGAACTCAACCAGATACAGGTACTCCCATCTAGACTGATGATCCATAACATACATACGAAGCATGTCCTCTAACACCTGATTAACTCTTTCTATCTGGCCGTCAGTTTCAGGATGGTAAGCAGAACTGAAGTTGAGTTGTGTGCCCAATGCCCGATGTAAGGCTCTCTCAAAAGATGATGTGAATACAGAGTCTCTATCAGATATGATGTGGTGAGGTACTCCATGCAGTCTGACAATCTGATCTAGAAACACTCTCACCACCGATGGTGCATTATACGTTGTGCATACTGGTGAGAAATGTGCCACCTTGGTCAACTTGTCAACTGTCACTATGATGGCATCATGGCGTCATGATGACATAGGTAGACCAACAATAAAATCCATGGAAATGGTGTCCCACTTCCATTCAGGTATCTCGTGAGGATACAAAAGTCCTGCTTGATGCTGATGCTCAGCCTTGACCTTCTGACACTCAAGGCATCGAGCAACATACTCTGCAATGTCGCATCTCATCCCAGCCCAATTATATAATTGCTGCAAATCTGCATGCATCTTCTTCACTCCTGGATGAGCTGCATAGGGTGCTTTATGAGCCTCAGAGAGTATCACTGTACGTAGATCACCCATACGAGGTACATAGATGCGCTGCCTATGTCTAAGCAATCCATCTGACTCAAGGGAATATCCTACAAATTTGCCCTTCAGGACCCTCTGATTTTGGATTTCCTGTTGCACCTCAAGAAATCACTCGTCCCTAGGCAGATGCTACAGAATATGCTCTCTCAAATCCACCTTCAAAGTTAGAGTCAAGATCTTGTGGCGCCTTCGACTCAAAGCGTCGGCAACCACGTTCTCCTTTCCTTTGATGTAGTGGACATCAAAGTCATACTCACACATGAACTCCATCCAACGCCGCTGGCGAGCGTTCAAATTAGGCTGAGTGAAAATGTACTGTAAGCTATGATGATCCGAATGGAGCTCAAAACGTCGACGTAAAAGAAAGTGTCTCCAATGAATAAGAGCATGAATAATAGCTGCAAGCTCTAAATCATGAGTAGGGTAGTTTAGCTCATGTGTTTTAAGTTTTCACGATTCATAAGCAATCGCTCTACTACCCTGCATAAGCACAACTCCCAATCCCTCTAATGATGCATCCATGCAAACAAAAAAATTTTCTACCAGATCAGGAATAGCTAATATGGGAGCCCTGGTAAGATGTTCCTTAAGGATCCCAAAGGCCTTCTCACACTACTCACTCCAAGTGAATCCTTTCCCTTTTCGCTGAAGGGAAGTGATAGGATGTGCTATCCTAGAGAAACCTTTGACAAACCTACGATAGTAACTAGCTAGTCCCATAAAGCTCCTTACTTCTGTTACATTGGTGGGTGCTGGCCAATCTTGAATTGCTCTGATCTTCGATGGATCTATGGAGATGCCATCGCCTGATAAAATGTGCACCAAATACTGCACTTTTGTCTTGAAAAAGGCACACTTCACCAAGTTGCCATAAAGCTGATGCTCACGTAAACACTACAATACCTGACGCAAATGGTCCACATGTTCCTCCTCAGTCCGTGAATAGATCAAAATATCATCTAGGAATATGATCACAAACTGATCTAGGTAAGTGCAGAACACCCCATTCATGAGGCTCATGAACATTGCAGGGGCGTTCGTCAAACTGAAAGGTACCACTATAAATTCATAATGGCCATATCTGGTTCGAAAGGTAGTTTGTGAATATCTACCTCTGTGATTCACAATTGGTGATACCTAGATTTTAGATCAATTTTTGAAAACACTTTAGCTCCCTGCATTTGGTCAAAGAGATTGTCAATCCTAGGCAGAGGATATCGGTTCCTCACCGTCACTTTGTTCAACTATCTGTAGTCCATGCATAGTTGAAGAGATCCATCCTTATTCTTTACAAAGATAACTAGTGCGCCCCATGGTGAAATGCTAGGTCAGATGTGTCCCTTCTCTAATAATTCTTCTAATTGCAGTTTAAGCTCTGTAAGCTCATGTGTAGTCATTCTATAAGGTGCACAAGACACTGGTTCTGCCCCTGGTACCAAATCAATGTGGAAGTCAACTTCCCTGCGTGGAGGCATACCTAGTAACTCTGGCAGAAAAACATCAGAAAATTCTCTTAGGATAAGGTGTTCATCTAAGGTAGTCTCAGGTTCATCCTCTGATCTATCACTAACTGTGATAACAAACATCTGACAACCCTTCCGCATGCAGCGCTTTAAGTTGCTGAGCAGATATCATATGAGCAGTTGTGGGCTTCTGTATGCCCACTATCTCGATCGGAGTGCCATGATCGTCTATGCAACTAATCATCCTCTATCGGCAATCTAGCTTGGCTCTATGAGCCGCAAGCCAGTCCATACCCAGAACTATGTCGTAGGATCCTAATGGCATAACCCTAAGATCCCATGTTGTAATGAAAGAACCCAAGGAAATCTCACAATTTCTAATGATGGTATCAACTGACATTCTAGCCCCAGAGGCCAACTCGACCTCCCACCTAATGTCCTGCCTAAAAGCCACTAGCCTGCAATGTTCCACTAACGATGTAGACATAAAAGAGTCGGTAGCTCTGGAATCAAATAGGATAGAGATGGAAAAATCTTCAATCATACTTGTTGTCTCTATGACTGAAGCCTGGAAATCAGCCTGGTAGTTTTCAACCACTGCAAACATATAGTGGGATTTACCCATATCACCCACAGTCTTCTCGGATCCTCCTGCATGATGTTGTCCCCCTGCTGTAAAACCCTATGGGCACTCTCTAGCTAGGTGTCCAGCTTCACCGCAAACATAACAAGGGCCCTTAAACTGTACCTATACAGTCTGAGTCCTGCTCAACTGCTATTGTCTTGATCTACCAGTGGACCCCTGTGAGCCCCTATACGACTACTGCAGCCTTGCAGGTCCCGCAGGTGGTCCCTGCTATCTCTGATCCCTACGTGGGCCCTGCTACTACCAAACTCTATTATTTCTCCCATGTGACCTCGGATGTGTTCTAACTTTCTGTTGATGTTGTGACCGCTATTGTTGTGGAGACCTAGGAGGTAATGATGCTGAACTGAATCCTCCTCTAGGAGGTGGCTGTGGTGGTCTACGGAAACTCTGTTGATGCTACTGCGGTCCCTGATCCTGGAACTATGGGTGAGAACTCTGCCCCTGTCCCTAAATCTCCTCAGCAATATAAGCCTTCTCGACAGCATCGCTCAAAGTCTAGGGATCTACCATCCGAACAGGTCCTGCTATACTGTGGTTTAGTACTCTAATAAACTTATGCACCAGAAGTTTCTCATCATGGAGATACTCTGCATATCTGGATAACTCTGTAAACCTACTCTCATACTGTGCCATTAAGAGTCCCTACTGCTATAGGTCATGGAACTCGTCTATCCGATGCTGTCTATAATAGTTTGATAGGTATCGCGTGTTAAAGCACTCAATAAAGGTCTCCCATGAGAGGGTGTCTAAGAAGAGGCGATGCTTGCACTCCTCAGTGCGCCACCAGGTAGCTGTTGCAACTCATAATAAGTGTACTGCCACACGGGCCTTCGTGTTGCCCTCGTAAGGATGCAATGCGAAGCACCTGTCTAAACTAATAAGCTAGGCCTCTGCCTCAGCTCCCTCTGTGGTTCCGACAAAAGTAGGACGGTTCAATCTCAATATGCCCCTGATGGAATCTCCTTTATCTCTGTACCTCCTGATAGGCTCATCTGTATGATAATCATAAAGCCTGGGACCCAATTGCTCTACTCGCACTGTCTCGTCATGCCTGGTATGATGTGTGGGGCTCCTGCTACAGGCCATGTCAGTTGAATCAACCTCCTCTGTATCAAACAACTTGACATAAGGCTCCACATGTGGCTCGACATGAGTCTCAGCTCATGGCTCCATGCGTGGTTCCTCTCGCGGAACATCGCAGGGCTTGACATGTGGCTCTACGCGTGGCTCAACTGTAGCCAATGGAAGCCCATCTAAGATAGCCTGTAAGGCCTGTAATATCTGTGGTCCCATATCTAGTGAGGCTGGTGGTGCCTGCGGTACTTGAGGAACTGGTTGTGCTTGTAGAACTGGTTGAACCTGTGGAACTGGCTGTTCTGGTGGGACTGGCTAATCCAGTCCCACAGCTAAAGAATCAGTGCACACCTCAGTGGGTGGAGTATGGTGGGTTAGTATTCGCTGAACTCATCTAGGAGGCATCCTACAAAATGAGGTAATCACCAGTCAGTTTGGTCACGGTAGTGATAATGTGCCTAAACAAGCCCAGTGTTTAAAACAACTGTGCTCTCATACCAAATGTCATGCCCACATTTCCCATGCAGTCACAACACGCAAACATGTGTGTCACGTCCACATGCGACATGTGGTCATGATATGAATTGTCAAAAAATTTCCCCTTACTACTCTGAATTCCCCCTCGTACGCGTAAGCGTGCTCGGTTGCGTACGTTTAAGGTGTCAATGATAATGTTGTTTACAGAAAATTTCACACACGTGTGCAATCACTATGTTGGACTTACTATTTGCTTGATGACGTTCACTACGTTTACTTCAGTTTTAATTTTAGTGTTTAAATTCACTTGATAATTGGTTGGCCTCTATTGGTTTCCTCAGTTTTTTTAATACTGCCTCGCATTATTTGTTTACTCCTCTATCAATTTGTTTTAAATAGTTTCTTGTGTCGCTCATTTACGTATTTCTTTATTTACGTATTGTATTTTTATTTAAATTTATTACGTTAATTTATTTTCCATACCTTGGTAAATCATTTGGAAAATACTAATCCCGAAGTCACAATTTCCTTACAAACGAATTAATGTAAATCATTATTAGTGTAAATTACAATTGCCCCCTTAATATTGTTCAATTATATATATTAATTTATATATATATGCAATATCCTTTAGGGCAATCTTATTTATTAACAAATAATATCTATATATATATATATATATATATATATCATTGTTTATTTTATCATGTTAATGGAAACTCCACTCATAATTAAATAGAGTATTGTTATGAAATCCAACTCATAGCAAATGGGTAAGTATACAATAAAATTTAAGAGTAACAACACATTTATTATTAAATAATATATATATATACATATATATATATTAATATTTATTTTATCATATTAAATTATACTCCACTCATACAAATGAGAATATTGTTATAAATCATAACTCATTTCCTTGAGGGTGAATAACCCTAACATTCGTTTGCATTTTGTATATGTTGCAGGGCAGAGAAGGCGACGGCGGTGGCGATGGAGGCATTGTGGCAGGAATGGCGCAGGATTGGTGATCGTGGTGGTGGCGGACGCAGGTGGAGGGTGGTTTGGAGGCCACAGAGGGTAGTGGACGGGGGACACGGTGGAGGGTTTGCTGGCCGCAAAGGGCTTGTGGAGGCTCGCGGGGAGGGATGCCTGTGTGCAGGTTGCGGGTGTTACGACGAGCGGGGGTGTGGGGAGGGGCGGAGCCCCACCCACATCCCACTTCGTGGGGTGTGGGTGGGGCTCCACCCCTCCCCACACCCTCTTTGTATTAAGGTTCAGTGGGGGTTTAAACCCCCCACCATTTTCATATTAGAATTCGACTGTGTATTCAATGAAAACAATGATCCTCTTTTCTTCATCGCATATGCTATTTCAAATTTTTAAATAAAAATAATTATATATATAGCATATGAACATACTTTTAAATTAAAATAAATAAATATAAATATATATATATATATATGTCATAGGCACTTACAAATTCATAACTTCTTCAGCATTTCAATTTATATAATAAACAAATTCTTGTATAAAAACAGAAAATAAATATAAATTTAAATATATATTAGTCCATTGTAATTTATCTTCTCACATGTACTTTCCAATGCATAATAAAGAAGAAATTATGGTTAAGAATAAATACAGGCGAATTATTAAATCTTTCACTTCAAAATTCATTATAGCAGAAATGTAAAACATTTTTAATGAAATTCTATTGCACAACTAAATCAAATCTTAATCCTTTTCCAAAAGATAAAATTACTTCTTATAAAATTTAATGAATGTATCATTTCCACTAAACAATACAATGGATAAATCTTAACCACTTTGCATACATCCACAACTAATTTTCACAACGTTATAAATATATATTTGCAAGAAAATAGACAAATCTACTCCTTGGATAAAATAACTTTCTCTTCTTTCTGCTCACACAAATGATATAATGAAATAAATAATAAAAAACACAACTAACAACATAATAAGGGAGGATTTTCTCTCCACTCCCAAAATAACAATTTTTACAACAATTTTAGAGAGAGGAGATCTCTCCTTTAAAACTCTTATAGGATGAAACTTTAAGAGACCAAGCTCTCTTTACAAGCTAGGGAAATGAAACATATTCTCTAAACACGGAAAACTCCTCCAATCTTTACCACATGCTCCAAAATAAACCTGCATGACAAACAAGGAAGAATACACCACACAACAAGCTCTCCTCCCTGCCGTAGACCCGCAAGAGGGTCACCCCTGAGCTAGGGAGATCATGCACACACCCAGGAAGAATAGTCTAGTACACTTCACAACATTGAATAACAACAATCAAAGCAAACAACACACAAACTCCCATAGTTTTACACACAATACAAAAACTCAGCTGAGGTGAGTTTAAAGAGGGTAGGGAAGTAGACTCACTCTACTCCAAGGTGTCATTCTTCTCAACATTTATCACAGCTTATCTCATGGCCTCATGCCAACAAAATTATTCTTTCTCATGGCCTCAAGCCATCCAAATAATAAAAATCACAGGGATATCCCAAATAGGCTCTCAAGCCTTATAGCCCTCTAGGCTCAAATTACCAACATGCCCTCAACGCTTCCATGTACCAAAACAAGAATGCACCCAAGGAGGTTCACACCTTCCCTTCCCCATACTTGATGAGCATTGTCTTCCAACTGGAAGAAGCTCTTTCAAACACCCAACACAAACCCAAAATAGCAGGAATAACACATAGACAACCTTTGCAAATCCACATTCATCAAACAAGAACAAAACATACATAGGTGAGTAAACTGGCTCACTAACCTTTACAAGCCCAATTATGGAAGTAGTTGAAGAAGAGCTCCACCCTTAGTCTCCTCCTCCGAGTTCTCCTTCTTTCCACAATAATCCAACCCCCTTAGTCTCTCCCTCCTCTCCTCTTTAAAACAAATTCCCTCCATTATCCCTTATTCCCAAGTGGCATTAAAAAACTAAACCCACTCTTTATCCATTATCCATAGTGGACTTAAAACAATTAACCCCACTCAAGAGGTTCCCCACTATAGCCCTTTTCCAACACATGGAGGAATAAAATATAAGAAGTAAAATAGAAATAAAAAGGGAGTGGATGACACACCACCCTTTTTATGGGGTACTCCCACCAAAAGAGAGGCACAAAGAGACAAAACTCTCCATTATTGGTGGATCATGGAGTCATTCCATGACTTGGAAGTTGGCTTGAGTGTGGATTCCACTCATCCCATTATCCCCATGCTCCCAAATTCGTCACTTAAGTTCACTGTGAAGTTAAAGTGACCATATGGAGGTTATCCCAAGGTTATCCTAGTCAAAAGGGTCCCTAGACCCATGGGGTATAACCTAGTGTTGATTTTAACCTAGTTAGGACTCCCAGAGTCAAGTAAAAACACAAGAAGAGGGTCTAAAAGAAATAAACTTAAACAAGACTCATAACAACATTTCTTATAACACATATCACAATACAAGTAATTCAGAGGGTAGACCTAATTCCCTTGACCCCATGCAACATTACAACATTTCCACCATACACGGAGTTGATCTTAGTTCCTCGTGGAACTAGATCGGCTCACAAGGGATACAACATAGGGTGTGGAATGATCTCCTGTATTTGTAGTTTCGTTAGCAATACCTACACACTCAATCTCGAAGTTAATAACACATAAAGATATCATAGCCGAAGCAAATTTAAATACAAGCATACCTAATTATTCTACCATATAATCATACTGAAATCACATTAAAGTTCCATTTCTAATATTATCCATTCATCATTTTCTTGAAAGCAACATCTAATTATCATAGCACAATTGTTTTCTTAAGAATCAATTAAGTTTAATAAATAAGATTCTAGGATCAATAGTCCCTCAACATAAAAGAAATAGAAATAGCACTGCAAATAGTCTCATGAACGGAAGTGAAAAAGGTAGGCCTCACAATACATACATACATACACACACACACACATATATATATGTAGTTATATTTCCTTACTGTTAATATATATATATATATATATATATAATGCTGCTGTAGACTATATATATTCATATTTGTATAATGTCTATATATTTCCTTACGGATAAGCTACATATATTTAATGTTGCTGTAGAATTCACTATGCATGTTTATGAGATTATAAATGGAATCAAACAAATTTATAAAAGTTTAAAACTGTGGTTAAGATGTTGTGTTGCTTGGGCCTTGGGGAAGGCTGTGGGAGCTGTAGAGTTCCCATGAATCTCCTCCAAAGGGATACATCAACCTTGTTGAGGGTGCGAACCTGCCCTCTCAAGGGCTTCAGCCCTTCAACAAACTTACCACTATTTTCTTTAATCCTCAACACAATACATTTAAAAAGTTTCAACACTATTCAAATAAATTCAGTTGCATTTGAAAATTCTCCCTATCACTGCCTTATGCATCAACGCTTGTTTATATTCATATACTCTTATATATATATAATCTGTATTTTCCCAGCAAAGCCTATAACCATCCTACTAGTCTCCTCCACCTACACACAACAAACAAAAAACAAGTTGTTGATCATTCAATGGTGAATGGTATTAAATAGATAAGAGTTTTAAAACCAATTAGTTTTTCTAAAAAAGGAAACATAATTTGTTTTATTAATTAAAATATGGATTAAAGGGTATATTTAAATAAAAAGATGAAAATTTGTGTGCTAAATAGAAAAAAGAAGATTTATGTTTTTGTAGTTAGATAAAACATATAAAGTTTTGGATTTTATTAGAAAAATAATTTAATTTGGTTAGTTTTATGTTTTTATAACTAGTTAAAAAGACTTGCTTTAAATCTTTATTTGGCTTTAATTATAAGTGGAAAAAGTTATAAATCTTTATCTTGTTTTGATTATAAAAAGGAAAATCGATTCTATTTTAATATTGATATTTAAACCAAAAAAAAGGATAATATTGCAATGTCTAACATAATTATTCATTCTATCAATTAAATGAAATAAATATGTTTTTATTAAGTGAAATGTCAGAATTTAATTGTGCATTGAAGTTATTATTATGTCTGTTAATATCATTTTTATAATCGTTTATTAAAGAAAACATTTAACAGTGGGTAAATTAATTATTAATATCTTTAAATTTAAATACTCTAGTTAGCTGATTTTATCATGTAAATCCTATAGACTAAGCAGTATGACTTATTGAAATATCTTTCTAGGACTTAACTTGAACCGTTTGACTATTAAGATATTTGTAAACAAGAGAGATAACATCAACAAACCAGACAATGATCATGACACATAAGTGGCCTTTAGGTAAAATTGCAATTTAGTTTTCATGTTTAGTTCAAATTCTTTAGAAAACAAAATATTTCCATTGTTTATGCCCACTTACATGGTTAACATATAGGTGGGCTTGATACGGACATGACAACTAGCCCTTTGTCCTTGATGTCAAAGGGGAGAAATTTGTATATCAGGTCAAGTGTTGCCATCAATGCTAAAGGGGGAGATTGTTGCATTTGTGTTGTCATTGATGTCAACAGTGTGAGGTTCAAGAGTGTTATCAATAGTGTTGTAATGAAGAAGGCTGGAAGTAAAGTGAACAAGAGGTATTGTCAAAGGAAGTCTGTGGCAATGTGATCAGAGAAGAAGAAAAAGAAGATGGATCAGAGAAGTTGTTATGAGAAGGGTAAGGTGATGGATGTCATATACTATGTATACTATTTGGATCAATATCATTTGTGCACTATCTAAAGGGTGGAATTTGGATAGTTGAATTTTTGGTAGTTTTGTGTATGTATCCTCCTTTCACCCTTTCATTTAAGGACCTAGGGTTGAGTGGCAATGTACTATCATACCCTAGGTCATTATGAGATGTAGGAAAACTTGGATTTGTATGATTTGATTGTCAATTATGCTCACTTATGTTCAATAATACATTAAAACTCTAATTATGCAATTACGCAAGAAAACAAACGTACATAAAAAAATGTTGCTACAGAAAGATGTAAAATGACAGATAACTGTGCACCTGTTTTCAAGGTTCGAAAGTGGAACAGTTAGGGACTAGGTAGTGGGTACCCAAGTCCAAAGTCTAGGTTTTTTCAAGATCTCAAAACTTGATCTGCAACCTATTCCTGTTGTATCAAAGATTTTCCTGTCATAGAATCCAGAGGACTTTGTAGCGGGCGCCCAAGTCCAGGGTGCTATTTTTAACTCTGATCTGCAAGCCTGACACTCTGTAGTACCTTCCTACAATTCCACTTTTGCTGTATCTTCATAGAAAAGTGGGGAGGGGGTTGTGGTGTTTAGAGGCTTCCCTCAGTCAAGCCCTAGAGAGACATTCAAGTCTTCTAAACACCGTTTTCAGATAGAGAGTGCGTGCCCTTGAGAGGTAGAGGTAAAAACTAAATCATAAATGCTCAAAAACACATTTTATGTCACCTTTTAGTGAAGATCTCATGGAAGGAAGATGCTCTTCATGCCATGAGGAGATTGATACTCAAATCTACAAATACAAACACATAAACAACACAAGTACTACTCTAACACACAATGAATGCCTTGAATCACCTTCACAAAATCTTGAGAATCACAATTGTATCTCATGCCCATCTAGTTTACAAATGAATGCCCAAACATGCTTATATATACAATAACAAACACTCCCACCAAGAATTTTGTAATTCAAATTTACCATGTCGGCATAGGACCCAAATAATGGTCACAAGCTGACACTAAAAATTTGGGACTGACCCAAATTAGGGTAGGACTAGGGCATGGGTGCCCAAGTCCTCCCCCTATTTTGGTCAGGGTTAGGTTCAAGGGATCCCCCTAGGTCCCATTTGTCATGAAACTTAGGGATCATTTCATCAGGATGTCAAAATATGATGCAAGATGTCCTAAATGCAGATAAAAGACCTGGGAGCTAAACCTTATGAGGGAAAAGCCTCCAAGGGGACATTTTCTAATGTTACACACTATTGTTCCTTATCTCCTGAAGTTCATAGACAAAGATTATGCTAACATGAAGATTCTTGATTTGTGAAAAGAGTTTATTGTTGAGAATGAAGTCTCTGATGTAGTAAATATCATATTCATTATTTCCTAAGGGAAAGTATTACTTTAGTTTTGAATGAGATTCAAGTTGTCCGAGGCATTGGAGTTTGCACAGAATAATCTTGGGAGAATGCTCTGCATTCCTTCAAATTTGAAGGTACAACCTTGTGGTTTGGAAGTGTGTCAAAGACATATGTGAAGGTTGTATGTTCTTGATTCCAGAGCTTGAAGGTTAATGTAGAAGATTCTAGAGCTCACAGAGTGAAGATAGTTGTTCAAAGTTGTTACAGTCAGGATGTGTTTGGGAAATGCTCCGCATTTCTCTACTTTTGAAGTTGAGGTCCTGTGGTTTGAAGGATGATCATTTATAGATGAGAAGATGGTAATATTCAAGTTTCAATTGCTAAGGTGTACCACAGAGGTTCTCCAGGGTTAGTAGAACAAAGACACATCTTGCTACTGACTAGGGTTGTCTGGAGGAGAAAGCAGAAGCCACCGCATTTCACCGTAGTTCATCGTTTGGCTTTGGTGTTTAGAGGATGCATTCAGATATTTAGTTTGATGGTTTAGTTCAAGTTTTGGGTGCTGAAGTACACCGCAAGTTGGTTTTTTACTACTATTTCTCAAGACTGTGTGTTTAGTATTCATTTGTGATACCAAGCTCAGTTTTTTATTGTTTGTGCTAGAAAGAAAACATATAATTCAGAGGAAGGATTGGTTGAGAAGGTTTATGTAAGTCTTATATTACTTGTGTGATGGTCCACATGATGGTAATTGATCCCTCCAATACCACCTTAGGTCTAGAACCATTATGTGGAAGAATAAGTGTTTGCTAGGCTAACTTCATGTGTTTTGATGTTCCCGCAGATGATTTGAAGTGTACACCTACTTGGAATAATGTGTTAATGAAGAATAGGTCTTAGTTATCACTTGGCTTGAACCGTATTGATCCTCTACATCTTTTGGATGCTGACTTGATGTGGCCTTGCATGTTTCATGAATACACATTTCATCTTGGCCGACATGGGAGAAAGTTTTTGAAATTTACAGAAGGTATAAATGAAATATCTTGTTTTTTGAGGAAAGCAAGAGTGTGTGAGAATGTGTGAGGATGTATGAATAGATGGGAGTATGTTTGTGAAGGTGTGTTAAAGGTAGCAGTGTTCGCTATGTAGAAAAAGTGAAGTTTTGTAACTAAGTGAAGTGTGTGGATGATGCATAAGTGTTTTATCCTGTAAGATCTATTGGGTGTAATGTTCAGAGGTTGTAGCCTCATTTTGTAAGTGCTATTGTATTGTAATTCAGAGAGTTGCAACTTCCTTTGGGTTGTAGCCCATAAATAATATTTGATGAAGGGGTTAAATCATAAAATGTGCACAACAACAAAAATTGTACATACAAAATAAGAATATTATTTTATTGATTTTGACAACACATTACATTACAGAAGCTCAAATACAATCAGAGGACAAATCCTCCATAGGCTACAACACATTATAGCTTCCTGTCTCCAAACTTTAGAACCTTCTGCCTTCTATAGCCCCAAATCAGCTGGGGTTTCTATTTTCCTACCTTTTCTTGACTCTACACTTTCCCCCTTATCTCTACTACTACCAAGGGTTCCCCAAAAATGGTTATAAATAGCCTTTTTTGGTGGTTTCCAACCAAATTTCAAATTTTGCATCTCCCTCCAAAAATAGGTCAACTTCTGGGAGCCATAACTTTTGATCCGGGTGTCTGATTGATGAACTATTTGAAGTGATGGAAAGCTCATGGAGTACTCTATGCACTAAGAATCCACTCTACCAATTCCACCCATTTTTAGGGCCGTATAAGGCTATTAAGTGCCTCAAACGTAACTTTGAATAAATTTTTAGGGGTTTTTCAGGAAACAGAAACTTTAATATCTTGTAGCCCACAAATGATCTTTGCTTGATTCCTTCACCAAAGGTCTTATTTTTCATTTACAAATCTTCTTGTAAATTTTCACTTCTATACGTGCCCAAATGCAAACTTTCCAAAAATAACAGTTTGCTATTTTTAGCAGTTTGGAAAAACTTAAAGTTCTACATCATTATTCAAGCAATTATGGAGCCAAAAATACTAAATTTGAAAAGAAATGAAAATAAAGACATCAATTTTGAATCAACAATGTTTTTGTGTGATGCAAGATTTCCCTTGCACCTCTAGATGCTCCTGCACCAGACACTTAGGGTAATTTTGAGAAGTGACCTTGTCATATCTCAGGTGTTTGAGGAAAACCCCAAATAGTCAACCTCTACCTTAGACAACTAGGAAGAATCTTCAACAAGCCTTCCTTTCCACTTCACCAAATATTCTTCATATTGCCTATTATGGGTACTTCTTCCCACATGGCTATCCAAGATCTCTTCTATCTCCTCCTTTGAAGTAGATCTCGGAATACTGCACTATTCTTTTGTTGGTCCATCCTCTATTCTGATATTCTTGTTGCAAATATGTGCCTAAGTAGTGCTGTCATTGATGTCAACATATTCTTGTTGTCATTGGTGTCAAATGTGCCTTATTTTGTTGCCTATTCAAGAGACTGGAATGTTGAGGATATTGAGAAAATTAATGAAGACTCAATGTTCGTGGACCTTATGGTTGTGTAGAGGATTGTCAGAGGTTGTTCTAGTTAAGAATTGAGAAGTCCACATGAATATATGTAGAAGTTATGGTCATCTGAGTAGAACTAGATCTTGCAGTATTCAGAAAAGACAGAGTGACAGTAAGTTGGTCTGG
The DNA here is from genome assembly GCA_027924645.1 of Cunninghamia lanceolata. Lineage (NCBI taxonomy): Eukaryota > Viridiplantae > Streptophyta > Pinopsida > Cupressales > Cupressaceae > Cunninghamia > Cunninghamia lanceolata. The sequence goes on along the minus strand of BSBN01000810.1, from coordinate 860,099 downwards.
ATTACTCCATAGTGAAATATTATAGTTTGCAGATCTGAAGGCATGTTTGGGAAGTCAGTGTGTATCATCAACTCTAGTGGTTCATGGTCTAGAGGTCCGCAAGCCATCCTTCTAGTTTGACAGTCATGGCAGACAGTGTTCTTGAGGTTCCGAAGGAAGATACAAATGATTCTGGTAATTTGGTTTAGAGTGGATGTTATTGGTGAATTCAATGTGCTTGCAGAGGTCTTTGGATTGTGTGGCTACTATGTTGGAGGTCCACATTGGAGTTTGAGCTTGTTATTGAAGATTTACTCTTTGAAGTTGATGTTCTTCCCAGTCTTGGCTGACCGGATGTTCCTAGCATGTTGCGGATGATCTAAAGATCATTTTTTGAAGTCGGGCGTGTTAGTAGAGGAAGATTCAAGTCTCAGCTATGTTTGGTCGACAGTGTAAATATCTGCATTAAGTTTAGCCAACCTTGTTGATCATTCCAAGGTTGATGAAGTGTATAAATACTTGAAGAGTTGTTAAAAATCATCCTTGAGTAAAATAGATTAAATTTGAATAAAGGATCAGAAGCAGAGCAGAGAAGAAAAGGAGTGAGAGTAGTGTAGAGTGAAAAATTTAGTAAAGAAGTTGGGGAAAAGTAGAAGTTTTGTGAGCATTCGTTGAAACTAAATCAAGCATGAAGTAGATGATATTTCTCAGTTAATCCTTTCTATTCTAAATAAATTCTATAGGTAGTGAACCTCTCTTTTGAGTAGTGAGCTCTAGGTAGTGCGCCTGAAGGCATGTTCCTTCTACTTTTCTAAAGTACTTTTAATAGGGTATAAATATTTGTGGGTTAACCCCCACTATGGTTTTTCCCTTAACTAGGTTTCCACATCAAAAGCTTGGTGTCAAGTGTGTTGATTATGTTTCTACTCATATGTTGTTGATCTATGCTTTAATGTTTATATCATTAATCTGATAGTAAGTTAATAAAGAAGGTTAAAAGCAGAAAAAGTTTATTTTGTGTGACAACTGATTCAACCCCCCCTCAATTGTCTGGTCTAATTCTAACAATTGGTATCAAAGCCAGATCCTCTTATAAAAGCTTGACCACTTGAGGAGATCTAGGATGTTGACCTACAAGAAGGATAGTCTAAGATTTGATGGAATAAATAATTCTATTTGGAAGAATCACATGGAGTACCATTTGCAATGCATGGGTGATGCCTATTAGGTGATAACCAGTGTTGAGTATAAACCTCCGGAGAAAGGTCCTTCAACTCCATATCAACTCAAAGATGCTGAAAATAACCTTCAAGGTAAAGAAGCCTTGTTGATTACCCTGACTGATTTAGAAATGACAAATGTCTTTGGTCTAAAAACTACTCATGAAATCTGAAAAAAGTTGGAGAATCTGTATGAAGGTGATAAATTTGTCAAATGTGCCAAGCTGCAAAGTCTGAGAGGAAAATTTTAAAATCTAAGGACGAGTGAAGATGAAAACATCACAATCTACATGCAAAAGATAAATGAACTTGTGTGTGGTATTAGGTGCGTTGTTGGAACTTTGGAAGAATCAGAGATTGTATCAAAGTGCTAAGATCTTTACCTGATTCATAAAAACATAAGGTTGCTACTATAGAGGAGATCAGGACTATCTCAAAAGTTACAAGAAATCAATTGGTTGGCAAAATTTTAGCTTTTGAATTAAATGAGTTTGGTGATTTTCTTCCCAAGTCTGAATCTGCATTTAAGGCTAGTGTATATGGAAAACAAAGATATGATCTAGGTGAAATCTCTTTTGTAAGATCAAATAGATTCATGAAGACAAGGAAGGATCTTGAAGATGTTGAAATTGAACTGCAAATCTTGAAGCTCTTCTTGCCAAAAGATTGTCAAGAGGATCTGGTAAGTATGAAGGAAAATTGCCACTCAAATGTTTTCCTTGTAATAAGATTGGTCATTTTGCCTCAAAATGTTCGGAGAGGTTTTCAAAACCAAACCCTACTAGATACAAAAATTAGAACAAATGTTACTATGTCCAAGAAGCTGGAGAAGAAGTCATAGATGATGAATCTGATCATGGAGGTTCCTCTGAAAATGATTGGGTGTTCATTGCCATCAAAGAAGAAGATCTGGTGTCTACTGAATCTGCTAGCTATGCAAATATGGAAAGTGCCTTGGCTGCTCAGGTTATTGAGAAAGATGAATGGGTGATTGATAGTGGATGTTCTCATCATATGACTGGTGACAAGAGTAAGTTTATGAATTTTGAAAATTATGGAGGGCTTGTGAAATTTGGAGATAACTTATCTAGTAGAATCTGTGGCAGAGGATCCATCTCTTTTGATGTTAAGAATAGCACCAATGATGTTCTGTATGTGGAAGGACTGAAACATAATCTTCTCAGTGTTGGATAGTTGGTTGACAAAGGTTATGATCTTCAATTCAAGGATGGAAAATGTAGAATCTTGGAGAGCTCTGGAACTGAAATTGCATCCGATACTCAAACTAGAGGTAACATTTTTCATTTAAGTAGTTCTAGAAAAAGTTGTTTGATTTCTCAAATAGATCAAAGTTGGTTATGGCATAAGAGGATGTGTCATGTGAATTTTGATAACATTGTCAAAATAAGTACCACTCAGGCTGTAAGAGATCTTCCAAAGCTTGTGAAACCTAATAGCATGTCTAGAGAATGTTAATTGGGGAAACAGAGAAAAATTTCATTCAAAAGTAAGGAACAAGCTTCAAGTGGACAATTGGAAATGGTACATACTAATCTCTGTGGTCTTGCTAGAATTAGGAGTGTGCAAGGAGATAGATATTTCATGTTGTTGATTGATGATTACTCCAAGATAATGTGGGTGACTTTCCTAAAAGAAAAATTAGAAGCTCTTGACAAATTTAAGGTGTTCAAAGTGATGGTGGAAAATGCAATTGGTGAAAAATTGAAATGTCTGAGATCCGACATAGGTGGAGAATTTGCTTCCAGTGAGTTTGATGCTTTCTATAAAAAGCATGGCATAAAAAGATAGTTATTTGCTCCTAGGACTCCCCAACAAAATGGAGTTGTGGAAAGAAAGAACTGGACGATTCAAGAAGCTGTCAGGACCATGATGATGGAGACAAATGTTCCTCAAGTTTATTAGAGAGAAGTTGTAAGTACTATTGTCTACACTCTTAACCGGGTGTAGATCAAAGGCAATTCTGGTAAGACCCCTTATGAACTATGGTTTGGTCATCCTCCTACTGTGAGATATTTTAGAGTTTTTGGTAGTAAATGTTGTATCAAAAGAGATGAAGATTTAGGCAAGTTTGATACAAGAAGTGATGAGGGAATATTTTTGGGGTACTCTACTCAAAGTAAGGCTTACTGGTGCTTTAACAAGAGGTTGAAAAAGATTGTTGAAAGTGCTAATGTTAAAGTTGATGAGAGCAAGGAAGGACATTCCAAGTTCTACGCATATGATTCAGATGATCAAGATGAAAGTCAAAGTCAAGTAAGGTTAGTTCAAAATCTAACTCAGATTTAGATTGATCTGAAAACTCTAGAAACTCAAGAAAATAGTACAAATGTTGAGGAACAAGCTTAAGAAATAGAAGTTCAAGCAATTGCCAAAACCCCTACGTATGTAAGAATGAATCATCCTAAAGATCAAATCATAGGAGATAGAAATAAAGGTGTTTGAACTAGGAGAAGAGTTGTTGAAGATCAAGAAGAGATTTGTTTGATTTCAAAGATTGAACCTAAATCAGTAAGTGAAGCCTGCAATGATGAAAACTGGGTAAAAGCAATGGAAGAAGAATTGATGCAAATTGAAAAGAAACACACTTGGGATCTTGTTCCTAGACCTGAGGATAAAAATGTGAATGGAACCAAATGGGTCTTCCAGAATAAACTAAATGAAGATGGTGAAGTTGTAAGAAACAAAGCAAGGTTGGTATGCAAAGGCTATTCTCAAGTGGAAGGAATTGATTTTGAAGAAACTTTTGCTCTGGTGGCAAGAATAAAGGCAGTTAGATTGTTTCTTGCATTTGCTACTTTTAGAGATTTTAAAGTGTATCAGATGGATGTCAAATCAACATTCCTAAATGGAGATTTGGAGGAAGAAGTCCACATTGAGCAACCAGAAGGATTTCATTTGTCTGATTAGGGAGATATGGTTTGTAGACTGAGAAAAGCCTTGTATGGACTTAAGCAAGCTCCAAGAGCCTTGTATGCAAGATTTGATAAATATTTGCTTAAGATAGGTTTTAGCAAAGGTATTGTTGATAGTAATCTTTACTTCAAGATTAATCATGAGGACATCCTGATTGTTGAGGTCTTTGTTGATGATATCATTTTTTGTGGAAATGAATGTATGTGCAAAGCATTTGCTGATTAGATGAAAAGTGAATTTGAGATGTCAATGTTTGGAGAAATGAATTTCTTCCTAGGTCTACAAATTGTTCAGTCAGATAAAGGTATCTTCATGTCTCATTCCAAGTATGTGAAAGAATTGTTGAAGAATTTTGGAATGGAAGATTCAAAGCTAGTAAGTACACCTATGGTAACCAGATGCAAGTTAAGTAAAGATGATGACTCCCCCAAGGCAAATCAGAAAAGGTATAGATCAATGATTGGAGGATTTCTCTATCTGACTCAGACTAGACCTGGCATCATGAATGCCATTGGACTTGTTTCTAGATTTCAAGCTAATCCAAAGGAATTCCACATTGTGGCAGTTAAAAGAATTTTCAGATATCTCAAGGGGACAATTGATTATGGATTGTGGTATCCAAAGGACATTGATTTCACTCTTCATGCATATACAGATGCTGATTGGGCAAGAGATGTGGATGACAGAAAAAGTACTAGTGGTGGTGCATTTTTCTTGGGAAGAAGATTGGTCTCTTGGATGAGCAAAAAGCAAGAGGCAATATCTCTATCTACTGCAAAAGTAGAATATATAGCAGTAGCAAATAATTGTACTCAGGTTCTATGGATGAAGCAAATGTTGAAGGAGATCAAAATTGTGTTTGAGGAACTAGTCATAATCTTTTGTGACAATTCTAGTGCAATAAGCATCTCAAAGAATCTAGTGTTGCATTCAAAGACAAAGCATATATCTATCAAGTTTCATTTCTTGAGAGAGAAGGTAAATGAGAATGAAGTCAAGTTGGAGTTTGTGTCTTCCAAAGATCAAATTGTAGATATCTTCACTAAGCCTCTTCCCAAGGATACCTTTGAGTATCTCAGAGAGAAGTTAGGGGTTATTACCCCTCTGAATTAGAACTAAGATGCACTAAGGTGCATTAGTCTAGTGGAATTCTTAATCATATCTTGAGATCCAAATTGATGTTGAGAAAATACTACTCTAAGGAGTAGTCAGTATGCAAATGTTGGAGATCAATCTGAAATAAAAAGGGGGAGTAAAGATTGCAAATATATGCCTTTTGCCATTGATGTCAAAGGGGGAGAGAAGACATGTGAAAAACTAATTGCTGATGACAGGGGGAGCAATGAAGGAAGTAGTTGCAGAAGTTAGGGGGAGAAGTTCTTGTCATGATGGTTGAATCAGTTTTTCACAACATATGTTTCCATCAATGACAAAGGGGGAGATTGTTGCAAATATGTGCCTAAGCAGTATTGTCATTGATGTCAACATATTATTGTCATCGGTGTCAACTGTGCCTTATTTTGTTGCCTGTTCAGGATATTGGAATGTTGAGGATATTGAGAAAATTAATGAAGACTTAATGTTAGCTAACCTTATGGCTGTGTAGAGGATTGTCAGAGGTTGTTCCAGTTAAGAATTGAGAAGTCTGCATGAATATTTGAAGAAGTTATGACCATCTAAGTAGAACCGGATCTTGTAGTATTCAGAAGAGATAGATTGACAGTAAGTTGGTTCGAATTGCTCCACAGTGAAATATTATGGTCTGCAGATCTGAAGGCATGTTTGGGAAGTTAGTGTGTATCATCAAATCTAGTGGTTCATGGTTTGGAGGTCTGCAAGCCATCCTTCTAGTTTGATAGTCATGGTAGACAATGTTCTTGACATTCTAGAGGAAGATACAAATGATTCTGGTAATTTGGTTTAGAGTGGATGTTATTGGTGAATTCAATGTGTTTGTAGAGGTCTCTAGATCATGTGGCTACTATGTTGGAGGTCTGCATTAGAGTTTGAGCTTGTTATTGAAGATTTCCTCTTTGAAGTTGATGTTCTTCCTAGTCTTGGCCGACCAGATGTTCCTAGCATGTTACAGATGATCTAAAGATCATTTTATGAAGCATGGCATGTTAGTAGAGGAAGATTCAAGTCTCAGCTATGTTTGGTTGACAGTGTAAAGATCCGTGTTAAGTTCAGCCAACCTTGTTGATCATTCCAAGGTTGATGAAGTGTATAAATATTTGTTGAAGAGTTGTTAAAAATCATCCTTGAGTAAAATAGATTAAATTCAAATAAAGGATCATAAGCAAAGTAGAGAAGAAAAGGAGTGAGAATAGTGTAGAGTGAAAAAGTCGGTGAAGAAGAAGTTGGGGCAAAGCAGAAGTTTTGTGAGCATTCATTGAAACTAAATTAGGCATGAAGTAGATGTTATTTCTTAGTTAATCCTTTCTGTTCTAAATATATTCTGTAGGTAGTAAGCCTCTCTTTTGAGTAGTGAGCTCTAGGCAGTATGCCCGAAGGCATGTGCCTTCTACTTTTCTAAAGTACTTTTAACAGGGTACAAATCTTTGTGGGTTAACCCCCACCATGGTTTTTTCCTTAACCGGGTTTCCACACCAAAATCTTGGTGTCAAGTGTGTTGATTGTGTTTCTGCTCATATGTTGTTGATCTATGCTTTAATGTTTATATCATTAATTTGATAGTAAGGTAATAAAGAAAGTTAAAAGTAGAAAAAGTTTATTTTGTGTGACAACTAATTCACCCCCCCTCTCAGTTGTCTGATCTAATTCCAACAATTCTATTAAATAAACAATGTTGAACACAAAGGAAATGTTGATCTCATTTGGCAACTCTACCTCATATGTATTTCTTGAATCATGCTTCTTCAGAACCCTATGTTGATTTATAGATCATAATGTAATTATTTCTTTCTTAATTATTTGTTGCAATGGCCTTGTTTGTTTTCTTTACATTGATGTCAAAATGAGTTGATCTTGTGTTTGAGTTGATGTCATGGTGGAGGTTGAATGTGTTTGGTATGACATGCAAGTGACATACAGTAGCATTTGGTAGTAAGTGACAGTGGCATTTGATAGTAAGTGACAGTGGCAATTTGATAGTAACATTGGTATATGTATCATACTATATGTTACTTGCTCTTCATTTTTTCATATTTGTGGTGATTATATGAGACTTTACTTTATCAAGGGTTATCTTTATAGTGTCATCATGTCTTAGATATCCTTGTGTCTCAAACAAAGTCATTTGCTATTGGTATTGATATTCAAGTGTTTTAGGGTTTTGTCAAATTTCAACTTTATGGTATAATTATTTTCAGCTCTTTAAAATCCTAAACCTAAGCTAAATTCATATCCTAATGGCATCCCTACTATTGATCATAAGGTCTTTGTAATGTCTAATGTCTCTAAAATATTACTTCTAAGACCAAAAACCTAATAGACACTATGTTTTCAAAGCCTAACTACAACCCTTAGTCTCTATTTAAACCCTTAAATACTTGTCACTCACTTTATGTTTCAATTGTTTGTTGACCTGGTGAAGAGGTTACTATCACTTAAGTTGTGTCTTTAATGGTTTGTTTATGTGTGATGACCGGTCCCGATGCCTAGGGTGCCCAGTCACCAGGTGTCACCTTTAAAACCTTGGCGGGAGCTCAAGATCACTAACTAGTTTTTAATCGACAGATGGCGCAAAAAAAAGCATCTTTTGGATGAGGTTTAAATTGAATAGGAAGCTCAATGGTCAAAGAGACTTACTAATTTTGATGGGATACAGTTTATAAAGGCCACTAATTATGGATTTTTCCTCCCTTCTTCTTTGTAGATTTTGATATGTTGATTTTCTATTTTTGAAGACTGAGACAATGAGATGGTTTGTGTTTATGTGAGCCCGAGAGTTTTATTATGGAAATTGATTTATTCATATGATGCTAAGATGGTATAAGGAGTTTTGGAAAGTATAGTGTTTGTAAATGAAACATAATGGCTTATTAACTTGCAAAGAGGATTATATGGTTGCAGAGAGGGATTGATGTTATGAATTATTTGCAGAGAGGTTTTTAAGAATATTGTAGAATTGACACATCTTGCAGGGATTAATTTTTGTGCAGAGATAAACTATGCTTACAATGTGATGTTTTTTTTTCAGAGAATGCGAAAGGTCATTAAATTTGTATATAATGAAGTTAAAGATAGATTGACAGTGTGTGTGTGAAGACATTTTTATAGAAATCCTTTTGAAGAGAAAATACAGATAGGAAGTTGATATTGTGTATGTAATGAAGAAAATATGTTGAGATATACAGAAATGAGAAATTGAAAAGAAATGAATGTGCAAGATGAAGACATTATGTAAAGCACTTACAGATTGAAGACAATATGCAATTGTTTATGCAAAGATAATCTAGACCAATGTGAATTGGTTGTATAAAGATCATGAGATTAATATGCAGATTAGATTGAATATGTTTGAATAGAGATATACAAATTTAGAGAAGAATGTTATATAATGGTGCAAATCAGATTATGTTGCAATCATTTCCTGCACACCTTGTTTTATGTTTTGATGATGGGGATTGTTTATGCCAATGAGGCCTTGTAGGTTAGCGAGACCATTTGTCAGTGAGACACCCATTTTAGCTAGTGAGGCTTGTACAGTTAGTGAGGGGTTTGTGCCCCTTGAAGTTGGTGCTTCTAAACATTGTAACCAGTGAGGTTTTTGCTTAAGCTAGTGAGGCAATTTTGAGAGGTTTTTCTACCCTAGGAGGGTTTTCCTCTCGTATAATTTTTTGTGCCTTGGTCTCATATCTTGTGTGTCTTCATGTGTTCACATATTTCATGCCTTCAACATTATAATTGTGCATATGTATGTTAATGTCTTTATCTCTCTTTATCCTCTAAGTCAAAAGGTGTAAAAATTGTAAAATTTATACAACACTGATTCACCCCCCCTCTCAGTGTTGTCCTGGACTCCAACACTATTAACTCCCCTTCCATCTCCTTTTTATATCTCCTCAAATGTCTCTTCACCCAAGAGAGGCAATCCTCCAAGGAGAGGTGACTATTCACAAAGGGAGGTCAGCCTTTTATTAATTTACTCTTCTTGGCCAACTTGACTTTAGGCTTACCTCTCAAAGCTACCAAAAAACATCAACACTCCCTCTTAGCTAGGGAGGTATCCTTCTAGATATCCATGTCATAGAGTCTTTCAACATGAGATCCACAATGGCTCCACCCATTTGTGAAATAGTTCATCATGGGGTTTCTCAACGTGATATCATCATGGAGTGACTCAACATGACGTCCACCATGGCTACTCCCATGTGTGAAAGAAAACATGTGCACAAGTGCCCATCATGGAGTCTCTCAACATGATGGCATCATGGAGTCTCTCAACATGACGTCCACCATGGCTAAGTTCCCATGTGTCAAAAAAACACAAGTACAAAGGATTCATCACGGAGTCTCTCAACGTGATGTTGTCATGGAGTCTCTCAACATGACATCCCATCTTAGTCTCAGAGATGAACAAGGGCTCGCACCTCATATTTCTCTATCTTAGAGAAAGATACACTACAAGGGCTTTCACTTCATATTTCTCCATCTCAGAGAAATATACTCTACAAGGGATTTCACCTCATATTTCTCCATCTCAGATAAATATACACTACATGGGCTTTCACCTCATATTTCTCCATCTCAGAGAAATATACACTACAAGGGCTTTCACCTCATATTTCTCCATCTCAGAGAAATATACACTGCAAGGGCTTTCACCTCATATTTCTCCATCTCAGAGAAATATACACTACAATGGATTTCACCTCATATTTCTCCATCTTAGAGAAATATACACTATAAGGGCTTTCACCTCATATTTCTCCATCTCAGAGAAATATACACTATAAGGGATTTCACCTCATATTTCTCCGTCTTAGAGAAATATACACTACAAGGGATTTCACCTCATATTTCTCCATCTCAGAGACATATACATTATAGAAAAGATCACTAATGCTAAGTCACCCTCTCAACAAGGGTGACATTCTCCACTACTCCAAGCTTGTCCCTAAAATATGCAAACTTCACTCTACCAAGAGGCTTGGTGAGAATATCAGCCGTCTGATTGTTAGTGCAAATATACTTGAGTTGAATTGCTTTTCTCAGGCACCATTTCTAAGCATGTCATACTTGATGTACACAATATACTAGACACTGGTTTCCCTCTTAGCTATGAGTCCCAGACTTCACAACCCCTAGTAAGATCTACGTGTAACTTCTTTACGAGTTCAAAGATTTAGGCATACTTTTTCTATTCTCTTTCAATGTCACAACTTTTCTCATCGAGTCACTTCAATTCCTCATGGGATCTCCCTATGCCCATTCACATCCAAGAATTTGAGAAAACTATATCACCCCTCATCTCTACTTTTCATTAATTTCCAATATACGTCAGAATGGCTTACTTATCACCTTTCTTCTAACATCATGTGCATTTGTAGCCATATTTGGCAACTCCAAAAGCATGTCACAAATCAGATGAACATCTTCAAGTAATTCAATATTAATATGCATGTGGTAAGGCATTTGCCTCTGCCACTCAAGATTTTCCTGAAAGTTTTCAAGGGTAATTCAACAAATCCATTTTGTGCATATCATGCACTCGATGCATTCCGTGAGATTATATCTCTTTGAGACATTCTTCCAAATGATTTAGATACCCAAGTATAACCAATGTAATTGAAAAAATCATTATGTCTATTTGATAAATGAAGCAAGACCAATATTAATCATCTCCAGATGAGGATAATCCATCCTATGAGGATGACAATGCACTGAAGGCACAATGACAATGTTATAAAATTATTACTGCACTACAAAAGAGATTGTCGAGATATTAGCTTGGCCACCACCAATACAACACATGTCATCACAATCATTAACACCACTGGAGTGAAGGCCGAGCTATTTAACCAAAAAAATTTGCTAACAACTATGAGCTATGACCCAAAACTTGAATAGCTCACCCTCATTTTCATCAAGCATTTCACTTGTTACACTTCCTGAAAGCTTTCTAGGAATCATGAGATTTAGACAGTCATGAGTGAAATTACAATTTAGAACTACCAAACCTATGTAAAGCACCAGAGAAATGGTGCTACAACTGCAATATTTGACCACCTTTCCTTCTGTAAGCTTGAACTTGGCTCTAATACTATGTTGATTTATAGATTAGAATTTAATTATTTTTTTCTTAATCTGTTAACTCCCTTTCCATCTCCTTTTTATATCTCCTCAAATGCCTCTTCACCCAAGAGAGGCAATCCTTCAAGGAGAGGTGACTATTCATGAAGGCAGGTAGGCCTTTATTAATTTACTCTTCTTGGCCAACTTGACTTTCGGCTTACCTCCCAAAGCTACCAAAAACATCAACATCCCGCATGGTCCAAATTTCTTCATTTTTAGCTTATTATATGTTCCAACTAGAAACCTCTCTTTTCTCAAGTGAACCATGACTTCATCTCCTACATGAAATTCCTTATATCTCCACTTTTGATCTGCCTTAGCCTTGTACTAAATATTCATCTTACTAATGTGCTTTCTCACCTCTTCATGCAAATTCTTTAGGTGTTCTACAAAGTCTTCAGCTTTAGCACTTATCTTTTCTCCCTTGTCCATCTTCCTTAACTCTGAAGCATTTCTTAGGCTACTCCCATATATAATCTAGAATGGTGATTTACTAGTACTCCTATTGATAGAATTGTTGTAAGAAAATTCTGTCTATAGTAAAATCATATCCCATCCCTTGGGATTATCTCCAACTAAGCATCATAGTAGGTTAGCCAAACTCCTATTTACCACTTCTGTCTATCCATCAGTTTGTGGATGGTGTGCATAATTGAACTTCAAATTTGTCTTCAACTTCTTCCACAATGTCCTCCAGAAATAACCAACAAACTTGGTATCTTGATCTAAAACTATGCTCTTAAGTAGACCGTGCAGTCTTACCACCTCTCTGAAAAATAACTCTGCAATATAAACAACATGACTAGTCTTATTACAAGGAATAAAATGTGGCATTTTCAAGAATTTGTCCACCATCACAAAAATGGAATCATGTCCTCTCTATGTCCTTGGTAAACCGAGAACAAAATCCATACTAATATCATCCCATGGCTTCTAAGGTACAGGTAATGGCTGATATAGCCTTGTATTCTGATTTATTCCTTTTTCCATCTGACACACTCTATAACTCCACAAATTTCATCACCTCCTACTGCAACTGTGGCTAATAATAATGCTCACCAACAATAGCAAAGGTCTTATCTTGACCAAAGTGGCTAGCTCATCCCCCACTATGTTTCTCCTTAATTAGGTTCTCTCTCATGGAACTCGAAATGCACTACTAGCTTCCTCTAAACAACATGCCATCTTGGATTATAAAATCCAACCATTTTGTGCTGTCAAAAGTAATAGGTTCCAAACAAGCTTTCCAAGCCTCTGCAAAATCTAGATCTTGAGGGTATAAACTTTTGAGCTCATCAAACCCAACAACCTCTATCTTCATTTCTGTCAACAAAATTTGCCTTCTGCTCAAGGCATCTACAACTCTGTTGGACTTCCCACTCCTATGCTTAAAAAAAAAAGTATAAGTCTACAAAAACTCAACCTATTTTAAGTGCCTCTGATTTAACTTTCCTTGACTATTAAGATACTACAAAGCCTGATGATCAGTATATAAAACAAACTCTTTTGGCAACAAATAATGTCTCCATTTCTTCCAAGCCTGAACTATTGCATAAAACTCTTGATCATAAACATAATACTTTTTCTTGGCATCATTAAGTTTCTCACTAAAATAGGCAATGGGCTTACCTTCTTGACTCAAAATAGCTCCTATAGCACTGCCACTAGCATCACAATCTACCTAAAATACCTTATTGAAATCTAGTAGTGCCAAAATAAGTTGCTCTGTGACTTTCTACTTCAACATATCAAAACTCTTGGCTACTTCTATAGTCCATTTAAACCATTTTCTATCCCCTCTCATTGTCTTAGTTAGGGGTGCACAAATGCTACTAAAATTACTAATAATTTTTCTATAAAAACTTGCCAAACCATGAAAAGATCATACCTCTATAGCACTCCTTGGCATAGGCCATTCAATGATAGCCCTCACCTTCTCTGGGTCCATCTTAAGACCTTATGAGACAACAAATCCCAAGTATACCAACTCCTTCTTTGTAAAACTATATTTCTTCAGATTAATCAACAACTTCTCCTCCCTCAGCTTCTCTAAAACTCTTCTAATATGCATTAGATGCTCATCCCAAGTCTTACTGAAAATCAAAATATCATCTAAATAAATATTACCAAAATTTCCTAAAAACTCTTTCAATACCTCGTTCATGAGTTGCATCAATGTGCTCGGTGCATTAGTTAGCCCAAATGGCATGACTAACCACTCATACAAACCTTCCTTTGTCTTGAAGGTTATCTTCCATTCATCTCCTTCTCTGATTCGGATATGGTGATACCCACTCTTCAAATCAATCTTTGTAAAGTAGTTGGCTCCACTTAAACAATCCATTATGTCATCCATTCCAAGCAATGGAAATCTGTACTTGATTGTGATCTTGTTGATGGATCAGGTATTTGTACACATTCTCCACTCTCCATCTTTCTTTGGTGCTAGTACTATAGGTACCGCACATAGACTTAGGCTCTCCCTTATCAATCCCTTAACAACTCGTGAACTTGTCTATTGAGCTCCTCATTCTCTACTGGAGTCATTCTATGGGCTGCATTATTCGGCAAATTGGCTCAAATCCATTTGATGGCTTATCTTCCTCACTGGTGGTAAACCTTCAAGTACATTATCAGAGACAATGTCTTAAAATTCCTCCAATAGATCTAAGACTTCTATTGGTACATCTTCACATTCATGTTGGCTAATCTTAGGAATCAACATAAAGCAATGATGCGTGTGCTTCATACCCTCCAAAAATTTCCTACCATCTACTAAGTAAATTCTAACAATACTACATACCTTTTCTTCTACCTCCTTCAAGGGTTTCAACTTATGATGAACTCCATCCTTTGTTAGGGAATAGGTGTTTGTATGACCATCATGGACAACACACCTATCATGCTACCATGGCCTTCCCAATAGCATATGACATACATCCATCAGTATGATGTCACACAACACCTCATCATGGTAGTCTCCAATCTTGAACTTGACTAAACACTTGATGTAGGAGCATCCAGTGGTGCAAAGGCAATCTTGCATCACCAAAAAAAAGATGTGTTTCAAAATTGTTGATGTTCTTTCCATTTCTTTTCAAAATTTGTGGTTCTGGTTCCATAATCGCTTGAATAATGATGTAGAACTTTCAGTTTTTCCAAACTACTAAAAATAGCAACCTACTATTTTTAGAAAGTTTGCATTTGGGCATGGAATGAAGTGAAAATTTATAGGAAGTTACATAACTGAAAAATAAGACCTTTGGTGAAGGAATGACGTAAAGATTTTGCGACCTGAAAGAAATTAAAGATTTTATTTCCTGAAAAATGCCTGGAAATTATTCAAACTCAAGTTTGAGACACTAAACGGCCCTGTACAGGCCCAAAAATGGTTAGAACTAGCAAATCTAGTTCTTAGTGTGTAGAGCACTCTGCAAGCTTTTAGACGCATAAAACGGTTTGTCAATTGGACACCTGGATCAAAAGTTATGGCCTCCAAAAGTTGACCTATTTTTGGAGGGAGATGCAAATTTTGAAATTAGGTTGTTGGCTGCCAAAAAGGCTATTAATAACTATTTTTGGGAACCCTAGGTAGTAGTAGAGTTAAGGGGGAAGTGTAGAGTCAAGAATAGGTAGGGAAAATAGAAACCCTAGTTGATTTGGGGTTATAGAAGGTAGATGATTCTAGAGTCTTGCGAGAGGAAGCTGTAATGTGTTGCAACCTGTGGAGGGTTGATTCCTCTGATTGTATTTGAGCTTCTATAATGTAATAAGTTATCCAAATCAATAAAGAAAGTTCTATTTTCTATGTGCAATTTCTATTGTTGTGTGTTTTATGATTTACCCCCTTCATCAAGTGGAATCAGAGCCAGGTTCCTGAGTGTGTAGATAGATCGCTGACTGTGAGGTAGTTTGCACTAGGACCTGAGGTTGTGGGTTTGCTGCAAAGATCAAGATGCCTCCACGAAGAAATTGTATTGGGAGGAATGCTTTGATGGAAGAGGGTTTTAGAGCCTTGCAAAGGCAAATTGATGCATTGCAAGAGGAGCTACGAAGAGGGTTTGATTTGAGAACAAGAGAAGAAAGCGAAGATGAAGCTCAAGAAGAACTATCTGAGGAAGAACAAGACGTTACAGGAGATCCTACAGAAGTTAGGTTGTTGAGGGCCATTTCAAAGATTGGAAAGATGCCTAGGATCAAAGTTTCTACATATTCTAGAGATTTGAATCTAGAATAACTTATTGATTAGATCAATGACATGGAGGAGTATTTCAAGTATGAAGATGTGGAGGACCCAAATCAGGTTAAGTTTGCAAAAACAAAATTGAAGGGCCATGCCAGTATTTGGTGGAAAGAGGTCCAGTTAGAGAGGAACAGAAAAGGAAAAGGAAAGATCACCAGATGGGATTGGATGGTGGAGAAATTGAAGAAGCCGTTCATTCCTGTGGACTATGAGATGGAGTTGTTGAAGAAGTTGCAAGGATTGAAGAAAGGCAACAAGTCTGTTAAGGAGTATACAGAAGAGTTTTATAAAATTACTATCAGGACAGGTCATGCAGAGCCCAACAAGGAGAAGGTAGCCCATTACATTAATGGGCTGAGGCCGAGTATTCAAGAGGAGCTAAGTCTGGTCAGAATGACTACCATAGAAGATGCATATTCCCTGAAGGTGGAAGAGCTGAATAAAAGATTTGATAGCAAGCAAAGGGGAAGAGGTCAAGGCAGAAGGAATGGTGAAAGACCCTATGGGAGCTGAAATGAAGATTTAAAGAAAAGTGAAGAAGTTGGCAATAGTTGAAATCAAAGAGGAGATAATACCTAGCGCCCTCATGACCAGAAAAATGGTGAGCAAAGAGGAAGAGGAAGAGGTAGACCTGGGCAAGGACCCGAAACAAGAAGTTTCAGAGGAACCTACTTCCAATGTGGAGAAGAAGGGCATCGAGCATACGAGTGTTTGCAACATCAAGGAAGGACAAATAGAAGACTTGGAGGTAATGCACAAGTTACACATGTAGATGAAGATGTACATTCTAAGCATTCTGAAGATACTGAAAGGGGAGAAACCCTAGTTGTTAGAAGAACCTTGCTGAATGAGGAGAAAGAACCCAATCAGAGGAAGAATTTATTCCGCACAAGGTGCAAATGTGAAAGTAAGTGTTGTGATATTATTATTGACAATGGAAGCACTAATAATCTTGTTTCAGAGGAGATGGTTGACAAGAAGAAAGCATCTGCATCCATATTGGATTGCATGGTTGTAGAAGGACCATAGAGCTTTGGTCAATGAGCAGTGTTTAGTGAAGTTCAAGATTGGTGACTACCATGATGAGGTGCTGTGTGATATCATACTGATGGATGCATGTCATATGCTATTGGGGAAGTCGTAGCAGTATGATAGGAGCATTGTCCATGATGGCCGTACAAAAAAATATTCCCTAACAAAGATGGAGTTCATCATAAGTTGAATCCCTTGAAGGAGGTGGAAGAAAAGGTATGTAGTACTGCCAAAATTTGCTTGGTAGATGGTAGGAAATTTTTGGAGGGTATGAAGCATGAGCATCATTGCTTTTCATTGATTTTTAAGATTAGTCAAGAGAACTGTGAAGATGTACTAGCAAAAGTTTTAGATATGTTGGAAGAGTTCTAGGACATTATCTCTGATAATGTACTAGAAGGTTTACCACCAGTAAGAAAGATAAGACATCAAATGGATTTGATACCAGGATCAAGTTTGCCAAACAAGGCAGCCCATAGAATGACCCCTACAGAGAGTGAAGAGCTAAAGAGACAAGTTCAAGAGCTATTAAGGAAGGGGCTGATAAGAGAGAGCCTAAGTCCATGTGTGGTATCTGTAGTACTAGCATTGAAGAAAGATGGAGAGTGGAGAATATGTATAGATTCTCGACCCATCAACAAGATCATGATCAAGTACATATTTCCATTACCTAGAATGGATGACATAATGGATTGTTTGAGTGGAGCCAAGTACTTCATGAAGATTGATCTAAAGAGTGGGTATTACCAGATCTAAATAAGAGAAGGAGCTGAATGGAAGACGGCCTTCAAGACAAAGGAGGGTTTGTATGAGTGGTTAGTCATGCCATTTGGGCTAACCAATGCACCAAGCACATTCATGTGGCTCATGAATGAGGTACTAAAATGGTTTTTGGGATGAGCATTTGATGCATATCAGAAGAGTTTTAGAGAAGCTGACGGAGGAGAAGTTAATTAATCTGAAGAAATGTAGTTTTGCAAATAAGGAGTTGGTATACCTGGGATTTGTTGTCTCAGAGGAAGGTCTTAAGATGGACCCAGTAAAAGTGAGGGCTATCATTGAATGGCCTACACCAAGGAATGCCACAGAGGTACGATCTTTTCATGGTTTGGCAAGTTTTTATAGAAACTTTATTAGAAATTTTAGTAGCATTTGTGCAGCCCTAACTAAGACAATGAGAGGGGATAGAAAAGAGTTTAGATGGACTAAAGGAGTAGACAAAAGCTTTGAAACATTGAAGTAAAAAGTCATAGAGCAACCTGTTTTGGCACTTCTAGATTTCAATAAGGTATTTCAGGTAGATTGTGATACTAGTGGCAGTGCTATAGGAGCTATTTTGAGTCAAGAAGGTAAGCCCATTGCCTATTTTAGTGAGAAGCTTAATGTTGCCAAGAAAAAGTATTCTGTTTATGATCAGGAATTTTATGCAATAGTTCGGGCTTTGAAGAAATGGAGACATTATTTGTTTCCAAAAGACTTTGTTTTATATACTGATCATCTAGATTTGCAGTATCTTAATAGTCAAGGAAAATTGAACCAGAGGCACTTAAAATGGGTTGAGTTTTTTCAAAGCTATACTTTTGTTTTGAAGCATAGGAGTAGGAAGACCAATAGAGTTGCAGGTGCCTTGAGTAGAAGGCAAAATTTCTTGACAGAAATGAAGATAGAGTTTGTTGGGTTTGATGAGCTCAAAAGTTTGTACCCTGAAGATCTAGATTTTGTAGAGGCTTGGAAAGCTTGTCTGGAACCTGTTATTTTGGACAGGACAAAATGGTTGGATTTCATAATCTAAGATGGCATGTTGTTTAAACGAAGTCAATTGTGCATTCCAAGGAGTTCCATGAGAGAGAACCTGATTAAGGAGAAGCATAGTGGAGGATTGGTTGGGATAAGACCATTGCTATTGTTGGTGAAAATTATTATTGACCACAGTTGTAGTAGGATGTGAAGAAATTTGTGTAGAATTGTAGAGTATGCCAAATGGTGAAAGGAGTAAGTCAGAATACAGGTCTATATCATCCATTACCTGTACCAGAGAAGCCATGGGATGATATTAGTATGGATTTTGTTCTTGGTTTACCAAGGACACAGAGAGGACATGATTCCATTTTTGGGGTGGTGGATAGATTCTTGAAGATGACACGTTTCATTCCTTGTAAGAAAACTAATGATGTTGTTCATATTGCTGAATTATTTTTTAGGGAGGTGGTGAGATTATACAGTCTACCAAAGAGCATAGTTTCAAATCGAGATACCAAGTTTGTTGGTTATTTTTGGAGGACATTATGGAAGAAGTTGAAGATAGATTTGAAGTTTAGTTCTGCACACCATCCACAGACTGATGGACAGACTGAAGTGGTGAATAGGAGTTTGGGTAACCTTCTACGATGATTAGTAGGAGATAAACCCAAGGGATGGGATTGGATTTTACCACAAGCAAAATTCGCTTACAACAATTCTATCAACAAGAGTACTGGTAAATCACCATTCTAGATTGCATATGGGAATAGTCCAAGAAATGCTTTAGAATTAAGGAATCTAGACAAAGGAGAAAAGACAAGTGTCGAGGCTGAAGACTTTGCAGAACACATGAATTTGCATGAAGAGGCGAAAAAGTACATTAATAAGATGAATATTCAGTACAAGGCTAAGGAAGATCAGAAGAGAAGATATAAAGAATTCCAAGTAGGAGATGAAGTCATGGTTCACTTGAGAAAATAAAGGTTCCCAATTGAAACATACAATAAGCTGAAAATGAAGAAATTTGTACTGTGCAAAATTTTGAAGAAATATGATTCAGGAAATGCATATGAGGTGGAGTTGCCGAGTGAGATCAATATTTCCCCTATTTTTCAACATTGTTGATTTATCATAATATCATGAAGGTGGAATAGAGGATGGACCAACAGAAGAATAGCGGAGTATTTCGGCATCTACTTCAATAGAGGAGATAGAAGAGATCTTGGATAGCCATGTGGGAAGTACTTAGAACAAGCAATATGAAGAATATATAGTGAAATGGAAAGGAAGGCCTGTTGAAGATTCTTCTTAGTTGTCTAAGGTAGAGGTTGACCATTTGGGTTTTCCTTACACAAACACCTAAGACATGACAGTGTCACTTCTCAAATTACCCTGGGTGTCTGATGCAGGAGCATCCAGTGGTGTAAGGGCAATCTTGCATCACCCAAAAAAAGATGTGTTTCAAAATTGTTGATGTTCTTTCCATTTCTTTTCAAAATTTGTGGTTCTGGTTCCATAATCGCTTGAATAATGATGTAGAACTTTTAGTTTTTCCAAACTGCTAAAAATAGCAACCTGGTATTTTTAGAAAGTTTGCATTTGGCCACGGAATGAAGTGAAAATTTACAGGAAGTTACATAACTGAAAAATAAGACCTTTGGTGAAGGAATCATGCAAAGATCATTTGCGAGCTGAAAGATATTAAAGTTTCTATTTCCTGAAAAATGCCTAAAAATTATTCAAACTCAGATTTGAGGTGCTAAATGGCCCCGTACGGGCCCGAAAATGGTCAGAATTGGTAGAACAAGTTCTTAGTGCATAGAGAACTCCGCGAGCTTTCTGATGCATAAAATGGTTCATCAATGAGACACCTGGACCAAAAGTTATGGCTCCCAGAAGTTGACCTATTTTTGGAGGGAGATGCAAATTTCAAAATTAGCTTGTTGGCCACCAAAAAGGCTATTAATAACCATTTTTGGGAACCCTGGTTAGTAGTAGAGTTAAGGGGGAAGTGTAGATTCAAGAATAGGCAGGGAAAACATAAACCCTAGCTAATTTGGGGTTACAGAAGGAGGATGATTCCAGATTCTTGCGAGAGGAAGCTGTAATGTGTTGCAGCCTATGGAGGGTTGATTCCTCTTATTGTATTTGAGCTTCTGCAATGTAATAAGTTGTCCGAATCAATAAAGAAAGTTCTATTTTCTATGTAAAATTTCTGTTGTGTGTTTTATGATTTACTCCCTGCATCAACACTGCTCATTGACCAAAGCTCCATGGTCCTTCTGTAACCATGCAATCTAACATGGATGTGGATGCCTTCTTGTCAACTTCAACTTGTTAACCATCTCCTCCAAAACAAGATTGTCAGTGCTTCCACTATCAATAATAATATCACAACACTTACCTTCACACTTGCACCTTCTGTAGAATAAACTCTTCCTCTAATTTGGTTCTTTCTCCTCATTCAACAAAGTTCTTCTAACAACTAGGGTTTCTCCCCTTTTAGCATCTTCAGAATGCTCATACTGCATATCTTCATCTACATGTGTAACTTGTGCATTACCTTCAGTTCTTCTATTTGTCATTCCTTGATGTTGCAAACACTTGTATGCTTGATGCCCTTCTTCTCCATATTCAAAACAGGTTCCTCTGAAACCTCCTCTTGTAGATCCTTGCCCAGGTTGGCCTCTTCCTCTTTGCTCACCATTATTTTGGTAATGAGGGTGGTAGGCATTATCTCCTCTCTAATTTTGATTGGTTCCAGCTTCTTCAGTTTTCTTTGGATTTTCA
Organism: Cunninghamia lanceolata; assembly: GCA_027924645.1. Taxonomy (NCBI): domain Eukaryota; kingdom Viridiplantae; phylum Streptophyta; class Pinopsida; order Cupressales; family Cupressaceae; genus Cunninghamia; species Cunninghamia lanceolata. Next base: position 838,901 of record BSBN01000810.1, on the reverse strand, counting down.
TTTCATCCTCCATAGGATCTTCCACCAATCCTTCTGCCTTGACCTCTTCCTGTTTGCTTTCTTTCAAATCTTTAATTTAGTTTCTCCTCCACCTTCAGGGAAAATTGGTATGCATCTTCTATTGTGGTCATTCTAACCAGGCTCAACTCCTCTTGAATACTTGGCCTCAACCCATTAATACAATGGGCTACCTTCTCCTTGTTGGCCTTTACATGGCCTGTCCCAATAGTAATCTTATAAAACACTTATGTATACTCCTTGATAGACTTGTTACCTTGCTTCAATCCTTGCAGCTTCTTCAACAACTCCAGCTTATATTCCACAAGAATGAACTACTTCTTCATCTTATCCACCATTTGATCCCATTTGGTAATCTTTCCTTTTCCTCTTCTATTTATCTCTAAATGGACTTCCTTCCACCAAATACTGGCATGGCCGTTCAACTCTATTTTTGCAAACTTGACTCACTCTAGATCTTCCACATCGTCATACTCAAAATATTCTTCCATATTATTAATCCAATTAATAAGCTCTTCTGGGTTTAGATTCCTAAAATAGGTAGAGACTTCAATCCTAGGCGTCTTTCCAATCTTTGAAATGGCCCTCAATAACCTAACTTTTTTAGGATCTCCTACAACTTCTTGTTCTTCCTCAGATAGCTCTTCTTCAGCTTCATCTTCTCTTTCTTCTCTTGTTCTTGGCTCAAATCCTCTTCACGGCTCCTCTTGCAATGCATCAATTTACCTTTGTAGGGATCTAAAACCCTCTTCCATCAAAGCATTTCTCCCACCATGGTTTCTTTGTGTAGGCATTTTGATCTCTGCAACAAACCCACAACCTCAGGTCCTGGTGCAAACTACCTCATGGTCGGCGATCTATCTACACACTCAGGAACCCTTGCTTTGATACCACTTGATGAAGGAGGTAAATCATAAAATACACAACAACAAAAATTGCACACAAAAAATATGAATGTTCTTTTATTGATTTGGACAACACATTATATTACAGAAGCTCAAATATAATCAGAGGATGAATCCTCCATAGGCTGCAAGACATTACAACCTTCTATCTACAAACTCTAGAACCTTCTACCTTTTGTAGCCCCAAATCAACTAGGGTTTTTATTTTCCCACCTTTTCTTGACTCTACACTTTCCCCCTTGTCTCTACTACTACAAAGGGTTCCCCAAAAATGGTTAAAATAGCCCTTTTTGGTGCCTCCAACCAAGTTTCAAAATTTGCATCTCCCTCCAAAAATATGTCAAATTCTGGGAACCATAACTTTTGATCTGGGTGTCTGATTGATGAACCATTTGAAGTGCCAGAAATCTTGTGGAGTACTCTACATGCTATTAATTTGCTACCAATTCCACCCATTTTTGGGGTCATGCAGGGTAGTTTAGTGCCTCAAACTTGACTTTGAATAATTTTCAAGGGTTTTTCAGGAAACAGAAACCTTAATATCTTTCAGCCCACAAATGATCTTTGCTTGATTCCTTTTCCAAAGGTCTTATTTTTCATTTCTGAAGCTTCTTATAAATTTTCACTTCCATAAATGCCCAAATTCAAACTTTTGAAAAATAACAAATTGCTATTTTTAGCAGTTTAGAAAAACTAAAAGTTCTATATCATTATTCAAGCGATTATGGAACTAGAAATAGTAATTTTGAAAATAAATGAAAACAAAGACATTGATTTTCAATCAACATTATTTTTGGGTGATACAAGATTGCCCTTACCCCTCTGGATGCTCTTGCATCAAAATTGTGATTCTATTTTCATTTGTGAGGCTGGATTTGGACAGTAGATCCAAGCAGCTTACTTACTGTGGTTTTTCCCTTCTTGAGTTTTCCACATAAATCTGGTGTTGTGGTTGTGTGCTTATGTGTTGTGCTTTAATTGGTTTAATTTACTAATCTTCTAATTAAAGCAGTTAGAAGTTTTGATTGACAATGTTAAACTAGAATAAGTGTTGATATATACTGATTCACCCCCCTCTCAGTATATCCTTGTGTTCTAACAATATCCACTTAGGTGCAATTAAGTATGGATGATTTATATCTGAAGTATTTCAATTAGATATTTCATTCAAAAAATTCTTAGTATAATCAATTGATGATTAGATGGTAGATAAAAATGTTAGAATGAAACTAGATGTTTTCGTAATCATTCATTATTGTGGTTTTCTTGGCATGATTATATTGCTATTCAAATGCCATTATTTTTTATTACGTTAAGCTAGGAAAGGGTCCCAGACCCATACAAAAAGCATATCAACATAAAAGCACAGTGCAACACAGACCCTCCCTGATAATAACCCAACAAGGCCAAGAAGCCATCATAGAAAAAGACTTACAGTTTCATAAACATGTTCCAAAAAACCACCCCATAATAGTATGCAACACCATCCCTGATAATAACCCTTGTTGGGCCAAGGATGCATAACCAAAAACTAGATTGAAAAGTATAAGAACTAGTATCATAGAGTCTAAGAACCTGATAATAACCTTAATGGCCAGGATATTGTTCAGCAGAGTAAAACAGACAAAAAATAGAAAAAGAACATCATGAACTTGTAATCTTAGACACAAATATAAGCGAAAATTTTTAGCTATTCCAATCATTCTTCATTTTTTGTAGTACCTCCTCCTAAGAAGTATGATCCCTATCAGCCTTATACCTCTTATCTTTTTCATGGTCTATATCTTGTATGTGTTTTCTTTTTTCTAGTTGAGTCTTGATTTTGTTAACTTCCTCCACAGTAGAATTCATTATGCTATTGGTAATTGTTGACCCATTTTCCTCTACCTTGACTCAAATGGTTCACCTTCCTAATGTCTAAATATCCCCTCAAATATGGCACTATAGGCCTTAAATCTTTCAATCCTAGTGCTTTGCCTTGCAAAAATCCCATCTAGAGAATCCTTGCAAAAAGCCCAAAAAAACCCAAAAATATTTTGGCTTCAATGCCTTCATTCGCAAGGATTTTCCATCTTCTACTTAGTCATTTTTGTATGGATATCCTGATGACATTATCTAGATATTTCCTAATATCTGGATGCTTCCCAATATGCAGACATTAGTTAATGTCTAGATGTTTTCTAAAAATCTAGATCTTAATTAATCTCTAGATCCTTTCTAATATCTGGGTTCCTTGAGAATGTCCTGATGACGTCATATGAAACCCCTCTCCAAAGAAATGCATATGACGATGATGTCATCCAGACATTTTTCCTCCGATATATCCCCTAGTGTTAATATATTGATGACATCATCTAGATCCCATCTTTGATAGAGTTCTTCATGACGATGACATCATCAGGATATTCAAGAGGCATCTAGATCTATTAGGTTAGCATTTGAATATTAAACGTTAATATCCATGCAGATGATGGTTTCTCCATGTTACGAAGGTAATTTGATGGGTACATATCTAGATATCGCATAACCCATAGGCTGATGAAGCTGATGTCATGTTCCTTCTATGGCACTGTGAGATGATGACACATGGATATCCATATGCTAGTTGACCACAACTTTGACTGTGATTATCTCTCCCATCTTGAGGAATTTCTACATGATCCAAAAGGCAAAAGTGCTTAGAATTTCCTCCTCTTTCATTTGGTGAGCTTTTTGAGGGATATTCTCCTTTCAAAATATGATCCAAATCCTATGATTTGGATATGCCTCCGGATATCATGATGGTTGTCGACTAAAGAAGCATATGCAGACTTGGCCGACAGGACACATTTGGAGCCGAATTGAAGTGTTGTAGAAGTTTCTCAAATGTAGATATTTTGCATTTATGGTTACAGGTGAATGATTCAACTGCTTACATTAATGACCCAAGATATCTTTCATGTGCCCGAGTCTTCAAATATTTTCTACAATAAATTATTGCAGGCCAACATCCCTTCTATCGAGGAAAGATCTCTGACAACCCATGGGGTATTTCATTGTAACCTAATTAAGTCATTTTTGAATCAGCTGCTATATAATCATAAATGTAAGACGTAAACAAGGTTGGAAAATAGTTAGTCTTATGCTTCTGTATTTCAAACAAAATTTTTCTCTGCTATAACTGTGCATCTTGATCAATGTATATGGTGTTTTACTTCTTCATGTTTTTAGCTCTGTGTAGCTTTAGAATTGGTCATTGTTTGTGAAAGTTAAATTCCTGGCAATCCATTCTTTACCTCTATTAAAATCTCCATGATCTATGTAAGTTTGTCATCTCTATTTCTTTAGTTGTGCATCGCTCTGTGAATGTTCTTTATTCAAACCTGGTGTATCACCTCCCTTTACTTTTAGTTTTACTCCCTCTTCCTCTTTTCCTAAATAGGTGGATAGATTAGGTTTAGTCTTAGGTTAGCTAAATCTCTCATTCAACAAAGGAACTAGCCTCTCTCTGGAGATTTGACCTCCTTGTAGGGTCCCACACCTGGAGGCTGTCCCAATGTTTCACTAGATTGTTAGAGCTCTAAAAGCCTTCAACACTGGGTGCAAATCTATGTGACAATAGTTTTTGGCATGCCTGATAGGACAGAAAAAAAAATGACTTAAGCTGAGATTCTGGTGTTCTTCTCATTACTCTACATCTTGGAAGACATTTCATGCACCTAGCGACTCTACAAGCTACTGGCTCTAATCAATGACATCTTTTATGCATGTGCAAACCAAGGCATCTTCAAGAGGTAATTTCCAATTTACTAAATTATCTGATGCTACTTCAAGGAGAAGGTCTAGGTTATCTAGGTCTCTTGTGAGAAGGAGTAGCACCTCTATTTTACCTCTTTCAAGGGCTCAATCTACATCCCATCCTATTAGATTTCAGTATAATAGAAGAAGATTGCATATCCCTAGACTAAATCTGAATATTCCTAGGATGGAAAGGAATTTGCCTTTTGTAACCTTCAATGGAGGAAGTCCATTAGATTTGGCTGCATATAACGACATACCTATTGTAGCCTTGAAAAGTGTTTCACCCTTCATGGGTGATGGTTCTGTAACCCCTACTAAGCATATCAAAGATATATCTAATGTATGCTCGGTTCATCATATACAACATGAAGATGTTGTAGTCTATCTCATGGTCTCATCTTTCAAGAGAAGAGCTCTTTAATGGTTCAGGAGCTTAACCCCTACATTCATACATACCTCAGATAAGTTGGGAGAGGCCCTCTATAAGTAGTTTGGTGAGAAGGTAAATAACTTTTCATTACTTGAGTAGTTGACGATTATCAAGAGGGCTCCAAGTGAGATGCTGGTAGACTTTAACTTTAGATTCCAGAGGACGTGTGAGAGAATTTCAGCTACCCTCATGCCATCTCCACAAGGTGCTTTCTTGTACTTTTTAAGAGCTTTAAATTCTGACATTGCTATGATGATGAAATCAATGGGTGCTAAAACCCTACCAGATGGCTATGAGACAGCTCTTAAGGCTAAAAATTGTTTAATATAGGTTGAGAAATTGCTCCTAGGCCTCATATCCCACTTTTTCTAGAGCTTCCTTCCTCATCCCAGTAGCCCATTGTTTCTCCTATCCTAGAGCCTTAAACTTGAACATCCTCCCTTTCTCAAGAAGAGAGTGATCTTAATACCCTAATGTACAATTTGACCAACAAGGTGAATAGTATAGCTATTCAAACTGCTCCCAAACCCTATCAAAACTATAACTAGGGGTAGACATCTAATCAGAATTGGAATCAAGGGTATAATTCTAATAGGAATCAAAACTGGAACCAGGGTTATTAGCAAAATAGATACCAAAATCCTTGTTGAAATTAAGGAACATTGAGATGGGGGGTGAATCAATGTTCTGCAAAACTTATTACTTTGTTCCTCCATTAATTTACCACATACGTCCAAAAGAAAGAAGTATGAACACAAGAACAAAAACAAAAAGATCATAACACATGAACACCAAGATTTTTACATGGAAACCTGGTTAAGGGAAAAACCACAATGGGGGTTAACCCATAAGATATTTATACTCTATTAAAAGTATTACAAATGGGGAAGGCACATGCCTTTAGGCACACTACCCAAAGCTCACTGCTCAATGAGTCTCATTGACTACAAATTAATTACAAAAGTTCACTAGAATGTTTGAACTGAGGAATAGCATCTAACAATGCAAGATTATAGTTCTGGTTGAGCTCAATACACTAACTTTGCACACTTCATCCCTCTCTACCCTACTTCATTGCTCTGCCATGATTTGGAGATTAGATCTCTTCACTTTGCACTTGATTCTACTATACATCACACTTATTCCTTCATATTCACAACTGCAAACCTTGAAATGCTCAAACTCATTGATTATAGATATCCACTACATGAAATTGCATCAACTAGAGTTGGTCTTAAGAGAAACTTAGAGACTTTTTAAGAGCACTATTCTGTCAGCTGAAACCATGCACAAATACCAATGTGGACCATAACTTATGTATCTAGGTCACCTCACATGTTGGCCAATACCACTGGATCTCATAAATTTCTCAACCAATCACTTCTCTTCATCCGTACAAGGATCAAACACCTAGTTGGCATGTTCTTCACGGGACTGAACTGTCTAACCAAAACCTGATACTCAGATGCTTGTAACTTACACTCCCTTCATCACCGGAGGCTGAAATATTGGATTTAGGTAGCCCTGACATCCCTTAACATTTCCTCATATCCACAGTACAATATGATTTCCTATTGAGAAATACAGACCAAAATGGTGAACCTTGTCATATGCCCTATTCCTGTCTATCCGGACTTAGACAAATCTACAATCTGACTTCCAGTATGATCCACTGATGAAATACAGATGTGTAAGATAGATTTAGTTGCCATAAATGGCAACACCTAACATGCCTAGCAGTGTCTCTTGCCAACAATCTCCCCCTTTGGTATTGATGGAAACACTTAGTGAAAAATGACTGTGTTAGAACAACTCCCCCTTACTATATACACTTGTGATTTCCAATGCTCCCCCTTAGATTAATTCTTCATTTTTCACTATTTTTCCTCTCCCCCTTTGAAATCAATGGCAAAGGTTGGGATCCACATGTCAAAATTCATGCAAAAATCTTATGTACATGGGTCAAAACTTTAAGCATATACTTCTACATATGAACACACAGTCCTTAAGCCTTGTTCATCAACAAAAAGATATCACCAAAAATATTTTTCAACCTTGATAATTCATTATCCCAGTTTGTCTTTTTGCTGCCCAAAATGGATATATGCCCACTGAACAAAAATGCCTGTGATTCTGCCTTTTGAAGATCAGTAGGATCACTAGTAGTAGTAACTTGGGATTCTACCAATAGATCATACATAGTTTCTAATTTAGGGGAAATCAGTCCCTGGAGCTCATCCAACCTGCCCAAAACTTTAACCTTTTCTTTCTCCAGGTCACTCAATTCATTCCGCAAACTCACTACTTGGCATTCTTTCGTAGATACAGACTCAGTTAAAGGACTATATGACTGAGAAATGTTAGACAATTTGAGCTCTAAGTCCTTAATCTTCTTCTCAATATCTTCAACAGCTTTAGATTAGTTTAAGAAAAACTTATAAATCTCTACTCCTTTAGATATGGCATTTTGAATACTCTTTACACTAGTATATATCAAGCCCTGATCTATCATAACTAATTATTTTCTTTATTTCAGAAAACCTCTTCTCATTAAATTCATTTATGACTTTAACTTCTGCTGACTTCTCTAAAAGTTTCAAAATGAGAACTTACAAAGTTTATCAGATTTTTCAACTAGCCATAGGGAGATGTTGATGGGTCCTTCTGAAATGTGGGTATGATTTTCTCCAAAATCTCATATGCAAGACCAAGCAACTCACTATCTTCTATATGAGACTTTAGGATTTCTTCTCTGGCCTTAGCTTGTTCAATAGTGGCCAACTTTATCTTCTACACTAGTGACAAAGTATCAAAATTGATTGGTCCTTGTATTATATCTTGATCTTCTTTAGTTTGTTTATCTCTTTCTAAAATTTCTTTCATTGCTTCTGTAGTGTCTCTTGCCCAATATGATGTTATAGATTTAAGCTCTTCAAGGCCTCCATCTTCTCCCTTTTTGGAGTCAACCTCATTGTCTTGCTCATCATTTTCATTCTTTTTCTTTACTTCTACCTTCTCTACATCATCATCAAAAGCATCCTTGCTTTTACCTATCTTAGAAATATCTTCTACATTCTCTTCCAGAGGATTTGGTGTATCCTCAGTGGCAGCATTATCAAATTCCTCAACATCTGGAGTGGAGGAATCAATTCCATCATTTGTTTCTCTTTCTTGATCTTCCTTCATCATTTCTTCATCTTCTTTATTCAATGTTTCTTCTTTTGGAATGGAGACATCATCTACTCCAGTTTGTTGCTCGTTTTTCTGCAGCTCTTCATCATTTAGAACTGATGCATCCTCAATATCAACTGGTTCTTTTGTAACCACATAAAACTTATTCTTGTCCAATGCTTTCTTTAAAATTTGATCAGTTTCTTTAACAACTTCATCAGTGTCTCCAATCATCAACTTGTTCATCCTTTTCTTGCTTTTGAATTCATTCTGGACTTCTTTGAGAATCTTATCTGCTTCTTTTCTGGACATCACTGGACACAGACTGGACATTACATGTTCCCTTAGCTCCAGATCTTTTGCTTTAGCATCTTCTTTTCTTATTTCCAGAATGTCTCTTAAACTCTTAGGGATTTCTACCAAAATTTCCATTAGAGCTCTATTGAATACATTCAAATATTTTATAGTAGCATCCTCCAAAATTCTTTTGTTAGCATCACTATAATGATCATAGAATTTAGTCATTGGTTTTAGGTTTCCATCTATAGCGATTGTCTTAATGATGTCCTTCACAGAAGGAGTTGGCTTCTCAACATCAGCGTTTGACTTATGCCTCTTACTTGGCTTTTTGCTTCGAGAGGGCTTCTCCTTAGATACTTTAATAGCTTTAGTGCCTGAGGCCTTCAACTCTTTAATCTCATCATCTGAATCAATCTTTTCTTCATCCTCCTTCTCCATACTACCATATGACCTCTTGGCCATTGCTTTGGTTCTTTTTCCTTCCTTACTAGTAGGTTTTTCTTTGGATTTCTCTACAACAGGAGAAGGTGATGCACCAGAGGTTGAACTAGTACTCTTAGTAGACCTTGACTTAGAAGGAGGTTCTAGAATACTTTCTTGTTCCCTATCCTACTTCTCCTTCTCAGCCTTTTCTGTTCTTTCCCTAAATTGCCTCACAGCTTCCTTAGTAAGGCCTAGATTCTTGGCAAACTTCTCAACTTCTTTCCTTTCTTTTTGATTCCAAGAGCCTTGAATTCAAGATATAGTTTTTGTGAAATTTCTTCATAAGTTCCAAATCTCTCTTCAGCCAGATCCCTAGGCTGAGTTAACAAATGTTGTGCATACAAGTCCAACACATGCCCATTCACTTCATACCGGATGGGCATGATCCACAAAACTATAGGCTCTACTGCTTCCATTTTGCATTGATTAATAGTAACCATAAAACAAATGGTGTCCTTGTATTTTTCAACAATAGTCCTAGGTATTCTAGCCCTAGCCTACATCATACCCTGGAAGTATTTGAAGAATACCCAAAGTGCAATCTTTTGAGCATCATGACTACCCAAATAACTCAAATGATTCCTAATCTAGATTGCTACCGGTTTGTCATTTGACCAAATTATTTTTTTGTTTCTCGGAAGCTCACTCAAGAAATAGAAGAAGAGACACATAATTAACATACCAAATTTGAATGAGTATTTTTTTATCCTTTATCTTGCTTAGGTTCTCCATGAGTTGGTTCAACAACAATTCACAAAGATCATAGTTTTCACCTTCTTTTACCATCTTATATGCAGTATAGATGGCTATTCTGAAAACTAAATTTTCTCTGCTAGAGTAATATATCATGTATCCTATCACCATTGATGTGAATCTGACCCCATGATCCTCTATGTCATTTATAGTCATTGCTCTCTTGTCAAATTTTGATCTAATTTCCTGGGTGACTTCTTGATTCTTCATAGCCTTCAACTGAGGCAAGGTACCAGTTGAATTCAGTCCTATAACTACTCTTATTGCATCCTTTGTGATTTTGAATGTATGATTCAACCATAGAAACTCATCATGGATACAGCTCAAGAAATACTAGACCCACTCATCCTTTGTGAAAGTTAGAAACTCAACAAATTTTATAAACTTCATGTCTTTCAGGGCTTTGTATTTTAGTTTGAGCTCAAAATCATCACCTTTTGAGTGATTCATGAATAGATCAGCAAACCTTGAGTCACCATGCTCCTCTAGAGGTGCATGAATATAAGCCCTAATGTCTTCTATGTAAAGAACTCTATATGGAACTCCAGAAAATTCACCCATCGGATTGACTTTAGTGGACTTGAAAGGGTGCTTCTTAAACTTTGGCCTAGGTCGCTTAGTGATGTTCACAACCAGTGGAGTAGCCATTTCAAAAGATTACAAGTTCAAAGCTTCACAGAGAAATACCTTTTTCTTCACAGAATTAGGGTTAGCTATCAAATTCATTCTTCGCACTTCAATTCTCTAAAATTTTAGCTCAGGCGCTCTTCTCCTTGTTGTCTTTGAATGCAAAGTGATTCAAGTGTTTGAATGAATGACCTTTTATCCTCTGTAAAACCTAATTCTTCATTGTAATAAATGTTCTACCCTAATACATCTAGTTACACTATTTCTACATACAGTCAATCTTCAATTGCTCCACAATCAATCGCATTAGCTTCTTTTCTTTTGGAATTTGCTTCAACAAATCTGCAATAGGCTTCTTTATCTACATTTGTCATGCCAGATTCAGGCACCCACTTACTAATAGGGGGAATTAGGTTTTCAGTGCATCTCCCCCTGAGCCAGATCTCTTGATTCAATTCCTAGAGGAATTATCCGCACCGGATTCTAGTGCGGACCCATTGTCAACATTCATTTCACCTTTCTTCACCCATGTTTTGTTCATTTCATTTTGGATCTCATTCACATCAACTTTGCCATTGCCTTTGTCCAACTTCTGCTCTATTTTTCCTTTACCTGCCTTTGTGTTCTCCTTTTTTCTTCTGTAAAATTTGGCATTGTGTCCTGATTTGTTGCAGTTGAAACACAATCTTATTTTTCTGACAATTACATGTTGGAGCAGGTTTAGATCTGCATTGCATTGCAATATGCCCAAACTTATTATAGATAAAACATCTTCCATTGAACACTGGTTTGTTCTTAGGAGGATTCCTTGAGTCACTTCTACATTCCTCAGCCTTATGACCTATCCTTTTGCAATTAAAGCATTGACCAGAGAAAGATGATGCATTTTGATTTACTTGACTTCTACATTGATTAGCTCTATGACCATACTTATTGCATTTGAAATAATTGCCATTAAAAGATGGATACCTTTGAGCATTAGGTTATCTTATCAGAGCTCTTCTAGGATTCCTTCTTTGATTTCTTTCTTTAGGATTTCTTTAACCAGATCTAGAGCTTTTACCTTTCTCAAATCCCAAACCATGCTTATCATCTACCTTTGTTTTGACTATCAAGCAACACCTCAAGTTTAGCTGAGCTTATCTTGAATTTCTCTTTATATTCATTTGCATCTTCTAGGTCATGTTTGAGAATGACAATTTGTCTTTCAAGTTCTTCCTCATTGTCCCTAGTTTCTTGTAGATCAAACTTTAGATGGCTAATTATCCTGTCTAATCTACAACGTTCTTCTATTCTTTCTTTCAGAGATTGATTCAATTTTTCCTCAGTCTTCTTCCTTTCCTCAAATTCCTTGGTTAGTCTCATCACCCCAGATTCCATCTCCTGTTTTAGGATAACCACTTCTTTTGCTAACTTCTCACATTCCTTTGTCTTTTCTTTTAGGTCCTCATCCATGTCATTATCTTCATTTTGATTTGCTAGCTAATGAAGTAGCTCCCTTCTCTTTTCATTAGATTTGCTCAGTTGTCCTTTTAAGGTCTTAATGAAATCTTCAACATCTTTAAGATTCTCTTGTAGATCTTTGATTTCTGCTCTGGACAAATCAAGATCATCTAAGGCTACTTGGAGTTGTTGATTGATGCCATCAGAATGCTTGAATGAACCCATTGAAAATACCTTCTCAGATCTTCCTCAAGCGGTTAAACTTCTTCTAAGGAACTAATCTCTGATACCAATTGTTGAAATTAAGGAACACTGAGAGGGGGGTTGAATCAGTGTTCTGTAAAACTTATTACTTTGTTCCTCTATTAATTTACCACATACATCTAAAAGAAAGAAGTATGAACACAAGAATAGAAGTAGCAAGATCATAACACATGAACACCAGGATTTTTACGTGGAAACCCAGTTAAGGGAAAAACCATGGTGGGGGTTAACCCACAAGAAATTTATACTCTGTTAAAAGTATTACAAATGGGGAAGGCACATGCCTTCGAACACACTACCCAGAGCTCACTACTGAAAGAGGCTCACTGCCTACAAATTAATTACAAAAGTTCATTGGAATGTTTAAACTGAGGAATAGCATCTAACAATGCAAGATTATAGTTTCGATTGAGCTCAATACACTGACTTTGCACACTTCATCTCTCTGTGCCATGATCCAGAGATTAGATCTCTTCACTTCACACTTGATTCTGCTATAATTTGCATTTATTCCTTCATATTCATAGTTGCACACCACAAAATGTTTGAACTCATTGATTATATATATCCGCTACATGAAATTGCATCAACTATAGTCAGCCTTAAGAGAAACTTAGAGAATTTTTAAGAGCACTGTTTTGTTAGCTGAATCCATGCACAAATACCAATACGGACTAGAACTTATGTATCTAGGTCACCTCACATGTTGGGCAATACCATTGGATCTCATAAATTACTCAGCCAATCACTTCTCTTCATCTATACATGGATCAAACACCTAGTTGGCCTGTTCTTCACGTGACTAAACTATTTAACCAAAACCTGATACTCAGATGCTTGTAACTTACACTCCCTTCATCACCAAAGGCTAAAATCTTGGATTTAGGTAGCCCTGAGATCTATTAACATTCCTTCAAATCAGCATCACAATATGATTTTCTATGGAGAAATGCGGACCAAAATGGTGAACCCTGTCATATGCCATGTTCTTGTCTATCTGGACTTAGACAACTCTACAATCTAACTTCTGATATGATCCACTGATGAAATGCAGATGTATAAGATAGATTTAGTTGCCATCAATGACAACACTTGACATGCCTAGCAGTGTCTCTTGCCAACAAATCCTAACCCTGCACAACCTCTACAAATCTAGCAGATACCAGCTATAAATCCAATTAGGGCTTTAGTCCCTACTAAGAACAATCTGGCCCAAGAGGTAGATTGCTGCTATCCCTGTAGCCAACCTCACAATCAGTCCTCTTGTTCTATTGGTGCACAAGAGAAGGTTTTGATGGTGCAAAATTTTCATTCTCACTACACATCATATTCAAAGGCAACAAATAATCATCATGAAACGTCAAATGAGGCTACCCCTGATGCCAATATGATGCTATGGACTGTAGAGAACTTTTGTGCTATCAATCAACCTATGGATAGTATTGTGATGCCTATTGAAGACAACATCAGGTAAAAGAAGAGGCAGTTGGAGTCTAGTCCCATGCCTATTGTGCTACAAAAAGAGCCCGTTCCTACGGCTAAAGTGGCCAGTGCCATAATTCCAATTTAGAGTAGTAAATCAGCTGCTACAAAATAAATTCCACCAAGCTTAAAAGTGCCTGAACAAACTATAGATCAACCAAAAAGGGGAACATGGATTCCCTCTATGCATAAGGCAACCACTGTTCTATTAAATATTGTGGAACAGATGAAGAAAATGAATATCAATGTTTCCATGTGGCAAATAATGTCGATCCCCTCTCAGAGGGACCTATTACAAGAAGCCTTAAGGCACTTCCCATCAGCTGAGTCAGCAACATCAGATCCATCAACTAGGCAAAAAGAAAAGGCTCCTACCAGTCTTGTGTAACCAAGTGAAGGACAAGTAAGTACAATCAAGAAACCATCTCCTTTCTACTTGTCTTTGATCATTGGCAAGTTTTTAGTGCACAACTGCACGATAACCTCTAGGGCTAGTGCTTCAATCATTCCCAAGAAAATAGTAGATGCATTAGGCATCAAGTATACCCCTATTTCATTAGGAGTATTGCAACTGGATGGCACCTCAGTGAACACTGTAGGAGTGATCAAGGGACTGGACTTGACTCTGTATGCATGTCCAAATCTAACTTTCAAACAAGACATTCCAGTCATTGATCTTCCTCCTTTCTTTGTTATCTATCTGTCAAGAGACTTCACAACAAAGATAGATGGCTACCTTTCTTCTAACTGGTCTCATATGTTGTTGGGGACTAGATATGGTATGCAGTTCACCATTAAGGCTGAACCAATTTCAAAATATCATGTGGAGAATTATGATCATAGCCTGGTAAACCCACATCTGATGACTCAGGGAGAGGAAGTGCATGATCCAGGACCTGCTAAAGTAGAATCTTCACCTCTTCCTATCCCTGACCTACTTTTAGATGAGTGGCCAGGGGATCATGAAAATTTTGATCCTTATGACACCACTAAGGCAATTGACTTGGGCAACTACATGATCCATGAAGGGGATCCTTTGGTCCCTTTGTACTCAAGCCAAATGATGACTCCATAGGCCAATGGAAGATGTTTTTCAATGGTGTAAAGAGCAAGAATGTGTTGGTTTAGGTCAAGACAATTGAGAGGGGGGGTGAATCAGTTGTCACATATTTTTAATCTTTTCTGCCATTGATCATCTTTTACAACTTATAATCAAATTAATGATATAAACATTTCAGCATTAATCAATAACACATGAGCAAAAACATAAATAACACACTTGACACCAAGATTTTTGACGTGGAAACCCTGTTAAGGGAAAAACCACGGTGGGGGTTAACCCACAAAAATTAATATCCTATTAAAAGTATTTTTACAAATGAGAATGCACATGCATTCAGGCTCACTGCCCAAAGCTCACTGCTCAATTAGAGGTTCACTACATATAGAAAGATTACAAGAGAATAAAAGAGATTTTGAACTGATAAAGAGCATCTACTCATGCAAGAGTTTCAGTTCCAGTTAAGTATAAAACTTAATCTTACACATTTCATCTTTACTTGTTCTTCTTACTGCTCTGCCTTCATTCGCTCCTTAGGTTTTCTTCTCATCTCACAATTACCCTTGTTTGCACACACACACCACAATCATCCAATTCCATCAAAAATATATATCTGTAACATGATCTACAATCATTTTACCAGTCAGCTTCAAGAACATTTAGAACTTTGTAAAGTACTCTACTCTATCAGCTAGATCCATTCATAATATGAGATATGGATTAAAACTTACACTTGTGAAACATCAATCATGTCAGCTATCACTATTTATCATCACCAATTGCCCAATAGACAACTTCTATACATCTAGAAATAGGATCATTCACAGGGTCGACTAGTTCTTCTTCTTTCTGTTCTGTCAAGCTGAAACCTGATACTCAGAAGCTAATATCTTTTGAGTCTTTCATCTCTGGAGGACAAAAATCTAGATTTAGAATGTCTTGGTAATGCTTACAAATACCTTAGATTTGTAGAAGACCATGCCTTTCCACTGGATAGATCCAGACCAAGATACCGGACCATGTCACCTACTCTATTCCTAACTGCCCAGACTTAGACACATTCTGATTCTGACTTCCGGTGTGAATAGATTGTGTTATGTGGATGATTGGGATGATCTTAGTTTCCATCAATGACAACACCTATCATGCCTAGCAATGTCTCTTGCTAACAATCTCCCCCTTTGGCATTGATGGCAACACTTAGTGAAAAATGGCTAAGTGTTGAAAAGATCCCCCTTAGTTTGTGCTTCATACTATTGTTCACACTATTTTTTGGTACCCCCCCTTAGCTAGATTCCTCATTTTTCACTGATCTTCACTCCCCCTTTGACATCAATGGCAAAGGGTGGGGTCTGCAAGCCAAAATTTTCAAAAAAATGTATATAGGACTGCATATGTACAACTAATCATTAAGTTCTATTTACATGAGAATGTCTACAAAGCTAGTTCTCATTTGCACAAGTTCAAAGGCCTAGGTGCTCTTCATTCCATCCAAAATAGAGATGTGTCCACTTTTCAAAAATGAATATGCTTTTGCCTTTGACAAATCTGATGGATCACTAGTCTGAACTATAGTTTGAGCTTCAGATAGGGCATTATACATTGTTTCTAACTTAGGGGCAATCAATCCCTGGAGCTCACACATTCTCTTCATAATGTTGCTTTTCTCTCTAACAAGTCTCTTTATCTCATCAGTCAAGCTAATTACTTGACATTCCTGACTTATGGGTGAAATGGTTAGAGGATCAAAATTATTGGACATATTTGACAATTTTAGTTCTTGTTCCTTTATCTTCTTCCCAATATCCTCACTAATTTTGGGCCATGATAGACAAAATTTATACATATCTCTTCCATCATTCAAAACATTCTAAATACTCCTTATGCTAATGTCGAGAATTATCCTATCATTTCTTATTAGATTCTATACTTCACTAAATTTCTTATCCAGAAACTCTTTCCGGACCTTTGCCTCTGCAGAATTTTCAAAGGATACAAAATGAGTATTTATAGAACTTACAAGATTTTTCAGATGTCCAAATGGGGAATTAGATGGATTCTTCTAGTAGGAAGGCATTAAATTCTCCAAAATCCTAGTTGCAAGCCCCAGTAGCTCATTGTCCTCTATGTGGAACTTTAACATCTTTTCTCTGGCCTTTATTTGGGTGAATGATGCAATTTTCATTAATTGAATTGGAGAGAGAGGATCTGGATTGGCTAGACCTCGGAGTAGTTCAGGCTCATTAATCTCAATCATTTCTTTTTCAAGAAGACTTTTCATTGCATCTGTAGTGTCTCTTGAAACATTTTTTGAACCATCCTTTGGTTCATCAGATTTCTCAGTATCTGCTTTAGGTGCTTCATCATTTGCACCATCTTCTTCTGTATTATCTTTCCTTCCTTTTTCTTCCTCTTTCTCTACATTACTTTTCTCTATGTTCTCTACAAGGGGACCCTTTTCTATTTGTTCACCACTTTCTATCTGATCTGGAGTGCTCTGTGAAGTAGCAATATTATCTTCTTTTCCTGATGGGTCAGGTGAATTAGAAGTATTTCTTGCATCGACTACTTTATCCATCATTTTTGTATCATCCTGATTTACTTGTTCCATTTTTGGAACAGAGGCTTCACCCAACTCAGATTGCTTCTCGATGACGTTCTCTTCTTCACCATCTAGAACTTCTTCTGTGACTATAGGAAAATTGTGCTTTTTCAATGCTTTCAAAAGAATTTCTTGATTTTCTTTAATGATTTCAATTGTTTCTCTAAGCATGAGTTTGTTCATTCTCCTTTTGCTTCTAAAGTCATCTTTGGCTTCCTTGAATATCATATCTATTTGATCAGGTGAAATCTAAGGACACAAATTTATTAGCTCATGTTCCTTGATTTCCATGTCCTTGCTCTTGGCATTTTCTTTTCTCAATTCTAAAATATTTGCCAGACTTTGTGGCAAATCAGAAGTTATCTCAATCAGTGCCTTGTTGTAGATGTTGAGATATCTGATAGTTGCTTCTTCCAATACCCTTTTATCCACATCACTGTATTCATCATAGAATTCAATCATGGGTTTTAGATTACCATCTACCGTGACTGACTTTATCACATCCTCTAGGGAAAGTGTGGGTTTCTCAACATATTCCTCATATGCTTTTGTCTTTTGCCTTCTACTATCCTTTTTGCTTCTGGAGGACTCTTCTTTGTTAACTTTTGTAACTTTTGTTCCGGTGGCCTTTATTTCATTGATTTCAAAGTTAGAATCTGTATCTTCTTCTTCTTCTCTTATACTTTCATAGGTCTAGGTTGCTTTTGTTTTCTTCCTTTTCTCCCATTTTCTAGATGATTTTGCTTTCGGTTTTGTAGTCTTGGGAGGAATAGGGGCAGCAATAGAGCTCTTAGTAGTTCTTGAAGTGGAAGAGAGTTCCATCGAAGCATCTGTTGGTTTCTTATATTGTTTCTCTTTCTCAGCCCTTTCAGTTCTTTCTCTGTGTTTCCTCACAGCCTCCTTAGTTAGGCCCATATTTTTAGCTAACTGCTCAACTTCTTTTCTTACTTTCCTATTAGTTTCAGATTCTTTGAATTTAGTATGCAGTTTTAAATTTAGCTCCTCATAAGTTTCAAAACTTTCAACCATTGTGTCTTTAGGCTTTCTTAGAAGATGTTGAACATACATATTCAAGATTTTTTCATCTACTTCATACCCCATGGGCATGATCCAAGCAGTTCTGGGTTCCACTACTTCCATTAGACACTGATCAGTATCAACCATGAAGCATATATCATTTTTGTACTTCTCAACAATTGATTTATGGATTCTTTCCCTTAGGTGCATCATACTCTGAAAATTCTTGAAGTAACCCCATATTGCAATTTTCTAAGCTTTGAAATTACTAATGCTGCGAAGATGATATCTAATCTGAATGGCAAATGGCTCATCCTTAGTCCAGTGCACACCTTATACCCCAAGTACCTCATTCATAAAGTAGAAGAACAAACATAGAACCAATGTACCATACTTGAAAGTGTTTTTCTTATCTTTCTTGATTGTGTATAAATTATAATCAATTGATTCTATAGTAATTCACACAAGTCATAATCAGTGTTTTCTTTTAGTGTCTTGTATGCAACATATATGGTTGTTCCAGACAGACACAAATTTTTCTCTACTCAAATGGTAGATCTTGTACCCAATCACCATGGAGGTGAATTTGACATCTGGTTCTATAATATCATTAATGGTCATTGCCCTTATGTCAAACTTAGCACCGATAGCATCAATCACTGTTTGGTTTTTCACGGCTTTCGATATGGGCAATCCTCCAGTTGAGTTTAAGCCAATTACATTTCTGATAGCATCCTTGGTATTCTTGAATAGTTTTAACAACCAAATGAATTCATCATGCATCTGACTCAAAATGTATCAGGCCCATTCATCCTCATCAAATGTTGGAAACCCCATAATCTAAATAAAGTGTTTATCCTGTAGTGCCTTATACTTGGGTTTAAGTTAGTGATTTTCATCCTTGAGTTGTTTCTCAAACAAGTCTACATACCTTGAATCTCCAAACTCATCTATATTTGCATGAATATAAACCCTAATGTCTTCTACATGTAGCACACCATACATAACACTTGAAAAAGCTCCTAATGGATCGACTTCAATTGATTTGAGAGGATGCTTCTTAAATTTGGGTTGAGGTCTTTCAGTAATGTCAACAACATGAGGAGTAGCCATTTAAACAAATTTTAGATTCAAAGATTTACATAGAGGTACCTTTTTCTTTCGCGAGGTTAGGGTTGGTCAGTTGCCAGTTGAATTCGCTCTTTGTCGCAGTCTCTAGATTTGCATCTTGAATGCTCTTCTTCTTGTTTCCTTCAAATGCAAGGTGATTCAAATGAGTGACCAAGTGACCTTTTATCTTTTGCAAAACCTAATTTGGCATTGTAATACATGTGTTGCCCTAATTATATTTGATTACTTTGTTTTTGATAGTTCTTCATGAATCACTCTGCAAGATTTCACATCAACATTTTTCCTTCTAGAAATCGTTCCAAGGGTTTTGGACCAATTCAGAATGTTCTCTTTTATTGTGCCAGATTCAGGGACCCACTTACTAACGGGGGGATTTGATGTTCAATGCAACTCCCCTTGAGCCAGAGTTCTTGACTTAATTCGTAGAGGAATTTTCAGCACCTGATTTGGTGCGGACTCATCATCATTGTTTATTGTATCTTTCTTTACTCAGATCTTGTTCATTTCGCTCCGTATCTCATTCACATCAATTTTTCTTTTGCCTTTGTCTTGTCTCTGTTCATCCAGTTTTCTATTTACCAGACCTCTTCTTTTATTGTTCCTACTTCTACAGAATCTTGCAATATGACTAGATTTATTGCAATTAAAGCACACAACATTTCCTTTCTTATGAACTTGATTTCCTTTTGATCTGCATTGATTGGCCATGTGTCCAAACCCATTACAAGCAAAATAGTAACCATTGAAAGAATTGACAATTCCTCTATTGTTAGCATTATTCATTATCATACTTTTGCATTCATTTGATCTATGACCATACCTCTTACACTTGAAGCATTGACCAGAGAAGGATGGACCATTTTGATTCACTCTGCTTTTGCACTAAGTAACTTTATGACCAAATTTATTGCAATTGAATAAATTCCCATTGAATGATGGATATCTTTGAGCATTAGGTTGTCTTAGCGAAGGTTTTCTAGTTCTATTTCTTTTATTCCTTGGTTGAAAATTTCTTTGTCTAGATCCAGAACTTTCACCTTTCTCATATCTAAGATCATGCTTGTCGTCATCCTTTTTCTATCCTTCAATTAGTGCTTCAAGTTTAGCTGAGCTTATCTTGAAATTCTCCTTATACTCATTGACAGTTTCTAAGTCATGTCTGAGAGTGATAATCTATCTCTCAAGTTTTCTCTCATTGTTTCTACTTTCTTGTAGATTTGATTCTAGGAGATAGGCTATTCCATCCAATCTACAGTATTCTTCAGTTCTCTCCTTTAGATTTTGCTTCATTTCTTCTTCAATTTTCTTCCTATCTTCAATTTCTTTGGTTAGTCTCATTACCCTAGTTTACATCTCATGTTTTAAGATAATAACTTATTTAGCTAACTTTTCACATTGCTTTGTTTTTTCTTTCAGGGCCTTGTCCTCCAGTTGAAGAGGTTGCTCCTTTCCTTTTGCATTGGATTTTCTCAAATTTTCTTTTAAAATCTCAATGAAGTTTTCAGCCTTTTTGAGGTTATCTTATAGCTCTTGGACCTTTGCCTTGGATTGCCCAAGATCATCTAGGGCAAGATTTAGTTTCCCTTGAAGGTTATATTCATCCATTTTTACTAACTTCCCAAATCTCCCTTAAGCTGTTAGACTTTTCAAAAGGAACCTTGCTCTGATACCAATTGTTGGTTTAGGTTCGGACAACTGAGAGGGGGGGTGAATCAATTGTCACATATTTTTAATCTTTTCTACCATTGATCATCCTTTATAACTTATAATCAAATTAATGATATAAACATTTTAGCGTTAATCAATAACACATAAGAAGAAACATAAATAACACACTTGACACCAAGATTTTGGACATGAAAACCTAGTTAAGGGAAAAACCACAGTGGGGGTTAACCCACAAAAATTAATACTCTATTTTTACAAATGAGAATGCACATGAATTCAAGCTCACTGCCCAGAGCTCACTACTCAATTAGAGGCTCACTGCCTAAAGAAATATTACAAGAGAATATTAGAGATTTTGAACTGATAAATAGCAGCTACTCATGCAAGAATTTCAGTTCTAGTTAAGTGCAAAAACTGATCTTACACATTTCATCTTTACTTGATCTTCTTACTACTCTGCCTTCATTCGCTGCTTAGGTTTTCTGCTCTTCTCACAATTAACCTTATTCATACACACACACCATAATCATCCAATTCTATCAAAAATATATATCTGCAACATAATCTACAATCATTTTACCAGTCAGCTTCAAGAACATTTAGAACTTTGTAAAGTACTCTACTTTGTCGGCTAGATCCATTCATAATATGAGATGCAGATTAGAACTTACACTTGTGAAACATCAATCATGTCGGCTATCACTATTTATCTTCACTAATTGCCCAATAGACAACTTATATACATCTGGAAATAGGATCATTCACAGGGTCAACTAGTTCTTCTTCTGTCTGTTCTATCAAGCTGAAACCTGATACTCAGAAGCTGATATCTTTTGAGTCCTTCATCTCTGAAGGATGAAACTCTGGATTTAGAATTTCTTGACAATGCTTACAACTACCTTAGATCTATAGCAGACCATGCCTTTCCACCGGATAGATCCAGACCAAGATACGGGACCCTATCACCTGCTCTGTTCCTAACTACCCGGACTTATACACATTCTGATTGTGACTTCTGGTGTGAACAGATTGTGTTATCCGGATGATCTTAGTTGCCATCAATGACAAATCCTATCATGCCTAGCAGTGTCTCTTGCCAACAGAATGGAGCTGGTGCAGGTGTTTTTCTAGTCTCTCTGATTGGAAAGAAGTTGCGTTTTTCTTGCATGAATAATGTAGTAGAGTATGAGGCATTGGTCCATGGCTTGATATTAGCAGAAAAGAATAAAATCAAACATTTGGAGATCTTTGGTGATATTGAATTGATGGTTAACCAAGTTAGAAAGAGATGTGCTACAAAAAACTAGCTTCTAAGAGCTTATAGACATAGAGTTTGGGACATGTTTGAGAGTTTTGATGATCTCAACCTGCAAGTGATCCCAAGGAAAGTAAATATTGATGTTGATTGATTAACAATAGTGGGGGCTCAATATTCTCCACCTATAGACTTGCTTCAAGGTCCTGATCAACATGTGAGGGTTGTTGTTAGACCCTCTGTTCTTGATAATAATATTCATTGGCAAATCTTTGATAGTGATGAGAAAATCACATGCTTCATCTAGAATGAAGCCAAGTTCTCTTCAAGAGCACAACACAGATTACAAGAATCCTATGGTGATCAGATCATCCAACTCAAATTAAACAAGCTACCTAAGGGTCTAGTTATTCCTGAGGCCATCTTCAGCCGTGATGATGAATTCAAGGGTGATAAAAACAACATGACCTTCAAGAAAGAAGATTATCAAAAGGTAACTGTCACCTAGGACAAAGAGTTGCTTCTAGGGAAAGTGTGCGACAATGTAGAGGAGTAAATATTCATAAGGCTTGCCCAAAAGTATAATGATGTCCAGACATGGACATATGAGGATCTGAAAGGATTTAATCTGGATGTGGCTCAGCATGCCATTGACCTAGATCCTAATTGCAAGCCAATTCACTAGAAGCAGTAGCCCATTAATCCAAAGATCAAGCCGCTCATGAGAAAAGAGCTTGCCAAGCTCATACAGGCTAGGATCATCTTCCCCATCAAATATTCTACTTGGGTTACTAATCTAGTGCCAGTAAGAAAGAAAAATGGAGAGATTAGGCTTTGCATAGACTTCATGGACCTGAATCGTGCCTCTCTAAAGGATCATTACCCTCTGCCCTATATGGATTAGATTTTAAAAAAAGTTGCAGGGGTAGAGAGGTTTTCATTATTAGCTGGCTTCTCTAGCTATAATCAAATTTTTGTTTGAGAGGAGGATAGATTTAAGACAACATTTACAACCAAAGGGGGAACCATGGCATATGTGAAGATGCCATTTGGTTTATCTAATGTTGGTGCTACATTTCAAAGGGCAATGGATATTGCTTTCAAAGGATTTATAAATAGGTTCATCTTGATTTATCTAGATGACATTACAATTTTCTCCAGGAAGGTAGAAAATCACATGGAGCATCTGGAGAAAGTTTTCTAGAGATGCAGGGAGTTTGGGTTGTCTTTGAACCCCAAGAAATGTAAGATTTTGGGCCACATAGTGTCTAAGAATGGGATATACATAGATTCAAATAGAACATCTACTCTCCTTTCTCTCCCCCTTCCTACTCACAAAAAGGCTTTACAATCATTTCTAGGGTAGATCAACTTTGTTAGGAAGTTTATCCCTAACTGTGCTGGGTTAGTGAAGCCTCTAACCCTTATGTTTAAGAAAGATGCAGTCTTCAGATGGACTAAGGAAGTGAAGGATGGTTTTGAAAAGATCAAGAAAGAGATTTCCCGGGTACCTACTCTCATGAATCCAAATTATGAGGACTTTGTCCTCTATGCAAATGGAGGAGAAAATAGTATTGCTGTTGTCCTGATGCAAGAAAATGAACATGGACTGGAGCAGCCCTTGGCCTTCTTCAGTCATACCTTGAAGGACTATGAGGTCAGATACGGCCCCATGGATAAATAGGTATTTTCCATTGTTAGAGATTTAAAGAAATTTAGAGATATGCTGGAAAATAGTCATATTAAATTTTTAGTTTCTCATCCTAGTGTGAGAGATTACATAATGGGGATAGAGATTAGTGAAAAGCAGGCCAACTAGGTTACAAAGATCTTGGAATATGATGTGATCATCAATACCACTAAGTTGAATAGAGGCAGAGGATTATGTGAACAACTAGCTTAGACATTAGTAGATGAGGTGAATTCATCTTACCATTTGAATGAGGAGGAACCTACAACAGAGATGTCGGTTGTGAGTTCTTGGAAAATAAAGATGGCTAGTTTCCTATCCATTGGTGAGTATCCCTATGGACTATACAAAACCAAAAGAAGACATTTCAGGCTGCAGTCTATCCTTTATGATTTGGTAGATGGTGTTCTCTTCAAGAGAAACTTGGATGGAGTCTTACTAAGGTGCATAGAATCATATCAAGTTGATAGACTTCTTGATGAGTTTCAAGCTAGCCCAGCTAGTGGCCATTTCTCTACTAGAGCTACAGAAATGAAAATAATGAGGGCAGGTTAATTTTGGCCCACATTATTCAATGATGCCCATATATAGGTAAGAGGATACAAAGAGTGTGCCCTATTTGCTGGAAAGAAAAGATTGGCAACACTCCCACTCCACCCTATTCAATCTAACCAGCCCTTCTCACAGTGGGGATTAGACTTCATTGGCATGATAAATCCTTCTTCTAGTGCTGGTCACAAGTGGGTTTTGACTACAACAGGTTACTTCACCAGGTGGGTTGAAGTAGTCCCACTCAAGGAAGCCACCGAGTCATCTATCATGGATTTCTTGGAAGAAATAATGACAGGTTTGGAACTCCTCATACTATTATTTCTGATAATGCTAAAGCATTCACTAGTTTTAAGATTGTTGATTGGGATCTTAAGTACAAGGTGTTTTTAAAGACTTCATCCAACTATTACCCCCAAGGTAATGGGTTGGCTGAATCCACCAATAAGAACCTAATCAGGATCTTGAAAAGGACCATGGAGACAAACCATAGACAATGGCATAATAAGATTAGATTAGCCCTTTGGGCTGATAGGATCACATACAAGAGAGCCATTGGAAACTCTCCTTTTGTTTTAGTGTATGGAAGAGAGGCTAGATTACCTATATCCTTAGAACTTCCTGCATTGGATTTGGTTCTAGAAGGAGAAAATGCAAGGTCTATCAAGATGGCTGAATTAACTGAATTAGAGGAACAAAGGTAGTCAGCCATGATCACCTTAGAAGAACATCAAATG
Organism: Cunninghamia lanceolata; assembly: GCA_027924645.1. Lineage (NCBI taxonomy): Eukaryota > Viridiplantae > Streptophyta > Pinopsida > Cupressales > Cupressaceae > Cunninghamia > Cunninghamia lanceolata. The sequence continues at coordinate 813,536 of BSBN01000810.1, read as the reverse complement.
TAGACCAAGAGATATTTTGATAAGAAGGCCAAGATTTAGACCTTTAAAGAGGGTGATATTGTCCTAAAATGGGATGCAGACCGAGCCAAATCAGGAGACCACACCAAGTTTGATGCACTTTGGAGTGGGCCTTATGTCATCATCAGCAGCAAGCAAGCCAATGACTTCATTCTTTCAAGGTTGAATGAAGTTTTGCCCATTTTAGTTAATGGGATCCATCTCAAACCTTACCATTAAGGCTAGTATGAGATCTTGTACATATTGTTTTAGTTTATTTCTCTTTTAGGTTTCTGTTTCCCTAAGTGCCTTTGCACAGGCTACATTGTCATTAGGCGAATACAGGCCTTTTTCTTTTGTGTGTTTTGGGAGGCAGGTTTTAGTTGTTTTGACCTATTTTCATTCCTCATTTGGACTCTACGCCCAATGGATTCTTAAGACCACTGATCTATTTGTTTAGCAAGAAAACATCCCTAAGAGGTCGCTAAAATGTTGACCCATTTTCCTCTACCCAGACTCAAATGGTTCACCTTCCTACTGTCTGGATATCCCCTGGAATATGGCCTTACAGGCCTTAAATCTTTCAATCCTAGTTCTCTACCTTACAAAAGTCCCTAAAAAGCCATCTGGAGAATCCTTGTAAAAACCCCAAAAAAACCCAGAAATCTTTTGGCTTCAATGCCTTCATTCGCAAGGATTTTCCATCTTTTACTTAGTCATTTTTGTATGGATATCCTGATGATGTCATCCGGATATTTCCTGATATCTGGATGCTTCCCAATATATGGACCTTAGTTAATGTCTAGATGTTTTCTAAACATCTGGATCTTAGCTAATGTCTAGATCCTTTCTAATATCTGGGTTCCTTGCAAATGTCCTGATGACATCATCTGGACCCCCCTCTCCAAAGAAATACATATGACAATGACATCATCCAGACATTCTGCCTCTGATATATCCCCCAGTGTTAATATCCTGATGACATCATCTAGATTCCCTCTTCAATGGAGTTCTTCATGCTGATGACATCATCAGGATAAATGCAAGAGTGCTTCTGGATTCAACTGTGCAAATGTCCTGATGACATCATCTAGACCCCCCTCTCCAAAGAAATACATATGAAGATGATGTCATCCAAACATTCTACCTCTGATATATCCCCCCAGTGTTAATATCCTAATGACATCATCTAGATCCCCTCTTCAATGGAGTTCTTCATGCCGATGACATCATCAGGATAAATGCAAGAGTGCTTTTGGATTCAACTATGTATGTTTTTGATACAAAAACATACATAGTTGACTCCAAAAGCACTCTTGCATCTACTATTATGGACTATGGAAAACTCATGCCTTCTATCATCAAAATATTCAAGAGGCATCTAGATATTAGGTTAGCGCTTGGATAATAAAGGTTAATATCCATGCAGATGATAATTTTTCCATGTTGTGAAGGTAATTTGACGAGTGCATATCTATATATCAAATAACTCGTAGGCCACTAAAGTTGATGTCATGTTCCTTTTACAGGGCTGAGAGATGATGACACAAGGATATCCATATGCCAGTTGACCGTGACTTTGATTGTGAATATCTCTCCCATCTTGAAGAATTTCTACATGATCCAAAAGGTAAAAGTGCTTAGAATTTCCTCCTCTTTCATTTGGCAGGCTTTTTTTTTAGGGATACTCTCTTTTCAAAATATGATCCAAATCCTATGATCTGAATATGCCTTCGGATGCCGACTGAAGAAGCATATGCAGACTCAGCTGAAAAGACACATTTGGAGTTGAATTGAAGTATTGTAGAAGTTTCTCAAATGCAGATATTTTGCATTTATAGTTACAGGTGAATGGTTCAACTGCTCACATTGATGACCCAAAATATCTTTCATCTGTCCAGGTCTTTAGATATTTTATGCAATAAATTCTTGCAGGACAACATCCCTTCTAGCGAGGAGATATCTCTGATAGCCCATGGGGCATTTCATTGAAACCTAATTAGGTCATTTTGGAGTTAGATGCTATATAAGCATAAATGTAAGATGTAAAAAGGTTGGAAAATAGTTAGTCTTGTGCTTCTATATTCCAAATAGAATTTTCCTCTACTATAACTATGCCTCTTGATCAACACATATGGTGTTTTACTTCTTCATGCTTTTATCTCTATGTATCTTTAGAATTGATCATTGTTTGTGAATGTTTAAATTCCTAGCAATCCATTCTTCACCTCTATTAAAATCTCCATGATCTATGTAAGTTTGTTAGCTGTATTTCTTTATTTGTGCATCTTAGATCTGTGAATGTTCTTTATTCAAACCTGGTGTATCACCTCCCTTTAATTTTAGTTTTACTCCATCTTCCTCTTTTCCTAAACAAGTGGATAGATTAGGTTTAGTCTTAGGTTAGATGAATCTCTCATTCAATAAAGGAACCAACCTCTCTCTGGAGATTCGACCTCCCTATAAGGTCCCACACCTGGAGGTTGTCTCAATGTTTCACTAGATTGTTGGAGCCCTAAAAGCCTTCAACACTGGGTGCAAATCTATGTGACAATAGTAACCTTTACCAGGTCCTTGATGACTTTTTCCACTTTATCAATCCTGAATTGGAACATGTTGCACATCTCATACATGTTTGTCCAGCTCTCATGGCAAGTTGTGTAGTTAACCCTCTTGTTAAAAAATCCTTCTAACTTATCCAACCTTTCAGCTAGATTATGGAGTTCCTCATTGTTATGGGTATTTTTGTTTTGATCATGACTGTTAATTTGAGATTTAAAGGTTCCTATATTTGTTTGGAAGTCCTCCCCATAGGTATCCTCCACAACATTTGTATTGAAATTTTCATTCCCTTCATACTAGTCTTGGTTAACAGCCTCAAATTCCTTTGTTTTACCCTTCATCTCTCCCTGTTCATTAGCCTCATCATCCTCCCAATTTGTATCATCTAAACCCTCACAGTTATTGTCTTGGTCCTCATGCCATTCTATGTGGTCATCCCTATCAGTTTCCACATCAGGATCTTTGTTGGAGTCATAATTAATTTCATCTACAGAAGTTTCCTTAGAAATGTTCTTACTTTTCTTACTGCAAGTTTTTTCCTACACTTTTGCAAGTCTTGTAGACCTCCTTTCTGGGCCAGCACTATCAATGAATTTAGTAGAGAGATTAACTTTAGTAGCCACAGACTTACTATTGAGGGTTTTTGTTTTCTTCCCAGAACTCATACGATGTTTCCCACAATTATCCCTTAAAGACAACAAGATGTTTTTACGGGAATCTTTTTCCTTGAGGGTTTGCTTAGTACTTGCATGTTAAGAGGGGTGACAGGAAAATAAATGTCTTTACCCTTATAGGTATGAGGTTTTTTCATATTCTTACCCTGAGTCTGGCTATCAGCATTACCCACACAACTAGGGTTAACTTTATCTTTTTCCTTAATCAACCTAGACTTCTTCTTACCACATTTATTCTAGTGCAGAGGGGGCTACACTCCTTTCATAATACTCCTTTGTAGTGAAGACAAAATGAAAAAGGAAAGTTGATGAAATTACCATGTCATAGGTGGTCGAGCAATGAAAAGTGGTACCCATGAATTGTTTCAAACTAACCTTCAAGCATGACGTACTTCATCAAATGGTAAGAGACCATCCCCCATGGGGTCAGGAGCTCAGTTTGTTGGTATCCATTCTAGTGATAGGTCAACCTCTCATTTTCCTCCAAGAAGCTTTCCATGAAATCTTTGTAATCGTCATTTCCCAGCCTCTGCACCTTTTACCCATTGAGAGAAAGCCCAGTTGCTTCCACTATAAGTTCCTTTGTTACTATAAATGCAACCCCATATACCTTCACCTCCTTATTTCTCCATAAATTCTCAAACTACAATGAAAAAAATTCATCATGACCACAAAGAACATGAGCATAAATCCTGAGCCCTCCTTCAAAAATGCTCCAGACTTGTGGGTTCTTTTTATGGCTAGCACAAGACGTAGGTTTGACTCTAAGAAGTTGCCCTCACATTTTGTACAACATAGAGACCTTATGAAACCCTCGAATAACAACACAATGAAAGATAACACAACAAAGCTCAACAAATGCAATGGGAACTTAAGGGGATGAATCATGAAGCTGGCATCAAAATGATAGCAGATGTCATGAATAATCCTTAAGATAACCTTATTTACACAACCCAAGGAGTACTGAATAATTATTTCCTTTCTCATCTCGCAATACTCTCTGTGTCTCTTCAAATGCTCTTAGGACTCAACATGAAGAGCAATAACTACCAATTTATTATTTCTAGCATCTTCCTTTCATTCCAAAAATCCTTGATCATAAAGATTTTTGTACAAGATATTTGAACATCAACTTTAGAACAATAATGTTTTATGATGGGACAATTCGGAGACCTCCCCCTAGGTTGATTTAGCATACTAATTTGTATTTTTAGCTCCATTTAAAATGATTTCTTGTAAACTATGAGGCAAATCAAGTAAGGAAGATGTGGACCAACTTTCAATCATGTTAAGACCTAGGTTAGCAAACTTGTCTGCAACCTAGTTCCCTTCTCTATAAACATATTGAACCGAGATATTGGGAATATTAGAAATAAATTTTTTAATGTCATCTAGATAATCTCTTAGCATCCAAGGGGTGTTCTTAGACCTAGTAACTAAATCCATAACCACTTTAGAATCTCCTTCAAGAACAACCTGATTGAACCCATAGGATTGCATTTTATGTATACCCCACCATAGAGCATAGGTTTCAGCCAAGTTATTAGAAACTATACTGATTTCCTTAGCATAACACTCAATTATTTGTCCCTTATAATTCCTTATGATACCTCATACTAATGAATGCCCAAGATTGCCCTTTGAGCAACCATCAAAATTTAGTTTCACCCACCTTGGTTGTGGGTGTCTCCATTTGGTGTGTTTCCTTATGTAATCTTTCTGAAAATCCATATTGTTGATATTTTGAGTGATACCCCATTATTTTCTTTCATTTCAAACTCTATTGGAAGAGATTTGGTTTTCCCTATTTTGGCCATGTTAATGCTCTCTTGAATAGCCCCAACAATAGAGTGAGTGAGTTGATCTATATCAGTTATAGTTTTTCTAAAAACCCTGTTATTCCTTTCCTTCCATATCAACCAAACAATATGCAGAGGGGTCTGGTTCCGTAATTCTCTTAGAACATGATGCTTGAAAGGGGAGCCTTAAACCAAAGGGGGAGAAAGGAATCCAAACCTTCTAGCATTGCCCACTCTAAATCAAATTTTAAGCAAATTTGACTCCATATATGTCTTGCTAAAGGTCAATGCAACAACAAATGATTAATGGATTCAATATCATGACAACATAATATACACCTATTAGGAAGATGGAACCCTCTCTTTTGAAGATTATCCAGAGTCAAGATTTTGTAATAATTTGCAACCCACCAGAGATTGTTGATTTTGGGAATCATTATGTGGTTCCATATCAGCTTTTGATCTTTGTTAATAAAAGGAACATTAGAAACTAATAAAGAGTAAGCAGTAGAAATAGAGAAGTTTCCAGAAGCTTGAGTTTTCCAAATCAGTTCATCTTCCTTATCATGTCTATAGAGTCTACAATCCTCCAAGAAATTAGAGAATTGAGTAATGGTATTATCAACAACATTACCAAAGAGGAGATTAAAATCCTTCTAATGAGCTTTCCCATTCTGAAATGATAAATACCCTTCTAGTTTATCTCCATAGAAATTAAGCAGTCTTCTTTAAGAGATGCAAAAACAATATGCCCAGATAGTGGAATGATGTCCTTCTACACATTCTCCCAAAATCTAATCTTCTAACCATTGCCAACTCTCTACCTAACCCCCATAGAGAGTACTCTTCTTATTTTAACAAGCCCATTCCATATGATAGAGCCTGTAGGAAAAGAAATATTGTGAATGAACTTGTAGGTTTCATTATCACCAAAGTATTTATCTCTCAAAATATTGACCCAATCTTTATCCTCCTTCATGATACCCCATCCAACTTTAGACATAAGGGCTTGTTAAATTCTCTCAGTTTTATGAAGCCTAATCCTCCCTTATCTTTAGTCGAGCAAACAATATCCCAACTGATAAGGGCTGGTCTCTTTCTCTCTTCAACACCAATCCATAAAATTTTTTTCTAAATTTGTTCAATTTTCTCTACTATGAACGCTGGGATTTTGAATAGAGAGAGGTAGTAAACTGTGATATTTTGAAGAGAAGATTTTAGAAGTTGGTACTTTCCAACTTGACTGAACAGTTTGCCTTTCCACCCATCTAACTTCTTTTGGACTCTTTCCACAATTCTATACCAATAGGCATTAGGAAGTTTTTTGGTGGCTAAAAAGAGGCCTAGGTAGGTATCAAGGATGGAAGCCTTGAAACAACCCAAAATTTTGACAATTTTATCTTGTAAGATTTTCATAGTGTTAAAGAAGTAGAGTTTTCTTTTATCATAATTGATATGTTGCCCTGATACTTTTGCATAATGATTTAGCAAATTTTTCCATTCCTTAGCTTCTCTAATTGAAGAAGTTCCAAATAAAATGGTATCATCAACAAACTATTGGTGCAAAGAAGAGGGACTAGAAGAAGCAGGTTTAATACCTTTCAGTTTCTTTTCCCTCACCAATCTAGAGATATTCATGCCAAGAACTTCTGCCACAATGACAAAGAGGTAAAGAGAGAGAGAGTCTGCTTGTCTCGAACCCCTGCCACTATAAAACAAACGTCTAGGGGAGCCATTTACCATAACCGAATACCTAGGAGATGTAACACTTTCTTTATCAACTAAAGAAATTTTCCTTGAAAACCAAACTTTTTGAGGACATTTAGCAGAAAGGACTAGGAAACCCTATAATGAGATTTTGAAATATCCAGCTTTAGGACCATCCCTTCCTTTTTACCATGATCCATTGAATGCAAGATCTCATGAGTAGTGATAACTACATCCAAAATTTGTCTTCCAGGGACAAAACCTTTCTGATTCTAAGAAATAATTTGTTGTAATAGGGGTTTGATTCTGTTAACTAAAAGTTTGGGAAAAATTTTGTAAATAGTGTTGCAAAAACTAATAGGCCTAAAGTCACTAAAAGATATAGCCTCCCCTTTCTTAGGCTTAAGAAAAATGAAGGTAGAGTTGAATTCCTTTAAGAGCCTTCCAGATTTAAAGAAATGTCTCCCAACTGCAATTACATCTTTACCAACAATATCCCAGAATTTTTGATAGAAGAATGGGGGGAAGCCATCAACACCAAGAGCTTTAAAAGCACCAAAAGAGAAAACAACACTTTTTATCTCTTCATCAGTAATAGTTCTACCTAGAGATTCATTCTCAACATTAGAAATAACACGAGGGATAACATCTAACAGGTCATGTGTACCTTCTTCTTCATCCTCATTATATTGTAAAAGCTTATTGAAGACATTTGAGGCAACAACCCCAATCTGATCATCCTCAGTCACCACATTACCATTTTCTTCCTAGATTTTGTTGATAATATTTCAGCATCTATGTTTTAAAGTGGATTGATGAAAAAACTTAGTATTTTTGTCCCCTTTTGTCAACCATTGTATTCTTGACTTTTGTTTCCAAAAAGTTTCTTCCCTCAAATGGAGTTTATGCCACTCATCTCTAACTATTTTCTCTTTCTTACATATCTCCACATCATTAATACCTACTGCCATCTTATCCTGCAACTCTTTTAGATTTGAGGATATGAGCTCCTTTTGTTTGAATATATCTCCAAAAGAATACTTATTCCAACCGTTGACATTTTTGTTTAACATTTTTTATTTTTGGAGCTAAACAAAACATAGCCGTACCTTTAATAGGTTTATTCCACCACTGTGCAACAAGATCTCTGAACGTTGGGTGTGAGGCCCACATAATCTCATACCTGAAATTGTAAGCCATCTTTTTCTTCTGAATATTCCAATTGATGACAATAGGATCATGATCTAATCCCACTATAGGGAGAGCTAGGTACTTTAATACATGAAGGATATTCCAAAAATTGGAGATAAGAACCCTATCAAGCTTAACTTGAATAAGATTACTACTCATTCTTCTATTTGACCAAGTAAAATGAGCTCCCTCAATATCCATATCCATAATTCTGATGGAAGAGAGGAAACTAGCCAAATCCCCCATGATATCAGAACAATCTTCTAAACCCCCCAGCTTCTCAGAGGGATAAAAAGGGGTATTAAAATCCCCTGCTAACATCTAGTGAGAGTTAGGAACAATAGATAGAGTAGAATTGATAGAGTTCCAGAGACTTTTCCTTTCTAGTCTAGTATTAGGGGCATAAACATTTATCAAATACCATTTCTCATCTCCTTTTTGAGTTCTAAATTGAATGAAAATAAAGCTCTTATGGATAGTGTTGACACTCATTTTGACCAGGGGTTGATTTATCATGATCAGGAGGTTTCTTCATTTGAAGCCTTTATCTTCCTGCCCAATTTTTCTAAGTGTTGGACCTCCTCAGCATTTTTCAACTGCATCATCATATTTTCCTGAGGAGGAGGTCATCATCATCATCTTGTCTTCGATGATGATCTGCATCATCATGTTCCTCGTCGACTTGTTTTTCAGCGTCATCATCATATTTCAACTGTCGGGTGATGTTTGGTTTTTATCATGATGATGCTGCCGAGCTACAGTGCGCCCTGATCTGCTTGCGAGGGTGATGTTTCAAAGTCTCCGGTGATCTTCCATTTATCACCTTGCGCGAGCATGATGATGATGTTGCTTATTCTTTGAATTGCTCGACCTAACTTGTTTTTTCCTAAGGGTCGTGTTCATCATCATCATATTTCCAGTTATCATCCTGCTGCTTGTGGAGGTCATCATATTTTCTGCCTTCATGATATTTCGCCGGAGTGATATTTTTATCATCGGGTGATCTTGGTTAACATCATCCTGATGATGTTGTTGAAGAGTTGTAATTGCGACCCGATATTCACTAGGGTCATCATATTTTGGAACGTCAGGATGATCTTAGTCAATATCATCCTGATGATGTTGTATCACTTCTTGTTCTTTGTTTCTCATCCTGATGATGCTGACGTCATCCGTATATCAGGGTGATATTTTTCTTTCTGCCTATCTGCATCATGATATTCGCGAAGGAGGGGGTGATATTTTCATATCACTCGGATATATGTTTGTTTGTTCGAACATCATGATGATGTTGATATCAAGGAGATATCCGCCTGCTGGTTTCGCGTGCTATCTATTGAGGGTGATCTTTTCAAGCAGCATCATCATATTCAGTTTTCGCCCCGATCTTACAGAGGAGCTACAGTGCAACCTGATATTTGAATATCAGGAGGATATTTCCAAATATCCGGTTGTCTTCCGAATATCATGATGATGTGAATATGATGATGACGTCATCAAGGTCCGCGGGGGTCATATTTCTAACACTGATCATCTTGAAGAGACCTCCTGATATTTACAAACATGATGATGACGTCATCCGGATGTGAGGAGGTGCGCAGTAGGCAGATATGATGATGACGTCAGCAGGATATGATGATGATGTCATCAGGATGTTCATCGGCCAGACTTTTGTTATAAGCTCAGCAGGAGGATGTTCCTCCGAAGGATCAGGTTGTGCCGATTATCATGAAGGTTATATTTCAAATATCATGATGACGTCAGGGTGATATTTCGAACAACAGGATATCATGCTGCTGGAGGATGATGATGATGAAGTCTATACTAGTGTCGTCGGGAGCAAAAGTACCGACATGATATATGCTCATGACCTAGTATATAAAGTGCAAAGGAGGTTGCTGCGGGGTGCATGTGGGATAATGTGATCCTGCATATTCGAAATATCATGATGATGAGTCTTGGCGGGAAAAGCTTGCGATGGTCTGTTTGATGTTCTTCCCGAGGCCGTGGGTTGGTGCGCCATTAATGGCGAAGGTTGCAGAGGTATGGGCGATGGCGTGGGTCGATCTTGTACCCGACTGAAGGTGTCAATCAGCGGATGATGGCGCAGGGCTCGAGAAATCTTCTTGTCTCCTCCCCTACCTGCTGCATTCAAGTTTGGGCGCCAATCTGGTTGTGTTTGAGCGCCATTTTCATGATACTGTGTATCTGGCGAAATTTTGGTCAACAATGTAATTAATTGCTGAGCATCTACCTGGCTGTTATAAGCAGGTTGTGTTGTTCATTTGTGGTTGTTGAAAGTTGATGATTTTGGCTCTGTAATGCATAACAAGCTGATCTGGTTGCTCTGTACAGCTTACCTGTGAGTTTATGTATCTCTTGTTGTTTGTTTTTGGCATGAACCCACTGATTTCATGATTGAACTTATATGAGAAATGTTGTTTGGCATGTGTTGTGTTAATTCTGTCTCCAGTATTGCATGTATTCTTCTTCTGAATCTGGATGTTTAGTAATGTTTAGGTTCTAGAGCATAGAATTCCTATGTTGACTGTCTGATCTTTTAACTTCTACTCAAGGGGTAGATTAAACTGTTTTCAGGTTGAACATTGGGAGGGATATACTGCAGTAGGGATACCATAAGTAGAGATAACCTAACACTTTGTATTGGGAGATGCCTGTAAGGCAGGTATCACATATATCCCCTTGAAATCCAGTTTTAGTTGTTTATGCTGATCATTCACAGGTGTATGTCTATTGACTCCAGGCCCTGGATAGGCACCAATCATGCTTTGCTTTGTGTTATAACCATATCCAGCTTTGCATCCACACTTAAACTCCAAAGCAAAATCTAAAACCAACATTAGGACATTAGAGTTAGTTTAGGATCCTCAGTCCTCTGTCTACAACTGCAAATAGGCCCAAAGCTAGCCCCTTTGCCCTTATCTTTCAGTTTTGGTCTACATACAGGAGGATTCATCTGCTTTCTGTCAACATCCCAGCCTTGCATGCATATCCTTATGGATGTTGAATAGGGAATACCCCCCTAGGTCTTGCAGAGCCTGAAGAAGAAGAGGAGATAAAATATAGAGTCTATCTCCTACACTGTTGACCCCCTGGCCCAGAGCTCCTGTTGATCACTGATGGCTACCTTGTAGGGATATCTGGGAATAAGCATCCAGTCTGGGAAAAAAGTCAACAGAAATTGGCGACTCTACTGGGGACTGAAAAGTAAAAGTGCTATCTAATCATCTCCAGTGATATATATGTGACCCATCTGAGTCAGCAATAGTAATCTACTCTGCTGGGGAACCTTGTGAAAGAACCCTGGTTTTCAGAAGAAAACAATTCCTAGAAATAGGTGGCGACTCCGAAGTAATCTCCCAACCGGTCAAAGTAAATTTATATGCAGGGGAGAAGATCCCAACAAAATCCTCTATTTGAAGAGTTACCATTAACAAAAAGAATGATGTATAGAAGAAAGGGAACTGTCTCAGCTAGTCATGAGAGCTCCCCCAGAAAAAGTGATGATGTACAAGATAACCCTAGGCCATCAGGACAGCATGCCCCTTATTTTTCAAGTGCAGAAGCTGATATCCAAGGTGCATATGAGAGGCAACAGGGTGGTAGTATCAGAATGAGGTCAGAGGTGTTCCAAGAACGCCCTTTTCTAGACCCAAGTGAAAGGTTTGAAGAGGCAGAGTCTCTGAGGGATGATGAGGATGATGACCACAATGGTATGAGACCATCTACCTCCAGACCTAAGGATGAACAATTGGCAGAAGAAATCAAAAGCCTAAGAGCAGAACTAGAATACCTACAAGCCATGAAAATCAAAGATGATATACAGCAGAAAGTGCAAGCTTTGAGAACTGCCCAGAATAATTCAGTTCCTACTCTAGAAAATGCAAATATGCAAAGACATCAGCAAAGATATGAAATGCAACATCAGCATCATGATGACAGACAATATGTGAATGATGCTAGGATACCACTAAACAATGCAGGAAACCAAAATGCAAATAGAAATGTTAATGTTAATCAGCCAAACAGACAGCCTATGCAGCTAGATAGATTCAGGCAGCTGGTGTTTGATGGTATTCCTGGGTATCCTAACCCTATTGATAAGCATCTGAGGCTGCAAGTGCCTAAGTTTTCAGGAAACAATATAGTGTCAGGAGAAGATCATCTAAAGGCCTTCCAAAATGTCATGGACAATTTTGAGGTTGAGCATGAGGATGTTTTCATGAAGTCATTCATGCAATCCTTAATAGATGAGGCAAGAGAATGGTACAGGAATCTGCCTGACCGGAGCATATCATCATGGGATGATTTTAAGAGGATGTTCAAGGAGCAATATGGTGATAAAACTGACCCTAGCTTCTTTGTAAATGAGTTCACCAGCATCACCAAAGGGTCAAATGAACAGGTTGCAGACTTTAATGCAAGATTTACTAAAGTGTTGAACAAATTGCCACATCATATGAGGCCAAATGAACCAATGTGCATAATTTTGTACATCAATGCCTTTGATGCAAAGACTGCATATGGACTGAGAGATAAAGGTCCTGCCACTCTCAGGGATGCTTTCAGGATTGCAGTAAATATTGAAAACAATAGGAAAGCATCAGGCAAGACAAATAGAAGGGATGATGTAAAAATTCTGCAGAATCCAAATAAGCCTCAGAACACTCAAGGTAGTACATCTGCTCCTGAAGATAAGATAGACAAACTGGCAAATGTTGTTAAGGACCTGAGCTATAGATTAGCTAGAAGTGAAAAAGGGATGGGTCCTGATAGGCAAGTCTATCAAAGGCAGGAAAAGAGGCCATCATTACATGATATGCCTTATAACACCAATTGGCATGATGGTAAGCCTGTATATCCACGTAACAACACAAGTCAGAGAGCTCAACATGCCAAGGAAACTCCTGATCCCCTGAAGAAAACTATAAATATTGCTGATGATGCTCCGTGGTGTATAATCTGTCAGATGCCACATTCACAGTCACAGTGCATGATTGCCCAATCTTTGTATGATAATGCTACATCTTGTAATGAGTGCAATGAGCCACATCATGTGCAGGATGATGATGTTAACATGATGTCCATAGGTAATGGATATACTCTTTATGATGCTGATGACAATACAGATGATCAGGTTCAGGCCTGCCAACAGTCCCCATATGATGAAGATCATGAGGATAATTATGTGTATGCTTAGAACTCACACAATTTTCTGAGTAGCTTACACCGACCTTCTGATGAGGAAATCAGAGCCTTCACAGCTGCAGCAGTTGCTCAGGTCAAGAGCAACTACAATCTCAGAGGTAAAAATCAGGTTGGCAGCCCACATCAGCCAGAAGATATTTCTGCAGGTCAGCAAATGCATGGTCATAAAGGAACTGAACCACAAAAAAGGCAGTGGGTAAATAACAAGCAGAACTTTAGATACAGAACAGGTCATGATTTTCAAGGACCAGAAAACAAAACCCCTCAGGCTGAAGATCAAAGTAGAGGTTCCCAAGACAGGAATGATGATCAGGGAACTATGAGAATGAAAGCTAAGTCAGCTCAGGATAAAAGCAAGATTGTGGAGCAAGCTACAACTGCTGTACAAAACTGTGCTCCATTTGATATAGCCCAGATCCTCACTCAGGTAAAGGTCTCTATTCCACTTATGGAACTCATGAAAGTGGAAGAGATCAAGAATAGAACAATATCCCTAATCTCAGGGGTACCTTTTCAAGTTAAGCAAAATGATCAGACCCAGGGTGAGAAACAGGTCATGTGTAATGAAGAAGATGAGACTCCTGAAGTCTATTTAGGAATGACCATGACAAAGTGTCCTTCACAGGTGGAACCATTTTATGTTTCCCTGGTTATAAATGGTAAAATAATTAGAAATTGTATGCTTGACTCTGGAGCATCCACAAATGTCATGCCTTTGGCTATCATGCAGCAAACTGGATTAAAAATTGACAAGGCATGTGGGAAGTGTTATGCTATGGATGCCAGAGAGGTACCAGTTATTGGAATCATGAAGGATGTAGATTTCAGACTGGCAGCATTTCCTGAAAAGAAATATAAGATGAATATAACAGTGGTTGACATCAAGCCACAGTATGGTATGTTGCTGTCAAGAAGATGGGCAGCACTAATAGGTGGAAGTATGCAGCTGGACCTGTCATATGCCATGATTCCAATGAATGGCAGGGATGTCAAGTTAATCAGAGAGCAGAGATCATCAGAGACAGTGGAAGACCAAGAAGCAAATGAACAGGTATGCTTTGTGGACACTGACTGTGATAACTTCAGGGTTGTCTCAGATGATGCAGAAGACAAAAAGAAAAATGCCTGTGTTGGAGAGCTAGATCAGCAAGGATTATGGACCATGTTTTTTGATGGAGCTTGTGCAAAAGAAGGCTCTGGAGCTGGAGTTGTTTTCCTGTCTCCAACTGGTAGGCTCCTCAAATCCTCTTTCTTGCTGAGGTTTGATTGCACAAATAATATTGCAGAATATGAGGCTTTACTTTTAGGCCTGAATATTGCTCTCAAACATGGAATTAAAATGTTAAGAGTATTTGGAGACTCTGAGCTGATTGTATCCCAAATCAGAAATAAGTATGCTGCAAAGAATAAAAGACTGAAGCAATACAAGCATGCTATTTGGGATACTATTGAGTTATTTGATGCATTTTCAATTGGCTGGGTAGAAAGGTCAAAAAATGTTATGGCTGATTTCTTAGCCAATATTGCAATAAGGCCAGATGACATCACTCTGTCAGGTGTCACAGATGTAGAAGTTAAAATTAGGCCTGCCATACCAGAAAACATATGCAGTTGGCAAGTTTTTAATGATGATAGAGATTTGCTAAAATTTTTGCACTGCATAGATGAGTATGAGAACCAACAGATTGATTTCCAAGCTTTTGTAGAAACTGTAGATGGAAAAGAGACTCTTGTAGGGAAGGAGATCATCCAGTTGAAGACTAACAAGATCCCTAGAGGGTTAGTGGCTTTGGAAAGAGCCTTTGACAGTAGAGACAAAATGGTCACAAGGACATCCCCCACAAATAAGGAGGATTTAGAAGAAATAAATTTGGGGACATCTCAGGCCCCTCAGAAGGTATATATTGGCAAACAACTCAAACCACACATAAGAAGTATGCTGATTGCATTGCTAAAAAGGTATAAACATGTTTTTGCTTGGTCATATGAGGACCTAAAAGCTTATAGAGAAGACTTATTCCAGCATGAGATCCCACTGAAGCCTGAAGCTAAGCCATTTAGACAGAGGCAAAGGCCTATAAATCCTACCTTAGCTCCCAAGATGCAGGAAGAACTCAAAAGGCTCAGGGATGCTGGAATAATTGTGCCCATCAGACACTCAACTTGGGTATCTAATCTTGTCCCAGTCAGGAAAAAGAATGGTGATATTAGGCTTTGTGTGGATTTTAGGAACTTGAATGTATCCTCTTTGAAGGATAATTATCCATTGCCTAATATGGAAGCTATGTTGCAGAGGGTGACTGGTTGTGAACTCCTATCCATGATGGATGGATTTTCAGGATATAATCAGGTAAAGGTAAAAGAATCAGAACAGTATAAGACTGCCTTTACCACTCCATGGGGAACACATGTGTACGTTAGAATGCCATTTGGACTAACAAATGCAGGTGCTACATTTCAAAGAGCAATGGATGTTGCTTTTGCAGGGCTGATTGATTCAATCCTGGCAGTATATCAGGATGACCTGACTGCCTACTCAAAGAAAGAGGAACAGCATTGCATGCATCTGGAGCAAATCTTCATAAGAGCATTAGAATATGGTATTTCTTTAAACCCAAAGAAGTGTGCCTTTGGAGTAGTTGAAGAAAAACTTCTAGGACATATTGTTTCCAAGGATGGAGTCAGGATAGATCCAGACAGAGTGGCAGCCATAGACAGGATCCAAATGCCAAAAACTGTGAAAGGAGTTCAGTCCTTCTTTGGACAGGTAAACTTTGTCAGAAGATTTGTTCCCAACTTTGTAGAGATCACAAGGAACATTTCCAAGATGATGAAGAAGGATGCAACTGTCAACTGGGAAAGGGAAGCAACAGAATCATTTCAGAATATCAAGGAGGCAATAAAGATGGCCCCTGTTCTTAAATCTCCTGATTTTTCTAGGCCATTCCAGGTGTTCTCATTTGCTTCCTTTCATACTGTAGCTGCATGTTTGTTACAGAAAAATGAAGATGGTTTTGAACAGCCCATTGCCTTCTTCAGTATGTCCCTGCAGGCCTCTGAATTGAAGTATGATATTATGGAAAAGCAGGCATATGCACTTGTTAGAGCCATTAAAAGTTTCAGACCATACTTGGTAGGGTCACATATAATTGCATATGTACCTCATGCTGCAGTCAAAGACATATTCACTCAGCAGGAGGTGACTGGAAGAAGGTGCAGATGGATAAACAAACTGCAGGAATTCAACATAGACATACAAGTTACTAAATTGATAAGAGGACAAGGACTAGCCAAGATGATGGCACAGTCAAACTTGGAAGCATGCCAAGTTAATGCAGTCCAAGATGAGAATGTAAGTGTATCAGGATCTGAATGGTATAAGGATATTGTCTATTATTTGCAAAATCTGAATTGTCCCTCCCATTTCAGTGACAATCAAAAGAGGACTCTGAAGCTACATGCAATCAGGTATGTTATTGTTCAAGGTGAGCTGTACTGGAAAAATCCTGATGGTGTGCTGCTGAGATGTGTGGATAAGAACATGGCTAACAATATTTTGATTGACATGCATAAAGGATTGTGTGGTGGCCATTATACTGCCCAAACAACAGCTCATAAAATTCTCAGGGCAGGATATTGGTGGCCCACTCTCTTTTCAGATGCACAGAGGTTAGTAAGAAAATGTGACCCTTGCCAGAGATTCTCAGGAAAGCTGAAATATCATGGTGCTTTACCCCTCAGAACTGCACCTGTGGATGCTCCATTCCAGCAATGGGGAATTGATTTTATAGGGGAAATTGCAGACAAATCAAGTGGGGGACACAGTTGGATTTTGGTGGCAACTGACTACTTTACCAAATGGATTGAGGCCATTCCAACTAAAAGAGCTACAAGTAAGGTGGTGACAGACTTCATACTAGAGAACATCATCATCAGGTTTGGAGTACCATCTAAAATAATCACTGATAATGCTATGTGCTTCAGATCAGGTGAGTTTGTTGATTTTTGCAACAGGTATGGGATAAGCCTGTCATATACATCACCATATCACCCACAAGGAAATGGTCAAGCAGAATCAAGCAATAGGAGCATCATGAAAATTGTCAAGAGGATACTGGACAAGAACAAGAGGGCTTGGGATTCAAAGTTGAATTTAGCAGTATGGGCTGACAGAGTGACTGTGAAAAGGGCTATTGGGAAGTCACCTTTTGAGCTGGTATATGGTACATCAGCTAGACTGCCCATAAACAATCTCCTACCAGTTTACAGGTTCATTCAGGAAAATGATGAGGACATTGAAGACCCCATGACAGAAAGGGTGAATCAGCTGGTTGCATTGGATGAAGACAGGAGGAGAGCCCACCAGATCAATCTCAAAAGACAACAGGATGTGAAATATCAGTTTGACAGGAGAGCTACAAAAAGGAAGTTTCAAGTTAATGATCTGGTGCTTATTTGGAATGCTAAAGATCAGGAAAAGGGTAAACATGGCAAATTTCAGCCCTTATGGATGGGCCCATATCAGGTTTGCAATACTCATGGGGAGGATTCTTATTTCCTCCAGGCCCTAGATGGTGAAATTCTGGAATTGCCTGTGCATGGCCAATTCCTTAAGTTCTATTTTACATGAATATCTGGTTGCTGTGCACATTTGTAAAATATGTATGTAGTGTGAATGCCTTGTACAGCTCACATTTTTTGGCTTTTTGTCAGGTCTGCCCGGAGATCTGGTTCTCGCTGCAGGTTTTCACCTGCACGTCCCCATTCGGAGCCACTGTTGACACTCATTTTGACCAGGGGTTGATTTATCATGATCAGGAGGTTTCTTCATTTGAAGCCTTTATCTTCCTGCCCAATTTTTCTAAGTGTTGGACCTCCTCAGCATTTTTCAACTGCATCATCATATTTTCCTGAGGAGGAGGTCATCATCATCATCTTGTCTTCGATGATGATCTGCATCATCATGTTCCTCGTCGACTTGTTTTTCAGCGTCATCATCATATTTCAACTGTCGGGTGATGTTTGGTTTTTATCATGATGATGCTGCTTGCGAGGGTGATGTTTCAAAGTCTCCGGTGATCTTCCATTTATCACCTTGCGCGAGCATGATGATGATGTTGCTTATTCTTTGAATTGCTCGACCTAACTTGTTTTTTCCTAAGGGTCGTGTTCATCATCATCATATTTCCAGTTATCATCCTGCTGCTTGTGGAGGTCATCATATTTTCTGCCTTCATGATATTTCGCCGGGGTGATATTTTTATCATCGGGTGATCTTGGTTAACATCATCCTGATGATGTTGTTGAAGAGTTGTAATTGCGACCCGATATTCACTAGGGTCATCATATTTTGGAACGTCAGGATGATCTTAGTCAATATCATCCTGATGATGTTGTATCACTTCTTGTTCTTTGTTTCTCATCCTGATGATGCTGACGTCATCCGTATATCAGGGTGATATTTTTCTTTCTGCCTATCTGCATCATGATATTCGCGAAGGAGGGGGTGATATTTTCATATCACTCGGATATATGTTTGTTTGTTCGAACATCATGATGATGTTGATATCAAGGAGATATCCGCCTGCTGGTTTCGCGTGCTATCTATTGAGGGTGATCTTTTCAAGCAGCATCATCATATTCAGTTTTCGCCCCGATCTTACAGAGGAGCTACAGTGCAACCTGATATTTGAATATCAGGAGGATATTTCCAAATATCCGGTTGTCTTCTGAATATCATGATGATGTGAATATGATGATGACGTCATCAAGGTCTGCGGGGGTCATATTTCTAACACTGATCATCTTGAAGAGACCTCCTGATATTTACAAACATGATGATGACGTCATCCGGATGTGAGGAGGTGCGCAGTAGGCAGATATGATGATGACGTCAGCAGGATATGATGATGACGTCATCAGGATGTTCATCGGCCAGACTTTTGTTATAAGCTCAGCAGGAGGATGTTCCTCCGAAGGATCAGGTTGTGCCGATTATCATGAAGGTTATATTTCAAATATCATGATGACGTCAGGGTGATATTTCGAACAACAGGATATCATGCTGCTGGAGGATGATGATGATGAAGTCTATACTAGTGTCGTCGGGAGCAAAAGTACCGACATGATATATGCTCATGACCTAGTATATAAAGTGCAAAGGAGGTTGCTGCGGGGTGCATGTGGGATAATGTGATCCTGCATATTCGAAATATCATGATGATGAGTCTCGGCGGGAAAAGCTTGCGATGGTCTGTTTGATGTTCTTCCCGAGGCCGCGGGTTGGTGCGCCATTAATGGCGAAGGTTGCAGAGGTATGGGCGATGGCGTGGGTCGATCTTGTACCCGACTGAAGGTGTCAATCAGCGGATGATGGCGCAGGGCTCGAGAAATCTTCTTGTCTCCTCCCCTACCTGCTGCATTCAAGTTTGGGCGCCAATCTGGTTGTGTTTGAGCGCCATTTTCATGATACTGTGTATCTGGCGAAATTTTGGTCAACAATGTAATTAATTGCTGAGCATCTACCTGGCTGTTATAAGCAGGTTGTGTTGTTCATTTGTGGTTGTTGAAAGTTGATGATTTTGGCTCTGTAATGCATAACAAGCTGATCTGGTTGCTCTGTACAGCTTACCTGTGAGTTTATGTATCTCTTGTTGTTTGTTTTTGGCATGAACCCACTGATTTCATGATTGAACTTATATGAGAAATGCTGTTTGGCATGTGTTGTGTTAATTCTGTCTCCAGTATTGCATGTATTCTTCTTCTGAATCTGGATGTTTAGTAATGTTTAGGTTCTAGAGCATAGAATTCCTATGTTGACTGTCTGATCTTTTAACTTCTACTCAAGGGGTAGATTAAACTGTTTTCAGGTTGAACATTGGGAGGGATATACTGCAGTAGGGATACCATAAGTAGAGATAACCTAACACTTTGTATTGGGAGATGCCTGTAAGGCAGGTATCACATATATCCCCTTGAAATCCAGTTTTAGTTGTTTATGCTGATCATTCACAGGTGTATGTCTATTGACTCCAGGCCCTGGATAGGCACCAATCATGCTTTGCTTTGTGTTATAACCATATCCAGCTTTGCATCCACACTTAAACTCCAAAGCAAAATCTAAAACCAACATTAGGACATTAGAGTTAGTTTAGGATCCTCAGTCCTCTGTCTACAACTGCAAATAGGCCCAAAGCTAGCCCCTTTGCCCTTATCTTTCAGTTTTGGTCTACATACAGGAGGATTCATCTGCTTTCTGTCAACATCCCAGCCTTGCATGCATATCCTTATGGATGTTGAATAGGGAATACCCCCCTAGGTCTTGCAGAGCCTGAAGAAGAAGAGGAGATAAAATATAGAGTCTATCTCCTACACTGTTGACCCCCTGGCCCAGAGCTCCTGTTGATCACTGATGGCTACCTTGTAGGGATATCTGGGAATAAGCATCCAGTCTGGGAAAAAAGTCAACAGATAGTCAAAGCCATTCCTTCCACAATAGATGGATTCCAAATAATATCAAGACCACCAGAAGCCCCTTGAGAGGTACTTATTCTAAATTCAACACCAGGCCAAATATGTTTTATGGAATCAAAAAAATTAGCTTCATTCATTTTGGTTTCTTGAAGCAAAAGAATATCAATTTTATGGTTCAAGATGCAACTTTTAACTAAATTTTTTTGTGAGGACTATTAAGTCCCCAAATGTTCTAGGAAATGATCTTCATAACAATCTTAATCAGTACCCAACAAACAAAAGATCCTAAAATCTAAAACATGATCCCTAAACCTGGGTTATTTCTTTGATTTTATGGCCACTGAGAGGTTCTCCAGTATTGATTGTCTACCAAGAGCAACCTCTTTGGCTACCTCTCTAGATCTGGTCTCTCTTTGGGTAGGTCTCCCTTGTTTATTATCATTATCCACATCAGCTTCCTTCATTGAATTCTTCTTTCTACCTTTGGCTACAGGAGTCCATTCTTCATCCATAATCTCCTGAACTGATTCAAGAATGTTCTTAATAATCTCATCCTTTCCTATAGAAAAACTTTAGAGTGGACCTCCATATTTATTTCCCCTACCTCTATTAGGGGCTGGATAACCCCGTCTATCTTACATTCTATTGCATGATATTGAATATTAGTTGAAACAGACAAGAGTTGATGGGAAATCTTAAGAGATTCACCAGCATCCTTTTGAGGTTAATCTTCTAAAATGCAGGCATCATTTTGAGTTTGATCTTTTGACATGCAAGCCTTTATAGGTTGAACTTTTGAGATGATGTTTTGTGGTTGTGTTTGCTTTGCGATGAGATCCTCAGTCTATTTCATAGCTTCAAGATCTTCATAAACTTTCATAGAATAATCTAGATTTTCACCTTTAGAAGGCATCCTTTCTTTATCTTTAGGTTCAACTCTCTTAACAATTGTTTTTTTATATTTATCTATGAAATGCCCAAAAAACCCATAATTCTGGCAAAATGGCCCAGAGTTATCATACTCAATAGGTTGTACCCATTTCCCATATCTGGAATTAAGAGTTATTTTGGTAGGTAGAATTGCATGCATAGCAACATTAACACAAACCTAAGAAAAAAGTAATTTGGATTTTTGGGTAGTTACCTTATCAATAGCCAAGAACTAGCTAAAAGAGTTGACATTGCTTTGAAGAATCCTTGGAGTACAGAATTCCAAAGGTAGATTAGGGAGCCTAATCCAAGCTGGTGCAACTGCACACAAATTTATAGTTGGATCAAATCTAAGTTTCTATTTACATAGGGCCAGATTATTATGTTATGATTTATTAAAGAACCAGGGTCCCTTAGTGATAACTGCAATCAGATCCTCCAGACAAAAGTAAAAAAGAAACAAGCCTCCCACCATAGCACAAGTTGCAACCGAACCTTTAATGTTCCAATTATCTTTGACCCATTTATGCACAACATCTACATTTGGTCTGTAAGCAAAAAATGACCCACCAACGTATTTTGCATGCCTAAAATAGCTTCATCCAACATAAAATCTAGCAGATTTAGAGTAATCCCATCCTTAGATTTTTCCACTAAAATGGAGTTCAATTCTCTAATCTTAATATTGGGGGAACCCAAGACTTTGTTAGCCCAAGATGTCATTTCTTTGCCATTTTTTGACTCAAAAAGAGACAAAACCACACCACGTGATAGATCCGAATCTATCCCATCAAAAGTCAACTTTTTTATAAGACCAAAGTGCATTTTTTCCACTTGTAAGACAAAGCTTTCTTGAGGGAAAGTTGTGGCATTGATTATACTGCAATTTACCTTGCCATTATTAAGTATATTAGCTTTCTTGATTTGATAGTAAATCAGTTTGACATACCTAACTAGTTTAAACTTTATTTTCTCTAGTTGCAAAAACTAGTAGTATACCCTAAGACACTCCTTTATCAATTAGGAGACTTGACAATTAGGTAAACTCCTCTTTTCAAGTTTGATCATTGAGCAATTTTCCATAAAAAATTAGTTTTAGATAATGAAATTTGTAGCATTTTTGTGTTCATGTCCATTCTTATGGTGACATTAAGGGTGAGCATGACACTTCCTCATTGGCCAACTAGTTGGCTGTCCTATTGGCTTCCACTTGCCCAAAACAATCCTAATCATCTCAAAATCTCACAAAATCAACATGAAGTCTTCTCTAGTTCATTTCCAAGACATTCATACTTAGAAAATTCACATTTATTATGTATAAGTGCCTCATTTCTTTAGTTTATGTAAAAATGTAGTACTTTAAACTTTACATAGTTTTGTACGTCTAATCTACAAGTACAAGCCCACAAAGATTAGAAATCCTCTATCACAAAGTCCTCCATCAACCCTTTTGATCACATGTCCAGATCCATCTAAAATAAAGTGAAACCAATCCATCATTTCATGTTTACATTTCCCTTAAGTATTCATCAACATGTTTTCTACTGATAAACTATCCTCTATTCATTGTTGATAGGTAAAAAGTTGATAGATTGATCAAACCACATATTAGAGTAAAACCCAAAAATGTTAGGAAAAAATAGTACACTAGTGCAAGGTCACCCTATGGCTGCAAGAACTCCTTAATGGCAACCCACCTAGCCACCACATACCTAAATCAACTCAAAATTCACCAAGAGAAGCAGAATCCAATTTGCAGCACTTTCTAGAACTAGCCTAAATCAGTCCAGATGCATCTAGACCCTTTAATTTTCTATTTTTCATCACATAGCTTAGCATTTCAATGTTCAAATCTTGATTTTAAATACATTATTCAATTTATTCATCATTTTATCACACCTAGCCTGTCCTAGCTCATTTTAAATAGTCATAAAATTAGAGTTTGGCTAGTGGAGATGACCTTAGGTTTCACATAATTGCATTGTATCAATGATCCCTTGACATAAGATTGGTTTGTATTACACTTCATCTCGGATGGTTAGAGTGTAAGAGTTGGCTATGAAGGTAGCCACCTAAGATCTAGGACTTAATGAAAGCACAAGAGAGATCAAATGAGAGAATAATTCTATTCTATTAATGAATGCAAAAAGATTGTTGTTACAATGTACATGATATGCCTTGCTTATAAAGACAAGGATGAGATGTAGGATGTTGTAGTCATGTGACAAGTGTCATAATCCTATGACATGAGTCAACTAGAAGATAAAATGCCAACTATAGACAATTATCAACATCTAGAAACAATTAGAAACAACTAGAATGCTTCCTAAGTCAACTTAACATGTGAGCATGTGTGAATAACACTAACTAATGATTAGTTAGATAATGTGCCTAGTTCACACTACAAGGGGTAAAACAGATAGGTAATAATCACGTTCAAACCAAAACCCCCCTTAAGTGCAACTTAGGGAGAAGTAGACAAATACAAATGATGCAATGATGGATGAAGATGATGGGTTCCGTCTACTAGGCCATGTTAGGTACCCATGTACAAATAATTCTCTCACAAATGAAGAAAAGGAGAAAAGCCTGTAGGAAGAAACCCCTCTCCAAAAGAGAGAAAAAAATGAAAGTGAAAGAAGTGATAGTAGGAGGACTCAAAATGACCCCCAAGGACTATTTCTATCACATATACAATCAAATAGCCCCCCATAGGAGAGAAAGAGTGAGGCTATAGGTCCCCCCTACAAAGAAGTAGCTCATGTGCCATGGAATGATTGAACAATCCATTGCCTACAAACAACATTTCTCCCCTTGAGAAGAAACAAATCCAATGGTTGATGTAGAAGCAACTCCCAAAACATGGATGAAAAGGGAATCCAGATCAATATGTGTGCCTCAAATGTCCTCATGCTAGAAAATGATATCTTCTCCAAATCAAGAATGTTAGGCCCAATCAAGGGAGTAGAACTAGGAGAGGAAGGATAGTGAATTGCATTTGAAAACACTGAAGATGTGATGATATCATGATCATCAAAGAGGAGAGATAACCCTTCAAATGTTTCCTCCAAATCATCAATGTGAGACTCGACAAACAAAGATGATATGTTTGCAAGAAAGGAATTTCAATGAGGTGGATTAGGAAGACTGATGTGATCTTGCGGTAAAGAATCACTAGAAGCTCTCAAAGAACAATCTATGAACTCTGATGTAGCAATAGGTAATGGTGGAGTAATGATCTCAATAGGAGGAGAAGAGATCTCAATGTGGAATTAAAAAATATGATATGAGAAATGAGGACACATCTCTTTCTCATATTGACTACTCCCACAATATCTGCACTTTGACCTATGTTGATGATAGAAGCCCATTGATGTCTCCATAAATGACTAGAGATCAAAACTCACAAGATTACCCCCAAAATTTTACTCAATCAAAGAGATCACCCCCAAAACAAATGATTTTGGGACTGTATAATCAGTCCAATTACAATTGCCACAAGACAAAACAACAAAGTGGTATTTGATTTTGGTACAATGCAAAAGCTAAAAATGGGATAAAATTGAAAGTACAATTTTGAGCAAGCTTGGATCAACCTGATTGTAGATTTGGAAAGTACTTGAAAAATCATGCACTTTCAAAAAAATTCACCAAAAAATATTACTATATGAGCCCGAACGAAACCTTTGAAGTTCTAAAAATAGGAACTACTCAAGTATAGTGATGAAAAACTACAATTGTTGGCAAATCTAGACATCAAAGCCAAAATTTGATTCCACCACTATGAAGCCTATGAAATTCTAGCCCAAATTTAAAAAATTCTCGAAAAAAGGAGCAAAAATAAGCAAGATATTGGCCTCTGAAGTTGAACTGCAAAAGTGAAAATGCAAATGGAGGGGGGCAGGATTGAGGGCCAAAGGTCGATGACATTAGTAGTTGGATTGCTAACATCAGCAAATTGTGCTGACAAAATATGCCAGGATTGTCTAGAATATGCCTTGTAGGTCACCAACTTTGTGCATCACGCTGACATCAGCAAACACAAAATGTTTTACCAGTATGCCAAAAACCTACCGAAATATTCTAACCACTGATAAAAATTGCTCAACCACCATGTTTTAGGCCAAAACCACCATTGACCTGAGAAAACTGCCACACAAAACTGCTTCAGGCAATAGTTGGTGGTTTGGCAGGTGATAAAGCTATTTTAAGGGAGAGTATTTCCTTGAGATGATGTTGGTTGTGTTGAAATGCACTAGCCGAAAGAATTTAATGCCATTGGGTGATGGTTTAGGGCCACCAAAGGGTGGTTTTAAGGAGATTTGTTGTCGTTGATTGGCAGTTTCATTTATTGTCGGTTAAGAGTTTTGCACCACCTGCGGATGGTCGTAAGGACCACCATTGGTCAGGAGTTTTGCATCACCTAGAGCAGTTGTAAGGACCACTGCCAAAGATTTTAAATGTTGTCAATAATTATTTGGAGCCACCGATAAGTTTGGCTGCTAGTGGTGGGGTATAAACACCCTAAGTAAATAGGGGCCCGCGCCACTGGCACTAAGGGCACTACATGGCACCCGTTGAGAGGGTCATGGTACATTGTCTGTAGGGTGACCTGCTATTGTAGGGTACTATCCTGTAAAACAAAAAATTAATCCATAGAGGAAAAATAATAACCATCGTATAATGAATTTGACTAGCAAATAAAGACTAGCAATTATTCTGATGATGCTAGCAAGTGATTCTACCTATGCAAGTGCTCAAATTCCCTATGATAGGGAATATTCTCTACAAAGATTTCACATGGCTGAGGGGGCAATTTCTTTTGCCTTTTGTTGCAACTACTCTGATTTGGTCGATTTGATAGTTGATCTATAGGTTTTTGGGTGTTCTAGACATAATGGTAGGGTCTAATTTTTGCCCAAACTGCTCCAAAATTGTAGCTACCTCTCGGATCAGGTAACCACTCCCTAAATTGAAAACCTTGCAGATTTGGCCTCCAATGTCTAATTTGGATGAAACAAAATGCGATTTTGACTATCTCGAACCTCTTGAACAAAATGGTGTGCTCCGATTTGCAGCAGCATGCTCCAAAATGAATTTGGAATACAAGGCCACAATGAGGAAAGCCCTCACAAATCTAGTATTTCCATCAAGTATTTATGATTCTCTAGATCATCATTCAATGTAAGAGAAGAGCATACTCAGCTATCAAGATCCACCATAATTTGCATTCAAGATCTCTTAAAAAATTGACTAACAAGAAGCAATTCCTCCTAGAGATCTGATACCATGTAAGGGTTGTTTGATGCGCTCTAATACCATGTAAGAGTTGGCTATGAAGGTAGCCACTCAAGATCTAGAACTTCATAAAAGCACTTGAGAGAGATCAAATGAGAGAATAATTATATTCTATCAATGAATGCAAAAATATTGTTGTTACAATGTACATGATATGCCCTGGTTATAAAGACAAGGATGAGATGTAGGATGTTGTAGTCATGTGACAAGTGTCTTAATCCTATGACATGAGACAACTACAAGATAAGATGCCAACTATAGACAACTATCAACATCTAGAAACAACTAGAAACAACTAGAATTCTTCCTAAGTCAACTTAACATGTGAACATGTGTGAATAGCACTATGTAATGACTAGTTAGATAATGTGCCTAGTTCACACTACAAGGGGTAAATAGGATAGGTAATAACCCTGTTCACACCAAAATAGAGGTTTTAGAATTAAAATTACAAATGGTGGTAAACCTATTGGGAAAACTATGATATTGAAGAACAATATTAAAAGGAAGAATATTTTGGCCATTAATGTTGAGAAGGAGAAAGTTATCATTATGGTGATTTGGAGGAAATATTTCTCAAGAGTCTCTTGTCATTTTTGAAGCACAAAAAGGGCTCTTTTGTTGCCTTTCAATTCCACTCATTGCAAGTTAAACCTTGATAAAGACAACATTATCATTTCTAGTTATGTGAGGTTTTGTCACTCCTTATGGACCAAAGTCACTAGTCAAGGGTTCACAAGAAATTGTATTGCCATTGATGTGAGAAACAAAAGTAAAAATAGGGGAGCTAGAAAATCATTTAGAGACAAATCAATGGGAGGAGGTAGGTGTAGAGTTGAGCATTTGGCTCCAAAATCAACAAGGAAGAAAGCCATTGTTTGAAAAATTCTTCAACAAGTAGGTCTATCTGGTTTTATTGAGAAGATTATGGGTTATGATCCCCATTTATCCATTAAATTTTCCAAGTCATGGACTAATAGGAAATTTTTAGTCATGGGGTCTCCTTTTGTAAAGAAATTATTACACAAGTGATGGGTCTTAGCTTAAAGGGCATCAAATTCTTCAAATACAAGAGAGATAGAAGAATGAAGAGGTGATGGATTTTGTAAAAGGAAATGAGGAACTCATCGAATTTCAAGGGGGATATTTTAGAGATTTGATTCCTAAACCCTAGAATGATGTCTGCCATCAAGTCATGAGGAATGTTAGTCCTGAGGGTAGATTCAAAGTCACTTTGTCTCATCACGTTGCATTTTTAAATCATTTTAGACACAAAACTATTGAACATTCCCTTCCACTTGTTATCCTTCAAGAGCTAGGTAATGGATGTAACACAAAAGAAATGTGTTATTCCCTTGTAGATAATCTTCCTCATAGGGACCTAAGTAATCCTATTTCATTGCTTGAGATAAACCAATCTTGGTCAAACCTAAATTACCTTAGACCATCAAGATCAAAATCCCCTCTATTGATCCCCTTGTTAATTCCAAGGATAGGAAGGATAATAAGAATTTCTTATGATTAATTTTGTTGGCAATCCTACTTTAGTTGAGGATTCTCCCTCTATTGATCTAAGTTTGGTTCCAAGGTATAGAAGCCTGAGGGGGAAAGTGATAGCCTTCAAATATTAGGCTCCTCCTTTGGTGGGGAAATTGGTTAGTCATAAAGCCACCTCTTCTGTTATTAAGAATGTTGCTAAGAATGGGAATGGTGTTTTAGTTATTAAAACATGAAAGCCTTCTAAGGTCCATGTAGTGGATGGGGATAGTGATTCTATGATTGACCTCGAGCTTGTGTAGTCTTCTCCCATTTGAAGAGAAGAGTATGGCAGTGAAGAGAACTCAGAGAGGGACATAATGAGCCTGAAATATGACCTATGACTTAAAATAGATAAGCTTATCAAGAATAAGAAGATAGGGCCTTAGACTTTAAACCCCCTATAGTTACTAGGAACAAAAATATTATAGACATTAGATTTCCATAGTCCATAATGAAAATTAGATCATGCTTCAAGATTTAATTGTGCACGTGTGTTTTTACCTCAACATTTCGGATCATACTCCATGATCCATCATCAGGAGAATAAAGAGCAAGAGAAGAGAAAGTGAGTATGATCATCACTTTCTCTTCTCTTGCTCTTTATTCTCCTGATGATGGATTATGGAGTATGATCTGAAACGTTGAGGTAAAAACAACACACAGTTAAATCCTGAAGCATGATCTAATAAAAATATTTTTTAAGAGAATTGCATTCATGATTCTGCTAATCCTAAGAGGGGCCAACCTTCTTCCATAGAATTGAAGGAACCAAATAGGTTGGAGAGCAACTAGGTAAAAAGGTGGTGCACTCTATTGCTTTTGATGTGAACAAGAAAGATAAAGGAAAGGATTAGGAGAGGTCAATTTTAGTCTCTCGAGTCCAATTGAAATTGATGGACCAAGACATTAATTTTCTTAAGGGGTTGGTGAAACATGTATATCAAGGAGAATGAGGACATTAAAACCAAAATCAATAATGTTTGTATTGAAATTAATGAAAAAGGACCAAAAAGCCATAAGTGGGTAAACCAAAGCAAGGAATCCTAAATTGGAGGAGATGATATCTAAAATGACCTTGATGGAGGCCTAATTGGCTCAAGTGGAGAGGAAGAAAAACAGACAATAGGAAGATTTGGAAAAGTTAATCTAGATTAGTAGAGCAATCATTAAGAACAATGCTACAAGCATTACCAGTATGTGTGAGTCCTTGAAAAGAGATAAGGAGAACCGAGATATTAGTATGGAAACCAGAGTAGGAAAGAAGATAAAAACTCAAGGGAAAACAAAGGAAACTCAAGCAATGATAGAAGGAAAAGAAAAGGTTGAAGATTACCTCAAGTTCATGAAGGCAGAATGAGAGGTGGTAGAGGCTCCGATTGAATTTAGAACCTCCTAATTGGTTTCTTGCTTGTTACATTGTTGTTTCTTTATTGTGTTTTGGTTGTTGTGGATAGTTTATGATATTTGTAGTGTTTTGGCCACCATGACCTAGTTATATAGTTGTTTTATACTATTGTTGTTTCTCATGCTTTATCTTTTTAGTAATGTTGTTCAAGGTTGTAAGGCCCTTTCAAAATCTTTTTTTACCTCTAATATCAAAACATGTGCTATGTGTCCTGTTACAACTCGTCCTTGGATGTTCGAGTGACAATATTTCGAAGAAATACATGTTCCTATAATAACAGCATGCTTCCAAACTAAATATTTATCTAATTGTAAATTATTCAACCACACGGAAGATTACGACACAGTAGATTAGGCATAGAAAGACGCTTTCAAAATTCTCTCACAATTCCACCTCATTGTTTACTTGCATCAAAATACCAGAGTTTCATAGTATATTGCTTACATCGCAATATAAAAGTCCCATGGTTTTAGGGAGAATAGAAAATTGTAGCTAGTTTGTCTAATAGTGAACAGCCCTTGCTTTGATATAGGTGTAATTTATACGAATGATTCAGCGGCTCCAGAGCTTGAATTCTTAAAGGAAACGTACTCGCTGGAGGACAACCGAGCACGAAAGAGACATACAAACTAAAGTTATTAATAACAAGCACATGTTCTACTTGTTTATAACAGCTTGGCGGCCATTACAATCTGTAATGTGGTCCACCCTCTGAATTAGGTATTTACTATTCTTTGACAGATGGTATACACCTCTCATTTGCTTTCTTTACCATATTACAAAACTTGAATGCCAGTATAATTGAATGCCAGCTTTCACTAAAGCTAAAACACTATATTTATTCTCACAGCACGCGGCTCTTTCTCAAGATTGCCTATTTGTCTTCCACCATTAAACTAATTCTTGGGGATCTGATTTCTATGCTCTCTTTTGGCCTGATATGCCATGCCGGCCCCTCTCTCCAAAATTAATTTAGAATTATGAGGCTACTTATATGTGAATCTACAACAAATGCTGTTATTCTTCCAAAGGCTAAAGTTGGAATTGTCAAATAGGATCAACTTTATTGAGTTGTTTTCCAACTTTAGTCACATTGTTAGTCAAAGATACCTCACTTATTGCTCTACATAATGATAGAGGTCTTCTCCCAATAGTACCATGCAGCTATTTCTTCAACAATATTTATTTTCTTATGATTGTTATATTAAAATAAGTAATCTACCCAAGACAACTTAGACATTTTAACCCTTTTTAATATCCATTATGTTTTTTAGGAATGATAAATTAATACAATTTACACTCTAACATAGATTAAGGGAGTTGAGAATGATAAGGAGTAATTTATTGAATTGAATGAGATGGAATTTAGGTTTATCTTGAAATCAATATAATGCAAGTTTTGACTATGGTGATTGTGACAGAGAGATAGAGATTGAAATTTGAAAGTGGATATGATATTGTAAAACTTAACCTCTTCTTTAATGTTTCTTGCATGTATGAAACAATATCTATTTTTATCTTTATTTAGGAAAACAATATGAAAGAAGTATCCAATCTTAACTACATTATATATTGTTTAAGTTATGTTCAATCCTTAAACAATATACTATAGCTAGGTTTTAAACAATTGGAAAAGTTGTTCAATAAAAAGAGAGTGCTGAAAAGACAAAGAAAGAGTTAGAATGATGTTCTTAGTTAAAAGGTCAAAGCAGAAAAAATTTGATAACAAGTTATAGAAAGTTAAAAACTATTTTTGTGCAAAAAACTAGAGGAGTTACAATCATGACTATCATAGTGCAATACTAATTGCTCCAATGGGGTCATGTACAATACAAAAATATGCAAGATGCAAATTTGAAAATACATAGATTGGATTGAGAATCTAGGTCCTACGATGGCAACCTCTATCATACTAACAACCTACACAATGGAGTGGCAAACCTTGCCTAGACAAATTTTAGATTTTTAGGGAGCATATGTGTCAATCTATAGGTTACTATAGTCTTTGTAAATCTAGAACTTCATGTACTTGTAGGAAGAAACTAGGCCTCAACTTATAGCTTGGGACAAGAAAAATTGTTGGGACTACATGGGAATCTATATTAGTCATATCCCTATTTGGTTTATTTAAACCCTATGTCTAGTCTGTAGAAAATGGAAGTGTGTGGATAGCCTAGGTGGTCTATCCCAAACAATAATAATGAAAGGTTAAAAAAATATAAATCCTAAAGGCATTTATGGTGTATGAGAAGATAAAGGTTATGGAAAGAGCTAAGGTGCTTTAGAAAGATATGTTATGAGGCTATATATTTTTAAAGCAGTAATGATGGTCATAGTATAAATGGAGTCAAAGGAACAATGGATGAAGTTTGTAG
Source organism: Cunninghamia lanceolata (assembly GCA_027924645.1). NCBI lineage: Eukaryota > Viridiplantae > Streptophyta > Pinopsida > Cupressales > Cupressaceae > Cunninghamia > Cunninghamia lanceolata. The sequence goes on along the minus strand of BSBN01000810.1, from coordinate 781,357 downwards.
TGTATAAGATAGCAACTCAACTTAGAGAGTTGTACTCTCTAAATGAAGTGATCTTATGAAGCACTACTCTAAAATATTCTAGCTTCTAAGGGGGGAAGAGTTTTGTTTTATCCAACAAAGCTATTCTAGAAATTTTAGAAATGCAATTAACTAGAAATTAAACCTTTTTCCAAGCTAAAAGAATTAAATTGATAAAAATAAAATGTTGTTTATAGAAAACTAGAGAAAATATTCAATGAGTAGAGAGTAGAACTGGAAACAATAATATCAGATGAACCTATCACTAGAAGGAGGAAGCCTCGTCCCAGGATGCCAGCATGTCATGCAAGTATTTGTGCATTGTGTTCTAGTGTGTACATAATAGTACAAACCACAAATATAATGTGTTACATCATGTGTCCTTCCAGCAAGCTTCTATTTAACCTATATGTTTTCTAGTTAATACTACATAATAGAAATAGAGGAAAAGACAAGCATAATACCCCAAATAATATAGATAAATAAAATAAGCTATAGATAGTTGAATCTATGGAAATGATAATCAAATACTTGTAAACATCCATGCGATCGATCACCTCCAAATAAACTACTTTTGAGAAAACAAAAAAATGGTTGGGGCTTCTTGGAAGTTTGTCAAGAATAGTCAAACCCCTGGTTCAGTCTTTCAACCTCCAAAAATGACCATATGGTAGAAAAGATGAAAAGAGTGTGTGCTCCTATCCTATGTGTGTCTAGGAATTAGGATGCAGTGACAAAAATATTAGGACTACCTCCCTAGTCTACAAGAAATGATACTAGGCCTAGTGTGTGGGTTGGATAATAGGATTGGTGATCTACACCAATAGATTTCCAAGAGGTAAAAATAGGATTTTCTTGGATAACAATAAAGATATTGTTGATACATTGCTTGTGCAATGGGATAAACAAAATGATAAAGAAACAAAACAAACAAGTAGATTGTTTTTAATGGAATTTGATAAAGAAAACACCAAGAGATTCACTATTGTGTTTGTGGAAATTTGGAATTTGAAGATGAGAATGATCTTCAAGGAGAAATCTACTACTCGCTACTTGCTAAAAATTCCTTCAATGATCTATATAAGAAAGACCAAAGGAGTCCTTAGAAGAAGCATGAGCCTTTATGGGGGAAAGTTATTCTTTTAATAAACCTATAAATTTGCACAATAACAATGAGAACTTGAAAGTGATGCAAAGGATAGTTGTGGAGCCAAAGTAAGGCTAGCAAACCCTCACACTAGCAGTGTGCAACAATGGAGGATAAGCTAAAACCTTTTGGGAAAACCTTGGGGAAACTACTAGAAAAACTAGAGTTAGAGATGGAGTGTCAAAAGAGGATATATCCACTTTGAAAGATAGTGTCTTTTTTATTGCGTCGGCTCCTTTTCCATATTTGATTTGGATAGGCTAAGGCTAGAAAAGCACATTCATGAAAGAGTTATAGATGTCAAGAGACATTATGAGGTGGTGACATGCAAGAGTAATGCTTGTTTTGAGGTACTATATGACACGAGAGGTCAGTGCATTGCACTTCCATCCTAAGGAAATGTGCTTAGATTTAACACGTGTGTTCAGACAAATGACAAGGTCAAGGCTCTAGTATAGATTCTAGGTAAAGTTTGGTATGAGGGAAATAATCCAAGGTTAAGTCTAAGTAGTCCTAGAACATGCTACAAGAATGGGCACTAGGGTGAGTGCAAGACATAATGTGAAATTTTAGGGTACATGCAATTTTTGACATTACATTTTACCCCCACTTTAGCGAGTTGATGACACTAAGTGATAAGTATGCTAAAGAATGTGAATAAAATACTAAAATGGAATATCATCAAAGGATACCCATAAAAATATATTGTAGAGGCCGTGGAGATTCTTCAAGTGGAAGGTGAGATTCCCCAATCTAGAACCTACAAAACCATAGTATTAAGAACTGTAAGTCCTGTAAAACCAAAATGTTAGGAAAATAATAACATGCAATCTTGCAAGACCAAGAAGTGTTTTATAAGCATATAAATATATGTCACTGTTAGTATGTCTCCCAATTCAGGATCAATAGTCACAAAAGGGATCCTTCTAAGAGTTTATTTAAAAGTATATTTTAGCTTTTGAGAGAATTATTTTGTTTTGTAAGCCTTATAGGGGTTTTGTTATAGTCTTGAGAGGTGTTAGAAGGATCTTGTTGTACAAAGGTTCCCATTATTATGTAAAATGTTACTTTAGAGAAATAAAATGATCGAGTAAAATCCTTATTTTCTCCAAAGGTTACGTACATGCACAGAGGGAATAGTTATTCAAAAGGAAAATCAAGTCTTGAGTCATGGTTTTGGAAGGAGGTTAAGTTAAGGTTAGGGTTAGGGTTTTGAACCATGGAATTAGGTTTTTTATGCTAACTTACAAGTTGCAATGATGGAAGAAATAGGATACTGATCTTTTAGACCCTAAAAACCCATGAGGTTAATGTAGAAATCATGAACAACAAAGAGTTTTCCTCTCAGGTTCATCACTTTGGCTAAGATGCACCTAGTGTACTTCAATAATTCAAAGAGATCTTAGGACTTTGCAATGTAGGAACAAACATAAAGAGTAGTGATGAAGCTTATAAGACCTTGAGGAGCACGAAGACTGTCACAAGGAGGAAGAAATCCATCTTTAGTTTCATCATTCATGAAGAGGTATCTTGCAAAGGGACTGACAAAAGAAAACCTGACTGAGATGCAGAGTTCTATTTGGAGTTACTAGTGATATTCATGAGCTTGAAGGGGATCTTAGTGATCTACAAAGATCTGTACTCATTGTTAGAGTGATTAATTTATCTATTCACTATAGCTTAAGTGTACTTAGGTTGATGAGATTAGACAACATCTTGTCTAACTGAATGTGGAACATTTTAGGCCTTTAGAGGTTACCTAGTTTGTTAAACCTCATGTGCATACCTTTTGAGGTTGGAAGACTTTCCATCTCACCTCAAAGGTCACTTTTGCAGTAATTCAACACTTGTCACCAAAGTTGATAACTTGGTCAAAATGTTGTTGGTTTGTACATTCCAAGTGATCCAAAGGTTGACACTTATAGGACACTTGTCTACATGCATGTGCCAAATCATGGGGTACTTTTCAATCCACAGTGCAAGGTGGATTACCTCACCCATGCCTATAATAAGGCATTCTTATGTAAATTATCAAGTGAGATTAATATATGTTTATGCTCAAATTAGGTTCATCAATATCATTGATTTCTTATCCCAAATCTGCATCCCAATGAGGCAGATCTGAAAAGAGGAGATCAATGTTCTGGTGCAATGAATCACTGGAAGCCATGGAGATATCAACTTAGGATTCAGATGTAGCAACAAGTGTTTGTGGTTTTGCAATCTAACAGAGGAGTTTGAAAGCAACATGTGAGAAATAAGGACACATTCTATCATCATGTTGGTTTCCACAATAAGTGTATTTGATGTTGTAGTTAGGATATGGAGTATCCAAAGCAACATACATGATCAAATGCTAATGTTGACCCCCTTGAAATTATGAGATTTTCCTCTTGATTAGGTGACCCCCCCAAATTTTGGCACTTTATAAATTAGTGTTTTTTAAAAACTAGATATGATCAATGCGTGGGAAAATGAAAAACATGCACTTTTACAAATAAACGGTGCTCAATTCTGAGCTATTGAGCAAAAGTTATTACAATAATGAATTCCTATAAAATAAGCCTATTTTAAAAACTACACTTGAAGAATAAAAAAATGCCTATAACCTTGAGGGAACCTAGCCTTCCAACTACTCGTTGGAATCAAAAAGAAATGAACATTACAATGATTTTATTTGTGAGGAGTAGTTGGCCTCTTGCCAACCCGGGCCTCACCTTTCGTCTTTGTCAAGCAAAAAAACAAGTGTTTTAAAACCATTAATTCTTCAAATGAAAAAATTGCCCTTTGAATTTGCCTCGTAATTTACAATAAACCCCCAAAATTATGCATTTATAGTATCTTAATAAACATAATTTAAATGCTTATTAAAAACAAAATGTAAATGCTATTTTGATGAGCAAAAAATGGGGCAAAAAATGGGTGGATTACGGCAAAAAGAGCCCAAAAAATTGCTGGTGTAGCCAAAATTCAGCTCTACATGCTGAATTTCTTCCTCTTAGGTCAATATTAGGCAGCCATAAGACAATTTTAGGTAGCTATAGGTTTAGTTGAGGCAGACTGAAGCTATTTAAAACCCTACATAGGCAAAAAAATGGGATTGAGGCTATTTAAAAACATGACACAAGCCAAAAATAGAAAGATTGAGGTGCCTTGTTTGTGTAAGCCACAAGGAAGACTTTCCAGGTCCTTTGATCAAGGATTTCAATGCCTTTCATAGGCCTGAACCACTACCACAAGGATAAAACACCCAGTATTGGGCCTGATTTCCAACGCCTTGAGTGAGATGTATCTGAACGAACCATTCAATTTAGAGATTTTCGCTAAGATTGAACACGCCAAACTCTTCATATTTATGTATCTAGCCTCCAAGTCCAACCAACCCTTCAAATGCTTGCAAAGCTTCAATTTGCAAACAAAAAGTTGCATTTGAAACAAAAAAAATTGCACAAAATTATACAACAAAATCAATTTTTTTTAAAAAATGTTTTTTCAATTTTGCTCATGAGATCAGTTTCACTCCAGGACGCACTGATTTTTACCTCACCTCCTGATCCCCTCAAAATGGAGAGCATATCTATAGCATGGCTTTGATACCATGTTAGAATAGCCAATGATTCTCTTTCTCTTCTATTTTGGGGAAATATATTGTACACATGTGATAGAAGTTGTCCTAGGGGGTAATGATATAAGTCCTTCACTTGTTTTCTTTTCATGCATTTTGTTTCTCTTTTTGGAGAGGAGTTTTGTTCCCTTAGGGTTTTCTCCTATACTCTACTTTATGAAACACTTTGTACATGGGTACCTAACATGGCCTAGTAGTCAGGACCCATATTTATGTATCTCTTGCACTTTTGTGATCTCCCCAAGTATCACTTAAGGGGGGTATTAGAGTGAATAATTTATCTATTCACTATAGCTTAAGTGTACTTAGGTTGATGAGGTTAGACAACATCTTGTCTAACTGAATATACAACATTTTAGGCATTTAGAGGTTACCTAGTTGTTTGGTAAACCTCTTATGCATACCTTTTGAGGTTGGAAGACTTTCCATCTCACCTCAAAGGTCACTTTTGTAGTCATTCAAAACTTGTCACCAAGGTTGATGACTTGGTTAAAAGATTGTTGGTTTGCACATTTCAAGTGATCCAAAGGTTGACACCTATAGGACACTTGTCTACGTGCATGTGCCACCTCATGGGGCACTTGTCAATCCACATGCAAGATGGATTGCCTCATCCATGCCTATATAATAAGGCATTCTTATGTAAATTATCAAGGGAGATTAATATATGTTTATGCTCAAATTAGGTTCATCAATATCATTAATTTTTTTAATCTCAAATCTACATCCCAATGAGGTAGATCTGGAAAGACAAGATCGATGTCCTAGTGCAATGAATCATCAAAAGCCATGGAGATATCAACTTAGGATTAAGATGTAGCAACAGGTGTTTGTGGTTTTGCAATCTAATAGAGGCGTTTGAAAGCAACATGTGAGAAATAAGGACACATTATGTCGTCATGTTGGTTTCCACAATTAGTGCATTTAATGTTGTAGTTAAGATATGGAGTATCCAAAGCAACATACATGATCAAATACTAGTGTTGTCCTGTTGATATGCGCCGGACAACTGAGAAGGGGGGTGAATCAATTGTAACAAAAACTTAAACACTTTTTGCAATTAAACATTCATCATTTATCCACAATTATTATGATTTAACAATAAGTGCATGGAATCAGAAAATTAACAACATCAAACACAAGAGACACTAGATTTATGTGAAAAACCCCAAGGTGGGGAAAAACCATGGAGAGGATTAACTCTCAATATATATTGCAATCTTGAAATAATGATGTTTAGGCATGGTCACTCCATGGGACTAAACATACTGGCCTACTTCCATGAAGAACAACTAGGTCTAGCAGGCTCACTACCTCAACCCTAAACCTAGCAAGATTACAATAAGGGTTGTTAAACCCTACTAGTGGCTTACTGCCAGACTTACTGCCATGATCAACACCTTTCTATATTTGCAACTAAAGTATAATGATTCCTCTGCTTTGCTCTTCCTCTGCTCTGCCCTTCCTCTTCTTTCCTCTGCCTCTTCTTTGCTCTGCCTTTTGGACCTTTCTTAATATATTCTCATTTTCTCTCAAGGAGACCTTTTCCATGACTCAACTATAAGTATTTATACACTACATCAACCTTGGAATGATCATCAAGGTCAGCATCACAATCATCAACCATTGGAACAATCTCCAAGTTCGGTATTACAAAAATTTACAAAATAGGTCCTAACCTATTGCAACATCATGCAAAGGGAATGAAATGTAGATCATGCCATGCCTTAGCTGGGACTCAAACATGATCTTCCATGCCACAACATGCTTCCACAATCTTCCAGAGATCTCTGCAATGACTGGGATCAACTAGGTCAGACAAGACTGGTTACACGCTACATTATCTGGGAAAAATCTTCACATACCATCTCAATTTCCTAATGTAGACCAAAGTCCATATAGGAACATGATTAGGAGACATCCACAAGCATGCTATAATCATTAGGAGAAACCACACAAACCTTAATCACTTTATCCATAGGAATCTTCTCACCGAAACACATGAACTTCACTATCTTTAACTATCATAAAAGAAAGATAGTTTGAAGACCACAAAACCATGAACCATTGCAACTATAGGCACTTATAATCATCCCAGACTTCCCTCTAGAACCACAGAGAAAAATACTTTATTGCAGAGGAATGCGGAGCAAAATACTTTCTTCCTGTCTCAACTGAACTTACAGAAAAAGCAGGTTTCATTCTGGTGAATACAACTCACTCAGATCTTCATGCGGATGGCTCAGATCCAAAATGTAGCATCCTCAGACATACCTCTAACTTACTTCCAATCCATAGACCATGATCTTCAAGCAGAAGTAAATGTGGAGTAGTTTACCAGACTATTCTTTAGCATAAAACTCATTGTCTGTATTGCACTTCTCTGTAACTCACTTGTTTCTTCCGAAGAGGCTAATTTTCTCAATATCCTCAACATACAAGTCTTCTAAACAAGTAATAGAATAAGATATAGTTGGCACTAATGAAAACAAGGATATGTTGACATCAATGACAACATCGATTAGGCACATACTTGCAATAATCTCCCCCTTTGTCATTGATGGCAACATATGATGTGAAAAACTGCAACAACCATCAAGACAAGATTCTCCCCCTTTCTCTTTACACACCTACACTTCTTTCTTTCTCCAAAACTCTCCCCCTTTCTTTTACACATCTGCACTCTAAGTTTTTCACATGACTTCTCTCCCCCTTTGACATCAATGGCAAAGGGCATACTTGCACTCTTCTGCTCTGATCTAATCTCTCTTCTAAACTCTCTGACAACTCCCCCTTAGAAGTAGGCATAAAAAGATCAATCCGGACCTCTAAACACCTCCAGACTGATGTACTATTGTGCATCTTAGTTTAGAGCAAGAGGGGTGATGACCCCTAACTTTTCTCTGAGATACTCAAAGGTATCTTTAGTCAAAGGCTTGGTAATGTCTGCAATCTGATCCTTGGTAGAAACATACTCCAAATTGAATCATGTTTCTTGCTTAGCCAAGATACTAATCCTTTTCCCAATAAGAATGCACCTCCACTTGTACTTTTTTTGTCATCCATATCTCCAGCCCAATCTACATCAATATATGCACCAAGAGTAAAGTTGCAATCCTTAGGGTACCACAAACCATATTCTATTGTGCCTTTTAAATATCTCATAATTCTTTTGACTACCATCACATGTGATTCCTTGGGTTCTACCTAAAATCTTGCCACAAGACACATTGCATGCATTATGTCATGTCTAGTTTGAGTCAGATAAAGTAATCCTCCAATCATAGATCTATACTTTTTCTGGTCTGCCATGGGTGAGTTATCATCTTTGCTCAACTTGCAACCAATTATCATAGGTGTGCATACTAGTATAGAGTCTTCCATCCCAAATTTCTTTAACAACTCTTTCACATACTTAGACTGAGAAATGAAGATACCCTTATCTGATTGACTTATTTGCAGACCTAAAAAGAAGTTTATCTCTCCAAACATAGACATTTCAAATTCACTTTGTATTTCTCTAGTAAAAACTGAGCACATACCTTCATTGCCTCCAAAAATAATATCATCAACAAAAACTGCAACAATCAAGGTTTGTTCATCATTGATCTTGCAGTAGAGATTACTATCTGTTGTGCCTTTACTGAACCCTATCTATATTAGGTACATGTCCAACCGTGCATACCATGCCCTGGGAGCTTGTTTTAATCCATACAAAGCTTTCTTCAATCTGCATACTAAGTCCCCTTGTTCTGATGACTGAAACCCTTCCAGTTGTTCAATATAGACTTCCTCTTCCAACTCTCCATTTAAGAAGGCAGACTTCACATCCATTTGATAAACCTTGAAATCTTTATGTGCTACAAATCTAGAAACATCCTTATTGCTTCAATCCTTGCTATTGGAGAAAAAGTTTCTTCAAAGTCTATTCCTTTAACTTGAGTGTATCCTTTGCACACCAACCTTGCTTTGTTTCTAACCACTTCACCATTCTCATTCATTTTTTTTCTAAAGACCCACTTTGTACCAATTACATTCTTGTCTGCTGGTTTGGGAACAATATCCCAAGTCTGATTCTTCTCTATCTACATCAATTCCTCCTCCATAGCCTTTATCCAATTCTCATCTTTGCAAGCCTCATCCATAGTTTTAGGTTCAATCTTAGAAATTAGACAAAAAATTACTTATTCTTCTACAACTTTTCTTCTGGTTAAGATCACTTTGCTCTTATCTCCTATGATTTGATTTTTAGGATGACTGATTCTTACATATCTTAAAGTTTTGGTAGCACTTACCGGAGCTTGTTCTTCTTAATTTATGTTGTCTTCATGCTGCACCACATCAGAAACATCTGGATCATCTGACTCATATCCACTTGATCCTGAAGACCTTTCCTTACATTCATCAACTTTAACATTTGCACTTTTAATGATCTTATGCAACCCCTTATTATAGCATCGGTAGGCCTTACTCTTGGTGGAGTAACCAAGGAAGATTCTTTCATCACATCTAGCATCAAACTTGCCTAAATCTTCTCCTCTTTTGATATAACATCTGCTACCAAAAAAATTGAAATATTTCATAGTAGGAACTCTACCATGCTACAATTCATAGGGAGTTTTTGAACTGTTACCTTTTACTTGGACTTTGTTTAGAATATATACTATGGTGTGAATTGCCTCTCTTCAATATGCTTCCGAAAGATGAGCTTCCTTCATCATGGTTCTAGAAGCTTCTTGAACTGTTCTATTTTTCATTTCAACAACTCCATTTTGTTGTGGAGTTTTGGGCACAGATAGTCGTCTCTTTATTCCATCCTCTTCACAAAAGAAATTAAATTCATTTGATGTGAACTCTCCTCCTCTATCAAACCTCAAGTATTTGATTTTCAAATCCATCTCATTTTCAACCATTGCCTTAAATGCCTTGAATTTATCTAGAGCTTCAGCTTTCTCTTTCAAAAAGGTGACCCAAGTCATTCTAGAATAATCATCAATGAGCAACATGAAATACCTGTCTCCCTGCAAACTTCTTACTCTGGTAGGTTCACAAAAATCTGTATGCACTAGCTCAAGTAGTCCTCCAACTGATTGATCCTTGCTTTTGAAACTTGTTCTTGTTTGTTTCCCAAATTGACACTCCTTGCTAACCAGATTAGTAGGCTTCACAAGCTTAGGCAAATCTCTAACAATCTGTGTAGTACTTATCTTCATAATATTATCAAAATTTATGTGACATAACCTTCTATGTCATAACCATATCTCATTAGACTGAGTCAACAAGCAATAGTTCTCAGTTCCTTTCAAGTGATAGATATTACCTCTGGTCTTCTTACCAGTTGCAATGATTGTTCCGGAGCTTTCCCTGATCTTGCATCCATTGTCCTTGAAGCTTAAGTCATAGCCCTTGTCACACATCTGACCCAGACTCAGAAGATTGTGCTTTAATCCTTTCACATACAAGACATCTTCAATATTGTGCTTTCCATCAAAAGAGATAGATCCTTTTCCACGAATCCTACCAGATGTATCATCTCCAAACCTAACTAGTCCACCATCATAACTTTCCAAACTTACAAACTTACTTTTGTCACTAGTCATGTGGTGAGAGAAACCACTATCAATAACCCATTCATCCTTGTCCTTAATGACCTGAGTAGCCAAAGCACTTTCCACTGGTTTTTCTTTCTTCACACAACTAGGAGAATTAGTAGACACAAGATCTTCCTTAATAGTAATGAACAAGCATTCATTTACAGAGGAACTAGCATTATCTAGTTCACCATTATCTGATACTCCATCATCATTAAAATATTCAACATAATAACACTTCTTTTAAGTCCTTTCAGGACATCTGGAGGCAAAATGACCTACTTTACCACAAGAAAAACATTTGAAAGGAAGTTTGCCTTTATGCTTACCGGATCCTCTTTGAAGTTTGTCCAAAAAGTTGGCTTTAGCTTCATCTAACTCATCATCGAATTCTACCTTGTACTTTTCTAATTTGGAAGTACTTCCAAGAGTACTATCTTTGAAGGCCATCTCAACTTTTGGTAGAGCCTCTTCTAACTCCCTCATTTCAAAAGCAGTAAGCTTGCCAAGAAACTAATCCATGGTAATAGTTTTTACTTGCATGAATTCTTCAATCACAGCTACCTTGTGACAGTAGGACTTGGGCAGAGATCTGAGAATTTTCATAACAATTTCCTTTTCTTCGAGGGTTCCACCTATGGCTTTTATCCCTGTAACAAGTTCATCAACTCTTTGCATAAAAGCTAATATGTTTTCATTATTATTCATTTTCAAGCTTTCATATTTCACTTTCAGACTTTGTATCTTGAATTCCTTCATAGAATCATCTCCTTCATACAGATTTTTCAACTTTTCCCATACCTTATTTGTAGTTTCAAGATCCACCACTTTCATCAATATTGAGTCAGTTAATGAGCTTAGCAGAGCATCCTTTTCCTTGATATCTATCTCATATTCTTTGATTTCATCTTCAGTCATCAGCCCATTTGGAGGTATGGTGTATTCTATTTCTATAGCTTTCCAAACTTTGTAACCAAGAGAAAGAAGATGGCTTTTCATCCAAGCTTTCCAAAGAATGAAATTAGTTCCATCAAAATGCGACACTTCCTTCTTGAAAGACATTTGGATCTTCCTCAAGCTATTAAACTTTCTTTAGAGGAACTTGGCTCTGATACCAATTGTTGATATGCGCCAAACAATTGAGAGGGGGGGCGAATCAATTGTCACAAAAACTTAAACACTTTCTGCAATTAAACATTCATCATTTATCCACAATTATTATGATTTAACAATGAGTGCATGGAATCAGAAACTTAACAACATCAAACACAAGAGACACCAAATTTACGTGAAAAACCCCAAGGTGGGGAAAAACCATGGAGAGGATTAATTCTCAATATATATTACAATCTTGAAATAATGATGTTCAAGCTTGGTCACTCCACAGGCCTAAACATACTGGTTTACTGCCATGAAGAACAACTAGGTCTAGCAGGCTCACTACCTCAACCCTAAACCTAGCAAGATTACAATAAGGGCTATTAAACTCTAAGGGTTGTTAAACCCTACTGGTGGCTTACTACCAGACTTACTGCCACGATCAACACCTTTCTATATTTTTAACAGAAGTATAATGATTCCCTTGCTCTGCTCTTCCTCTGCTATGCTCTTCCTCTGCTCTGCTCTTCCTCTTCTTTCCTCTGCCTCTTCTTTGCTCTGCCTTTTGGACCTTTCTTAATATATTCTCATTTTCTCTCAAGGACACCTTTTCCATGACTCAACTACAAGTATATATACACTACATCAACCTTGGAATGATCATCAAGGTCGGCATCACAATCATCAACCATTGGAACAATCTCCAAGGTCAGTATTACAAACATTTATAAAATAGGTCCTGACCTATTGCAATATCATGCAAAGGGAATGAAATGTGGATCACACCATGCCTTAGCTGGGACTCAAACATGATCTTCCACTCCACAATACACTTCCACAATCTTCCAGAGATCTCCACAATCACTAGGATCAACCAGGTCGGCCAAGACTGGTTACACACTACATTATCTGGGAACAATCTTCACATACCATCTCAATTTCTTAATGCGGACCAAAGTCCAGATAGGATCATGATTAGGAGACATCCACAAGCATGCTATAATCATCAGGAGCAATTGCACGAACCTCAATCACTTTATCCATAGGAATCTTCTCACTGGAACACATGAACTTCATTGTCTTCAACTGTTATAAAAGAAAGACAGCTTGTAGACCACCAAACCATGAACCATTGCAACTATAGGCACTTATCATCATCCCAGACTTCCCTCTAGAGCCATAGAGAAAAATACTTTATTGCGGAGGAATGCGAAACAGAATACTTTCATCCTATCTCAACTGAACTTACAGAAAAAGTAGGTTTCACTCTGGTGAATACAACTCACTCAAATATTCATGCGAATGGCTTAAACCTGAAATGTAGCATCCTTAGACATACCTCTAACTTACTTCCAATCTGCAGACCATGATCTTCAAGCAAAAGTAAATGTGGAGCAGTTTACCGGACTATTCTTCAGCATACAACTCACTGTCTGTACTGCACTTCTCTGTAACTCACTTGTTTCTTCCAGAGAGGCTAATTTTCTCAATATCCTCAACATAAAAGTCTTATAAACAAGTAATAGATTAAGATACAGTTGACACTAATGACAACAAGGATATGTTGACATTAACGACAACACCGATTAGGCACATACTTGCAACATGACCCCCCTGAAATTATGAGATTTTCCCCTGATTAGGTGACCCCCCAAATTTTGGCACTTTATAAATTAGTGTGTTTTAAAAAATAGATATTACCAATGCATGGGAAATTGAAAAACATGCACTTTTGCAAAAAATGGTGCTCAATTCTAAGCTACCAAGCAAAAGTTATTACAATAACGAATTCCCATAAAATAGATCTATTTTAAAAACTACACTTGAAGAAGCAAAAAAATGCCTATAACCCTGAGGGAACCTAGCCTTCCAACTAAATGTTGGAATCATCAAGAAATGAAGATTACAATGATTTTATTTGTGAGGAAGAATTGGCCTCTTGCCAACCTAGGGCTCACCCTTCATCTTTGTCAGGGAAAGATACAAGTGTTTTAAAACCATTAATTCTTCAAATGAAAAAAATTGCCCTTTGAATTTGCCTCCTAATTTACAATAAACCCCCAAAATTATGCATTTATAATATCTTAATAAACATAATTTAAATGTTTATTAAAAACAAAATGTAAATGCTATTTTGATGAGCAAAAATAGGGGAAAAAATGGGCGAATTATGGAAAAAAGTGCCCAAAAATTTGTTGGTGCAGCCAAAATTCAGCTCTACAGGCTGAATTTCTTTCTCTCAAGTCAATATTAGGTAGCCACAGGTGATTTTAGGCAGCTACAAGTTGAGTTGAGGTAGATTGAATTTGTTTAAAACCCTACACAGGCAAAAAATGAAATTAAGGTTGTTTAAAAACACCACACAAACCAAAAATGGGCAAATTGAGGTGCCTTATTTGTACAAACCACAAGGAAGACTTTCTAGATCCTTTGATCAGGGATTTCAATGCCTTTCGTAGGCTTGAACTGCTACCACAAGGACACAATGCCCAGTATTGGGCTTGATTTCCAATGCCTTGAGTGAGATGTATCCGAACGAACCCTTCAATTCAGAGATTTTTGCCAAGATTGAACATACCAAACTCTTCAAATTTATGTGCCTAGCCTCCAAGTCTAGCCAACCCTTCGAATGGCTACAAAGCTTCAATTTGCAAAAAAAAAAATCTGCATTTTGAAACAAAAAGTTGCACAAAATTACACATCAAAATCAATTTTTTTTTTAAATTGTTTTTTCAATTTTGCTCATGAGATCAGTTTCACTCTAGGACGCACTGATTTTTGTCTCACCTCCTGATCCCCTCAAAACAAAGAGTGTGTCTATAGTATGGCTCTGATACCATGTTGGAATAGCCAAGGATTCTCTTTCTATCTCCTATTTTGGGGAAATATATTGTACAAATGTGATAGAAGTTGTCCTAGGGGGGTAATGATATAAGTCCTCCTTCACTTGTTTTCTTTTCATGCATTTTGTTTCTCTTTTGGAGAGGAATTTTTTTCCCTCGAGGTTTTCTCTGTTACTCCATTTTATGAGAAACTTTGTACATGGGTACATAACATGGCCTAGTAATCGGGACCCATATTTATGTATCTCTTACACTTTTGTGATCTCCCTAAGTATCACTTAAGGGGGGTTTTAGACTAAATAATTTATCTATTCACTATAGCTTAAGTGTACTTAGGTTGATGAGGTTAGACAACATCTTGTCTAACTGAATGTGTAACCTTTTAATCCTTTAGAGGTTACCTAGTTGTTTGGTAAACCTCTTGTGCATACCTTTTGAGGTTGGAAGACTTTCCATCTCACCTCAAAGGTCACTTTTGTAGTCATTCAACACTTGTCACCAAGGTTGATGACTTGGTCAAAAGGTTGTTGGTTTGCACATTCCAAGTGATCCAAAGGTTGACACCTATAGGACACTTGTCTACATGCATGTGCCACATCATGGGGCACTTGTCAATCCACATGTAAGGTGGATTGCCTCACCCATGCCTATATAATAAGGCATTCTTATGTAAATTATCAAGTGAGATTAATATATGTTTATGCTCAAATTAGGTTCATCAATATCATTGACTTGTTATCTATATTTGTCAATTTCCATATTGTGAGAGTGAATATCAAGTGTTGCAAAAAATCCTTGTCTATTCCAACACTCATCATAATGACCCCTATAGAGATTCCACCAAGAAAATGCAACCCAAAGCAGTATATCAGAGTCTCCATCATTCAAAGACACCTTGAGATAACCTAAGAAAGCCTTGAAGAATCTTAGAATCACTCTGCCATCATATAGCAACCTACAAAGGTCTACATTTTGAGTAAGGACATGGCCAATATGCCTAAAAGGTTGAGAACAGTTCATTCAAAGTCATTGAAATAGTGATGGTAAAGGAAAAAGTCTACGGAGAGTGAATGCAAAGGATATAGATCACAACATAAGCTTGCAGAGATACATGACTTGGACAATGAAAAGAAAAAGATTCATGTTCAAACAAAGAAAGGCTTCTTGTTAGTATTCCATAATTGATCCAAACACAAGGTAAATATATTGTTCCCTACATTGGAAAAATGATAAGTATGGTAGTTGAGGCATTCTACTATAGATTTAGAAGGTCTACTACAGACTTGAAAAGTTTAGACAGAGGTCTGAAAAGCATCTATATGCATCCCTAACACCCAAGTCACATGCATATTTGTGAGTTTTATAGGCATGTTGGTGTGAGGTTTTTGTTATCTTCATGGTTGTCTTCTTTGTTTTGGTCTACCCATAGAGATCCCTTAAGATGTTACTTGTGACCTTCCTCCCTAATTAGAACCAATCTTGTTATCCATCCAATTTTTGTGAAGTTGATTCCTTGTGTATAGTGTAATTTGAGCATAAATAACACAGTAGATAAGAATGATATGTTTGAAAGGTTGTGACAAAGAAAGAGGTTTGAAAAAGCCTCAATGACCAGTGAGCTTCATAAGGTGACATGTTCTAAATGTTCTAGGATTGCATGAATGAGATAGTGGAAAGAATATGTGGTTTCAAAGACCCATTCAAAACAAGGTACAACAATCACCATGCACTAAAGACTGTCAAACATTGGCTCAACATAGTCACCATGGAGAAATAACTTTGTCAGTAGGTCTGAGAATAGTCTTAAAGAACCAATGGTACAACAAATAAGGTAAGATCACAAAGGTCTGCTAAAGGTTTGGAATGGCAGATAGAAAAGGGATGAAGAATAGTGTGAAGAGCTTTGTCATGTTGTATGGTAATAGTCAAGATGATTTAAAGGCTTTGTTATGTAATTTAAGGTCTTAGGGTGATGATGGTCCAAGTATTATTGTTTTGGAGCTTGCATAAGCATTACAGGGAAGATGATCCTTATAGAAAACATGTAAATCTTGATAATACCTAAGGGTCACCATGAATGGGAAGCATGGAGATAGTCACAAAGCACACAATAATCCAAGATAGTGGACAAGGTTTAGTCAAAGGTTTCAGCTTGTCAACAATCTGCTATTTTGTGAGGTTTGTGAATGGTTTAAGGGACTATGGAACTTTGTCAAAAAGTTTGAAATGACTGCACACCTATACTTTTGTCCAAATACAACCCTACATCTCCAATAAGGATAGTACACAGTGAAAAGAGGACAGTGGTAAGTGTGAATAGTGAGTTAGGAGGACAACATAGGTATGAAGTCTCCTAACTTTCTATGAAGTATGATTTTTTTGTGAAGTATGCTAATCTTCTTTGAACTTTCAAACAGACTAGTTACAAGGTTAAAAGGTTCTAACTATGGTAAAAAAGGAAGAGTAGGGAACATCATGCAAGGATTGATGAGAATGTTTGCATACATTGTGAACCCTGTCAACATGGTTGAAAGTTTGAGATCACTCCATTGACCATATGGGATAGCCAGATCAGTGAAAAGTAGTCCAGTGACAGTAATTACATATTGTGGTGCTATTAGATTGTGAATCCAATTTCATAAACTATTTCTTGAAGCCTTCAATCCAAGAAAGAGTTCCTTGTAAGATGTCCTGAGAACCTTGGTGGTTATATACTTGAAGATCCATGCAAAAACATTGTATGTGTTGAGGTTTTCTAATAAGATTTTGAAGTTCTAAAGTCAAAGAATACAAAGGCAACATAGAGATAGAGTATGACACAATGTTTCATAGTGAAGTAGAGATGAAGACATTAGAAGACATTATCAGGGGTTTAAATAAGTGGAGGATGACTCGAGAGTAAGGACAAGTAGTCATCAATCACTCCTAGAAGCTTATCTAGACTTGGAAACATATCAAACAACTATGTATGTGTATAGAATAAAAGACAAGTGAATTAAAAGAGTTAAAAGAAGTTGTTGAATGGGCAGTTAGAGAAAGGGCTATCTTTTCCCCATGCCTCAAGGAGACCTAATCTTGGTCAAGCTCATTAGAAGAAAGCCTACAAGGTGGAGTCAAAGATGGTTAAAGCAGAATAAGGTCTTTTGATGACTATTGGAGGCAATTAAGTGAGTGAAAGCCATCATGCAAGTAGTTAAGCAGATTTTGAGGAGCATACAAAGGAAAGAAAGTTGGAAAAGGTCAAACCACTTAGTCTTTATCACCTTGCATGGAATTCCAAAGAGCATTTTAAGGAGAATAATAGGAGATCACTTCCCCAAGCACCCAAGTGGAGGTATAACTACAAGAAAAATCATGCAAATTGATTGATATATATTAGAGTCATGTCCTAGATTCTAGTGGGAGGTTGAAAAGATAAAAGGGACACCTAGGCTCTTCTTGAGGGAGTTCTTATTGTTTTAGAAGGGGATTGTAACCTGAAACAAGGTTCTTTTCTAGATTTTTATGTATTGTAACTCATCATCATCATGATAGCAGACTTGTTATCAGTTTATAAGTACCTTTTTTGGTCAATAATACAAGCATTTTAGCATTCATAATCTCTGTCTATTGTGTGTAGTTGAATTATTGATGTATATTTCTGTGATTTACATGCAAATACTTGAGTAGATTGACATGCCCACATATGGCATGTGGTCATGACACGAAAAACCACATGTCTTACCCACATTATCCATGTGGTCATGACATGAATACCCAAAAATTTTCCCACCTATCCCTAAAACCCCACCGCACAAAGGCAGGGAAGGCAAACAAGGTGTGGGATAAGACACCCATAACACCTTGTCAGGTGAACCAACCCAAGGGACACTAAAATAAAGCATAAAAAACATACATCAATGTAGAAAGAAGTAAATTCCAAACATCCTTACAACTATAGAAAGGATAAAACATTCATAAGTAGATGTGATACGATTCTATTCATTCTATCATACAAGAACATTATGAGTATGTCTAAGTTCGAGTTTCAAACCAACGTTGAGTACTTTATTTTAAACACCAAAGGAGATATGTGTTAATAACAATTAATGAAAACATATAAGATTGAATAAATTACATAGCCATTAAAATGACATTACATAAGATAGTAACATCATTCTCTAGGTTGGAGTGCCTAATAATTTACAAATTTACCAATATACAATGCTACAAGAATGATTTACATCATTGATACAATTAGATAACTAAAGAATACACTATGCTCATAAACTGAAGATGAAGGGCAGCTGCTACGAAGTTATATCGATCACAGATCACAAGTCCCCAACGGCAATGGGTGCATACCACCCAACCACATGGATCCAAAAAGGTCCACTCCCATGTGCTAAGGAGGTAGTCACAAGGCCACCAACACCAATCACACGAGGAAGAGGAATGATTACACACACAATACCTGGTGCAAACAAGACAACCAAACTCACAAGTACAAATACGCAAGAGTACACTATCCACACCACGAGTACTACTCAGAAACCACATTAGAGACTAGAAAATAAATTATGACATATGGGAATGTCATCGCATAGCTCGAAGGGATGGCTCATGAGGAACCAACCTATCTCTCATACGGACGAGCATAACCAATTATCTTGTATCATTATGTCCAACCCCATGCTTATTTTAATGTTATCACTTGATTAAGAAATCCTCAATGAGTTATCTTGGCAGCCACTTTGGGCCCTGGCCCTCGTTAAGGACCACTCCCAACTCCCTTCAAAACCCATTCCCTAAGTTCATTTCCTACCCAATTAATTGACAAAATGGTAGCCCAAATAGCAAACTGAAACTAAATTTTAAATATTACCCTTCAATGAAAATGTGACAACAATTTAGATTTGAACAATCACTTCGAATCACGGACCATAGATGATAATAATGTTTATTCAATCCTTGGACAAAGGAGATTCATGAAAAATTAACATTATTGTGTTGAAAGGTGAAGGCAATAGGGTAAGTTCTAGTTTCGAGACATTTACAAAATGTTGTCTAAGGATAGGAAGAAGAATTATTTCTCTGCCACCATGGTGAAAAGTTGACAATGGCATTTGGTTTGTTAAACATACCCCCATGGAGCATCTATTAGAGTTGTTATGAACCTTCAAGTATGTGTTGGTTGCCACACTGCAACAAATTTATTTATAAGATTATTGCAAGAGCAATTGTTGTGGGAGATGCTAACCGTTTCCATCATTTTAAACAGGGACAATTTTCTTGTGGAGATTATTGGTGATGCTGAAAGAAGCAATCAAAAAATTAGGCTTGCACTGTAATAATAAATAGTGCAAATCTCCAGTAATGCTAAAGGGATATCCATCGAGCATAATAAATGGGGAACTTTTGTCAGCTATTGTAATTTCAAGCACCTTGGTTTACATGTCTGCATATAATGGAAGCATAGACAAGACACATTAACTATTTGACATAATACCTTAAGAGATGAGGTCCCATGGACTGCAATGATTATAGGATATGCACAAAATGAATTTGTTAAAAGGGCTTTAGAAACTTTCATGCAAAGCTATTGGAAGGTGTAAGCCACATTTCACAACCTTTACCCACATCCTCACTACCCATGCCAACATGGAGGCTTGGAGGAGGCACACGAACTACTTGATTGAATCCCTCAAGGTGATGTCAACTCATGGACAACAATGGTTACATGATACACACAAAATGGATCTATCAAAAAGGCTAAGAAACTTTTAAGCAAATGCGAATGGCAGGAGTAAAGCCAAAACCCACGACCTTTGACAACATCCTCGCTACTTGTGCTAGAGTGAGAGATTTGGAACAGGGTATGGACCTCCATCAAAACATAACGGAAGGGGAATTTTTTTTTCAGGTGTTATAGTTGCAATTGCTATGGTAGACATGTATGCAAAAAGTGGAAGCATAGACAAGGCACATACCTAAAACCCTAAGGCCTGTCTCTACCGAAATGGATGTAAATCTCTGAATTCTTAGAAACACAAGTGACCAAACCATCTTTTAAACTCACAATTGTAATGACAAAAGCTCTAAAACCAATAATCACAAAACTAATATAGAGCAAGATCAGGGGAAAATAAGAGTAAATCTACATTCTAAAGAGATAAATCACCAAGAATGCATACCTAGTTTGAAATTATACCTCTTCCTATGAATGTCCAGACCCTCTGAAATAATCACGCAGAAGTAGCTATCTCTCCAAAACGAACCCTCACATTGCATTTATAAGAGCACCGATTTTCTTCCAAATCAAAGGGGGGGATCAACTACCTTTGTTGCAACCACTTTTTTTTCCCTTAGCCAGTACCACGAATTTCTAACTCTTCTTAGTCCCTCTCCAAATGTGAACTCTCCCCATAAAAAATGAGGAGTCCATCCCTCAAAACCCCCTTAGCAAGGCCTCCTTTTTACCGTCAATATGTATTGAGCCTTTTGCCTTTTAATGGAAGATCCTTTTTTTGTATTTTCATTTCAATACAAAAAGGAGAGGGCATGATGCAGATTTCTCTCTGAACCTACAAGTTAACTCCCTAATGCCCTTCCGCTTGATGATCATTTTCATCTTGGACAAGACTGCCTTCCCCATTCTTTTTGGCTGACCCCTCCATACTTTTGAAAAGCCTAAACACTAATTCCCATCCCCCCTTTCAAATGACAAGATTTAGATTTAACAGCTCAAGTGCTCCCTTAGCCCAAGGAAGAGGTCTGCAAAAAGACCCATATTGACTTCCCAAAATAAAACAATACTAAAGGGGAATAACAAGGTATAAATTACAAAATCACCAAGATCACGTCACATTAATAATCAAATACACAAACGCATAATAGCACCCCCCCAAAGGATTGACCCAAACACTAAACCTCACGGGTCTCACACAATGGATAGGGTAGACAGACGAAAACCTAGGTGGTGTCCATGGGTAAAACACAAGAATCAAATTCTCATCTCCAAATAGAGATGATGACTAGGCTAGGGTATATGGCCTGTATGACTACCTCTGAGTAACCACCATTGGGACATAATTAGGCTCGCTCAGGCCTATGAAGGCAAGTGGAGTCGAAGCCCTGTACCTGCATCACTCAAAACACATTACAAATATTTGCATATTTATATCATATAATAGCTGAAGCATCAATGGACATCTTAAGGGGATTCAAGCATTCGTACTCATTCTTAGATTATTTGAATGATATGATGCCATCCTCTTATCACTAACCCATATCCTCTAATAAAAAAATAAACATAGCATCGAAATCAATAAGATGGTATTCATTACTACCACATCATCTACTATTCAACTGATCACAGTTATAAAGTAAGTCACTCTTAGTTCGGGCATGCCCACAACACAAATATACCTCTTGTACCACATTTTCATAATGAATATCATTAAATGCTTAACATGAAATGAAATCATAATATGATCTAACTACTTATCATATAAATCATGAATTTATACCTTGATGTTACCTCAATTAGGCTAGGACTATGGAGGCACTACACACTCCCCCCAAGAGCTTGGCTTACTCCTGGAAGTCACAAATGCTAAGAAGCAACCATAGCACACATTAGTCTATGATATTCAATATAAATATAAAATTCAGGGTATCACATTCCTTTTGATGTACCCAATTACATGCAATATGTCCCAGTACCCTGGTGAAGAAGAGGCAAGGCACTCAATTCCATTTAAAGTATACATTAGCATATAACAATTTTTTTCTCTAATCAAAATAAACAATGATGCCATAACATTTAATTTTATCATAGAATCGTTGTCTCAAACAACCAATTCATTGCTCACAACCATCAATTTTCCACATTTACGCTAGCATAAATCACATAATTTTCTCATAATTTGCAGAAAATTACACTTTTCAATACACAAAATTTTCAATTCTCTAACTTTCATAAGCAACCATCTCAAGAATAGAGCACACAAACACACATCGTATAACATGTTTACAAAGAAAGCATCAACTCATATGCAGATACATCAAATGCAGAGCTTACAACTAAATAGCCATTTTCATTCATCCACATCATAGGGATAACAACACAAGGTTCACATATAGGTCCATGGGGATGCAATAGTCTCATCACAAAACTACGTAACCAAATATCAGTGCCAAGTAACCAAAGATCCAAGAAACAAGTGGAATGATGATCTCGAGGCCAAGCACCTGGGGGTCCCTCCATACATTCCCACAAATGACCTACCTCTTGTTTGTATAAGGGGTTTAGCCTCCAAGAGATAGTCAGCATAAGATCATAAATCACTAGGAAGGTAAGTGGATGATGGCTATCCCATACTCTCCCACACTTACCCCCATCCTCAAAATTTTCCCACATCTGCTTCCTTATATACACTCAACCAGAGGTCGCTCCATCGACATGGCAAGAAGAACAACAAAACACAAGACCAACACTTGAAAATAGAAAGAACCTAGCTTAGCCAACACACATTTTGAAAAATATCAAAAGAAGAAATTTCCAAAATCAACAATAAAATAAATAAATGCATGCAATTTCAACAATAAAGAAACATAACCACAAGAGTCACGTCAAAAAGGAAGATTCAAATATTTGTGGCTAAGCTAATTATAGACAAGATAAATAACACTGCCAATCATCACAAGAAAGATAAATAAAGTCACCAATAACTGAAAGAAAGATCACAAACCATGAAATTGCACTTTACATCACAATGTGACTAACATTAAGTCACCGATAAGGATGGATGGAAATCACAATCATTACATGTGCTATGCAAACACAACCAATGCAATAGCATCATGTAGGCAGGTAGTATCAAATGCACCTTCATGTATGACTATGTGGAATTGTGCTCTTCTGAAAGGTAACACGTCATCATCACCTACACTATGTTGGAACATCAGTGTGTTGTGGCATCACAACTATTCGCATCTTGTCAACTAGGTATCGACACAGGTAAATACCATAACATAGCATAAGTCCAAAGAAACTCAATTAATACTCTAATATGATCAAAATTAAACATATATTTCTTTTATATAATGTCAACTCTATCATAGTGCTAATGTCTCCAAATTACTACACATCCAACTCAAAATAAGATACCAAATGTAAGAGCAAACCTGCGATAAGTAACATGGCCTTGAATGAATCACATGCCCATATTAAACCATAACCAAGATTTCCAAGTCAGATGCCAATAGTACCATCAAGGAAACAAGCATGATAGTATAACACTATGAACCTCTCAAAGGTCCATTCACTAAGGAGAAGTGGGGGGTACTCTTGCATAGGAAGGTATGGTTAGTTGGGTTAACCCCAAACCAATGTCACAACATGTCGCCATAGCTTCCTAAGTTCTTCCACTCCACTACTTAATTCCACACATGGAAGGTCTACAACTCTAAGGTTGGACCTTATAGGGTGTACAAACAAGCAATCACACAAGCATGACTCCACGATACTTGTAACTATACACTCAACCCATGGATGGATACCTAGTATCACAAGCTCGTTAGTACACAAATCATGTACGGGATATTCACAACACATAGCAAGTACTCTCATAACAGATATTCACATCCACAAGGTAACACATAACATAATTTTCCTTTACTGTCAATTACTTAGTGAAGAAGAACAAATTTCATACACAAAATCACATAATAATTACCATAAAGGTTTCTAAGAAGTCAATCTAACATCAATTCAAATTAATCTTTCTAAGGCATAAATGGATTCTAACCATACTTCACATTTAGAGGCAATACAATACACCCCAAGCAAATACACCAACATTCTAGCATTTACATACTAGGTCATATTCAAACCAAAACAATGTTACTTCAACCCACAAGATGGTGACTCACAACACATCACACATCATGGAGCTATTGATAAACCATATTACACTACATATGTACTACAAACAAACACATATTTATCTAGTACAAAGTTAATAAGATAGAGTCTTGCCATAAGAATAATACAATTAAAAGCTTAAGTCCCTAATTTAGTATTTTATCCTATGAGGCTAAACATCTTCTCCACACAAGGGAAAGCATAACTTGATATCAAATTTACACAAGGAAAAATTATAAAATGCAAAATTTACATTATGGAAGTACTTTACAAAAAGATCACCAAGCACACAAATGCATCATTGTAACATTTCTAAAACATATAATATTTCATAGCAATACCAAGCATATGACTCAATTACATCTCTTTATTTCTTAATCTTTTACATTTACTATAATGCAATCACACACACAAAGTATGCAAGGCAAGACTTAATCAGACAAGCATTAAGACTTCATTATTCTTTCAAAGAACCTAAGCATAAAAACACACCATCATCTCTTTCACATCCAAAATCATAACATACAACAAGATGCAACACATGCCTATCTATTCCCATGATGCTAACCTCTAATCCCAACCACATAGAGTGCATACTAGGGAACAACACCATACTCCACAAAATACTCCAGGGCAAGGAAGGGACCAACACAAGCCTCACAATCTAGACCAACTGACTCAAGAGGAGAATTGACAAGGAGGAACACAACCACCACAAAAAAAAACACAAGCGGGAGACTTCGATAATCGTGTGACAAAGCCACCATGATGAAAAAACAAGAGGATGGTTATTCCTCCAAGATGAAGGTTAGTTTCTAGTCCATAACCTCACTCTCTCACTACTACATGGAGTAGAACAAGGGTCAAAACCACCCTCAATCCACTCCATGTCAGTCCAACAACTAACCAATACCCCAGAGCTCCCAATGTTGAAACATGGGATCTGATACCAAATGTCATGCCCACATCTGACATGTTGTCATGACATGAAAAAACACATGTCTTGCCCACATTCACCATGTGGTCATGACATGAATACCCAAAATTTTCCCACCTGTCCCTAAAACCCTGCTGCACAAAGGTAGGGAAGGCAAACAAGGTGTGGGATAAAACACCCATATTACCTTGTCAGGTGAACAAACCCAAGGGACACTAACATAAAGCATCAAAAACATACATCAACACAGAAAGAAGTCAATTCCAAACATCCTTACAACTATAGAAAGGATAAATCATTCATAAGAAGATGTGATATGATTCTATTCATTCTATCATACAAGAACATTATGAGTATGTCTAAGTTTGAGTTTCAAACTTACATTGAGTACTTTCTTATAAACACCAAAGGAGATATGTGTTAATAATAATTAATGAAAACATATAAGATTGAATAAATTACATAGCCATTAAAATGACATTACATAAGATAGTCACATCATTCTCTAGGTTGGAGTGCCTCATAATTTACAAATTTACTGATATACAATGCTACAAGAATGATTTACATCATTGATACATTAGATAACTGAAGAATAAACTATGCTCATAAACTGAAGATGAAGGGTAGCTGCTATGAAGTCATATTGATCACGGATCACAAGTCCCCAATGGCGGTGGGTGCACACCACCCAACCACGCGGATCCAAAAAGGTCCACTCCCTCGTGTAAAGGAGGTAGTCACAAGACCAACAACACCGATCACATGAGGAAGAGGAAGGCTTACACACACACAAGACCTGGTGCAAACACAACAACCAAACTCACAAGTACTAATATGGAAGAGTACACTATCCACACCATGGGTACTACTTAGAAACTACATTAGAGACTAGAAAATAAATTATGACATATGGGAACATCATCACATAGCTCTAAGGGATGGTTCATGCAGAACCAGACTATCTCTCATACATACGAGCATAGCCAATTATCTTGTATCATTATGTGCAACCCCAAGTTTATTTTAATGTTATCACTTGATTAAGAAATCCTCAACGAGTTATCTTGGCATCCACTTTGTACCCCGGCCCCCATTAAGGACCACTCCCCACTCCCTTCAAAATCCATTCCCTAAGCTCATTTCCTACCCAACTAATTGACAAAATGGTAGCCCAAATAGCAAACTGAAACTAAATTTTAAATATTACCCTTCAATGAAAATGTGACAACAATTCATATCTGAACAATCACTCTAAATCACGGACCATAGATGATAATAATGTTGATTCAATCCTTGGACAAAGGAGATTCATGAAAAATTAAGGTTATTGGGTTGAAAGGTGAAGGTAGCAAGGTAAGTTCTAGTTTCGAGACATTTACAAAATGCTGTGTAAGGATAGGAAGAAAAATTATTTCTCTGCCACCATGGTGAAAAGTTGACAGTGGCAATTGGTTTGTTAAACATGCCCCCATGGAGTAGCTATTAGAGCTATTATGAATCTTCAAGTATGTGTTGGTTGCCACACTACAACAAACTTATTTCTAAGATTATTGCAAGTGCAATTGTTGTGGGAGATGCTAACTGTTTCCATCATTTTAAACAGGGACAGTTTTCTTGTGGAGATTATTGGTGATGCTAAAAGAAGCAATCAGAAAATTAGGCTTGCATTGTAATAACAAGCAGTATAGATTTCTAGTAATGTTGAAGGGATATCCATCAAGCATAATAGATGGGGAACTTTTGTCAGCTATTGTAATTGCAAGAGCCCTAGTTTACATGTCTACATATAGTGGAAGCATAGACAAGACACATTAACTATTTGATAGAATACCTCAAGAGATGAGGTCTCATGGACTGCAATGATTACATGATATGCACAAAATGGATCTATTAAAAGGGCTTTAGAAACTTTCATGCAAAGCTATTGGAAGGTGTAAGCCACATTTCACAAACTTTACCCATGTCCTCATTGCCCATGCCAACATGGAGGCTTGGAGGAGGCATGCAAACTACTTGACTGAATCACTCAAGGCGATGTCAGCTCATGGACATAAATGGTTACATGATACACACAAAATGGATCTCTCAAAAAGGCTAAAAACTTTTAAGCAAATACAAATGGCAGGAGTAAAGCCAAAACCCATGACCTTTGACAACATCCTCGCTGCCTGTGCTAGAGTGCGAGATTTGGAATAGGGTATGTACCTCCATCAAAACATAATGGAAGGGGAATTTTTTGTTAGATGTTATAGTTGTAGTTTCTATGGTAGACATGTATGCAAAAAGTGGAAGCATAGACAAGGCACATAACTAAAACCCTAAGCCTTGTCCCTACCAAAATGGATGTAAATCTCCAAATTCTTAGAAACACAAGTGACCAAACCATCTTTTAAACTCATGATTGTAATGAAAAAAGCTCTAAAAAAATAATCACAAAACCAATATAGAGCAAGATCAGGGGAAAATAAGAGTAAATCTACATTCTACAGAGACAAATCACCAAGAACACATACCTGGTTTGAAATTATACCTCTTCTTGTGAATGCCCAAGCCCTTTGAAATAATCACGCAGAAGTAGCTATCTCTCCAAAACAAACCCTAATATTGCATTTATAAGGGCACCAATTTGCTTCCAAAACAAAGTGGGGGATCTGCTTCCTTTGTTGTGACCACTTTTTTCTTCCCTTAGCTGGTACCACAAATTTCCAACTCTTCTTACACCCTCTCCAAATGCAAACTCTCCCCATAAAAAAAATGAGGAGTCCATCCCTCAATACCCCCTTAGCTAGGCCTCTTTTTTACCGTCAATATGTATTGAGGCTTTTGCCTTTTAATGGTAGATTGTTTTGTTGTATTTCTATTTCAATACAAAATGGAGAGGGTATGATGTGGATTTCTCTCTGAACCTACAAGTTAACTCACCAATGCCCTTCCACTCGATAATCATTTTCATCCTGGACAAGACTGCCTTCCCCATTCTATTTGGTCGGCCCCTCCATTCTTTTAAAAAAACCTAAACACTAATTCCCATCCCCCTTTCAAATGACAAGTTTTAGATTTAATAGCTCAAGTGCTCCCTTAGCCCAAGGAAGAGGTTTGCAAAAAGACCCATATCAACTTCCCAAAACAAAATAATACTCAAGGGGAATAACAAGGTATAAATTACAAAATCACCAAGATCATGTCACATTAATAATCAAATACACGAACACATCATAGGACCCCCCCCAAAGGACTGACCCAAACACTAAACCTCATGGGTCTGTCACACAATGGATAGGGTAGATGGACGAAAACCTAGGTGGTGTCCATGGGTAAAACACAAGAATCAAATACTCATCGCCAAATAGAGATGATGACTAGGCTAGGGTATATGGCCTATATGACTACCTTTGAGTAACCACCATTGGGACATAATTAGGCGTGCTCAGGCCTGTGAAGCCAGGTGGAGTTGAAGCCCTATACCTGCATCACTCAAAACACATTATAAATATTTGCATATTTATATCATATAATAGCTAAAGCATCAATGGACATCTTAAGGAGATTCAAACATTCATACTCATTCTTAGATTATTCGAATGATACAATGCCATCCTCTTATCACTAACCCATGTCCTATAATAAAAAATAAACATATCATTTAAATCAATATGATGGTACTCATTACTACCACATCATCTTCTATTCAACTGATCACAGTTATAAAGTAAGTCACTCTTAGTTTGGGCAAGCCCACAAAACATAAATATACCTCTTGTACCACATTTTCATAATGAATATCATTAAATGCTTAACATCAAATGAAATCATAATATGATATAACTACTTATTAGATAAATCCTAAATTTATACCTTGATGTTACCTCAATTAGGCTAGGACTATGGAGGCACTGCATATATGTCTCATTTTTAACACCTATATACAGAAAATCCATGTTTTATGTAGGTTGTAGGTTGTGTCATGATGTCAAATAGTCATTAGTTGTGAAAAAGACTTCATTTCTCCTTCTAATATCACAAGCATCAAAACCCTCGTATGACATATTGATACATGAACATGAAACAAATTTGAGTTGTGTCTTAAAACTAGCTAATTTATTGAACATATTGTGCATGTTAAGAAGTAGTATAGGTTATAAACATTTGGTGCATCACCTTCCATTAGAATTTAGACTTCTTTTATGTTATTTCTTGCCCTTTTCCTTTGAGAGAAGTAGTAGAGTAGATTAGTTTTAGGTGATCCATCAAGGGAACCAGCCCTCTTTGGAGATTTGTCTCACTTTTGCAGGTTCCACACTAAGAGACATTTCAAAATTTCACTAAGTAGCTTGAGAGCTCACCTCTCAAGCTAAAGTGCACACTCAGATTGACAACAATCACATACGTCAAGAGGATGGGGATAGAAGAAAGCATATGGAAACAAAAAAAATTGAGTCATAAAGCAAGAGACCTTGCTATGAAATTACCTCAGTGCTTGCATCATCCTCAAAAGGTAATGAAAATTTCTAGTCAATGCATGACAAATAAAAGAATATAATGAGGAAGAATTGATTAGTTGCTTTTGGAGAAGAATCAGGTGGTACACATATAGAAGAGAGGGAAGTAATCAATGCAAACAGGCAAGAGGTACATGACATCAACTCTAGCTTAGATTTTTTCTACAGGTCAAGTAAAGAAGAGCATGATGATTGTATGCCCCCTCTTGTTTTTATCAATTATTTGTGAGGAAAAAATAGGAAAGGAGAGTTGAGAATGTTGAATATGGTGGAGAGTGACATGCCCTACACCTATCTTTCCTATAGAGACCCTTGCTAGAGAACCTAGACCTCTGTGAGGTGGAGAGGAGTTAGAGGGGAGATCCACTAAGGAGGTGACAAATGAGTAGGAGGAGGAGGAGAAGAGGCTGAGATGATGTGAACAAAGTGGCAAGGGTACATTTGAGGAGAGGCCTAGGGCCCACCTTTGGGATGCACCACCCTTAGAGACAACTGTCTAAGAGTTGAGTAGTGTTGTTTCTACAAGTCTCTTTGTTGTAGTAGCCATAGTGCCAACAACACCACAACTACCTCTAGTGAGGCCTATAGCTATCTTAGACCCTAACTAGAAAGTTGGTGATCTAGGTACGCTTTGTCTATTTATACTTTTTCATTCAATTTGAACACTAGATGCTATGATTTGATTTTGGTTTATATGATGATATGTGAATGATCAAATCTTAGTTTTTATTTTTGCAATGTGTACCTACAAGTGGCTAGATTTATTTGGTTAGGTGATGGCATAGATGGTCCCCACAATGTAGCTTGAGCACCTAGTGCAAGTGAGTTTTCAGCCACTACAGGCTATAGGGAGGCATGTTGATATTTTGAAGCCTATTATGCATCTCAAGGCTGCCCATGAGGAGACATGGGTATGTGTAGATTGAGCTACTATGAAGTTTCTATCTATCACTACAAAGAGGGACCAAAGAGTAGTAGAGGTCATAGTGGTTACTATTGAGTGAGATTAGGTAGTAATAAGGACTGAGAGTGTTGAGACTACACATGATGTCTTACAGAGTTGACTCGATCAGGTTAGTAGTGAGATATAGAGGGAATAAATGGTAGGGCCATTAGACTTGGACCACCCTAGAGTACAAGAACTAATGAGTAAAATAGTAGAGTTACAACAAAGTGAGATTAGACTCACAATAGAGGAAGCTGAGTTGAGGATACATATCAGGGGACTTCAGTCCTAGAGTGTGATATGTAGTCACTCGCGCTCATTCTCTATGGCCTCAACATAGCAACTGTCTTTGATGCAGTTAGATTCACTAGCACTAGAGGGCTCAGGAAGCCACATCCCTCTATGATCAAATTTTTTTTATTCTAGATAGACACCACATTCTGATGAGTGGTGCACATTATATATGATATTGTATGATTTATGATATGTATATGTGCTATGGATTATTGCTTGTGATGTATGTTTTGATATTGTTTACATAGATGCACTTGTGATCTAATCAAATAACTTTAGATAAAAAAATTTAGTTAAATGCCACAATGATCTAACTAAATAATATGAATGAATGGAATTGTCTAATTAAATTCTATAACAATATTGTTAAGCACATTTAAAATAAAATGCTTAAACAAATATTGAAAAGATCTAATTGAGACAATTTGGAATGAATGTAATTAATTAATCATTCAAATAATTAATTAATTAACATTAGGAAAGAATTTGAGATCTTGATAGAACTACAATGATTAGGTGACCACAAAAGAGATGGGATCACATGTGAAAGCAATGGAAATGAATTACATTTATAGGTTCTTTAAGGGGCTTTCCATCCATTATAGAGAGGCCATAAGCTCTAGAACCATAAACGAAGGTAGGTATATAAGGACCCAGCCAATTACGATGAAATTTTCCTTTTGTAACAACTAGAGCATTTACATTGCACTAGTTCTCATAAAGAACCAAGTCACCTAAATAAAAATATCAATGGATAACACATTGGTTGTAATTTTCATTGAAACATTCTTGATAAGATTGAAGAGGTTCAAGAGCATTGATACGATACTCATCAACCATTTCAAAGAATTGATGTGATGCTCATTGAGAATTTCAAGCTATTGGAGATATTGGTCATGGTAAGTATTGTCACCTGAATTTGCACCCTATTGTTGAAGCTTTTGGCAGTTCCAACAAATTCAGTGAAACATTGGAATGATCTCAAGGTGTGGAACCTTGCAACCGAGATCAGACCTCTAGAGAAGGCTGGTTTCTCTTTCTAAATTGAAGATTTAGAGAAAAAAACTAAACCTAATGCTATTGATCACCAAGGAAAAGGGGAAGAAGGAGAACTGAAATGAAAGGGAGGTGATACACTAGATTTAGAGTGTTTGGTTGGGACTAACATAACACAACAATGATCTCAAAATAGAAGAAACTCACACAAACTCGTGCAATTCTAGTAGAGGTTCAAACATAAAACTACAAATAAAGAGGGACCATTCATCCATAGTATAAGTGTGCATCTTTCAAATAAACACATTGTAGAAATAAAAAGAGAGGAAAATATCAGTAATTTTTATTGATCATGAAGGCTAAATAGCCATTACAAAGGAAGAATAGCTCAATATAGATCAGAAAAGACACATAATGATAACCTTCCCTTCATAGTTAAACTAGAAATGAAGACAAGAGAGGTCCAGGAGTGGACACAATCCATCAAATTCATACAGTTATAGGAAATATCATGAAGCCATGATTAAACATGGAGCGCTTCAACTTGGATAAGGACCCAACAACCAACCAACCTTCAAAAAATACATCTTAACATGCTTATATAGATTTTACAAATCACTATGCAACCCTAGACTCTAGGAAAAGTGGTCAACAAGAAACTTCAGGGTGCCATGCTGAAATAAATTTATTCCATGGCCCATGTTAGAGAACTTGCAGATTTTGAGGATGCCCATGCCCTATGGTATGTTGATTTGTCTTGGGCTTGTAGATACCCATACACTTCATGTTGATAACTGAGAGGGGGGGGTGAATCAGTTATCCTAATTATTTCCCTTTTTGAACTTTCTTATTAATTAATGCAGCATTGAATCAAACACAAAAACATTACCATGAAATAAGAAACACATGACACAGTATTTTTGATGTGGAAACCCTGTTAAGGGAGAAAACCACGGGGTGATTAACCCAAAAATTATTCTCTGTTAGAAGAATAGAAAATTACAAAAATGGCACTTGCCAATTAGGGCTCACTGCCCGAGCACACTGCTCACAAAGAGGCCCACTGCCTACAAGGAGACACACTGTCTACAAAGTGATAAGAATCATAGTCTTGAACTGATTGGAAGCATCTACATATGCTGGAGTTCAGTTCCGGTTAGGCTCAGTACACTGATCTGCTGCACTTCATCTTTCCTCTGTTCTTTATTCTGTTATCCTTTCACATACCGGATCTTTCTTGCTACTTCTGCTCTGTTCTTGCACTTATTTGCATATTCCTTCACACAATCACACTCTTCACAACTAAATCCATCCTCTATATATATCCGTATAAGTAATTTCATCACCTTTCTAGTCGGCATCCGGAACAGTCTAGTTTCTTACAAACTCTGTTCTGTTGGCTGAATCCTTGCTTACCAAGCAATGTGGATCAAGCATATACTTGTAGATATCATTAATCATGTCGGCCAAACATGATTCATGCCTTCACAACCTTTACCATCAACAGTAACACATCCGGAAAATAGTCTGATACTCTGTCAGTCAGTTCTTCCTCTGTTCTCTCTGTCTCTCAGGAATCCGGTACTCAACTATTCATATCTTTTTCTTTGTTCATCACCGGAGGCTAAATTATTGGAATATACTACTCAAGGTAGTCCTCTTGACTTCCCCAAATCCACACTGCACCAAGACACTTCCTCTGAGAGATCCGGACCAATCTGTCAGACCTTGCCATATGCTATGTTCTTGTTCACCGGACCACAACAATCTTCATTCTGACTTCCGGTAGAGACACACCATGACTTGCGGATATGTGGGATGACCTTTGTTGCCATCAATGACAACAACCATGAATCCATATAGTGTCTCTTGCCAACAATCTCCCCCTTTGGCATTGATGGCAACACTTAGTGAAAAATGACTAAGTGTTTACATTATGCTCCCCCTTGGCTGATGCTCTATCTTTATATACAATTTCTGGAACTCCCCCTTAGTTGGATTCCTCATTTTTCACTGCTCCTCACTCCCCCTTTGACATCAATGGCAAAGGGTAGGGTCCGTACACCAAAATTTTCAAAAATTTTCTATACATAGCCACATATTTACATACTCACATATACTGAAGAATGTCTGCAAAGGATGTCTTCAATTGGATCAGTTCTGCAGCCCAACTTTGCTTCATTCTATCCAAAATTGAAATGTGACCACTCAACAAAAATGCAAAAGCTTCTGCCCTCTTGAGATCTGTCAGATCATTTGTTTGGGCGGTGGTCTGAGCATCACTGATGGCCTCATGCATAGTTTCCAACTTAGGGATTATAATCCTTCTAAGTTCTCCCATCCGGTTAGTGATATTCTTCCTTTCCTTCTCAAGGTTCTTTATTTCATTCAAGACTACAATAGTCTGACATTCTTGATTTACTATGGAGGAAGAGAGAGGATCAAAACTTTGAGATAAACTTTGTAGTTTGTCCTGTTCCTCTTTTATTTTCTTATCAATTTCTGTTGTTGCCTTTGACCAGGAGATACAAAATTTGTAAATATCACCGCCATCCTTAAGAGCACTTTCTAAGCTCTTTATTCCAATACTCATATTTCTCCTATCGTTAGAGATTAATCCTAATACTTCTGAAAATCTTTTATCCAAAAATTCCTTCCGGACCTTTTCTTCAGCTGATTTTTCTAGAGAATCAAAATGTGTATCAACACTGCTGACTAAGGTTTTTAGATTACCAGAAGAGGAGGCTGTCGGATCTATCTGGATTGATGGCATAATCTTTACAAGTACTCCGGAAGCAGCCACTATCAACTCACAGTCTTCCATATGAGACTTTAGGAGTTTTTCATTTGCCTTGGCATTTGCAAATGAAGCTATTTTCATTGTTTGTACCGGAGAGAGAGAGTCAAAGTCGAATGGGCCTTTTAGAAGCTCCGGTTCATCAATCTCTAAAGTTTCTTTGCTCAAAAATTGTTGAACAGTTTGTGCAGTGTCTCTTGCCGGAGACAGATGTTTCTTTTCTTCTGCAGTCTTGGAACTGTCAACCTCTTTATCTTTCACCACTGCTTCCTTCTCCTGTAATTTCTCTTCATTTTTGGATCCGGAGACTGTAGGGGAAACCGGAGGAGAGATGCTAGCCTGTTCATAGGCCACTTCTTCTGGAGCAGAGGGTTCCAAGTCCACAGCTGTTTCTGCACCTAAGTCCTCTACAACAGGAAGATTGAAACTTTTGAAGGCCTTCCGAAGGATCTCTTCTGTCTCTTTGGCCACCTTGTCAGTCTCACCAAGCATGAGTTGGTTCATCTTGGCTTTACTTCTGAACTCATCTTTGCAATCTTTGAATATTATGCTCATTGTCTTGGGATCAATTTGAGGATATAGCTGAATAGCTATCTGCTCCCAGATCTCAAGATCTTTTGCATGAGCATTATTCTTTCTTATTTCTAATTCCTTTTCTAGGCTTTTAGGAATTTCAGAAATAATCTCAATAAAAGCTTTATTGTAGATGTTCAAATACCTTATTATAGCCTCTTGCAGGATCTTTTGATCTGCCTCATTGTAGTCATCATAGAATTCAGCCACGGGTTGAAGGTTCCCGTCCACAGTGACTGATTTGACTACACTGTCTAGAGACAAGGTGGGCTTTTCAGAAGGTTCTTCTGTCATTTCTTCCTTGTCTCGGCCAGAAGAGGATTTACCGGATTCTTTCTTTTTCTGTTTCTTTATTTCTTTCACTCCCTCATCTGACTCAGTTTCTTCTTCATCCTTTTGGCTTTGATAAGCTCTTGAGGCTTTTGTCTTGGATCGCTTACTGGATCCCTAGACTTCTAGTTTTGAGCTTTTGGTTTTGATAGGTGTGGATCCTTTAGATGATCTGGTCCGGGTTGAGGATTCCACCAGAGCACTTATCTTGCTTTTCTTTTCTGCCTCTTTCTTTTCTTCCTCAGATTTTCTTCTCTTTTCCCGGCTGGCATGAAGTGCCTCTTTTGAGATGCCTAGGCCTTGAGCAATATGCTCAACTTCTTTTCTTACCTTCCTCTTTATCTCTGGTTCCCTGAGTTCTACATGTATCTTTACACTCAACTCCTCAAAGGTTCCAAACCTTTCTGCCTTTGGATCTTTGGGCTGACTTAGCATGTGTTGAACATGCAGCTCCACTATTTGTTCATCCACTTCATACCCCATGGGCATGATCCAT
The DNA here is from genome assembly GCA_027924645.1 of Cunninghamia lanceolata. Taxonomy (NCBI): domain Eukaryota; kingdom Viridiplantae; phylum Streptophyta; class Pinopsida; order Cupressales; family Cupressaceae; genus Cunninghamia; species Cunninghamia lanceolata. The sequence continues at coordinate 745,257 of BSBN01000810.1, read as the reverse complement.
ACAGTTCTTGGTTCTACTGCCTCCATTAGACACTGATCTGTTTCTACCATGAAGCATACTGTGTCTTTGTACTTTTCAACGAGGGATAGGGGTATTCTTTCTCTTGCATGCATCATGCTTTGGAAGTTCTTGAAGTATCCCCATAGAGCTGTGTTTCTTGCTTTAGCATCCCCAAGTCCATGCAAATAGTCTCTGATTTGGATGGCAACCGGTCTGTCATTCTGCCATATCCATCCACTAGATCCGGGAAGCTCGTTCATGTAGTAAAAGAAGAGACAAAGGATCAGATTGCCATACTTGAAGGAGTTTTTCTTGTCCTTCTTAATCTTCTGCAGATTTTCAAAGAGTTGGTTTACAAGAAGCTCACACAAGTCATAGTCTGCATTCTCCTTTAACATTTGATAGGCTGTGTAGATTGCAGTTCCCGGTACTGAATTTTCCCTACTGGAGTGATAGATTTTGTAACCAATTATCATAGATGCAAATTTGACATCCGGTTCAGTGATGTCATAGCTCTCTTGTCAAACTTGGATCCGGTTGCATCACTAACTGTCTGATTTTTGACAGACTTGAGAACAGGTAATCCACCGGATGAGTGCATACCGGTTACAGCCCTAATTGCATCTTTGGTGATCTTGAAGGGCTTGTTCAACCATAGGAAGTTGTCATGTACTCTACTTAGTACATACCGGACCCATTCATCTTCTTCAAAGCAGGGGAAATGAATGCACTGTGCAAAGTGTTTGTCCCGGATGGCTTTGTACTGAGGTTTGATCTCAAAGGAGTCATCTATCAATTGTTTGTGATAGATATCCTTCAGTTTTGATTCTCCAAAGTCTTCAAGATTCGCATGGATGTAAACCCTAATATCTTCCGTGTGCAATACACCATGAGGAACACTAGAGAAGGCTCCTAGTGGATCTACCTCCAAGGATTTGTAAGGATGTTTCTTGAATGTGGGGCGAGGTCTATCAGAGATCTTAACTATATTCGGAGTAGCCATTCTTCAAAGATTTGCAGTGAGATAATGAAAACGGAGAATACCTTATGCGCCTTCGGTTTGCACGGAGTGGTTGGATTGATTTCTTTATGTAATGACTTCGGCAGGAGATCTTTGGTGTGCTTGATGAATCTTGTTGCAGAGCTCTAATTTTCGCTTCTTCTTGGATGTGGAATGATCAAATGATTGTTGAGAATCCCTTATATCATTTCGCAAACCCTAATATCTGTTTGCAATAAATGCTTCACCTATATTATTCTGGTTTGCCTTGTCCGGATAGCTTGGAGTATCCCGGATCAGTCCTGATCTATGAACATCATGCGGATCTTTCCATCATGAATAAATTGAGATAACACATCACAAGGACATCCCAAACACTCTGTCCAATCCGCAGAATAAGACAATGCACTTCCGGATCTCTCCAGACCCTTTTTGTAATCCTCTGTCATTCCGGAGCATCTCCCGGAATAGGTCTTACTTGATCGATCACAGCTTCTTCACATTTTCATGCGGACCTCTGAAATCTTATCTAGATCATCTCAAGACTTATATCTTTAAACCCTTTACTCCGCATCTTGTGACACATCCGGAACCACTTGATTGGCTGGGGGAACAGGATTTTCTTTGAGTCTCCCCCTGAGCCAGAGCTCACTTTTTAATTTCTGGAAGAAATATCAGCACCAGAGTCTGGTGCGGATCCAACCTCTACATTCTCTGAACTTTTCTTCACCCAAATCTTGCTCATCTGATTCCTAACTTCATCCGCATTCATCTTTTGTTTACCCTTGTCTTGATTCTGATTATACACCGGACCTCTTTTGTCCTGATTCTTGCTTCTGCAGACTTTAGCATTATGACCGGACCTATTACAGATTTGGCAAATAACATTTCTTTTCATATTTGACTGATAACCTCTTGATCTGCATTGATTAGCCATATGACCTACTCTATTGCATGTAAAGCATCTACCTTTGAATGATTTGTTTACTTGCATATTTCTGCATTCATGGGATTTGTGTCCATACCTTTTGCAGTTAAAGCACTGTCTGGAGAAGGATGAATTAATCTAATTCATTCTCTTTCTGCACTGATTAGCTTTGTGACCAAAGTGGTTGCAGCTGTGGCAGTATCCATTGAAAGATGGATATCTTTGAGCATTGGGCTGTCTTACCGGAGGTCTTCTAGGCCTATTCCTTGGATTTTCTAATCCAAAATTCTTTTGACTGGATCCGGAGCTTTCTCCTTTCTCATATCCCAAACCATACTTGTCATCTGTCCTCTTTTGACTTCCAAGAAGTACTTCAAGTTGGGCAGAACTTATCTTGAATTTTTCTTTATATTCATTTGCTGTTTGAAGATCTCTTTTGAGAGAGGCAATTTGATCCTCAAGTTTTTCTTCATTATCTTTGGCATCTTCAAGATCAGATTCAAGATGTCTGATAATCCTGTCCATCTGGTGGCATTATTCTGATTTTTCTTTAAGAGATTGTCTTAGATTGTCTTCAGCTTTTCTTTTTTCTTCAATCTCTTGAGTAAACTTTATAGTTCCTGATTCCATTTCATGTCTTAACATAATGACTTCTTTTGATAACTTTTCACATAACTTGGTTTGCTCAGTCAATTCTTCATTTGTATTGCTTTCTTCACTTTGTCTTGCCAATTGTTGGAGCAGCTCCTTTCTCTTTTTCATAGAGAGACTTAATTTGTCTTTTAATTCTCTCATGAATTCATCAGCCTGTTTGAGTCTTTCCTTTAATTCATTGACTTCAGAATTTGACTGTTCAAGATCCTCAAGGGCAGTCTTGAGTTGCTCCCTTAAACCATATGCATCCATTTGAACTCCCAGATCTTCCTTAAGCTGTTAGGCTCTATTAGGAGGAACTTGGCTCTGATACCAATTGTTGATAACTGAGAGGGGGGTGAATCAGTTATCCTAATTATTTCCCTTTTTGAACTTTCTTATTAATTAATGCAGCATTGAATCAAACACAAAAACATTACCATGAAATAAGAAACACATGACATAGTATTTTTGACGTGGAAACCCTGTTAAGGGAGAAAACCACGGGGTGATTAACCCAAAAATTATTCTCTGTTAGAAGAATAGAAAATTACAAAAATGGCACTTGCCAATTAGGGCTCACTGCCCGAGCACACTGCTCACAAAGAGGCCCATTGCCTACAAGGAGACACACTGTCTACAAAGTGATAAGAATCACAGTATTGAATTGATTGGAAGCATCTACATATGCTGGAGTTCAATTCCGGTTAGGCTCAGTACACTGATCTGCTGCACTTCATCTTTCCTCTGTTCTTTATTCTGTTATCCTTTCACATACGGAATCTTTCTTGCTACTTCTGCTCTGTTCTTGCACTTATTCGCATATTCCTTCACACAATCACACTCTTCACAACTAAATCCATCCTCTATATATATCCGCATAAGTAATTTCATCACCTTTCTAGTCGGCATCCGGAACAGTCTAGTTTCTTACAAACTCTTTTCTGTCAGCTGAATCCTTGCTTACCAAGCAATGCGGATCAAGCATATACTTGTAGATATCATTAATCATGTCGGCCAAACATGATTCATGCCTTCACAACCTTTACCATCAACAGTAACACATCCGGAAAATAGTCTGATACTCTGTCAGTCAGTTCTTCCTCTGTTCTCTCTGTCTCTCAGGAATCTGGTACTCAACTATTCATATCTTTTTCTTTGTTCATCACCGAAGGCTAAATGCTTGGAATATACTACTCAAGGTAGTCCTCTTGACTTCCCCAAATCCGCACTGCACCAAGACACTTCCTCTGAGAGATCCGGACCAATCTGTCGGACCTTGCCATATGCTCTGTTCTTGTTCACCGGACCACAACAATCTTCATTCTGACTTCTGGTAGAGACACACCATGACTTGCGGATATGTGGGATGACCTTTGTTGCCATCAATGACAACAACCATGAATCCATATAGTGTCTCTTGCCAACACTTCATTCACTACATTCATTTCCTAGTAATTGTGCATTGAAGATCTACACTATTCCATCTACTTGCAATGACCTTGGACTACAAGATTGTCCTTTAGGTACTGCTTGACCCACCTGATTCATCCTACAATAATGTCATTTTTGGCATTGTAGAAACCTCCATAGGTGAAACTATTGGTAAGAGACATTGCTCCAGTATGAACTTGTATGTTTTCATTGATGGAAACAAGGCTCAGAGATCCTATCACCATGACATGAAGAGATATCTCTGAAAGAACATATTGGATCCTAGGTCCGATTGATAGAAAATGGCTAAGTATGAAAAGTTTTTTGAGTAGAGGACAGTAAGTCAGATAGTATGTCTCTGTAGATGATGATCAGTTAATGTGGTTTAGGTATGATGTTCTCAGTTGTTTGATAGTGTTATACTTCAAAGGTTAAGTCTTGATCTCCTCTGGAAGTCACCTTGAAGAATTGTCTAAGTTCGGATAAGCAAAGGTATATAAGGAATAGTGAACAGGGTCTAGTGCAGTGGTCTGCATTCCTCCATAGTTAAGCATTTTGTTATGCAGTTTTAAGGTGTTGTAAACACTTATATGAAGCATCTTATTCTAGAGTTAGGAGATCTGAAGTCCACCAGAAGGTTAGCTACAAGCTGCTAAGTATCGGCATAGTGTTTGACAGAGTTTGATAGAGACATAGTCTAAGTTCTGATGGTCCACATTTCTCTGCAAGATGATATCATGCCTTGTGGTTCTAAGGGTAAGATTGGGAATGTGTAAAGAGTCCTTGATATGATTTTGGAAGTGTTTTATGATCCACAGTAGAAGTTGTATGTTAGCAGATGAACCTGTTAAGCATGCTCTTGAAAAATAGGCCTACTGGTGAGATAAATCAGGATGCAGAGAAAGGATAGCATGTGAAAGATCTATTCAAGTAATTGAGTGATTAGAGCTGACCTATATGAATACACTTGGGCAAAGATTTGGGTCTGCGTGACATATAGTGCATTGGATCAAGCCGACAAGGTACATCTTTCTATGTACATGTTTCACTTCTTAGATGTCGACCTGATTATGGATTAAATCATGATACAGATATATAAGAGTGATGAATCTTGATTGAGTGGAGTATGGAAAGGGAGTGTGTGTGTGTGGTGCGAGCACGTGAATAGAAGAGCAGAGTTAGAAGAGAAGCAATAATGAAGACTTGGGATTCAGAATTCAATTGCTAAATGATTGCACCCTAGCATAGTGGCAGATGCTTAAGCAGTATTTAGTTTTCATGTGTAATTTGATTGGAAGCAAGCTTTTGTCATCAAGGCAGTGAGCCTTCAATAGGGTTTAATAGCCCTCATGGTTTAACAACCCTTATTGTAATCTTGATAGGTTTAGGGTTGAGGTAGTGAGCCTGCTAAATCTAGTTGTACTTCATGGTAGTGAACCAGCATGTTCTAGGCCTGGGGAGTGACCAAGCCTAACCATTATTTTTGTAAAGATTGCAATATATATTTGAGAGCTAATCCTCTCTATGGTTTTTCCCTCTTTGGGTTTTCCAAGTAAAATCTTGGTGTTATGTGTCATGCTTTTGTGGTTGATGTTCATTTGTATATTATGCTTCTATTTCATTAATTCCTTGAAATGGTTAAATACAAAAGTGCATGAAAAGATTTATAGAACACTAATTCACCCCCCCTCTCAGTGTTCCTAAAACTCAACAGAAACACATTTATAGGTAGGGAAAGGAAAGACACAAGCTTTTACAACACTTTAATATTTTGTAAATTTTGTTTATCAATATAATTTTAAATTTACGAACTAATTGGCTAGTTTGCATGTTCGCGAACCTATCGATTCCTTGATGTACACTTTGTTTTTCTTCTTTCTTCTTTCTCTTTCACTTTATCCAACTTTTGCCTCTTCATCAGTTGGTTTGTAGGTTTGTGAATCTAGTGATCTGCTGATGACACTTATTTTTCTCCTTGTTAGCCTATTCTCCCATCAACAAAATACTCAGTCGATAAACCATCAGGTTCACAAACTACTCTCCTTAGCTAATTTTTCCTTCTTTCATCGGTTGACTCACCAGTCGATGAACCTAGCAATTAGCGAACTGGCAAGTTTGTGAACCACTTGTTGTGTGGTTGCACAACACGCTCCATTTTGCCCCAGCAAAACAAGGCCCCAACTTTTGGGCGGTATGGTAAAATTAGTTTGAGATACATGTTAGAAAGTTATCCTTTATATACATGAACCTTAGGATCATGACCAAAATCTATAATTAAAATTTGTTGTCAAGAACCTTACCATGTGAAAAGAGCATAGAATTTCAAACAGGTTTTCTTTTTGAAGTACCTTGAAATTTGTTGAAACAAAGAAGTTATATCCGGTCAAAGTCTAGTCAATGGGTCATTAGGATATTCATATTAACATATCATCTGCATCTTAACTTAGTATTGGGACCTTTACTAATATCTGGACATCAAATTTGAGTCATCGATAGTTTAAACGTCAAGGTGGACGGATATTACTTAATATCCTGATCGTAGTAAAATCTCGACCTTGATGATGTCATGACCACTCAACTTAAAGAAGAAGCAATGAATTTGCCCACGGAATTGGGATATCATGTTGTATCTTGATCTTACTTAGTGTCTGGATCTTAAGATAGAATCCTAACACACACCAATATCTGGACGTTAATATTAAAAGACTTAGCTGTTTGAATGTCAAAATGTCCTGATCTTATAATATCCTGATCATAGATAATATCTGGATCTTAATCTAATATATGGATGTCAAGTTGGAGAGACTTATTCAATCACCTATCATGGGCATAATGTCAGTTCGCACCTATAGCTTGATCTTATTGAGTATCTAGATCTTAACTTAGTATCTAGATATAAAATAGCATCCTAATCCCTCGAATGCTTATATGTGGCCAATGATGCAAGGACACGTGTCCACCTTAATATCATGATCCAGTATAAGAACACCTGAGACCCATTGGTAATTCCTTGGTCAACAGAGATTGACTAGATGCATGATGGAGTCACATTATTACATCCCGATGAAGGAGATTTAGATCGCACGATAACACGTTCCCGCAAGAGATTCTTGTCATCAAGAAAGATTCTCTGTGCTGTTGTGAGATAATGACATGTGTCCATGTTCATACCCTTATTCACATAAGTGTCATCTAGATATCCACCTCAAGGTATTCCCCAAAATATTCCTTAACCAGATGTTCCTCATAACCCACACCTCTTTGCATAAAATGCTGCAAAAGGTTGTTGTCTTTTTAATTTTAAACGCGTGCCAATGGACACTTGGGGTTATCTTATGCAATCTACTAAATTGAAATTGTCAATCGCATGGAGATCATTAATGAATCCTAAATGTTCAAGGTAAAAAGGATTTTTCTCTTACTAATTGACACAATTGCACCCTGAGACCTAATTTAAGTGATTGAGAGCTTGTTGTAAACCAGAGCTGACCAAGAAGATGAAGTTACAAAGAAATATCGCATCTAGAGTTTTTATCCTGATACTTCTACATTTGTAACAGGTGAACGAAGTGGATACAGGTACGTATAATGCCTGACACTTCTGGTTATGTTTGTAAAATTGTATCATTATTAATCAAAGGAATGGTAACCAAAACACAGTGATAATGTTTACATGCTATGCATAGAATTCACTCAATTTATAAAGTTTACATATATTACTAGCTTGGATTGTAAAATCATTAACAAACTAACCCTAGATAAATGTATAAGCTATCATTTGAAATTGTATATTCAAATTGTAGGACAAAATGTCACATCCACACATAGACAAACGGGATGCAGAGTTCAAATCAACGATGTTCCCTAAATCACGCAATGTATATAGAAAATTAGGATTCACAAACGAGATACATTGTGGAAATACATATATTGAAGCATTCAGAGCATGAATTGATGCACAAGAGGACGATCTGGTTCTATAGAACATAGTGGCTTCTGGTTTGTTTCATGCTACTGGATTTCCATACTCTACAGAGGCCTTTGACCTATTGGTTGAAGCTATATTGCATTATGATACTAACACAAGGATAATAGAAAAACAAGAGAGATTATATGCAGATTTATCTATAGATGGAATTGTAAAGGTGTTCCATTTGCCCACCTCTCAGAAATGTATGTACCTGATTTGGATGCATTGGCTAAAGAATTTGAAGCCAATGATAAAAACTACAAAAAAGTCATATACCAAGGATGGAGACACCTGAGTAACATAGCTGGAGAAGCTGTCAAAATGGTAGTGCACTTATACAAATTTGACTTTAACGAGGAAGTACAGTATATGATGTTCACATTGAGCAGGATGAACGGATTGGTGGACTGTGGGGTTTTTGAGTCATGGATGTTTGGATTGATAAGAATGGTAATAGAATATAAACTAGAGAATGTAAAGGTCCAATAGGCTAAGATAATAAGTGATACCATTCATGACCAGATGGTCGAGTGGAAGGAAGGAAAGGGGATGATCTTTAGGATGACATCCTACTTGGTGTACGCCTGTGCAGTGAAAGGTACATTCAATGGCCTACAAACTATAGGAAGGATTGGGAAATTACCTAATGAGAAAACACCCTGGGAGCATTTTCCCCAACTGGAGGGGAGACTCTCAATATATTATTATAAAATGGTTAATGATGTTTTTTTGATGCACCTGGTCTAACTAATGGAAGGGGACTGGACAAAAAGAGTCTCAGTTGGAGCCACAAAGACTATTTGTGGATATGGGTCTTGGTTCATCTAGGCCAAATCTTATTCATATATCTAAATGGAGGGTTTTAGAGGGAAACCATACATGTTACCAAGGTACCCTATAGATAAAGTGGTACTGATGGAAATGATGAGGCAATAGTTGCCTACATTTGAAATGTCAAGAGTTAAAGAAGGAAATCCATATAGGAAGTTTCCTATTGATATAAACTGGTCCATGGTAGAAGCCATAGAGAATGCAAGAAAGGTAGAGGCAGAGCTGAAAGCTTTGAATTTGAAATTGTTTCCCTTGGCCAAAGACTATGATCCTTATCACCGGATCGAGCAAAGATTCAACAAGAAATATAAGCACACTGTCCACCTTGAGGATTATTGGGCAGATTGTGATGATGAACATGAATTTAGGAAAAGAGAATACCAAAGATTATCATTGGATCAGATGAGGACCATAGGGTAGCCTGAAGTGCCTTAGGTTAGAAAAGATGATTAGAGTCTGGTAGATCCAGAATATGAAGAGAAAAAGATATATAATGATACCATTTATGCTCCAGATTTGACACAAAAGGAGGAGACTTCCATTGATGTCCTCACTACCAAGGTTATGGCTAGAACCAAGAAATGGATTGCTCAGAAAGTAGAGGAGCTTAAAAGTAAAGGGGTGGTAATCACTAGTGACAAGAAAGGAAAAAGAAAAGAGAGAGAAGAGCAAGGATATGATGATTTCTTTGTACATAAAAGGTAGATAGTAGGGACAAAGATACTTGAACCTAGTTCATCTAGAATAGCAGAGGAGATCACTTCTAAAGGAGTATCCTTGGTGTATAAGCTATTGTCACCTCCCACAGGACCAGTGCTTAAGGAAATCCCCATATCAGTATCTGCATCCCAAATGCCCATAACTCAACAAGAGATTACAGGAGAACAGGGGTAGAGTTTAGTTGGGACTACTATAGGGGGAGGAGATGATGATGAAGATGAAAAGATTATTTCAACACTGAAGGGGAAGAGGAAAGATGATGTGTTGCAGGGTGTCAAAGTACCTAGGCAAAGAAGATATCAAAGTCCTCACATGAAAGGTGCTATTTCACCACCACCAGTAACAATATTGGTTGATCCGTAGGTGGATGTAATTAAGGAGCTGCATCATGATGTGCCTATAGAAACCATAGTGAAAGTAAAGATAGAGATGACACAAATGGCTAGGAGTCAAGCTGAAGAAGATGAAGCTGCAAAAGCCCTCCCCTTAAGCCAGACAATAGATTTAACTAAAGATGATGTGGTACAAGATATCACAAATCACCCTATTGGACCTATGTTTACAACACACAGAAGTAGTAGATAAGGTTGATATAATAGGGAGTCACATGATAAAAAGATAAAAGGGAAGAAACCCCTGAGGCAGAAGTGCATATGGGATCTTTGGATACTTTAATTGAAAATGTTACCTACCTAGCTGTGGTAGACTTAGCCTATGTACCATAGAAGGGGATAAGATAGAAGAGGTCATCCAGACTGATCAACCTCAAAGAGAGAGTATTCTTATGGAAGTGGGCAATACAGGTGATAATGTGCAAGAGAAAATGACACAACAAAATGTCCTGATGAATAAACATAAATAGGACAAGGTAGTTGCATCACCTACAGCTACAGAAGGAAAATATGATGAACAAAAGGAAGATAGCCATCAGTCTGAGGAAGAGAATAAAGGCCAAGAGCCTAAAACAAATGAAATTCCAAGAGAACATGAAGATCTGGAACCAGATAATCAACTACCTCCAGAACAAAGACAAGAGGAATCACATGAAGAGGAGGATCTAGATGCTAAAAGCAAATTGCAAGAAAATGTACAGGATCTAGAGGATCAAGAAAAAGAACAAGGTAAAGGAACTCAAGATGCTCAGATTGAGCAACCAAATCAAGATACATGATCACAATATGAGGTTTTGGATTTGATTTCTTTAGAGGTAAGTCAAGAGAAGGTACAACAGGTACTATTTAATTTCAAGTCCTTGTTTATAATTGATTCTGCTAAGGCAAAGCTGAGAGCTAGGACAGTCTCCAGCATCAACAGAGATACAAAAACTAGGAAAAGGATAGCCCAAATTGTTGTGCCTATAGTGGGTAAGGCCAAAGGTGAAATCAGGCCAGAGGAGTATCAAATAACCCATGTTGATTTAGGCCATGTGACCACTGAGAAAGAAGCTCAAGAACATCTTCCTGAAGCAGTGGTAGCCAAAATGAAGAAGCTCAAAGCAAGGAAGAAGGAGCTAAAAGAACAAAACAATCAACTACAACAGTTTATATAGGGGTTAGTGAAGCCGGATACTTTGGCATCCACCCTACAAACTACAGAGAGGCCAACTGCATTGATTTTAATAAGTGAAGTGGATATAACTGGGCTGGATATCCAGAAACATCAAGCCCATGTTATGGAGAAATGTTACTCCAAATTCATGACTTCTAGAGAGCAATTAATAAGGATATCAATATCCAATTGGGACACATTGTCCAAATTAAAGGAAAGCATTGATTCTTTGAAGGCTGAATTCACCCAATGGATTCATAAGTGTAACTATGCAATGGCTAGACTCAAGAGAGCCAAGGACATGTCAGATAGTGAATTATTGAAAAACAAAATTGTCACTAATGAAACTCTGCACTAATGGGTACATGGATGACAGAAATGGATTATGAACTCAATGTGTTAAAAAGTAACATGGACAAAGTAAAAGATATCCAGACCAAGGTTCATGATTTATTGGCTGAAGAATTGAGAGTGATGGAAGAATTATTAGAGGATGTTGTAGAAGAAGAAGAAATGTCAGATCTGGATAATGCTATAAAATGTTCAAGGATAAATTCAAAGAAGTAGCTGAAGACCCTAAAGAATTCTTCATAGAAGATATCATGGATGAGATGGCTGAGTTAGGTGTAAAGGTGAATACATAAGATCCATCGGCATAAAGAGGGGACTTGTATTTGTATTGTCCAATAGGATGAAATGAAAGAGCATGGAATATTTGAGAAGGACAACTATATCCACCAGAGGATTGCCAACTGGCAATCTATGCCACGTGTCCTGCAGGTTGACTAGGTCAAAAGAATATGAACCATTGATTATAATAGACAAATCATGATCGTAGGCTCTTTTGTAACTACCTCCTCTCCTTGTTCTATAAAAGGGGATGGAGTGGATTTTGTAAAACATTCAGAAGCTTAATTGAGAAGGAGTTGTTGAATTTCATGGCCCTTTCTCAGAGTCGATTGTAAATACATACTCTTTTACATACTTAATGAAGAAGAAGTCCTTTTGATTACAACTAATTGTAAACTTTGAGTAGTCAATGGATGAATTCTAGACATGTTACTGTGATTTTCTGCGTCCCTTGGAGTGCATTTCATGTTGTGCATGTTGTCTTCATTCCTTTCCTTTGAACTTAGCATAAATCATATCTAGTTGTGGAACATCCTGGTGAACATATGGTTTGATTTCTTCCTTTTCATGATAGTATCAAGAGTATATATGGATCAATGGTTAAAGATTCACTTACTTTCAGTAAAATTTAGAAAGCATTTAGTCAAATTTGTTTAATTTCATTCAATCATCATCATAATTGGAAATATACAGAAAATAATAAGCAAATACAAGGAAATATCTAGATACCCCATAGATAACTAAACATCTTTACTATATTTGAACAATTAGCATGTTGAAATGATAAATACCATGCAAGGAAACATAAATAAAGTTAGAAATCATGGAAATATATGCTTATTGGCACATTATTTGAATACATTTATAGTGCAGAAGTGAAATTTAGTCAACATGAGTAAGGTACAGAAGAATTGATCAAACTTACATAAATATTTGCATCATCTGGATAAATACAGTAGGATTTAACATTGTTTGTTAAGAAATTCACATAGAGCAGGTGTAATTGAGTTTATCCAGACATGAATTTCTCTAAATTGAAACGTAAGGCCCCTTGAATGAAAAACAACAACCCACATCAAACTACTGAGTAACATCAGGCAATTATGAACTAATCCATAGAGACTTGGGATCATGAATTCTATGAATTCATATCTTTCAAGATGATAAAGGTTTGATTTGCATTTCTTTATCTATGTTTGTTTATGACTAACATCATGATCAACACCACCCACTTTGCCAACATTGTTCAGCCTTTTGCACTTGATCTTCCCTTAGAAGGTTTTTCTTCCACTTTGCTTTCCCTCATCGGTCGACTCATCGATCGAGATTGACATTCAAGCTCTAGATTGGTTGAAATGGTGGTTGACAACTGTATTTTCCCACTTCTAGAAGTTTCTGGATGATTCTGCAAGCTAACCAGATGTGATCAAGCAACAGGACATGCTATAGGGCATCCAGATGGAAAAATGTCTGGTTGGGAGATAAGAAACACAACCATATATGAATATGCAATAGGATGTCTCAATGGGAGATGTTTTCTTGAGAGATGTCCAGTTGGAATTATATGGTTGGAAGATGTAATAGGCAACCATAATTGGATATGTTCTACAGAACATCTTGATAGAAAAATGTCTGGTTAGAAATGAAGAATTCCAACCGGATGTGAACAACAACTAGATCCAGATAATGAAATGAAATAGGATATCTAGTTTGAAATATGTTTGGTTGAAGACAAGACGTGTAACATGATATCCAGATGAGATATTTGGATGGATGATAAAGCATTGTAACTGGATCTAGACACGAATAGCAACAAGATCTGGAAATAAAAAATCAATGGGATATCCAGTTAGGAAAGGTCTGGATGGAATGTCCAGTTGAAGAAAGACAACACAATCAGATATGAATAAAGTGTAGACATCTAAAAATGGTCACAACCACTTTCATCCACCTACGCCATCCAACCCTAATCCACCCACATCACTTCATCCAATCCAATTATTAATTAAATAATTTTTAATTATTTAATTAATTTATTTTGCACATTTTTCCTAAAAATCAAATTCTACTATAGTTTGAAAATTAAATATTTTTTTACCATAGTTCATCCCTAAAATTCAATAAATTATCATATTTATTTAATTCCTAGTTTGTTCCTTTTGATTACTTTTTGTAATCATAATTATTTTCTTCTAATCTATGTGCACATGAATTAATTTTAATTAATTCATCATTACAAACCCCCATGTTTCTAGAAGTCAACTTGTCATCCAATGTACATGCTTGTACATGACAAGTGGTACTTTGGAAGCATGGGCAAATCTTCTAAAATGGGTACATTTGTCCTATTTCTTCCACCCCACTCCATGTGTCACTATTCATGCTAATTTAAAATTACATGTGGCACTATTTGAACACTATTCTTCTAATTTTAAATTCCATTTGTCCTCTCCATGGAATTTAAAATTCATCACAAAATCCAACCCTTACCTTTTCATAAATGAGTCCTTACATATCATACACCTACCCAATCCTAGCCATCCATCCATTCAAACTTGCAATCTCATCCATTGATCATCCCTTGAATCTTGGGACAAAATTCTCATCCAATCCAATCATGCCATTTGTCCAATTCTTCTTGCTTGAGGATCCTCAAGCAATTGCAACCATTGATCCTCCAAATTGATCCCAACCCTTCAATCCCATCTCCAAAAATCTATAAATTGAGGCCTCCACCTCCCATTTCAACAAGCCATCATATGCAAAGTTACTCTACCAATTTGAGTGCTCAACATAACTAGAATTAGTGCAATTCTACGTAGTTTAGTCATAGCATAACATATCTTAGAGTAGATCACTACTTATGTGCTTAGATAGGGTGCAATTTAGATAATTAGTGCATTAGTAGTTTAACTCAATCTTGAGGTCCCTTGGACTTGGGATTGGGTGAATTTTAGGATAGTTTGCATCCAATTTGGGATCCCACTTTCATAGGTTAGACATTTTGGCACACCTGGTGGGACCCCACCACCTTTTAGCTAACAAAATTTGCATGATTTGTATGCTTTTTCTTGTGCCTAAATTCTGTAGAATAGCGCCTAGCTAGCACATCAGTGCCCAGTCCGACAAATCAGCACCCATCCGGTGAAGGTAAAAATTTGTTATTTTTGATGTTTTTGGTCAGACATTTGGGCCATACATGTTCTATGTGGTCTTAAATGATCTTTTACTAACTTTTTGGACACTTTAGCTCTTTGTTTTGTAGGAAAAACTTATTCTATAAAGGGGAGGTGCTGCCTGACTCGGATTAGTGCCTATCACAGTAGTTTAGCACCTAGCCTTGCACATCAGTGCCCATCCAAAACTAACATAAAACTAACATTTTGTGTGTTTGTTTTGATAAATTTGGTGTTTAATAGTGGTTGTTGTGCTTCTAATTGTCATTTTGTGCAAGTCTAACTCTCTATTTTGCAGAAAAAGGACATTTCACAAGGGGAAACTCTACCAAAATCACTTCAGCGCCTATCACAACGGATCAACATCTAGTCCCATAGATCAACGCTTAGGTTTAGGTATAAGAAATTGAGCATATTAGTGCATTTCCTTTTATATTAGCACCTAGTTTTCTGTTTTAGCGCTTAGTCCCCTGTATTAGAGCCTAGCATGAAATTGGTTTTTCTTGGACTAACATTTGTCTCGTAGCCTCATTCGATTATCCAAGACTGAGTATCAAAACTACTAACATCTTTTTCAAGACTTTGTTAGTTTAGAAACACTTAAATTTGGTGCACTAAAATGAACATTGCATACGTAGCTTAGACAACATTTACATTTGGTGCATTAAAATTAACCTTGTTTGCAAATGATCATAGGAACACTTCATTTTGGATCTTAAAAAGAACATAGCTTTGTTTGACATGTCTTGTGCGCTTGCACACTTGTGTTACCCAAGGGATAGAATCAAAGTGTCCTCTCCCATCTCCTTCAAAAGGATCTTGGGTGAAGAGAAAATGGTTCTACTCTCTTTTTCTTTTTCTTAGGAGGGGCCTACCCTTGAGACACATCCACAAGGAGAACTCATTGGCAACCCCAAGTGGTACTTTCATTCGGTCCGCTATACAAAATAGGATAAGGTGAAATCTAAGTCCAAATCGGTATTAGCACTTACTATTCAGTGCTAGTTCAAAAGGAAGTTGTACCTTGTTTATATGATACTCCTAGTAGATCTAGTTAAAACATTAAGTGGTTTACTTTATGCTTGTAACGTTCTGATCCAGCAAATGTTCCCCTACTAGGAACCTTTGTTTAGTGGCCAAAATCTTTCTATTTGTTGGCGCAGGAGGTCGGACCTCTAAAGTTGTCCCACGTTCTCTCAGTTCAAAGTAGAGATAGAAAATTCCTTGAGATCTTCGGGTCTTTAGGAATTCAAAGTTTCGTGTGCCTGTGAAGTGTGTGTCATGTAAGGGGGAGCCAGTGCCACCAAACTTCTAAGCTATCCACTCTGAGTAAGTGCAGCTTGGAATAATCTGCAGTGGGAATCCAACAAATATTGTCTCTTTCTCACCTTAGGTTGTACAAGTGCTTGATGAATATTCAAATTATAACATTTTCACAACAAAACCTTTGGCCATTGTATGCTCTTGCTTGGTGATGCAGAGTGAAACGCAACGGAAGCTAACTAACAGGAAGGAGCTGCCACCAATACAAACAGCATGATAAAAATCCCTATCGGCTCAGCATCATCATCATGTTTCCTAAAAACACCAACATCATCATCATATTTCAGACGATCACAATTACCCTCCTGCCGACTACTGTTCACCTCCTCCGTCTATCGCCTATCATCATCATCATGATATTCAACGGGCGCAAACATCCTCCTGTTGCACTGTTCATCGGGCGCCAAACACTAGCGGCATCATCATGATATGCGACACCACCTTCGTCAGCAGGATATCAAATATCCGGTTGCTTCAAATATCCTGATGACGACCTCTTCAGCAGCTTCCCTTCGATGCTCCGATAGCCGACGACACAAGCAACAGCATCATGATATGATTTATCCGGTTCCCTCGAAACCTCCTGATGATGTTTCACAACTTTCTGCCGAGAGCCTACGCCGATACCTAAACCCTTAGCGACGACAGGATCAACATGCATAGGGGGATATCTCAATATCCTGATGACGATGACGTCATATCCTGATGACGATGACGTCACACAATATCCTGATGACCTCTTCAACACTTAGTCAAAAAAACTGAACTTTCACTCCCGCATCTGCTAGCGATACGCGGATGATGGGCACTCCCGAGAGATGATCCTGACTGCGATATATACACTGAGTATATATCCGACTTAAAACATCCTGATGCACTTGCAACATGCAAACTTCAACAGTTTCATGACCCGATCCTGATGGCGATGCATTCGCAGATGACGATGCGGCTCGATCCGACTGGAAACACACATGCAGACTCCTGTTTATCCGTCCATTGCATGTAAATACTCAGAACCGCTCTATTACACAAAGACAATATGACGACCGGGCCGGATCACCTTCAAACCAAAATCTAACAGCTTATCTTTCTATACCTAGCACATGAGGATGCTAGGCTGATTCACAGCATGCTTCTAACTGATCTCTTGAACAATGCAATGCATAAACAGAAAACACAAATGCAAACTAAGCTATAATACAGGACCATTCCACCGATTCGCAGGATCAACCGGTGGAAGGGTTGAAAGTACCCATCAACTTGCAAAACAGAAAAGAAATCAAAACAGATACGGCTGATAAACTCAGATACTGCAAATGATGAGATCTTATTCAAATGAAATTCAAAAGTTCTGAATACAGCTTCACAATGTCTGAACTGCTCTCCTGAATCTCAACTCAACACAACACCAATACATCTATCAGTATCAATATATCAATCTATATACTAAACCCTAACAGATCGAAGGTATATATAACAAAGTCCTTCGAGTACTACCAACTCACTTCCCAGCGGCTGGGAGCTTCCAAGCGGCTGGGAGAGAGGACAACTCAGATAACCTTATCACGATCTCTAACTGCCTACACATACTCCTAGGCTGAACTAATACATAGCATCGGTCCAATGGACCTTATTACATGATGAAGTCAAACATACTAAAAATAGACTAATGCCCTGTCATCATGTGGACAATTATCCTATATCCTGATCATGTGCGGGTGCTCCTGCACCATACTCCCCAAAAGAAAATAACTCATGTCCCATGAGTTAGGATATGGAAGTCCTCCACCTTTACACTTTGCCTTGCCAGTCTTCTGACCTGTTCCAGCTTTGTCTGCTGCTGTCTCTTGGCTGCTCCAAGACGTCTGAACTGTAACTTGCGTTCTGGCAAGTAAATCCTCATGCCTGACAATGTAGGCTTTTCTCTCACATACCTTGTGTTTGTCAGGTTGCCTGACCAGAACCTCTTTCTGAACTACCTCTTGAACTTCTGAAATGTTCAACGCTGTCTTTCTTTCCACCTTTATAGGACAAACAATAGTCCCAACTATGACAACATCCTTGTCATTCTTCTCAACTGGTAGCTGTTTACCATCCTGTTTCTGAACCTGCTGCTGACCTCTGTCAGTCACAACTGAAACTTTCTTCAGCTTGTTGTCTTTAACAACTCCTTTCCCTGCAATGTCCTCAACTGCCTTTATGCCTGCTCCTCTAGGCATCTGCACAAATTCCTTCTTTCCCATTAAAATGACTTTGGCTGCCTTCTGTGCTGCAGCTGCTTCCTGTAATGGCATCAACTTAATAGTCTTTCCATCTTTCTGGATGGTGTAGGTATTAGCATACCCATCATACAGTACCCTTCTATCAAATTGCCATGGTCTACCCAACAGTAGGTGACAACATTCCATGGGCAAAATATCACACAAAATTCTATCCTGATATGCTCCAATCTGGAAATCCACATATGCCTATTCAGAGACAAAAAGTGAATGACTATCACTCACCCAAGATGCCTTGTAAGGGTGTGGATGTGGAATCCTTTCCAAATGCAGTTTATCCACCATCTCCTGAGATACCATGTTGTCTGTTGAACCAGTATCAATGACAACCTTACATACTTTACCTTTACTCTTGCATGTGGTCTTGAAAAGAGCTCTTCTTTGTGGGATTCTTTGTCAGGTACCTTCATGGTAATCACTATTTTTCTCATCAGCAGAGATTCTCCACTTTCTGGGTATCCACAATTATCAGCCTCCTTATCCTCGTGATAAGTGTTTGGACTCTGCACACTTTTCTCTTCTTTCTCTTCTTGTACAAGTTGTACTCTCTTGTCATTCGTTCTATCATTTCTGGATGATGAACCTTTGTTTTATGGACATTTGAAAGATGGATGACCAAACTCACCACAGGTGTAACATTTCCCTGAAAATGTAGTAGAACCTCTACCACCTCCAAATCTGCCTTTATTACCTTTCCATCCACCTCTGAAATTAGACTGTCCCTGTCCTTTACCAGTGTCTTCTTGACTCTCATTGGTTTGCCTTGTTCTATGGGCTGATCCTCTTCCTCTATTGTTTTGTTCTTGTTTTCTCTTCAACTTCTCTTCCACTTTCAATGCCAACTAGAAACATTTCTGGACTGTATCTGGATTATGCAGACTTAAATCATCCTGAATATTAAACCTCAATCCATTAAGGTATCTGGCTACCTTCTCTTCTTCACTTTCTTTTACCTTTGTCTTCATACAGAGTTTCATGAATTCTTCTGTATATGAGCTGACATCTAGCTCCTTCTGCTTCAGGTTTTGCTTCCTCTTGTGTAACTGGATACTGTAATCCAATGGAATATACGCTTCCTTTACTAATGCCATCATCTTCTTCCATGTGGCAACTCTACGTTTTCCTTCCTGTACTCTGTCATCCTGGACAAAATTCCACCATGTCAAGGCAGCTTCTTTCATCTTTGACTGTGCTATCTTCACTCTCTGTTGTTCTGGTATCTCCTCTGTTACAAAGAAATTGTTCAAACAGTCTATCCACTCCATTACTGAATCAGGGTCCATCTTACCTGTAAACACTGGCAAATCCAGTTTCACATCCATGGTTCTCCTCTCCATGGCCTTGAGGGCATTCAACAGTGGTCTCTAGTCTGCAGGAACGACCTCCTCGCTCCAATTAGGGATCTCTTCTTCTTCCCTATCTTCTTCTTTACCAGAACCTACTCTGCTCCTCAACTTTGCTAATTCATCTTTCAACTCCTGATTCTGAGCCTTCACGGCCTTGCTTTCTGCAATCTGTTTCTTCACCAGAACTGCCAACTCAGCGTTGGTCATCCTTGCTGGAATCTCAGATGTTCCTTCTTCGTCTGACATCCTGCTTATCTTTTCCAGAAGATCCTAACCTTTGCTCTGATACCACTATGATGCAGAGTGAAACGCAACGGAAGCTAACTAACAGGAAGGAGCTGCCACCAATACAAACAGCATGATAAAAATCCCTATCGGCTCAGCATCATCATCATGTTTCCTAAAAACACCAACATCATCATCATATTTCAGACGATCACAATTACCCTCCTGCCGACTACTGTTCACCTCCTCCGCCTGTCGCCTATCATCATCATCATGATATTCAACGGGCGCAAACATCCTCCTGTTGCACTGTTCATCGGGCACCAAACACTAGCGGCATCATCATGATATGCGACACCACCTTCGTCAGCAGGATATCAAATATCCAGTTGCTTCAAATATCCTGATGACGACCTCTTCAGCAGCTTCCCTTCGATGCTCCGATAGCCGACGACACAAGCAACAGCATCATGATATGATTTATCCGGTTCCCTCGAAACCTCCTGATGATGTTTCACAACTTTCTGCCGAGAGCCTACGCCGATACCTAAACCCTTAGCGACGACAGGATCAACATGCATAGGGGGATATCTCAATATCCTGATGATGATGACGTCATATCCTAATGACGATGACGTCACACAATATCCTGATGACCTCTTCAACACTTAGTCAAAAAAACTGAACTTTCACTCCCGCATCTGCTAGCGATACGCGGATGATGGGCACTCCCGAGAGATGATCCTGACTGTGATATATACACTGAGTATATATCCGACTTAAAACATCCTGATGCACTTGCAACATGCAAACTTCAACAGTTTCATGACCCGATCCTGATGGCGATGCATTCGCAGATGACGATGCGGCTCGATCCGACTGGAAACGCACATGCAGACTCCTGTTTATCCGTCCATTGCATGTAAATACTCAGAACCGCTCTATTACACAAAGACAATATGACGACCGGGCCGGATCACCTTCAAACCAAAATCTAACAGCTTATCTTTCTATACCTAGCACATGAGGATGCTAGGCTGATTCACAGCATGCTTCTAACTGATCTCTTGAACAATGCAATGCATAAACAGAAAACACAAATGCAAACTAAGCTATAATACAGGACCATTCCACCGATTCGCAGGATCAACCGGTGGAAGGGTTGAAAGTACCCATCAACTTGCAAAACAGAAAAGAAATCAAAACAGATACGGCTGATAAACTCAGATACTGCAAATGATGAGATCTTATTCAAATGAAATTCAAAAGTTCTGAATACAGCTTCACAATGTCTGAACTGCTCTCCTGAATCTCAACTCAACACAACACCAATACATCTATCAGTATCAATATATCAATCTATATACTAAACCCTAACAGATCGAAGGTATATATAACAAAGTCCTTCGAGTACTACCAACTCACTTCCCAGCGGCTAGGAGCTTCCAAGCGGCTGGGAGAGAGGACAGCTCAGATAACCTTATCACGATCTCTAACTGCCTACACATACTCCTAGGCTGAACTAATACATAGCATCGGTCCAATGGACCTTATTACATGATGAAGTCAAACATACTAAAAATAGACTAATGCCCTGTCATCATGTGGACAATTATCCTATATCCTGATCATGTGCGGTTGCTCCTGCACCACTTGGAATGTTTGTATTGCTTGCCAAGGAAAACTATCATTGACATAATCCAAACACCATTTGAACCATTTGAAAAAGTGAACCATTGAAACATTTGAACCTCCCAAATCCATCATTTAACATCCAAAGTTCAAAAACTTCACATCCAAAGTCCAAAATTTGCCAAAAATCCAACTCACCATCTCAAAAACCACATAAAACCACCACTGTCCCACATCAGCGCCCAATTTCTACAAATCAACACCTATTCCTCTAAATTAGCGCCTAGTTCCTTGAATCAACGCCTAGTCCCAAACTCAACACAAAGTGAAACCTTTATCCTTTTGGTTGCCAACAATCCTCGTTCTATGTCATACCTTGACATTACATGCCACTTCATTAATACCCTTGTCCATTTGTCACTCTTAGCTTGTAATTCACACTAATCATTGGCCATTATCCCTGTCATCATCCTCATTAGGTTATATATTGTCCATGTCATCCATAGCCAATTAACCCTAATCCATCATCATCCTTAAACCATCCTTCGCCAAAACTTTACTTATCATCCATTATCATCCTTAATCAATCCCTATCAATCCATAATCAATCATTATCCTCAAATCAACTAAATCCTTATCTAACCATTTCCTCATCCAAATCAATCCTAATCATTAATCTATCTAAATCACATCCAAACCCCAAGGTTAGACTCTAGATTAAATTATCCTTTTGTTTATAGTAAGCTTGAGACTTAGTACATCTTAAGTTTAGTATAAACTAGGTATCATCGACCCTCTTGGAGAAATTGGCTTAGGAACTTAGACAACTCCTAAGTTAGTGGACTCCAAGAAACCCCATCTTTCTTGGTACGTCTTATCTACCCCAAGTAAAATAATCCTATTATCCTTTTCCTTAGGCTTATTGTCCACCCTAAGTATATAGGATAACCATTGACCTTTAATCATCTTGATCTAGATTTTAGACCTATCCCCATCCATCATCATTGGTACCTCATCATCCAAATCTGATCTAAGTTCACCTTTTATGCCTCCCATCATGCGATCACAAGCTAAGAAAATGGATGCACATTACCAACCTCTCTCTCCTCATGACTCTACCAAGAGTAATATGGAGGGATATGTTAACCAACCTGAAATGAGTGAAACATCCACTCATCCTCATCACCCATATTCCCCCACCTTTGTCAATTTTCTCAATGAAAAAGGACTACACAAAAAATTTGACCAATTCATTGACAACCATAAGGATGAATTTCTTGAACGTCTCATTGAACATGGCGCGTACCTTCCACATTCATATGATCATGACAAACTCAAAACCATTTTCCATGAAAAACCACCATCACCCATTCACGATCAACCATGGGGATGTGTCCCTAACCCAAATGAACCCATCTATGATAATCCATGGGCTAGCTAAGCCACCAAAACCACCGCCATCCATACTCTTGATCAAAACATAGGGTGCAATGTGGTATCACAACCACAAGTATCGAAGAAACCTTACGGAATACCTTCTCATATGATGCCCGAGCCCAATATGCCCGCTAATCCAAAGATTGTCATCCGACAAAACATCTCCAACATTTCTCAAAATCCATCCAACACCAATCTTGTTCCACAATCTCTTCCTCCTTTGAATATTCCTTAATGGTCGATCATCACTCAAATGGCATTACTGCCCACGACACAAACCTCCATCCAAACCTCTAATCCATTCAATAAAACACAAAATCCCTTAATGAGATATGCCAATCCCAAGAACACATATCAATCTTCCATGCATCAACAACCTCCCCTTGGGTCATTGGTGCAACCTCCTCCTGTCACCCAACAACAACCCCCACATCAAAATCAACAAACCATTCCACAACAACAAATGTATGGGTCTCATGTTTAAATGCAAACTATAGGCCTTCTGCCACATGCACAACAACAACAATACATCTATCCCCAACAACAACAACAACAACAATACATCCATCCCCAACAACAACAATACATCCATCCCCAACAACAACAACAATATGTCCATCCCCAATATCAACAATCATCGTCACAACAACCTCCACTCCAACATGTATCACAACCACCTCTTGCTAACCCTTTCGATAAAGAGTGGCAAAAGATGAAAAATGCAGTTAAAAACATCTAACTAGGGACCCAAAAGAAACATTATAAGTTCAAAGACTTATGTCCCTACTCGTTTGATAGAAACATCGCCATCACACCTTTTCCTCAACACTTTGAAATGCCAAAATTTGACAAATACAAAGGAAAGGGAGGCCCTCGTGATCACATCAAGGACTTCTTCATGGCATGCCAAGAAGTCACCTATGATGATCAATTCCTCCTTCATCTTTTTCCACGAAGCCTAGGAGGACAAGCCCTAGAATGGTTCATGCATTTGCCTTACGGCTCCATATCCACTTTCACAGATCATCTTTTAGAGAAATTTGTCACCCACTTCTCATACAACGTAGAGCATGAAATTAATATGCTTGACCTTGTAAACATCAAACAATGAAATGGTGAGATTTTCACCGCCTATCTACAAAGATGGAGAAACCTTGCTAGTAGGCTATCTTGGACAACCCCCAAGAAGCAACTCGTTCACATTTTCAGCCAAAACCTCAACCAAGAAATGGCCTTCCATTTGCAAGTACATTATGCATCTACCTTTGATGAGATCATAGAAAAAGGGGTCACTATTGAAAAAGCCCTTATTGCAAAGGGTCTAGTCAAAATCTACAACAAGAATGACAATGGCAAAACCTCCAACGTCAAACCTAAATTTTGGGCTAAAAACAAAAACACCGTAGGAGATGGTGCTACCGATTCCAAGTACATCCAAATTGCTGATCCTAAGCCAAAAGAGACAAACATAGTCCAAAATGTTTCAAACAATGTCTCTATCCCATCTTCTCCTCCAAAGCGAAATCCCCCTAACAATCCAAAATATAAGTATACAACCTTGGATGAACCACTTGAGGTTGTGTTCCAAAAACTTGTCCAAGAAAAGATGGTTGAGTTCCCTATGATGAAACCATTTGATGAAAACTGACCTAAACCCCCATGGTACAAAGAAAATGAATATTGTGAATATCATCACACAAAGGGTCATGCCACAAGCAAATGCATGAAACTAAAGAACTATATCTAAGACCTCGTCGATCGTGGTGACATCCAAATAGAAGGAAACACCAACCCATCACCCAACGATGGCCTAGGCATCTACCAAGACCCTCTTCCCCACCACAACAATAACCAAACTACATCCAAACCATCATCTTCCAACACCAACTCTAGCAACCAAGCCAACAACATTACCTACAACAATGTTCCACCTCCTTACGACAATGTAGTAGGTCAAATCAACTTTGATTTTACTCACGTCGCCACCATCAAACTCAAAAATACCACCCCCAAATGTGTCGTTACCACTAGCTGTGGGCATTTAACTGTAAACGGACCATCCCCATCCTCCTCTACTACCACTTCTGAATACAACCTCCTTGATCATCTTTGGAAGAATTCCACGCAAATTTCCATCTTGGAACTCCTCAATACATCCTCCATACACTGTGAAATCCTTGACAAGGCTCTCCAAGAGTCTCATGTCCCCACCGGCATACCTCCCACTCAATTCCAAAACCTTGTCGTACAACTATTTTCATCCTACCATCTCACCTTCAACCATGCCGATATGCCACCCATTGATCCCACACATAACAAAGCACTCCACATCAAAGTCCAAATCGCCAACCATAAAATCAAGAGGGTCCTCTTGGATAATGGATCTGGTTTGAACATATGTACATTAAAATTCATAAAACTCATGGGGTATTCAGCGGCTGACCTAGAGTCTTTGGTCATCTCCATCAAGGCTTATGATAAAACAGAAAAGGAGTTCGAAGGCATTATATGCCTCCCTATCAAGGTGGGCACACTCACCATGCCCACTCTATGTCACGTGATTGATCTTGACCTTCCATATAATATCCTTCTAGGCTGACCATGGTTACATGCCCTGCAAGCCATTCCGTCCACCTACCATAAATGCCTCAAGTTCCCTCATAATAGTGTGGAAGTCACTATTCCTGCCAATCAACAACCTTTTGAATATTGCAAAGCTTTAGAGGTTTTTTATGATAGACAATTCCATTGTCCAAGTACCTATGGGGATCATGTTAAATATCCCTCATCCACTCCATCCACATCATCATTCATGCTGCAAGTCACCATCAAACCATCACAAGCTTCCACCTCATCTTCCACCCATACACATCAAAAGGTCAAGATCGTAGACAAAGGGTGTGGTGAATATGAGCTTCACAATTCCTTCCATGTGGGAGAGTTACCATTGTCCCCCTGCTCCCATGGTCATCATCTTCAGAAGAAGGAATGAGAACAACAGCACAGGATCAATGATAAAATTCCATTTGTACCAGCATAGGTCTCTAGAGAAGAAGAAGTCGAAGAAACAACTCTAAGTGATTGGCTCTATCGTGATGAAACCACCCTAGTACCTATGAGTATAGAATACTTTAAAGAAAAATATCCTATACCATTTCAAATTTGTACCAAAATTCCTTACCACAGGATGGGACTTAATGCTGATGAACAAGGTGCTATAGAACCCCTTCTAATTGATCCTACATCTCCCAAGAAATATGCTCAATACTTTAGTTTAGGATATGCTCCACTGACTGTGACAATCTATGGACCTGCTAAAACCTCGGTATAGGTAACAGAATCCTCTTCTAGTGTTGAAAACATCACTCTGAGTGTCATCATAGCTTCATGCAAAGATCTTGATCTTTCATTCATCTTCCCTGACAATGCCATCTTCGTTATTGACCTCCCCCTTGTTCATCCTAAACTCGTTACTTGGGATTGTCAAGGACCCCCACCTCTCGACGTATTTCCACACAATGAGGTCCTCTCCACATTCCTAGAACTCCACGACACCTCACAGTATGACATATCCTTGCACGCTAATGCTTACTTTGGGGAAGAGGAGATCCTTAGTTGAAAAAAGCAAAAATCAAAAAATAGAAAATCATCCCCTAGTGAAAACCTTTCTGAGGCACTTTCAGACACAAAAGAGAAAAATAAAGATGTATATTCTAGTGAAAACCTCTCTAAGGCACTAGAAGATGAGGATCTCCATCTTCCTCCCATACCTTCTTGCTATTAGGAGCATTCCAACATTCCTATTGAAGGCACCCAAGAAATCAACCTTGGCACACAATAGGTACCCAAGCTTACACACCTGGCAGAAAGTCTTGGCACTAAAGAAAAATCTAACTTCTCCATAGTGCTGCATGAAGCACATAATGTGTTCACTTGGTCCTATGCTAACATGCCAGGATTGGATCCATCCTTGGTTGTTCATCATCTTGTGGTACATCCTAATGCAAAACTTGTTAAGCAGAAGCTCCATAAGATGCACCCGCAAGTCACCTTACTCATCAAAGAAGAGCTACAGAAGCTATTAGATGTCAGCTTTATCCACCTGATTGACTATCCAGAATGGGTCTCCAACATTGTTCCAGTTGCTAAGAAACCTGGGGGCATCTGTTGTTGTATAGACTTTCGAGATCTTAACAAGGCATGTCTGAAAGATGATTTTCCGCTCCCCAACATTGACATGATTGTAGATCTCATGGCAGGACGAGATGTTTTCCCTCATGGATGGCTTCTCTAGATATAATCAAATTAGAATTGCCCCCGAAGATCAACATAAAACAACTTTTACTTGTCCTTGGGGCATGTACTGCTGCAAGTCATGCCCTTTGGCCTAAAGAATGCAGGGGCGACCTATCAACGTGCAATGACTACCATCTTCCATGACATGATACAAAAGATAATGGAAGAATATGTAGATGATCTCCTAGGGAAATCTAGAACTAGGGAAGGACATCCTAAGATCTTGAGACAGAACTTTGCACGACATAGAGAGTACAAGCTTCACCTCAACCCCAAGAAATGTATCTTTGGTGTAACATCAGGCAAACTCTTGGGGTTCATTGTCTCTCACAGGGGCATTGAGATGGATCCTACTAAAGTCATGGCCATAACAGAAATGCCTCCTCCAAAGATGCTCACATAGCTCCAAAGTCTCCAAGGCAAACTACAGTCTATACGAAGGTTCATCTCTCAACTCATAGATAAATGTAATCCCTTCGTCCATCTACTTCGTAAAGATGTACACTTTAAATGGGACCAAAATTGTCAACAGACATTAGACCGCATCAAGGAGTATCTGGCTTCACCACCAGTCCTAATGGCACCTATCCCTGGAAAACCCCTGTTATTATATATATCAACAACTTTAGTAGCACTGTGGGCACTTTTAGCACAACAGGATGATGCCGTCCACGAAAGGGTTATATACTACATCAGCAGGACTCTAGTTGGATATGATCTTAACTACACCCCCATGGAACGTGCATATCTAGCAGTCATTTTTTGCTCCCAAAAGTTACGAAACTACATGTTAAGTCACTCTATCAAGCTCATCTCTAAAGTTGATCCTCTCAAGTACCTGCTTTTCAAGACTTCACTCACTGGAAGAATGGCAAAATGGGTTAGTTGTTGAGTGAATTTGATATTGAGTATGTTGACAGAAAAGTAATCAAAGGATAAGTTGTAGTGGATTAGCTGGCCGAAGCACCACTCACAAATTATCAGCCACTATCTATTGACTTCCTAGATGAGTCCATCCTAACCGTAACAGAATCAATAAACTGGAAACTATACTTTGATGGATCCTTCACCAATCACAGTTCAAGGGCAAGAATACTATTGGTGACCCCACAAGGTCATTACATCCCCAAAGCTTATAGATTTTCTTTCCCATGTATGAACAATGTAGCTGAATATGAAGCCTTGATCATTAGTCTCAAAACAATAGTACAATAGAATATCTTGCAACTACAAGTCTATGGAGACTCCCAATTGATCATGAAACAAGTGAATGATGAGTTCCTCACCAAAGATGACAAACTAGTGCCCTATAAGCAAATGGTTGATGAATACAAGATATTCTTCACCTACATACAGTTTGATAAGATACCTCATCTTCACAACAAAGCAATTGATTCCATGGATATTATTGGTTCCCTCCTAGATATGCCTCAGGATAGCCATCAATATGAGTTTCTTGTGGAATAGCTCCTAATGCCAACATATCATGTCACTGAGTCAGAATTTGTATGTGAGATTGTTGGTCTAAAAAATCCCTGGTATCATGACATCTACACCTACCTCCAACATCACACTTTACCTCCTGAATCCACCCATAAATAGCAAAGATCCCTCATTCACTGAACTTCTCGCTACACTATCCATGCTGACACCCTCTATTTCCAAAGCTATGATGACACTCTTCTTTGATGCTTAAACATAGAGGAAGCTTCCCTTGCCTTACATGAAGTCCATGCAGGTAGTTGTGGAGTGCACACAAGTGGAATTGTCCTAGCCAAGAAGCTCTTGCGTACCAGATATTATTGGCCTACTTTGGAACATGATGCATGCGAGTACGTGAATAAGTGTAAGCCCTATTAGCAGCATGGAGATCTCATTCACGCTCCCTCTCAGGAGTTGTAACCTATCACTACACCATGACCTTTCTCTCAGTGGGGCCTAGATCTCATTGGAAAAATCCACCCATCCTCCTCTGATGGACATAAATTCATTATCACCGCCACTGAATACTTCACTAAGTGGGTCGAAGCCATCCCTCTCACTTTTACCACTGGAAACCAAATCACCAAGTTCATCCTTTACCATATCATCTATTGTTATGGTATCCCATCCACCATTGTTACTGACAATGGTAAACCATTCAAAAACCATGATGTTCAGGACCTTTGTGAACAATTCCACATTCAACATCATTGGTCCACTCCATATTACCCACAAGGTAACCGATAGGTTGAGGCAACTAACAAAACCTTACTCAAAATTCTCAAGAAAATTGTCAATAAAACTGGCCATAATTGGCACCTCCATATCCATCCCACCCTTTGGGCCTATTGTACTAGTATCCACACACCTATAGGAGCTACACCATATCCCCTTGTCTTCGGAGCTAAAGCTATCATGCCAATCGAGATCGAATTGCCCTCATTGCGCATCTCCTTGCATAATGTCATCACTGATGAAGAATACCAGATTGCACGCCTCCAAGAGCTTGAACTATCCAACGCCTCAATGCTTTCAATCACCTCCAAGCATACCAAAACTAGCTTCACAGATCCTACAATAAGAAGATCTATGCTAGGGAATTTGCAGTAGGAGATCTGGTCTTGAAAGAAAATAAAAAAAGCTATCAGAGCGAGAAAAGAAAGGGAAATTTGAGCCTAATTGGCTAGGACCCTACATTGTCACTACAAAGTATGGCTCTGGAGCGTACCACCTCTCCACCCTTGAAGGAGAAGAACTTTAAGAGCCCATGAATATCATTCATTTGAAACAGTTTCATAGAAGTCCGCTAAATATCCTATGGCAAAAATAAAAAAAAATCAAAAAATTTTAAAAAAATTACAAAAAAAATTAGTAAAGAGAAATAATCCATCATATTGTGAAAACCACTCTTTGTGGCACCTTGGATAAGTACCATGATGAAAACTTGCTTGCAGGCATCATGTGTAGGTTCAACCTAGATCCATTGTTCAAACTACCTTCCCAACTTCACCCGCACTATCCAATCCGCTTATCCCCTCGTTTGAGCTTCGAAATAAACCCATTATCTGAGCTTCCATTGTCCATCATTCCCAAAATATCTCTCATCTCTGAATGTCTAATCTCCACCTTTCCATCTCACCACCATGTCACTCACCTAACCCTCTCACCCATCCATAACCTTGGTCCCTTTAATGGTTTTGCACAAACATCACATCCTATTCATAACCAACACCACCCCTACTTATCATAGTTTTTATAACATGGTACAGTCAAAAAAATGACATCCACATCATCTAAACCACACCTCATCATTCCATATGAACCAACTCCTATCCTTACATCATCAAGTTTCTTAGAACTACATATCATCACAACCCACATTGTAATGTGCTTTGATCTCGTGGATATAGGGTATGTAGGCAATTTAGAATAAGGAAGTATCCAGTATGTAGGTACATATGATGCACCCATCCAACCCGCTTGGATGGTCCCACTTTCTTGAGCTTGTTGATTGCACCTAATCTACAAATGATACACTTGCTAGACATCATATCAAAGCATAACACTCTCATGAAAAATCTTTCACCAACAGATTAACTTTTCCATAACTAGTGGCATGTGTCCCCCTACCAATCTTAGTTTATCTTAATCCCCCATCGATTCTTGTCCTAGGATGAATCCTTCCTACAATGGACAAAATCATCAATCCTTCATCCACCACTTTGGCAAGAGATACAATGGTTGTATGTTTTGGGTCAGTCAGTCTTTTGGTCTTTGATTTTTTATTTTGTGCACCATTCCCAAAATATATCAAAGTTGTCTTGATCTCATTATATCATGACATGTGGAGAAAGATCTAGAATGGGGCATAGTCATTGCTTTCGTATGCCGTGCTTGTGGGAGGTTCTCATTACTCCATCTTAGTATCCATATCTTGTAGATAGTAGGGTCCCTTCTAGTATATCAATTCCCTTTTACATCTAAGGTTTTTTATACCTTTTGTGTAATAAGGGCTTATGCTACGAGTCCCCTTACCTCATCTAGATAGGATTGTACTATTTGGGCATGTATGGGTTCATCCTATTGTTTGCAGTGTCAAGTCCCATGCATAGATGCCTTGCCACATTGGTTCCACATACCCTAGTGCATAACATCATATGGTATATCAATAGTAGCACTCAATTTTTTATTGGAAGAATATCTTAATATGATGTAATCTCTTTTATCCTGCACATTTATCTCTACACTCATCACTCCATCCCTCTACTTTTGCTTCAAGATTCATCCACACCTACATTTCCATCACTCCCTACTTTCTACTAACCCATATCCACCCTACCATCCTATGACCATTTTCAGGGACCTATTTGTGTATCATGATCACTCGCCTCATCACCTTACTGACCCCCACGCACCCATCCGCATGCATTACCCTACACCACAAACATGTTAGATCATTCAAATAGCCTATACATCACATATCATTCATCCATAAGTCACCATAGATCATCCTGCATCACAATCACGTTAGCATCACACATCCATATACATCCTGCATCCAAACACAAGTCAAGTTATAACGTCTCATATTAAAAGCCATCATAAGTACATATAAATCAATGCATCACATCATAAATCAATACGTCCATCGTATATCCATCACATATAAATCAATACATCACATCATCAATCAATAAGTCAATCATATATCCATCACATATAAATCAATGCATCCATCATATATATAATACATCATAAATCTATACATACATCCATAACACATAGTCCATCGATCGAACAACCCGTCTCATATATATATATATACCAAAAGGTGATCATGCTATTATGTTAGGTGAAAGTCAAGTGTAGAAGATCAGACATAGTCATGAAACCCTAACCCTACCATCATCAAGGAATCTAACCTAAATGAAATCAAAGGACAATGCAATTCAAGCATAACATCACCTAGATCGTGCGATTCCTTGTTTGAGGGATGTGGACTGGTTCTTCAACAATGAACAATTGCAATGCTGAAAGCTACCATGATTGATGATAAAGGCTCAATTGGATAATCAGATGCTCAAGATGATAATGTAGGTGCTATATGATTGCTGAATAGGATTGCTGGATGTCTCATATGGAGTGAGAGGGTGTTTATATAGGACTTAGCCAAGATCAATCAACGGTGGAGATTCAGAGGCTATGTGAATGGCTATGATTGAAAGTTACTAAATTTAGATTCCATTAATTGTGCATGTGAAGGATTGTAAATGAAAGTTGTCTTACAACACATGATTGACTGGACAAGTGTTAGAATGTGATAAATGATGAGGGCTTAATTCAAATAAAATATTTGAATTAGTTGGGATATGAGTTGGAAATTAATTAAATAAATAAAATTTATTTAATTAATAGGATAAATGAATAAAATGGGATAAGATATGATGTGGAAATTAATTAAATAAATAAAATTTATTTAATTAATTGGCTTAATGAATAATGATTTATCAAGGTGTTGCTAGACATGGACAAAGTTGGGACAAATTTGGGTGTCTACATTTTGCCCCTCTTTGATACAATGTTCGGTAGAACATTGTGTCAAAGAAGATATGATATGCGTTCAATAAACAAGTTATGCCCCTATGTAACTGGCAGGTGATGCCCCCTCAAGAGGTAAGCCAGGTGAACCAGGAAGGGCTGGGTTGGCTCTCGATAGAAGAAAAAGGTTAGAAAGAAGGTAGATGCGAAGGAAATGGGGGTTGCATGGAAGAAAATAGGTTGTGGTATGGAAGAATTAGGGTTTTGAGAAGGGCTATAAGTAGGTGCTTCAATGGCAAATAGGCTCATTTGTGCTCATTTGTGCTGAGAAACTTAGAGAAATCAAGAGCTCCTGAGAGTGAGAGTGGCAGAGCTAGCAGGATGGTTATTCCACGCAGGGATCATCGTGCGGAGTGAGTGAGGACACATGGACGACCAGAGGGAGCAGGCGCACCAGTATGTTTCAACCTTTTTCCCAAAAGCATGTAATTAATAGCCCAAAAGCTTAATTAATTCACACATGTCACAAAAAGCGGCTAGGTTAGGACATAGCACATTTAGGTCGCTTATGTAGGAAGAGAGATCGCTTGTAGTAATTCTGGTCGCTTATGAGAGTGGGTAGGTCGCATAGGGGAAAACGGGTTGCATCCCGTCGGGGGGAAAAACGCAGGCGAAAAGCGCGTAAATTGCAAAATGCGTCGCTTATGGCTAGAAAGGGCTCGCTTAGAAGCAAATAGAGGTCACTTCACATAGTGTGGCTCGCATATAGATAGAAATGGCTCGCATTTGGAAAGTGGCGCGCATTGAAGGCTAGAATGGTCGCATATGCTTAGTTGGCTCGCTTATAGGATAAAACTAGGCGCATTTAGAATAAGGCTCGCTTTTAGGCCAAATAGGCTCGCATATAGTTTAGGACGTGCATATGAAGAAATAAGAAGCACATATGGTGGTGGAGCTCGCTTTTAGGAAAACAGTAAGCGCATAAGATGAAATGGCTCGCCTTTAGACAAAATAGAAGCGCATAAGGTAAAGCTAGTCGCGATTGAGCAAGAAATTAGCGCATGTGGTAAAGTGGACCGCTTATGGTAGATGTAGTGTAAAATAGCAAATAGATAAGTAGATTTCGATATGGATGGCTAACGGAATGGACTGACAAGGGTAAATGGATGATGCAGGTTGTACTACCGCCATTGTTATCGCGAGAGCCCCATCCGAGAGATTTACGGCTGGTGAGACAGTTAGATGCAGAGGAGCTACTGGTGTTAGAGATCCTGGGCTTGGAGCATGTTTCACGATTAGAGCCAGTTCAGGCACATCGAGGGCTGATGACAGTGATGGTGGAGCGATGGATGAGCGAGCACAGTTCATTCTTGTTACCGACAGGAGAGGCGACCATCACCTTAGAGGATGTATTCCAGATATTGAGGATTCTGATAGATGGGGATCATGTGGATTATGATCTGGAGATGGGTCCAGCTACATTCAGGAGATTGTTTGGGACACCAGACATCAGAGCAGAGGGTTCAGAGATTCCGATGGGGAGGATGGAGGAGCTCTGTGACAGATTACAGCGGGTGGTATTGGCTATCATTAGATGGCTAGTGGGTGATAGGAGAGCTAGAGGGTTTCCCGTAGGATGGGGGACAGTGATGGAGGGCATGTTTTCATATGGCACGAGATATGCATGGGCAGAGTGCGTGTTGGGACAGCTCTATCATTATCTGCATGATTGTGTGTATATGTTTGGAGCTAGTATGTCAGCAGGAGTGACAGTTTTACATGTATGGGCGTATGAGCACATTCCGGTGATGAGACCAGAGGGATGGGTGGCTAGAGCAGCAGGAGAGCCATTTGCACTGATGTATGGAGGAGCATTGACTTATCGACAGCGCCGAGGAGTGGTATACTGGCGGCGGAGATTGGATGAGGTAGATAGATTTGTATGGAGGCCATGGCTGGGATGTGAGCAGTGGGAGGAGGAGGATGCGGAGCTTGTCTATGCTAGACAGGCGAGATACATTTTTGGATGCGGCGTGTATATTATAGAGCACTATTTGCCAGAGAGAGCCCTGAGATAGTTTGGAGAGGCACAGGCAGTACCTGTAGGTGATGCCGTTTTTGGGAGGACGAGGCAGGAGGTATTTGATTGGGGTCCAGAGGTTGTGGTGGACACAGCCTTGGCAGAGAGAGATGGACTGCAGCCAGTAGCATGGCAGTGGGGATAGGGTCCTGCAGATCCAGGCACATTGCCAAAGTATGATGTATACTGGGCGACAGCGAGGCCGACTCGGTTGACACGAGATGGGGAGATTGGAGAGATTGGAATGGAGAGGCCAGTTCGGAGGTGACGATGACGGGCTCCACCAGCACAGGCTGTTGTGCCAGTGGCACCAGGGATACAGATGCCAGGGTAGGTGCCAGGTCAGCCTACTATATTAGCACAGCCTCAGGCACAGATTGGAGCAGGTGATGATGTTGGTATTCAGCAGCTGCAGAGACAGATTAGAGAGGAGAGGAGATGGAGGCAGCGGGCACAGATGAGGTTGAGGAGGGTGGAGATGGACAGGCATCAGGCTGTGATTAGTCTGCGGCATGCGAGAGCACAGGCACAGACCTATCAGGCTCAGCTACAGTTGAGAGCACAGGGGGGAGATGGACAGGATGACGGTGCTCTAGCTAGAGTGACAGGGGAGAGGGATACAACAAGACAGCATGAGCAGATGATGAGACTTGAGCAAGACACTGTGATACAGCAGGAGCAGGCTATGAGAGTAGAGAAGGATGGTCTGCGAGCTGAGAGAGATAGGGCAGTGCAACAGCTGCAGGGGATGACTAGTGAGCGAGACAGAGCAGTGGCTGCCTTGGGGACTGATGGAGCTACGATGTACTTGGCCACATAGTTGACAGTGGTACAGGCAGAGTTGCAGAGAGTGCAGGGTGAGGCTGAGTATTACAGAGGCTTATACTATGGAGCGGTGCCGGCAGAGCAGAGACAACCTAGCTTCAGGAGTAGGTTAGGGGCTTCAAGCTCACGGAGGTCAGGTGGATCTCGATCAGTAGTCTTAGTGATGGGGCCACCGAGAGATGGAGGACCAGGTACAGGACCTAGTGGTGGTGGTGGTCAGGGCGAGGGAGCTGGCAGTAGTCGCTAGGGCATACCTTGTTTACATTGTATTATGATGAGGCCTAGAGCCGATGTTGTACATTCATTCTTTCAGGGCTCAGCTTGTATTGTAGACACTTGTATTTTGACACACATGTATATATATATATGGCAGTTTTGGCGATCTATATGATGTTGTAATGGTTATGATGTTGATATTATGATGGCTATGCATGTTATGTGGATTATATATGGATTATGGATGGATTTTTATGCAAATGGTAATGATATGGATAGATGTATGCATATAGGTAGATGGTAATGAAAGATATATATGATGGACTTATGTATGGCTAACACACTTGTTTTTGCAGGAGCGGGAACATGGACAAAGGATGATGGAAATGATTGATCTTGGCTGAGTATGATGGAATGGATAGATAGAATGGATAGGTAGGATGATGATGGGCAGCTTTCAAGTAATTGCTCAAAATGAAAAGAAATGCAATCCTTATGTTTGATATAGCATATGGATGTTATGCACTAGGGTATAAGAAACCAAGGTGTCGAGGTATCCAATGTGCAACTAGCGTGTTACAATCTTGTCTGAACGCATGAGGTCAAGATGTTGAGCCAACATACACAAGATATGAATAACAGCTAGTGTTGGACTGTGATGCTACAAGCAATAGTTTGAGCTTATCTCCACTACACATAATGATAACTTGCTGGTTATATGTATGGAGTTAGTCTTAACATAGAATAGTCTCAAATGCATAAGAGACTGTTTAGCTTCTCAAATGCTAGAGATATTGATATGTAAGATGCTAATCCCAACACATACAAGATACCAATATGCATAGGAAGAGAATAAGATCATTCCACAAACACGGCATACGAAAGCTATATGACCATGCCCCAGTCCTTACTTCATCGCAACATACCAAGATATAAATAGATCAAGGCCGTCTTGATTAGGCATAAAAAAGGGACAAAAGATAAATCAAAAGATAAAACAAAAGATACTGTCATCACATTCTCTTGCCAAATTTTGGGTGCTCTTGGATGGATCAAGCTGGCGCCTTGTTAAGAGGAAAGCTACATCCTGTTGAAGGCTAAAGTTGTTGATAAACTGTTATAGCAAATGTTGGCTTAAGGCATGCGGACAAATAGCTTCTGGCGTACTTTTGATTGGTTAAAGTGCTTGAGCTTTCAATATACACATGGTTTGCTTCTTGTTTGAGCTAATCAAAGAGAAGAAGATGGATGAGGAAAGAAGATGAAGAAGATGGGGGGGATCATCTGTGCTTGAGTACTGGAAACTTCCTTCGTATTCCAGACTGCCTACATACCCTGTATCCACGGGATCAAAGCACATTTACGATGAAGATGAGACATGATGAATATGTAGTTCTGGGTTTTATTGATGATGTAAGTGATGAAGGATGGAAGAATTTGAGCTGAAAGATTGAAGGATGTTTAGAAGAAAGATGAAAGATGAATGATGAAAGGGGCTATCGTCTTAGCCTGAATCAGAGTGCTTCCTTCGCATCTCAGATTGCCTACATACCCTGTATCCACGGGATCAAGGCGTCAATGATAGAGCTGTATGTAGTTCTTATATGATGTCGCTAATTGGTTGGATGTTTGATTAGGCGACGTTTGTTGCGATTGTTGGATGAATGTGAATAGATTGCGAAGATATGGGTCCTGGTTGCAAGTCGTTAAGTCACGTTTGTCGTTGGTATATGTCATGGCTGAAGTTGATAAGGTTTGTTGTGTTGTGAGCTGAGTTGTTTGATGTGTTATGAGCCAGAGATAACAGTATCCACTTCCAGATAAGACTCGACAAATGCCCCCAGTGCAGGATGAGGTTTATTATGCAGAAGCGACAATGGAGAAAAGATGTAGCCAAGATGCTAAGGTGCCAAAAGATATAGATATCATGACAATGTCTCAAGTATGATAGCTAGCATTGGCAAAGGATGAAGATGAAAGGCTATGTGTGGCATTGCGAAGTGGATTGGGATTATGGCTTATACAAGATGAAATGGGGAAATATGAGCAAACGAACCAAACAGATGAGGGACGCTGGTCACTACACATAGCGCCTGTTTGCCAGGTTTTCACTATGGTACTTATCCAAGGCGCCTGTTTACCAGGTTTTCACCAGAGGACGGATTATTTATCATATATCTTTTTTTTTTTTTTAAATTTTTTTTTGTGTTTTTGGGGATAGCTGAGATTTATGGATAAAACTTCTTGAGATGAATGCTGTTGACTGGTTCATCCAAGGGAATGCCTTCAGGTGTTGACAGAGTGTACACACCGGATCCATAGACTGCTGTGATAATGAAAGGACCAAGCCAATTGGGTTCAAACTTGCCCTGTTTCTCTCGATGTTGTTGATTCCTTTGGTTTTCTTTAAGGACAAGGTCACCAACTTGAAATCTGCGTTCTTTGATCTTTTTGTTGTAGCTACGGCGTAGCCGGTTTTGATAGACTTGAAGATGGTTCAATGCTGTAAGGTGGCGTTCATCTAATAGCTCAAGATCATGGAGTCTGGATACTCGGTACTCTTCATCTGAGATAGTATGTTGCAAGGATATGCGCAAAGAGGGGATCTCAACCTCAATAGGCAAAATAGCTTCAGTGCCATAGACGAGAGCATAGGGCGTAGTTCCAGTGGGAGTTCTGATACTTGTTCTATATGCCCATAATGTAGGATGTAGTTGTAGATGCCAATCTCGACCAGCTTCATTAACAGTCTTTTTAAGGATCTTGATGATTATCTTATTAGAGGCTTCAGCTTGACCATTGCTCTAAGGATAGTAAGGCGTAGAGAATCTATGTTGAATATGGAACTTGTTGCAAAGATCTCTAACCTCTTGGTTCTTAAAAGGGCGACCATTGTCTGTGACAATAGCTTGAGGAACTCCATAACGACAGATAATGTAACGTAGGATGAATTTGGCTATTTGTTTACCTGTGATATAGGTCATTGGTATGGCTTCTACCCACTTCATGAAATACTCAGTGGCAGTAATAATAAACTTATGACCGTTGGAAGAAGTAGGATGAATTTTACCTACAAGGTCAAGTCCCCATTGTGAAAAAGGCCATGGAGTGACAATAGGCTAAAGCTCATGTGCTGGTGCATGTATTAGATCTCCATGTTTCTGACATTGTAGACATCTCCTTGCAAATTGCTGGGCATCTTTTTCCATAGTTGGCCAATAGTATCCTGCTCGTAGAATTTTCTTAACAAGGCTAGGGCCAGCGGAATGCGAACCGCAGACACCTTCATGTACTTCACGTAAGGCCGTTTTTGCTTCCTCGGAATCAAGACATCTAAGGAGGATACCATCAAGACTCCGGTGATAAAGGGTGTCTCCTAAGAGAGTGTAACGAGAGGCTCGACGGATAAAGGTTTTACGCTGGGTGTTGGATAGTTGACATGGAAAGGCTTGATGGCGAAGATACTCGTATATATCCTTGTACCACGACGAGTTGGGACCAACAATTTCACATATAAGCTCAGACTGTGGAACTTCAAATGCTGGGATCAAAAGCTATTCAACCAAGAACTCACATTTGTAGGTGTTAGATGGCATGTCTAAAAGAGATCCAATCATAGCCATGGCATCTGCTGCTTTGTTTTGTAGTTTGGGAATTTACTCAAAGGTAATATCCTCAAAATATTTCTTGAAATCATCCACCATTAGCTTGTATGGGAGAAGCTTTTCGTCTTTTGTTTGATATTCATCTAAGACCTGTTTGATAACCAGCTGAGAATCACCAAAGACTCGTAACTGTTTGATAGCCCATTGTACTGCCATGCGCAAGCCTGTGATTAAAGCTTCATACTCTACTATGTTGTTGGTACATGGGAATGCTATTCTGTATGATTTAGGTATGCAATCTCCTTGAGGGGTGACAAACAAGATACCTGCTCCAGAACCATGTTGTGTGTATGATCCATCAAAGTATAGTTGCCATCGTGCTGGAGAATTCAAATTAAACAATCCTTCATCAGGGAATTCTGGATATATTGGTTGAATATCTGTGATGGGTGCTGCAGCTAATTGATCAGCAATAACTTGTCCTTTGATAGCTTTGCAGTTCACATATTGTATGTCAAACTCACTTAAGATCATAACCCATTTTGCTAATCTCCCTGTGAGAAGGGATTTTGAAAGGAGATACTTGAGAGGATCCACATTAGAGATGAGCTTTGTTGTTTGGTTTAGCATATAGTGTCGCAACTTTTGGGAAGCAAACACTAATGCTAAACAAGCTTTTTCCATGAATGAGTAATTGAGTTCATATCCCACAAGGGTTCTGCTGATGTAGTAAATGGCTTGTTCTTTTCCTGAATCATCATGTTGAGCTAGGGGGGCACCCAATGCTGCGGTTGTTGATGATATATAGAGCAGTAATGGACGATCAAGTATCGGAGGTACTAACACAGGAGGTGTTGCCAAGTATTCCTTTATCTTATCAAAAGCCTATTGACACTTTTCATCCCACTTAAAAGGTTCATCCTTACGAAGAAGATGTTGAAAAGGATGACATTTATCTGCTAGTTGTGAGATAAATCTGCAGATAGATTATAGCCTACCTTGTAAACTACGGAGCTGTTTGAGATTCATTGGTGGAGGCATTTCTATGATAGCTTTTACCTTAGCTGGGTCCACTTCTATCCCTTGTTGAGACACAATATATCCCAACAGTTTTCCTGATGTTACACCAAATACACACTTCTTTGGGTTTAGTCTAACTTGGTATTTTTCTAATCGATCAAAGATTTGTGCCAATACTTGTAGATGTCCTTCTCTTGTCTTGGATTTTCCCAGGATGTCATCAACATAGTCTTCCATGATAGTATGAAAAAGGTCATGAAAAATAACTGTCATGGCTCGTTGATAGGTAGATCTAGCATTTTTAAGACCAAAAGGCATTACAACCCAGCAATAGGTACCCCATGGACAGATAAAGGATGTTTTATCTTGGTCTTCCTCTACAATTCGGATTTGATTATAACCTAAAAATCCATCCATCAAAGATAGCATTTCATGTCCTGCTGTAAGATCTACAATGTTGTCTATGCTTGGTAGTGGGAAATCATCCTTAGGACAAGCTTTGTTAAGATCTCTAAAGTCTGTGCAGCAACGAACACGTCCATCTAGTTTTGCTACAGGTACCAAATTTGAAACCCATTCTGGATAATCAATAGGCTTTATAAATTTTGCTTCTAACAGTTTCTGAATTTCTGCTTTGACCAATAAGGCAACTTGTGGATGCATTTTGCACAATTTTTGTTTGACAGGCTTTGCATCAGGAGATACTGCTAAATGATGTACCACAAGTGAAGGATCTAGACCTGGCATATCTGCATAAGTCCATGCAAAATTTATAGCTCTTCTCAGAAAAAATGCTGTGAAGTTTCTTCGCTCTTGCTCTAATAGTGATGCTACCAAAAAAGTAATCTTCGGATTCTGTTCTGTTCCCAAGTTCATGTCTTGTGATTTTTCAACTAGCATAGTTGATTTTTCATGGTAATTAGTGGCAACAGGAAGATCAAATCCCTCATCCTCAGGCACCTCAGAGAGGTTTTCACCTTCAGATACATCCTTTATTTTTACTTTTTCATGGTCAAGAGGCGCCTTTCGGTTTTCACCTATTGACCTATTTTGTTGAATTTTGTTTATTTCACTTTTGTGACTGAAGGATTTGATACTTCCGCCAAAATATGCTAGTTTAGGTAAATCCATCATGAAACCTGCTTTATGATCACCCAATGGAATACCTTGTCTCAAACCCATGAATCTGCAATGGCTTCGTCATTTTCAAATGTGTCTAATATCGGTGCCCCCTGTTGGTCCCAATCGATGAGGTCAGGATATACGAGTGAAAGGCTAATGGAGGAATCGTGATGGCTAGAAGAGGTTGCGGAAAACATGAAGATGGAATGTTCTTGAAAAAGGTCGGTGATATGAAGGGAGGAGTCATCGATAGTATCCGAATTAGAAGTCTCTCCTACCGAAGAAGGTCCAACGTCAATATCAGAAATACACTTAATGTCTTTGGGTTGCGGTACCTCTGATTGGTAACCAAGGCCTTGCTTATTAAACTTCTTAGACACAATAATGGGCTCAGTAGGTCCTTGTTCCTGTGATCCCAAGCCGCCATGTCCTTTATAGCCCATGTTCTTTATGATACGAAACCCATTGTTGTATCGCTCTACTTCAAGTTGGACTTGGTCATTTTCATCAAAGAATATCCAAGAGTTGATGTCCTCAATATCTTCATCATCCAAGAAACCACCTTTAATGAATACTGTAGGGGGAGCTTTTATAACAGTGGAGGATGAAGTTGGCTTGGATGTAGAGGGCTTACTGTGGGATTTAGGAGATAATGGAAGGGTACCAACGCAATAGGACTCTTGTAATTTGTATTCACTAGGGCCATGTTCAGTATATTTGATATGGAGGTTGGAAGCGGCTTTGCTAGATGAGGGCTTGAGAAGATCGGATGGGTTGATATAGGATGAAGACGGATATGCCTCGGTGTTGATAGGAATGCAATTCGGACTCTGATATTTAGCTTGAAAGGCACGACAGAACTCAAATGGATTGGGATCAGCTTGAATGGTAACCTCAACACCCTTATGTGGAAATTTAAGACATTGGTGGTATGTGGAGGGAACTACTTTGAGGGTATGGATCCAAGGGTGTCCAAGGATGATGTTGTAAGGAAGATCAATATC
This sequence comes from Cunninghamia lanceolata, assembly GCA_027924645.1. Classification (NCBI taxonomy): domain Eukaryota; kingdom Viridiplantae; phylum Streptophyta; class Pinopsida; order Cupressales; family Cupressaceae; genus Cunninghamia; species Cunninghamia lanceolata. Next base: position 702,457 of record BSBN01000810.1, on the reverse strand, counting down.
AAGGACTTGACAGCGAGTTTCTGTAATGACCGGCCCAACTTGAATAGGCAATAAGATAATCCCTTCGGTATCTCTTTCAGCATCATCATATGCTCTGATGGTAATAACCTTGGAAGTGTCAACATCTTTCTCAGAATATCCCAATTGCTTGATAAGTTTCAAAGAACATATATTAAGACCAGCTCCCCCATCTATCAAGACTCGTTTGATACGGCGTTGTTTAACAAATACTTCAATATGGAGGGCTTCGTTATGTGACGGATGAATGGAGGGCTGAAGATCTTTGTCGGAAAAGGTCAAATGAAAAGGGGCTAACATGCTAGCAACCATAGATTGGAATTATGTGATATTAATATTATTAGGCACCGAGGACTCTTGTAAGGCTTTATCAAGGATAGCTTTATGTGCGGGGGATATGCGGAGCAACTCAAGAATAGATATGTGTGCATGCATTTTACCAAGGTGATCCAAGAGGTTATAGTCAGAGAGAGATCGAGGAGAGTGAGGAGGTGCTCCTTGAATAGTAACTCGACCTCTTCGCGTGGTTACGGCACAATCAAGTGCTCTCCCTTGGACGGTAATGGTAGAAATGCGAGCATGGTCAATGCGGCCAATGGTAGATGATGCATAGTTATACAGAATAGCATTTCCAGCCTGAAGGTTATTTGTCTGATCATGAGATGGAAGTGGATTCTTAAAAGATCATAGTTTGATGTTGATTGTTGAGCAGGTTGAGTTGTTGAAGGCGTGACGTTGATTAAACCTTGATCAATGCAGTCTTGGATAACATGTTTTAAGCGCATACAACCATTTGTTTTGTGCCCTTTAACTCGATGGTAATCACAATACTCATTTTCTTTGTACCAAGGAGCTCGAAAGAGTGGTTCGCCATTTGGTGGTGCATCGGGTAGAATAATGTCTCCTGCTTGAAGTAGCTTTTGAAGAACAACTTCCATGGGTTCCACTAATGGTGTAAATTGTCAGCGTGGATTGGAAGTTTGGCGTTGGTTTCTTCGTTGTGGAAAAGGCTGTCTTGGTGTAGAGGCTGCTTGAATGTTGATGGGAGCTCTCATGGTTTGAATATTCTTCGCGTCTACAATACCGTCATTTACAACATTCTTGTTCTTGTTCCAAAAGTGAGACTTATCATTAGAATTTTGGGGAGAATCTTTGTTGTCGCGAAAGATCTTGATAGTGCCCTTGGCAATTAAGACTTGTTCAATAATAACCCCTTTGGAAACTAGTTCGTCAAAGGTGCTAGCGCTTTGCTATTGTAGTTAGAATGACAGCTCAGGATGAAGATTTTGAACAAAGATGTCAAGTTGTTGTTTCTCAGGTATTTCCCATGATAATTTGCTAGCCATATTACGCCATCGTTGGGTAAAAGAAGAAAAGGGTTCACCATTGCGTTGTTTGGTATTGAAAAGGTCATTCATGTTTACCTCATGTTCAATGTTGAAGGCAAAGTGTGATCAAAATTTGTTTGCTAACTCCGCAAAAGATCTGATGCCCAGGGGTAAATGAGAAAACCATTCAAGAGCTTGTCCTGCTAAGCTTCGAGGAAATAGTCTCAGAAGATACGTATCATCATAAGAGACATCAAGACATGCTACAAAAAAGGCTCGAAGATGGTCTTCCGGATTCCCTTTCCCTTTGTATTTATCAAATTGTGGGATTTCAAAATGTGGTGGAAAAGGTATCATATTAAGAGACTTGTCAAATGGACAGGCGCATATGTTTTCGAGAGAAAAAGGTTTCTTGCCTTGTCCTACCCTTTCATAGATCATCTGTTGAACATCTGTTGAAGATAATTGCTATTGTTGCGAAGGGGGTGGAGTATGATAGGAGATATATTGTGGTTGCAGTTGTGGGATATATGGAGTGGTGACTGTTTGTTGCGGTTGTGTGCCCATAATGTATGTCAAAGGATTGGTATGTGATACGTATGTGTTGGAGGATTGCTGTCCTTGAGACACAAGCGGCAATTGGGTGTGCATCGCATGGGAAGTGGGTAGTGGATTGATAGTAGCGAATGGTTGGGAAGTTGGGATTTGATTCGTGACATGGTAAGTAATGGAGGGATTGGTAGATACGATAGAAACATTTGGATTTGTATTTTGGACGATATGAGGATGGGTATGTGTCATAGGTTGGGTGACAATAGGAACGCTTTGGGTAGCATAGGATGGATTGATGGTGCATGAAGGATTGGAAGAATATGATGACATGGATGTAAGTTGATCAACATAAGTGACATTATTGTTTGAATTGGCCTAAGAAACAGGGGGATCACTCATGTCAATGATACTAACGTTGGGATTATATGATAGCGTGGAAGGATTAGCAGTTGGTATGTGGGATATGGTATTCGTATGAGATGTAGTAGATTGTAATGGGTGTGAAGTGTGGACAACATGTGTTGTTGGGGTGGTTTGAGAGGTTTGCACACTATAAGACATGGGAATAGCTTGTGATGCTCGAAGTATTTGTGCTTGTGTTACATGGATAGCTTGTGTTACTTGAGGCATGGAAACAGTCATGGTAGAAGGAGAGATATGGTGAGGAACATGGAAAGGTGGAATGTTGAGATTTAGTGACATGAGAGGGAGCACATTGGTGGGCACTATCAATGGTTCTAAAGTATGCTCTGATCGTGGTGGCTCAAATGAAGCAACAATAGGCAATGAGGACGATGTTTGCAATGTAATAGGAGATGAGGTGACTATAGTAGATGGTCTATTCACAACAATAGCAGTAGTGTTGGGATCTTGCTCTCTAATAGCAGATATGTCAAAGTCCTTAGGTAGTTTAGCACCCATGCGAGCAAGTTGGAGAAAACAATGATCAGGCTCAAATATCATGAGTTTCTCAACTTGGTCCCATAGATAGGTATCTTGGAATTCTGATGAGTCGTCTTGAGATTGTTCTTCGAAAGTTTCCAAGGATGGTGGAGGTTGCATGCGTTGTGAAGATGACTCGTCAATAGTGTATCCTTGAGGTATAAACATATGAGAAGGCATACCAGTTGTGAATTGAGTTGCGCCCTTAAGAGGTGTTGTGAATTGTTTCATCTCAGCTTGCAATTTGGCTTCCATTTCAGCTTTCAATTTGGCTTCTATTTCAGCTCGATATTGACTCCTAGTTTGAGGCATGATGTTGATGATGAAGTTGAGCTTGTCAAAGTTTTGAGACCCAAAAGATGATAGTTGGCTGGTTGGTTGATTGGTTGTTGTTTTGGTTTGCTGATTTGGCTAATTCGCTTGGTTAATTTGTTTTGGCTGAGTTGTTGTTCAGTTGTTGTTGGTTGTCCCTAGAGGATAGCTCAAACACTCAAGGGAAAGATTTGTTTGCTGTTGATGTTTGTTGGAGCTAAAGCTAAAGGATGTTGTTTGCTGAAGCTAAAGCTGAAGGATGACGTTGGTTGAAGCTAAAACTGAAGGCTGTTTGCTGATTGAAATGATTGGGTTGATGTCTGATTTGCTGGTTGGGGTCTCAAAAAGATGGAAAGCTCATGAGTTGTGATTGATTGATAAGCTCAAAAACAGGAGACAAAGTCCAGGTATTTGCTGTTGATCAAAGAGAAGTCTGAAAGCTAATGTTTAAGACTTAAGCAAGCTGGACCTATGGCTAATTTAGCTGATGGATTAAGGTTTGTAGGTATTTTAGCTACAGGCGACTGATGATAGCTCAAATGCAACTCAAAGGATGCTAAAGGCGATCAATGATAACTCAAATGCGATCTGGTTTAGGCTCGACAGAGAATGACAGTGTTAACTAGAAGTGAATGCTATGCCAGAGGCGATGACTGTTGGTTCAAAGGTGATTTCCTGTTGATCAGAGGTGACTCAGATATCCCTAAAGGCGACAGTCTGTTGTTTAGAGGCGAGCTTGTTCAGGCATAAGGCGACTAACTACGGCTTAAAGGCGACCTAGTTCAGTCAAGATGCGATCAACTGTTGTTCAAATGCGATTTGGTTCAGGCAATAGGCGATCTGCTGTAGTTTAAAAGTGACTTTGTTCAGGCAATATGCGGGCAGCTGTTGTTTAAAAGTGACACAGTTCAGAAGCGATGTCTGTGATCTGTGCGAGCAGTTTAAGTTCAAAAGCGACTGTGTTTGTCCAAAAGTTGTCTGATTTTGTAGTTTTTCAGCAAGAAAACAGTGATAACAGTCACTCACACTCACAACAAGCACAAACTGATACAACCTAGGCTAGGATAGGACAGTATCTGTTGAATCCCCTAGCTGCGCCTATTCAAAGCGAGTAGCTCCAGGCTCTTGGTAGCACCGGCTCCTCCTTACATTTGCACACACTTGTCACGCATACCAAGATCCAGGTTTATTATAAGGCTTGACCCTCTCCAAACCTTTAGATTGTCCCTGCTACCTCAGCTAAGAACCGCATGAATCGGGGCTGCTTCAAGGGTTTTGCCCTCTGCATCAACAGATAGAAGGTTCTTGGCTACTACACAAAGTTGCTAATAAGGGCATCCGTTCGGGTGGCTATACATGCGGCAGCGCTACTCTCCGTTATGGAGTCTCCCAGCCTCCAAGGGTTGCACCTTGGAGGGTTTTGGGGGAGGTTGGCTATCGGTATAATGCAATTAGACCCGTTGTTTGTGGCTTTCGACACAAACACTTTTCTTATATAGCGGTTCGGAAGGACTTGGCTTTAGCCCGTTACCGCTTGGGTCGTATCCCTTCTCACACCGGGAAGGCAGGCCCTCTACACCCAAGATCCATTTGATAGGCAAGGGGAGAGGATACTTTTGCCATTAAATTTGGGTTACAATCAGGCACATGCAAGCAATCAAAAAGATAAATCAAGCACGGAGCAAACAATGATTCATTTTAAGTACCAAGCCCAAATATGCCTAATTTAGTGAAAAACCACAAATCTTGGACCGATTGAACCTGCAACAGATATGTCAGTAGTTTGATAACCTCCTTTCTTGGACAAATTGATAAGATGCTGCGCAAATACCCAATTAATAGCCAAAAATCAAACTGGAACTAAAACAAATTTGAAAACAACCAAACTTACTAGATGCGATTCACTGCTGATCAAAAGCGACCTCCATTATACCAGAGGTGAAAGACTGCGGATCATATGCGACGCCGAAAATATAGAATGCGACACCTGTCAGCTCATAAGCGATGCGTATTAGCCAGAAGCGATCAATTGAGGGCTAGATGCGAACTGTATCTGCAAAATATAGTCGACAGACAAAAACCTAGTCTAACAGGCGATCACTGTCAATTCAAAAGCGATTCTAATTAATTCAAACGCAGCCTCTGTCGACTCAAACGCGATCCAGATATACCCAAAAGCGACCGGCTACGAGACAAAAGTGACCTGTATCTGCAAAAAAAAGTCTAAACCCTAACCTGTACAGGCGATCATTATCAGTTCATAAGCGATACGGATCAGTGTAAAAGCGAGTACTGTTAGATCAAAAGCGATGTGAACATGTGCAAAGGCGGCCACTGTTAGGTCAAAAGTGATGCAGATTTGTGCAAAAGCAGCCACTGTTAGGTCAAAAGCGATAAATATTGTCTAAAGCAACCGCAATCAGTGCTAAAATCACAGGCGAGCCTTTTAAAAACAAAAGCGATACATTTTACTGTAGGCGATGACTGGCTGTTTAAAGGCGATCCAGAGAGGTAAATGCGGCCAGTTCCAGCTTAAAAGTGGCGCAAAGATCCAAAAGCAGTAGATGTTCGTTCAGAAGTGACTGGAATTTACTACAAGCACCTGCAAAATCTGATCTTCAAAGAAAACAACTCTGAAAAATGAAGTCAATCAAGGACGTGAGTCCCACCGGGCGTGCCAAAATGTGTTAGGTGAAAGTCAGGTGTAGAAGATCAGACATAGTCATGAAACCCTAACCCTACCATCATCAAGGAATCTAACCTAAATGAAATCAAAGGACAATGCAATTCAAGCATAACATCACCTAGACCGTGCGATTCCTTGTTTGAGGGATGTGGACTGCTTCTTCAACAATGAACAATTGCAATGCTGAAAGCTGCCATGATTGATGATAAAAGCTCAATTGGATAATCAGATGCTCAAGATGATAATGTAGGTGCTATATGATTGCTGAATAGGATTGCTGGATGTCTCATATGGAGTGAGAGGGTGTTTATATAGGACTTAGCCAAGATCAATCAACGGTGGAGATTCAGAGGCTATGTGAATGGCTATGATTGAAAGTTACTAAATTTAGATTCCATTAATTGTGCATGTGAAGGATTGTAAATGAAAGTTGTCTTACAACACATGATTGACTGGACAAGTGTTGGAATGTGATAAATGATGAAGGCTTAATTCAAATAAAATATTTGAATTAGTTGGGATATGAGTTGGAAATTAATTAAATAAATAAAATTTATTTAATTAATAGGATAAATGAATAAAATGGGATAAGATATGATGTGGAAATTAATTAAATAAATAAAATTTATTTAATTAATTGGATAAGTGGATGAGAATGGGATTTTAATTAAATAAATAAAATTTATTTAATTAATTGGCTTAATGAATAATGATTTATCAAGGTGTTGCTAGACATGGACAAAGTTGGGACAAATTTGGGTGTCTACAGATACAAAATGTGGTCCTCAGACCTATCAAAAAATAGTACATGTATACATCATGCCCCTAGGAGGAAATGTCCCAGCTTGTCTTGAATCCCTCTGAAGCGGGCCCCCCATATCCTACTAACCTACCTATCCTAGTGCCTGTGGAGGCAGCATTTGTACTGCTGCTAATACTTGTGATGGTGAGGGCTACTAAACAGACCTTTCTGACCGCCCTGACCTCCTAGATCCAGAAGCCCAAGACCTACTCTGATAGCTGACTCTTTGCACTACTGGCACTATAGCCTCATATAGTGACCTATAGTGTTGAGCCTCCTTGGTAACCTCTCCTACCTGCTACTGTAACATTTGCATCATCTACATCATCCCCGACCCCAAGGCCCAGCACGCATGATCTCTCTCCTATGCATACTGCTATGGCTAATCCCTACAATTGTGTCACCTATGCCTGCAACCCTGTAACCTGTGGCTATCCGGTGCCCATCTATGCCAACACCCCATGTAACTAGGCTATATGTCCCTCTAACTGAGCCACCTATCCCTCTAATTGAGCCACCAGTCCCTCTAGCTGGGCTACCTGGCCCTCTCACTAGGCTATCTATAACTAGAGCTAGGCTATCTATCCTTGTAGCTGGCGTATGTGCTCCTATGCCCTGGCCAACTCTGATCTAGCCACATCACCTTTTCCATCACCTCCACCATCACCTCCAACCTCTACATCTATCCCCTCTACCTGACCCCTCCCATCATCACTCTCATCATCATCCTCATCCTCATCATTGTTATCATCCTCCTCCTCTGCTGCCACCTCCTCTGGTGCTACAAAACCCACTGGCACTGTGAGTCTCACTAGCCTCTACCAAGCCCACCACTCCTCATATACTACTGTAGTCCTTGCATCCACTACATCCCGTCTAGAATCCCATGCCTATGGCTGGAGTCCCTTAAACTTTGCTATAACCATCTGTGCATCAGGCATTAATCCCCACTGCTACTGCTTCTCCAGTATCCATACGAACCTCATCTCTACCTATGGTACATCCTGCACTAAACCAAACTACTACTGAACTTGCTCTTTTAGATACATGTCTATGATCAGCTCTGTCTGCCCCATCAGGTATCGTGACTGCATCGCGTAGCCTAGATGATACTCATCATCTGACTACCTCTCCACCTCCCTCCAGGGTCACCACACAAACTCCACCATCTCATCTATCACATGCCTCCAGTATCCCATGTTCCCCAAACAACGATGCATCTGATGTCCTCTATATGCATAAACAAAGGTCGATGCCATGGCCTATCTCACATTGTCAGTGGCCAAGTCACTGGGATATGCTCCCATGCCCAGATGTGTAACAATGTAACACCACAGCCCAGGCTCCTTGATCGCCTGTATACCACCCCATCCATGTCATGGTACAAATGTGCCAGTATACATGGGCCCCATGCGCAAACCACTCCATCAATTAGCATCTGATGTAGTACCACTCCCCAGCCCACTGGGAAACCATGTGATCTCCTATCGGGGACCAATGTCCCTACCAGAAATAGGGCCAATTGATCTAATCCGCTCTCTATAGCCAGCTGGTACACCATCTCAGTCCTGTCTGTTGCATATGGCACCTGCATCGGGGCAAACACCTGGTCCAGATACCCTACTCCATTTGCATGATCATATATCACCCTCTCACCATGTAGGGGGACCTGTAGGATCCTCCATACATCCTCGAGTGTAATCACCGCCTCCCTTGTGGGAAACAGGAAGGCACAACATTTTGGATGCCATCACTCCACCGCAGTGGTCATCATAGCCCTATCAGTGTGAATCTGTAGCATATCTACAATATGCTGTAGTCTAATTACCCTTAGGAAGAACCTATCAGTGCCATCTAGCTCCTCCCATAAATCAAATGTAGGAGGTCATCTCTCCAGAGACTATAGAATGTCCTCCTCATCTTACACCATCCCACAAATGCACCATGTCAGCCTTCATCTTATCACTACTCACCTATTCAACCCATCGACACTTTTCCCAAGATGCCCTTCTATTGACCATACTCCCTCCCACTGCAAGGCCAAAAGTACCTACTGTTGGTTATGATGTTAGTCATAAACACAAATAGATAAAGAATTGCAAATCAAATCTTTATCATCTTGAAAGATATGATGAATTCAAAGAATTCAGGATCCCAAGTCTCTATGGATTAGTTCATAATATACTAATGTTGCTCATTGGTTTGATGTGCCTTGTTATTTTCCATTCAAGGGGCCTTATGTTTCTAATTCCAAGAACTAATGTCTGAACATCTGGTCTTTCACCTGCTTTCTCTAAATCTTTCAACAGACAAGGTTAATACTACTACATCTAATAGATGATGAAGATGTTTTCTATGTTTGATCAATTCTTTTGACCATCAACTATTATTGACTAATTTTCACCTCTGCATTGTGAATTTATCTAAATAATGTACTTGTAGGTAGATATTTGCATGATTGTTGTTAAGATTTGTATATATTTGCATGATATTTTCAATTATACATTCTTTTTAACTCAAATATGCTATGAATGTCTAGTTTTCTTCAAGATATCAACATATTTCACTGTATTTGGTTTAGATTTTCTATGAATTTGCAATTATGATGATGAACTTGAATGAAATTAAACAAATTGTAATGAATACTTGCTAAACTTTACTAAAATGGTTGAATCTTTAGCTATTGATCCACATACATTCCAGATACTATCATGAAGAGAAGGAAATCAAACCATAAGATCACCAGGATGTTCTACAACTAGGTATGGTTGATGCTAACTTCGGTGGAAAAGGAATGAAAGAAACATACACAACATGAATTGCACTCCAAGGGACGCAGAAAATCAAAGCACAAGTCAAGAAGTCATTCATAGATTACTCAAAGTTTACGATTGTACATAATCTTAGAACTTCTTCTTCATTAAGTATGCAAAAGACATGTACATTTACAATTAGCCTTGAGAATTAGTCCTCATGCTTCAGCAATCTAATCTCAATTAAGTTTCGAATGAATGAGAAAATGCACTCCATTAGCCTTTTATAGGACAAGGGGAGGAGGTGATTACAAAATGATCCTAAGATCAGGATTTGTCATTTAAGAACAAGGGTATACATTGCTCCTTGACTAAGTCAACAGTACATATGGCATAGGTTGCTAGTTTGCAACCATCTGGTATCATATTACACACATGAACATGTGCATCATGCCTATTCTTCATCTTCCTCAATAGTGGACAAGTTCTCTTCTTCTACAGGCACACTTATCTGCCCTCTGATGGGCTCATATACTTGCACTATCCTTTCTATTTCCCCTCCATCCTGGACATTGGATTTCTTGACTGCATGTTCTTGTGATTTCAACTGTACTTATAATGCAAACTATTTATTCTTTCTACTATTCAACATCTTATTATACTTTTCCACTTTTGCCTTTATCCTCATGGCTTTATTAATTGTATCTTCTGATAGATGATTTAGAGGGTCATCTGCAACAAGTTTGAAATTGTCCTAGAAGGCTTTAGTTGCAAAGTCTTCATCTTGATTTTCAATCTTCCCTTCCACCTTCTCTTCAAGGGCTTCTAATATTTTTGCCTCATCAGATAAGAGTTTGTGCAATCTGACACTGATATCTCTTAGCTTGGCATTGCACTTCTTGAGTATATCACTCCGAAATTTGGTATCTTCATACTGTATTTTTAGCAACTTGTATGTCTAATTGTTTAGTATTTTGTTGGAAACCAAGACATTGACATCTATATCCTTCATTTCTGATAAGGTAGTTAGCTGTTTCTCAATTTTTATTGATCTTTGCCCAACCTCCTTTTGTAATTTGTCCCCCTTGCTCTTCAATGTACTGAGAAGGTTCTAATTATACAGAGAGGTCTTTATCACCTTTTCTACCTCTGCAATGAATTGGATGAACCAATTGTCCATCCTATGTGCTTTATGTTTCATGATATCTAGTCTAGTTACTTCATCCTGTGATATAATGGTCAGTGGGGTAGAAGTGCTGACTGGCATATTATTAGGATCTATCAACCCCTTTATGAATGTATGTAGTTGGACAATGTGCCCCTTGTGCATCTTATTTTTATTCTTTTTCCTTTCTACACTCTTTAATAAAGAATCAATTATGTCTTTGGTCTCTTGGCCCTCTTGTTCCTCTGTAGCAAAGCCTAAATCAATAGTGGTCATCTAAAACTCACTAACACTTATCTCTCCTATGGATTGTCTACCATAGGTATAGCTATTTCAGTTGTCCTCCTACCTGTTGCTGAGTCTCTCTTTATGGTTGATGTGGCCCTGGCCATTCTCCTTGGCTTAACTGTATTAGCTGTAGATAATGAAGCAATATAAAATTCTGGTACTACACTAGGTGGACATGCATGTACCTCTTGTTGCAGCCAATATGGCACTTCATCAGTGGGCCCTTGCTGATCTAAATGTCCAATTTGTACAATCTGCAATTCTATATTATGCTCCACTCTTGGTGAAGACTGCTCCTCTTCTTGTTCACTAGGTACTTCCTCTTCATGCTCCTCATCATGAGCATGGACTTCTTGTGTATCCTCTTCAAATTTATCTTGTTCTTCTTGTAATGGTGGTGGATCTACATGAGCATTAAGATTGCTTTGGTCTACCATATATTCATGATCTTTATGACCTTCTTCATCCACATTTCCTTTCTTTTCCTGGTCACCACCTGCCTGAGAGCTTTGTCCCCCATCCTTTGATACATTTGCCTCCTTAGAACTTTGGGGTTCATCTATCTCCATTTTGTCTGGCTCCTTCTTAGGTATCTGCTCATTATCTTAACTATCATTCTGGTCAGTGGCCTCTTCATCCTCCATATGTACATTAACCTCTAATTTCTTTTGTTCCAGAGGCATGTTCTTATCTTTATTTTGGTCATCCTCACCCTGATATGGTAAGTCTATTGCAGCTAGGCTGGTAACCTAATCCACCAATCCTACCAAACCAATTTGTTGTGCTATCATCTCAGGATTACCCTCTATTGTCTCCTCTTCTTCAACCTTTTGTTGTACCATTGGAGTACGGAGATGAGTCATTTTTGTGTTCTTTACTAGTGCCTCCATAGGACTAGCTGATACTTCATTCACAATATCATCATCTGATAATTCTACTGTTTCATCCAATGGAAAAGGCACATCGTCCCTTCTATTCTGCCTTTCTTTTCTTTGCTCCTCTGCCATTTCTTTCTTGAAATGTACTATGTGAGGGATAGGAACCTCATGTTTTAGGCTTCTCTTGATACCTTCACTACCAACTCCTTTCAATATGATGGTGGGGTTCTTTTCTATTGCTCCCCTCATTGCAGGTGCTTGTTTTTGAGGTGTCTCTTGAGTTTTCTTCCTTTTCCTGCTTATCAAGAGATCATCATCATCAGTGCTTTCTTCTTCCTCTATAACATTAGGAGCATGCTTCGGAGCAGGTTCTTGCTTCTTTGTAGGTGCATGGGAGGTAGTTGCAGCAAATGTATTGGTAGTAGATGTCAAGGCTAAATCCTCCTTAGGTTGGGGATAATGAATGATTGTCACCCCAGTAGCTTGGTTTCCTTTCTTGGATTTACTTTGCTGCCTCTCTCCCTTGGATGCTCTCTTTTCCTTGAGGAAGTCATCATATTCCTCATCTGTCAATTCTTGTCTTTTCCTTTTCTTATCAACTGTGAGAGCCATCCACTTCTTCTTTAACTTTGTAACCTGTGCCTCCACCCAGTCTTTGCTCAATTATATACCTTCTGTGTTATTTGGTCTAATGAGGTCACCTCTGGCTGATTCCAGTCCGGGGATGATATTAATTCATTGTATATTTTCTTGCTCTCATATTCTTGAGACATGATGTTCCTATCATCCTCATGCAATTGCATTGGCACAGATATGCAATCCAATGTGTAGATTTGATTCAGGGTAAGCCTTTGGTAACCTCTCCTTCTCACTTCTACCTCATCATCACAGTCAGCCCAGTAATCTTCAATATGCATCTGATGCATGGGATTCTTATTCAGTGCTTACATCCTGCCATATGGTTCATATGGCCTGGACAGTGAGAAGGACTGTAATGACATCAATTTCAATCCCCCCATAGCATCCTTAACACTTTCCTTGTCAGGGCACATGTACCATCCAATCATGATTGGGAATAAAATATTAGGTATTTTTTAAAGGCAGTATCTGCCTGGCCATCTCCATCAGGATAACCTTATTAGTCTGATATCTTGGCAACATGAGAGGTTGCCCAGTAAAACCTTATATCCTTATATATGTGAATGTGGGGAATTGGGAATGTGGTCCCATATGTTTACATCTCCAAGGTTACTTCCAACACTACCTACTGTTTGTAAACCATTGAATGTGCCTCTGAATGCACAAGCATAAAAAACTTAAGAAGTTAGATGGAACATGTTGGCCTTTCCTCCCAACCTTCTCATCCCTTCATCCAAACTATCACTTATGATCCTAGCCCACTGGGGTTTTTCATCAGTATCTACCACCATTCTCATGAGGTCATACATCTAATTTTCAAAGGTTCCAGCATTCGGTCTTCCTGTCATGCGGCTAAGAATCACCATCATATATTAAAATTCAGGTGCAAAATCAACCTTAAATAGATGCACAGGTATCTTCACAGTAGCCTTATATGTGATGTCATTGGCTCTCCATGAGTACATGATTTTTTTGCAATCCTTCTCAGTTTTATTGTACTTCTTTTCTAGTTTCTCTTGATTTATTCCACCTACTTGAGGTCCTTTGGGCAAATTGAAAGCTACAGTAATGCCTTCGACTAAAAAGTCTGCATATACCCAACCATACTTCTCTACCTTTCTGGTGTTGATATTATAGTTACGTGCACATTCCACTACTAGCTCAATGGCCTCCATTGCATAAGGAAACACTCCTGCATGCCACATGCCTGAGCTGTAAATGTTAATAAGCAGGGGTTCTCCACTTCCCTATTCTAAACTTGTCATCCATACATCTAAATCAATATTCCCCAGATGAGTGTCGTTTATCTAACCATATCTGAATGCAATTCCCTGTGGTTGTATTCACATGGGCTTTAGGAATTTTGCATCTGACCTAGTTTTATGGAGTGCCATTGAATCCTATGATAAAGTACATGCATTTCTTACCCTAACATGTCATATGATCATACAATTTAAGGATAACATGAATATCCTGATGTTTTGATCCTCATTCAATACATCGCATGCATCATTACATCAATTTACTATAGTAAAAACAATTTTACCTATTCATTATATCCATAAATGACAAAAGAAGGTTTTGCCATTACATACCTGATATCTGCTACCCTTTTACTATTTAATTGATATCTGGATGCACATGTTTACCCTGTAGATACTCTACTTCATTTGTTGTTCGAATCCGCACCCATTCCGTTGCTCTCACAAGTTGCAGTAATATAACCTTAATCATATAGTAAATCTGTAATTTCACCTGAATACTTGATAAATTCAAAAATGAGCTTAAATCCTTACTTTTAATCAAAAGCAATGGTGAATTAGGGTGTGATTAATGTCACTCTATTGGTATCCGTTGATTCTCAACTAAGTGCTGGAGATGTTAACAGATGGCAGGCGATTATTTAAAATTTTGAAAGGTTTGACCACCGTTAGACTGGCATTTAATGCAGGGATGCATATTCGCAGATATCAGGGATATTAAGAAATATCAGGGATCTTAGTTTCATAAAACATCCCCCACATTTGAAGATCAAGATGACATCATCCTCTTCATTAATATTTCAAATCCACTTGGATATGATGTCATCATCATATTAGCGAAGATCAGGCATGTTACCTAATATGTGGGATATTGAGAAATAGATGACCCTCCTAATGTCTGGCATATTGATGATGTCATCATCATATCTGGTTTTCTTTATATCTAGTTAAGATGACATCATCATCAAGGAAGATCAGGGATCTTAACTAATATGATGGATCTTAAGGATAATGCCGATGTTAAGTGTTTAAGTTAGCCGAAGGTGACCTGCATATTAATTAATATTAGGGATATTAAGAAATATCAGGGATCTTCCAGGAATGTGCGCAGGTACTTGACGGGTAGATGATCTCTTGCGTTTAACTTTGACGTCTGCATATTAGCAAATATGCGGATATTAGGTTCCTCTTCGTTAAAATATATATCAGGGATATTAGGGAATATGATGACTCTCTGAGAATATCTGGTTTGACCAAACTTTGATCGAACATAACTCCTTACCCTTAAGGAATTTTAGGGTGATTCAAAAGGAAAACTTGCTTAGAATTTTGTTCTCTTTCACATTATGGGGTTCATGATGATAGAATTTGACTTTGGCATTTAACCCTCCTTTATGAGACCTATGCATACCTGGGGGTGATATCATTTTGCATCTGATACTTGACTTTTGCCATACCACCCAAAGCAAGAAAAGTAAGGGAAAGCCCAAAAAGGTTGGGTTCCTATTTTGCTAGGGCAAAATGGGGCACGTTGTGTAACCACACAACAAATTGCCACCAAAGAAAACAATGAAATTCCAATAATTCAAGAGGTGAGGATAAGTTAGAACATTATTCTCCATCTCTCATTAAACACAAGCATCATGATCTTCTGGATGGTATCATATTCATCAATGGAACAATGTATTACAAAGTGATCAAGTGTGTGCATGTGATTCATATCCCTCATCTTGAAGATGAGTTGAAAACACTAGTGATGAAGTTAAGCTACATAATTTGGTTTATCCCTCATTGCCAACTTGGATAGAGCCTTGTTGCCAGCAAGTGTCCATAGCCCCGACAAGGTTATAATCTTTTCAATTCCCCTAAGTAGAGGCCCACTACCAGTCAGGCATCTATAGCCTCGGTAGAGCTACTTAGATGACCTAATTTCTCTTTAGATATTCACTATATTTCCTTTTTTGTATTCATAAGATGTCATCATATAAGAACATTTTGCAAGGTGTAATCACTTGCTGATTTAGGTTGGGAAGGGCAACCTTTTGAATTTTCACTTAACTCCACACTGGTATGTTCAACAAACCCAAGGCTGTTAGATGTGTCATGTGAAGATCTCCTTGAGCAAGAAAAACAATACTGATGAACAAGATATCATAGACCTGATCAGGGATACTTGTTAACATGAGATACAGTCTATGTAAAAACTTATATCCAACTCTTGAATTCTAACAATTTCAGTGGTGTTCTATAGTGAAAAGGTGCATCATTTTGCCAAATCAAAGCAAAGCCTCAACGCCAACAAACCAAAAGTAAACACACAAAGCAAGCTATACAAACAACTATACAGAATGCACATTATGGTACAATATCATGACATGACCCTTTCTAAGCTTGGAAATAATGTTTAAGGAATTGTCCATTGACTGGCAATGGAACATCCTCACTTGTTAGCATCTTGAGTCTATAAGTACTATCTCCTAGGATCTCTAAAATTTGGAAAGGACCTATCCAAAGTTTATCAAACTTTCCATGATCACCTTTATTTTCATGTGCTTTATCCCAGGCTAGGACTAAATCTGAAATCCTAAAAGCTTTATCCTGGCTCTTTTATCAAACTAATGTTTGATAGTAGCCTGATGTTTAGTGAATTGATCAATCACCCTATCTCTCTTATCTTCTAGGTGCATGAGTTGTAGCAACCTAACTTCTTGCTTATTATCTCTGCCTAAATATTCTTGTGCAAATTGCAATGTGGGGATTTTGAGATTAACAGGGAGGATGGGATCCACCCCGTATATTAAGTAGTAAGGAGAATTTCCTAAAGTGACTTTCACTTTGGTTCAATCCACCCATAAGGCATACTTAAGTAGGGTATTCCATTCCCTAGGGTTCTTTTCTATTAATTTCTTTATGATAATAAATTTTTGTTTGTTGACTCTACTAAGCCATTTCCCTGGGGATAATAATTTGAAGAGGATTTCAAGATGATTCCATCATCAAAAGCCCAACTAGACAATTTCAATGATGCAAAAGCTGGTCCATTATCACATACGAGGCATATGGAACTCCACACCTGGTTACTATGTTGTTCTCTAGGAACTTGATCACATCTTCTGCAGTGCATGTTTTGCTGCCGACTGCTTCAATCCACTTGGTGCAATAATTAGTGATTGTCAAAACATACCTGTGGCCTAAAGATGATGGAGGATTAATAGGACCTATAAAATCCATGCCCCATTGGACAAATGGGCGTATCTCCATAACTAGCTACAAAGGTTGAGCAACATATCTCTCCCTGTTGGTGGCAACTTGACAAATGTGGCAATATTTGATGTGCTCAGCAGTGTCCTTAAAAATTGTTGGCCAGTAATATCTTGCTCTCAAGATAGTGTGTGCAATGGCTAAATGGGAGCCATGTGTTGTTCCAAACTTGTCATGTAACTCAGCAAGAACCTTGTCTGCCTCTAGTCTATCCAGACATCTAAGGTATATCCCTTCATAATTCTTCTTGAAAAGGACTCCTCCTTTGATCATGTATTTTTGTGATCTTATCTTCAGGGCTCTCCTTTGAGAAGCTTGCATCTTCAGTGGGCATCTCCTAGTGATTAGGACATGTTTGATATTAGATACCATTCTTTGTTTTCTTTAATGTTCACAACATATTGTTAACTCACTATGTTAGGGTCAACCTCAGAAATCATCTGGCTTAGGGCTTGCCCTCTAATCAATTTCATGGGTGTTATGTCCATGTATATTCTTGAAGAACTGTTACCCACTTGGCTCTTTTCTCTCCAGGTTCACTCTGCATCAAGAGCATTTTTACTGTTGCATTAGGTACCACAACAATTACCTTACTTCTTAGGATGTAATGTCTAAATCTCTTTACTGCTCTGACCAAAGAAAGAGCCTATCTTTCAACATCAATATATCTTAGCTCTACATCTTTAAATGGAGGACTCATGAAAGATATGGGTTTTTCTTCTTTATCTTCATTCCTCTATGTCAGGACTGATGCACATGTATGCTCTGAAGAAAATGAATAAATATAAAACTCTCTTGTGTAGTCTGGGTTGATTAGGACATGTGAATCTGATATGGCTTTCTTGATGTCCTCAAATGCAACCTTTGCTTCAAGTGTCCATTCGATCTTGGCATCTTTTTTAAGCATTGCATTAAGTGGCCTAACAATTTATGTGAATCCTGTGATGAACTTTCTTACAAAGTTTATCTTACCAAAATAAGATTTGAGTTCTTTCTTACTCCCAGGAAATTGTAACTTCATGATGGATTCCACCCTAGCAGGGTCAATGGTGATCCCATTTTCTTAGATTAGGTGACCAAGTAACTTACCTATGGTTACCCCAAATATGCATTTGTTTGGATTGAGTGAGATACCATATTGCTCACATTTCTTGAGCACCTTTCTAAGGTCTTCTATGTGATCACTTCTCTTCTTTGAAAACATGATCAGGTCATCCATATATATAACTATCCATTTTCCAACTAGGCCTCTAAATGCTATGTCCATTGCACGTTGGAATGTGACCCCACCATTGATCAAGCCAAAAGGCATACGTCTATAAGCAAATATTCCCCACTTGGTGGTGAATGTTGTTTTTAATCTATCTATTTTATCCACCATCACCTGGTTGTATCCTGAGAAACCATCTAGGAAGGACATCATTTGAGCTCCATTCACTATCTGCAAAACTTCATCCAATGAGGGTAATGGATAGTTATCCTTCTCAGATGCTCTATTCAGATTTCTGAAGTCTACACATAGGTGTATATCACCATTTTTCTTTCTTACTGGAACCAAATTTTCTACCCATGTTGAGTGCCTGACAGGAAATATGATCCTAGCATTCAGCAATTTCTTAACTTCTTCAAAGATAATAGGCACCAGCAGTGCATTGACTGGTCTCTACTCTATCTAAAAGGTTTGGCATCCAGCTTCAGTGGAATAGTGTGGGTAATAATTGATGTGTCATATGTCTTTAGCTCATCATAAGTCCAAGTGATAACATGAATATAATCCTTCAATACTTGGGTTATCCCTGCCTTTTCTTCTTTAGTACAGACCTTACCAATTAAGACATTCCTTACATCTTCATTTTGTCCTACGTTAACTAGTGAATATTCTCCTCTATCTATCTTGGGGAGATCCTTTTCTTTCATCATGTTATGTAGATCAAATGCCTTTTCTAATTCTATCATTCCTTTAGGGATCTTATTGCTTGGTAAATCCATTATCCCTTCTTCCCATACATGATCTTCCAAATTTTTTTCATCTAGGATTTGTGCATCAAATACATCTTGATTAGCTATGAAATCTAGGATATGCTGATCATCATCAAACACTTGAAGATTAGTGACACTGTTAGGTATGGAGGGTATTGATATTAGTTCAACTAAAAATATCTTTAATCTAGAAATGGACAAAGGCTTCAATGTACTACCAGCCTGTGCCAAAGCATCTGCTCTATGATTCTATTCTCTAGGGACATGTGTGATATTAAATGCATCAAATTCTTCAATCAGGTCCCAAACCCTATGTCTATAGTTGGACAACTTCTTGTAATTGCAAGCATAGATGCTTCTTACTTATTTTACCACCAATTCTGAGTCTCCATAGACATGCAAAATCTTGACTTTCTTCTTAAGAGCAAACAACAACCCATGGATTAAAGCTTCATACTCTGTTACATTATTGGTACATGGGAATTACAATCTGTATGCTGCTAGAAAGGACTTTCCTGCTAGGTCAATAAGGTCTATGCCTACCCCAGCTCCTTGTTTAGATTTGGATCCATCAAACCTAAGGATCCATGGCTTATCTTCTGTTAATGGCTTATCAAGACCTTCTCTTTTCCTTTTGGCTCTGGCAGCTGCACCGCCTGATATCCATCTCAACTTTTGGGATTCACCTTTTGTCATTTTTTGTGACTGATGTGAACATGATACCTCTCTTCTTTTCATTTCTATAGTATCATCTCTTACATCCTCTTGATGTACTTCAATCTCTTTCTTCTTCTCTTTAGACATGTCTCTTCTATTAGATAATTGATTCCTTAAACAAAGTTACTCTTGCTTATTCAACATATGTAAGAATAAGGTGCATGTGGTTTATAAATGTGGTGCCTCATGGAGTCTGCACCAACCTTCAATTAAAGCATGATGTGGAGAAACCTCCTGCAATGTAACCCTTTAAATTTGCTTAGATAGAATCTCCTCAAACTTTGTCAGGTTACTTCCCTTATCTTCATCTGACAATTCATAATCTGACTCAACTAAGAAGTCAATCCTGGGGTGACACTATTTTCATTTCTATGAATATTTCCATCATACATCAAGATCTCATCTAGATTATGCATGTAACCTTCATCTTGATGTGTAGTTTCCTCATATTCCCCTATATCTGAAGATGACAAACAAGAGTCAGTATCATTATAATTGGATATTGTACTTACCTTGGTTGAAGATGATCCCTTCTTGCTATAAGCTTTTTATAATTCCATCATGTCCAAGCATGCATCACAACTTTTCTCTGAATGTGCTTTGTCATGTAACCTACACCACCCTTCAATCAAGATATCCTCATTGGGTATGCCTAGTATTTGGAAACATTGCATCTCTCTGGATAAGTACAATTCAAAATCTTTAAAGTGTTCTATTTCATCAATATCAACTGAACTGTAATAAGACTCTATGATCAGCTTATTATCCTAATGACCATTTATATGCACGTGTGTGTTGTACATTATAACTTCCTCTATTCTGATTGTTTGAGGTCTGATAGTATAAACTCCTGGTTCAATATCCACATATAATATCTCATTAATATTATTATATTCAGTGATTATATGTTTCATCCTAGGTTCAACCTCTATCCTTATTTTATTAGGAATTCCCTTCTAGGGTAACCACATGTGGTTGAAGTCAGTGGACATGTAACCGTTGAGTGTTTTTGAGCAATCCCTACTGAGCAAGATACCATATGTATCAGGGATATCCACCACTTAGATGGCAATGTAATATTGGACCCTTGGATATGATGCTAATTGCATGTGGATATGTGTCAATTCTCCTACCACACTTACTTCAGTTTTATCTAGTTGTGTTACTTTCTTAAGGGACTTGGCTGGATGTAATCCTAAAGCATTGTAAATGGATAGTGGCATCACATTTGTTGATGCACCTAAATCCACTAAATAGTTATGCAAGTTCTTTCCAAATATTCTTAGTGTAAGTAGGAATGGGGGTGATTCAGTTTTGTCTCTATATAGAGTCATATGTGAGGTCTTAGCAACCTGAACAGTAGCCTACACTCTATGTTTAGCATTATTCTCTTTAGGTACTGGATCTTTAGTCAGGATTTGACTAGGATTCTGACAGTGATTATCATCCTCGGGTGTGGATTCATCCAAGGATTTTAGAAAAAGCCTTCTTGATGACTGGGGTTTTAAGCAATTCTGACAGAGATAAGATAATTTTGATCTTTTTCATTTCTTTAGCCAAATATGTGACTAGTTTTCCAGATTCAGGGAGCTGACTAATGGCCTTTGACACTATATTTTGGGGTGTAAAATACTAAGTACTAACCTTGGGGAGACCAGGATTGTTACTAGCTTTGGGATCAGGTGGAGTGTTAAAATTTTTGGGAGGCACCGATGTGGTTAAGGGACCAAATGGTCTATTAGGATTACTCCTGAGATTATATTTGAGAGGAACCTCCTACAACAATATAATGAAAAATGCATGAAATAACAGAAATAGCAGAACATAGAAGGAATTTATTGATCGCAAGCCACTTCAAGGGGGCAACCTCCTTTGAGCAAGCTCAATACAATAAACTCGTGGATGCCTTCATTGGCCTCAACATGTACTTATATACTAAGTCTAATCTAAACAACTATTACTCCCCATGAATGTGGGATAATACAATATACTCACGAGACGACTTACAAAGCATATGTGTCCAACAACAATATACTAACAAAGTAAAGAGAAGGGTTAAACACAGGTTCCTAACATTACCTCCCTCTTAGAAAAGCTTTGTCCTCAAAGATTAAGATGTGGAAATTGTTACTGAATCTGAAGAGTGGTTCCCATGTAGCATCCTCTGGTTACATTCTGTGCCACTGAATTAATACCTCTGTGATGGATCGAGAGCGAAGCTGACAAGTGTGCCTATCGAGGATTGTGTCCAGCTCCAAAATGATGGATCCTTCGTTATCCAGTTCTAGTAAAATAGTCTGTGCTCTGATGTTGGTGCCAAGAACTTTATTTAGACAAGAGACATGAAATACTGGATGAATGCAGGAAGAAGGAGAAAGCTCCAATTTATAAGCAACTGAACCAATCTTCTGAAGAACCTTATATGGCCCATAGAACTTTGGGGCCACCTTATGACACCCTTTGAGTTTTAGGGAGGATTGTTTGTATGGCTGTAGATGAGGAAAAACCATATCACCTACTTGAAAAGTGCACTCAGAACGGTGTTGATCGGCTTGTTGTTTCATTCGATTTCTTGCCATGTGAAGATTATCCTGCAAAATGCGAAGAATCTGATCTCAGGTTTAGAGAACCGTGTCAACTACCTAAATTGGAGAACTACTGGGGGTGTATGGAAGGAGAACAGGCGGTGCTTGACCATAGACTACTTCATATGGAGTCATTTTAGATGTAGTGTGGTAGGAGGTATTGTACCACCATTCAACGAGAGGGAGCCACTTTGCCCACTGATGCTATTGTTCAGATGTGAAACAATGAAGATAAGTTTCCAAACATTTGTTGATAAGTTCAGTCTGACCATCTATTTGTGGGTGATACCCTAAACTCATCTTCAGTTTGGTGCTAGTGTGGCGAAATAGTTCTGTCCAAAAATGACTGGTGAAAGTTGCATCATGATCTGAGACAATGGAAGAAGGAATTCCATGAAGATGGAAGATCTGGTCCAGGAAAATATGTGTGACTTAGGAGGTAGTATAGGGATGGTTGAGGGCACAAAAATGACTATATTTGGAGAGGCAGTCAACCACAACCAAGATCATTGTCTTCCCTCCAGATTTCGGGAGCCCCTCAATGAAATCCATAGAAATATCTGTCCAAATCTGTGTAGGGATAGGTAGGGGTTTGAGCAATCCAGGAGTGTCATTTCACCCTTGTTACACTGGCAAGTATCTCATTCATCCACCATTTGTTGAATTTTCCTTTTCATTCCCTTCCACAAGAAGTTACGCCGTGCCCGCTCATAAGTTTTGAGGAACCTAGAGTGCCCTACCGGTGGAGAAGCATGGAGTTCATAGAAGACAGCCTATTAAAGATCTGTGCTCTGGGGGAGCACCAAACAACCCTTGTATCTTAGAGAAGCACCATCCCAAGAGTAATGTGGTATAGCAGAAGGGTTACTGGCCAACTATTGGATGATTTGAGATAATGAAGAGTCATTGACATAGCCCTACTGGACAGATTCCAACCAATTTGGAACAGACATAGAAATAGATGAAAGAGAAGCTTGGGCATCAAATGTGCGAGAAAGAGCATCCGCCACAATATTGTCCTTACCCTTCTTGTAAGTGATCTCATAGTCATAACCCATGAGTTTGCTAACCCATTTCTATTGTGCTAGGGAGGAGACCCATTATTCCAGGAAATATTTCAGACTCTGGTGATTAGTCTTGATGCAGAAATGATTCCCTAATAGGTATGGCCGCCACTTCTGTACTGCATACAAAATAACCATCATTTCCTTCTCATATGTAGAGAGTACTAAATTCTTACCTAAAAGGGCTTTGCTGGTGAACGCAATGGGATGTTCATCTTGAAGGAGAATAGTACCAAGTCCATTGCCACAAGCATCACTCTCAATAGTGAAGGTCTTGGAAAAATCTGGCATAGCTAGAACAGGTGTAGTACACATAGCTTGTTTTAGTTTTTCAAATGCACATTGAGCAGCATGTGTCCATGTAATAGCATCCTTTTTTAATAGAGTTGTTAATGGAGCTGCAATATTCCTGTAATCCTTGACAAACTTGCGGTAGTAGCCAATCAGTCCCAAAAAACCATGAAGGCTCTTGAGTGTCTGAGGATGCATCCAATTTTTCATGGCATCTATTTTAGTACGATCCACTCGAACCCCTTGGGCTGAAACAATATGCTTGAGATACTCCACTTCCTCCTACCCAAAAACACATTTAGACTATTTTGCACAGCACAGAGATGATGATCAGAGAGAAGTTGCAGTACAAGATCCAGATGCTGGAGATGCTGAGCCCATGTTTTACTATAGATGAGGATATCATCAAAGAAGACCAGAATGAATTTCCACAAGTAGGGCTGGAATATTATATTCATCAATGCTTGGAATGTGGAAGGAGCATTAGTGAGGCCAAAGGGCATGACCAAAAACTCATAATGGTCATCATGCATGCGGAAAGCCATTTTAGGGATATCATCCTCATGAACCCAAATTTGGTGATACCCAGAATGAAGATCCAGCTTGGAGAAAAAATGAGTGCCATGAAGCTCATCAACAACATGAATCAGAAACTTATCCTTGATTGTGATGTGATTAAGTGCTCGAAAGTCAATGCAGAGGCACCATGACTCATATTTTTTTCGGACAAGAAGAACTAGTGAAAAAAAGGAACTGGTACTAGGGTGAATAATACCTTGCTTTAGTAAGTCCCGAACAAGCATCTCAATCTCTGTCTTTTGGTGAAATGGGTAGTGGTAGGGCCTGATGTTGGGAGGAACACTTTCAAGAAGGAGCTGAATACAATGGTCCTCTGGTCATGAAGGTGGCAATCCCATTGGTTCAGCAAAGACACATGCATATCTATCCAAAATTCATTGTAGGTCTGAAGGAGTAGTGGAGACCACTAATGGTTGCATCTGAATGGAATGGAGCCAAGCGATGACACCATGTGAATTCTTCTTAAGGAGATTTTCCATGTGATGTGAACTGATGATGCTGAGAGACCCTAGTTGTAAGCCCTTCAATGTGTGTTTTTGCCCATTGTCTAAAAACTGCATCCAAAGTTCAACAAAATCCCATAAGATGGGTCCAAGTGTGCGTAACCATTGAGTGCCCAAAACCACATCACATCCACCTAAGGGCAAGGCAAACATGTCGGAGCGTAGGTTATAATCTCCAATAGAGATATGCACATTGCAACACTTCCCTTTGCAAGGTAATGTGCCCCCATTGGCAATCATGACTTCAAAGATGGAGCAAGGATGGACAAAACAATCAGCCTGTTTTGTGATCCGAGGGTTAATGAAGTTATGAGTACTACCAGAATCAATGAGTATTGTAAGAGGGAGATTCTTGAAGTAACCCTTGACCCGCATGGCTTGTGGGGTGGTGACTCTTGCTAAAGCATGGAGAGAGATCTCTGGGTGGTCTTCCTAAGAAGGAGGGTCAACAGGCGGCTGCTGAATGTCGACCTGATCATCTACTGTATCTTGAGCATCTTCATAAACTTCAGTTGTAGGCAGAGAATCCACATCCAAGAGATAGAGCTTTTGCTCAACACATCTATGTCCCCGAGTGAATTTCTCATTACAATTATAACAAAGCCCTTTTTCTCTACCTGCCCTCATCTCTGCTTCAGATAAATGCTTGATAGGAGTTGTTCTAGGAGCTAGCATGATTGGAGGTCTTTGGGAAACCATATTTCCGAATGGAACAAAAGTGGATTTGGAGCATTGTTGAGATGTGATCTTGTCCTCCACTAACTTAGCCAACCCTAGGGCTTCCATCATTGTGCTAGGATGGAACATTTTAACCTCAGATCGGATTGCATCCTTCAAACCACTGACAAAACAACTCCTAAAGAATTCATTAGACAATCCCTCTGTGTGATTGGCCAATTTCTCAAATTCTATTTGATATTCTCTCATAGTGCCAGTTTGGCAAAGTTTAGTGAGTGCTCCTATGAAGTCATCAAAAGCACTAGGGCCAAATCATTGCAAAATGAGTTTGCAAAAATTTGTCCATTTTGACTCTTCATGAGCCTTGATGTACCAACAGAACCATTGAAGGGCTTCATGTTCTAAATGAAAGGATGCAAGTGGGACTTTGTTGACATCAAAAGTATTATGCAGACTAAAATATTGTTCTTCCCAATATATCCGTCCAGTCAGATCATCACCATTGAAGCCAGGAAAATCAAGCTTCGGCCCATGAAAATTGTTCGAAGAAGAGAACCCAGTGTCTACAGAAGAATCTGGCTGCCGTCTATTGTTCATGGCTGAATGCTGAAGATTGAGGCTGAGAATTTTTTCATCCAGATCTTGGAGTTTGGTCTTGAGGGCTGCAAGTTCATCCTCCATGTTTTTTCTCCTGTGTGAGTGACAACCATAACCAGGAGTTTTTTTTTTTGGGAGAATGGGTAGAAAAACAAAAATAGAGACTTTTTTAGTAAAGGAAAATTTGGATTTGGGAAAAACTCTAATGGGTAATTGGGGTTTGACTAGGTTTTGGACACTTTCTGAGGGACAGGGAAGCAGAAAATGGGAATTTCAGAAGCGGGGTGAAAGAATGGGAAAATTTGTCCAAGAGGGACAAAGGAGCAAAAATAGGAAATGAACACTGTGGCAAAATTTGAAGCCGATTGGGTGAGAATAGAAGAAGTTATGGCAAACCATAAAAATAGACAAATGTGGGATTTCTGGCTTTGATAAGTGGAATTTGGGATAGGGTCCTCAAGGAAGGAAATATGAAGAATGGAATTTTAGGGGTTCCAGTGATTTTTCAGGGAAACAGAGCTAAAGCAAGGAAGATATGGCAAAAAAATAGAATTTTTTTTCTGGAAATGATCTGCAACAGCTCTGGACAGATGCAATTTGTGATTTATCAGCTGGCAATAAATATGAACCCCAGGTATGTTCAGCTTCCTAAAAGCTTAGGGGATCCACTCAGCTACCAATGCTGTCTAACGACTTGCGTATTGGGGAAGTACCCCTCACTCCACGGCTTAGGTAAAACTGATAACTACTTTGCCACAAACGATAGCTCTTGGTTTACCTCACGGATGGGAACTAGTCAATCAGGTAGGGGCCGTTGCCCTTTTCTCTGGCAAGTCCTCTCAATGGGCCAGCTACTTCGGGGTTCCTGTGGTACTCCTCACAATAAGTTTTAGGGCTATGTCCAGGCACTTCCCATAGTTAAGTGGATAGGGATTATTCCCTAATCCAAACCTGTAATTGAAATGAACAATACATATGCAAAGAAAAAGAACTACTGCAATAATCACAGTGCATGGAGGCCACTGCAAAAAAAATTTCAGCAAAAATTCCACCCAGCGAGCCCAAGAAAGCACTCTGATACCAGATGAGAGGAACCTCCTGCAACAATATAATGAAAAATGCACAAAATAATAGAAATAGCAGAACACAAAAGGAATTTATTGATCACAGGCCACTTCGAGGGGGCAACCTCCTTTGAGAAAGCTCAATACAATAAACTCGTGGATGCCTTCATTGGCCTCAACACGTACTTATATACTAAGTCTAATCTAAAGAACTATTACTCCCCATGAATGTGGGATAATACAATATACTCATGGGATGACTTACAAACCATATGCATCTAACAATATACTAACAAAGTAAAGAGAAGGGTTAAACACACGTTCTTAACAATATTGCTGTTGGTAGGCATGAACTTCTTCATGTTCTAGTTCTGGCTTATTTTCATCCTCAAAGAGAAACACATAATTTGTCTCAAACACTAAGATAGACTCCTCACATGCTAGCATGTAATTCTCATGAAAGGAAGTCATTTGATGATGCTAATGTTGTTGACTAGTGGAAATTTCTAACATCAGGGTAGACTCATATCCTAAAGGAACAATCTCATTCCCTTCAAGATGAGGAGGATCTCCTGCAGTATTGGACAATTCAGCTTAGAAAATACTAGCTGCTATTTTAAATTGAGGACAGTCTAACTCTGCATGTGCATTGGTATTATGCATCCTACACCAATTAGTGAGGGCAGCTTTTGCTAGGTTTACCCTGGTTGTTTGTTTAGGTTCATTAGGAGGCTGATTGTCCAATGGTGATGGTAATGAACCATTATTTGGCCTAGTGTTCCACGTTCTAGGTGGTCTAGGAGTAGTATTATTGTTATTGTTGCTAATGTTCCTTTCATTGTTATATCCTTTGTCAGGATATCCAAATCTATCATTACTATTTCAGTATCCTCTATCAAGATATCCTCTATTCTAGTTTGGTTGAGAATGGAAATTCTAATTTCTCATATCTATAATCTCAGTGGTCAACTTCCTTAATTATGCAGATATTTCGTTAATATCACTGTTCTCCTCCTGAACCTTGGCTACTACATTCTCTTGTTGAGGTCTGAAGAAGAAACTTCCACCATTGTTTTGTCCTGCATCCTAAGGTATATGTCCAAGATGAGGTATCATCTAGCCATTTCCATGTGGAGGAGGCATAATGCTAAGGAGAGGTACCTATAAGGGACTAGGCATTATGGCTAGAGGTATCATGACTCCATTACCTTGAGGTTGCACATGATATGTAGGGTATCCGCTATTAGGTGCAAAACCTGGGGTTAACTGCTGATTGACTTTAATAGCCTCTTCAAAAGCACCAACTACTGAAGTGATAGGTGGATGTGTTCTTCAGATGAACATAGAGCTCAAAGGATCTAAGGCAAAATAGTATATGGATCTGGCTACCTCATCACCTATAGTATAGGGAGCAACTAACTTGGAATACATCTTTTGAAACCTAGCATTGAAGTTAGAGATCATTTCTCCCTCAGCTCTTTTGATTGTAGCAAACATGCGGTAAGTAATGGCTGGATCCACTAGTATTTTGAATCTCCCTAAGAAAGCTTTCTCTAAGGCATCCTAGGTACGAATGGTTGATTCAGTAAGACTGATGTACCGGCTATAGGCTTCTTCTCCTAAGGAGTAAGGGAACAATATGCACACAACATCTTGATGTTCTATTCTTTCTCTAAAGCAAGCTTCCTTATATGTCCTAATATGATCTTCTGCATCCTGATAAGGGTGATACTTTGGACATATTTTATCAAGATTTTGGGCAAAGGATGATATGTAGCAAACACAAGCAGTGACTGAGTTGTAAAGAAAGACATTGTGACTAGTGCTTGATGCACTTGAGGTCTAATCAGAGATCCTGGACATGTTTGAGATACAGCTAGAGATACTGGAGGTGTTACAGTATGTCTAGATGAGGATGGTGATGCACTAGACTTAGGGCTATGATGAATGCCAGTTGTACAGAGTCTAAGTCCACAAATAGGTAATTCTTCAAGAAGTCCAAGGGATTTAGACCTGGTATTAGGTCTCTAAGCCAGGATTCTAACAACTTAAGATAGAATGTGTATATTTTGGTTGAATCTTTGCAAAGATCAGAGGATATGATCCTCTAGGGTGGATATTTATGATCAAGACTCTATAATAACTAGATATTCACATAATATTTGCACAAAATGTGGGTATGAGCAAAGATTGGGCTTCTAATCATAAATACCAGGTTCTCTGATCATGCAGACATGATACTACAAGATATTTATAGGAGAACTTGAACAATGACCTAATATTAAAAACTTTAAACAATTGATTGCAAAGATTAAAGTATTCATGTACAATAATGAGATATTTATGATCAGAACTCTTAGAACAACCTGAAACAAGTAAATCCTTGCACAAATACCTGAAGTATGACTAATTCTTACAAACTTTGACAAGATCACCTTGTGTAGACATAGGGATAATGTGGAAGCAATCGATTCAAGAAGTAGAAGAGTAAGTCCTCCTTCTAGTGCCAATTTATGTTAGTTATGATGTTAGTCATAAACACACATAGATCAAGAATTGCAAATCAAACCTTTATCATCTTGAAAGATACAATGAATTCAAAGAATTCATGATCCCAAGTCTCCGTGGATTATTTCATAATCTACTGATGTTGCTCATTGGTTTGATGTGCCTTTTTGGTTTCCATTCAAGGGGCCTTACAATTCTAATTCCAAGAACTAATGTCTGAACATCCAGTCTTTCACCTGTTTTCTATAAATCTTTCAATAGACAGGGTTAATACTACTACATCTAACAGATGATGAAGATATTTTCTAAGTTTGATCAATTCTTTTGACCATCAACTATTATTGACTAATTTTCACCTCTGCACTGTGAATTTATCTAAATAATGTACTTGTAGGTAGATATTTGCATGATTGTTGTTAATATTTGTATATATTTGCATGATATTTTCAATTATACATGCTTTTTAACTCAAATATACTATGATTGTTTAGTTTTCTTCTAGATATCAGCATATTTCACTGTATTTGCCTTAGATTTTCTATGAATTTGTAATTATGATGATGACTTTAAATGAAATTAAACAAATTGTGATGAATACTTGCTAAACTTTACTAAAATGGTTGAATCTTTAGGTATTGATCCACATACATTCTAGATATTGTCATGAAGAGAAGGAAATCAAATGATAAGGTCACCAGGATGTTCCACAACTAGGTATGGTTGATGCTAACTTTGATGGAAAAAGAATGAAAGAAACATGCACAACATGAATTGCACTCCAAGGGATGTAGAAAATCAAAGCACAAGTCAAGAATTCATTCATAGATTACTCAAATTTTACGATTGTATGTAATCTTAGAGATTTGTCTTCATTAAGTATGCAAAAGACATGTACATTTACAATCAGCCTTGAGAATTAGTCCTCATGCTTCAGCAATCTAATCTCGATTAAGTTTCGAATGAATGAAAAATGCACTCTATCATCCTTTTATAGGACAAGGGGAGGAGGTGACTACAAAATGATCCTAAGATCAGGATTTGTCATTCAAGATCAACGGTATACATTGCTCCTTGACTAAGTCAATGGTAAATGTGACACATGTTTCCAGTTGGCAACCATTTGGTGTCATATTATGCACATGATCATGTGCATCATGCCTATTCTTCATCTTCCTCATCAGTGGACAAGTTCTCTTCTTCTGCAGGCACACTTATCTATCCTCTAATGGGCTCATATACTTGCACTATCCTTTCTATTTCCCCTCCATCCTAAACCTTAGCTTTCTTGACTGCATGTTCTTGTGATTTCAACTGTACTTGTGATGCAGACCATTTATTCTTTCTTCTATTCAACATCTCATTATACTTTTCCACTTTTGCCTTCATCCTCATGGCTTTATTAATTGTATCTTCTGATAGATGATTTAGGGGGTCATTTATAGCAAGTTTGAAATTGTCCTGGAGGCTTTAATTGCAAAGTCTTCATCTTGATTTTCAATCTTCCCTTCCACCTTCTCTTTGAGGGCTTCTAAGATTTCTGCCTTATCAGATAAGAGTTTGTGCAATCTGACACTGATAGCTCTTAGCTTTGTGTTGCACTTCTTAAGGATATCACTCTCAAATTTGGTATCTTTATACCATATGTGTAGCAGCTTGGATGTCTAATTGTTATTATTTTGTTGGAAACCAGAACATTGACATCTATGTGCTTCATTTCTGATAAGGTAGTTAGTTGTTTCTTAATTTTTATTGATCTCTACCCAACCTCTTTTTGTAATTTGTCCCCCTTGCTCTTTAATGTGCTGAGTAGGTTCTAATTATTGAGAGAGGCCATTATCACCTTTTCTGCCTCTACAATGAATTGGATGAACTAATTATCCATCATATGTGCTTTATGTTTCATGATATCCAGTCCAGTCACTTGATCCTGTGATATAATGGTCAGTGGGGCATAAGTGCTGACTGGCATATTATTAGGATCTATCAACCCCTTTATGAATGTATGCAATTGGGAAATGTGCCCCTTATGCACCTTATTTTTATTCTTTTCCCTTTTTACACTCTTCAATAAAGAATCAATTATGTCTTTGGCCTCTTAGCCCTCTTGTTCCTCTGTAGAAAAGCCTAAATCAATAGTGGTCGTTTGAAACTCACTAACACTTATCTCTCCTTTGGCTGTGTCTACCACAAGTATAGCTATTTCAGCTGTCCTCCTACCTATTGTTGAGTCTCTCTTTATGGATGATGTGGTCTTGGCCCTTCTCCTTGGCTTAACTATATTAGCTATAAATAATGAAATAATATCAAATTCTAGTACTACACTAGGTGGAGGTGCATGTACCTCTTGTTGCAGCCAATATAGCACTTCATCAGTGGACCCTGGCTGATCTGAATGTCCAATTTAAACATTCTATGATTTGATGTTCTGCTCCACTCTTGGTGATGACTGCTCCTCTTCTTGTTCACTGGGTACTTCCTCTTCATGCTCCTCATCATGAGTAGGGACTTCTTATGTATCCTCTTCAACTTTATCCTATTCTTCTTGTAATGGTGGTGGATCTACATGAGCATCAGGATTGCTCTGGTCTGCCATATCTTCATGATCTTTATGACCTTCTCCATCCCCATTTCCTTTCTTTTCCTAGTCAACACCTACTTGAGAGCTTTGTCCCCCATCCTTTGATACATTTGCCTCCTTAGGACTTTGGGGTTCATCTATCTCCATTTTGTCTGGCCCCTTCTCAGGTATCTACTTATTATCTTGATTGTCATTCTAGTCAGCGACCTCTTCATCCTCCATATGTACATCAACCTCTAATTTCTTTTTTTTTTCGGAGGCACATCCTTATCTTTATTTTGGTCATCCTCACCCTGATATGCCAAGTCTATTGCAGCTGGGCTGGTAACATGATCCACCAATCCTGCTACACTAATTTGTTGTGCTATCATCTCAGGATTACTCTATATTGTCTCCTCTTCTTCAACCTTTTGTTGTACCATTGGAGTACTATGAGAAGTCATTTTGGTGTTCTTTACTAGTTCCTCCATAGGACTAGCTAATACTTCATTCACAATATCATCATTTGATAATTCTACTGTTTCATCCAATAGAAAAGGCACATCGTCCCTTCTATTCTGCCTTTCTTTTCTTTGCTCCTCCACCATTTATATCTTGAAATGTACTATGTGAGGGATAGGAACCTCATGTTTTAGGGTTCTCTTGATACCTTCACTACCAACTCCTTTCAATATGATGGTGGGGTTCTTTTCTATTGCTCCCCTCATTGCAGGTGCTTGTTTTTGAGGTGTCTCCTGAGTTTTCTTCCTTTTCCTACTTATCAAGAGATCATCATCATCAGTGCTTTCTCCTTCCTCTATAACAGTAGGAGCATGCTTTGGAGCAGGTTCTTACTTCTTTGTAGGTACATGGGAGGTAGTTGCAGCAGATGTATTGGTAGCAGATGTCGAGGCTAAATCCTCCTTAGGTTGGGGATAACCAATGATTGTCACCCCACCAGCTTGGTTTCCTTTCTTGAATTTACTTTGCTACCTCTCTCCCTTGGATGCTCTCTTTTCCTTGAGGAAGTCATTGTATTCCTCATCTGTCAATTCTTGTCTTTTCCTTTTCTTATCAATTGTGAGAGCCATCCCCTTCTTCTTTAACTTTGTAACCTCTACCTCCACCCAGTCTTTGGTCAATTATATGACCTTCTGTGTTATTTGGTCTAATGAGTTCACCTCTAGCTAATTCCAGTCCGAGGATGATATTGATTCATTGTATATTTTCTTGCTCTCATATTCTTGAGACATGATGTTCCCATCATTCTCATGCAATTGCATTGGCATAGCTATGCAATCTAATGTGTGGATTTGATTCAAGGTAAGCCTTTGGTAACCTCTCCTTTTCACATCTACCTCATCATCACTATTAGCCCAATAATCTTCAATATGCATCTGATGCATGGGCTTCTTATTCAGTGCTTGCATCCTGCCATATGGGTCATATGGCCTGGACAGTGAGAAGGACTATAATGACATTAATTTTAATCCCCCCATAGCATCCTTAACACTTTCTTTGTCAGGGCACATGTACCATCCAATCATGATAGGGAATAAAATATTAGGTATTTTCCCTTTCTCCATATAGGCCTCAAATGAAGGCAGTATCTACCTGACCATCTCCATCAGGATAACCTTATCAGTTAGATATCTTGGCAACATGAGAGGTTTCTCAGTAAAACCTTCTATCCTTATATATGTGAATGTGGGGAATTAGATAAACGAAGCCCCATGCTTGTATATCATGGCTTGAGCCTCCATTCTCAACCTCTTAGCTTTGTCCTCTTCCATAGTTCTTACTAAATGCATAGAAAATGAGTCATTTACTCTCTAATAGTGTTGAAGAGACTCTCTTTGTTTCAGCTATGGATAGTGGTCCCATATGTTTACATCTCCAGGGTTATTTCCAACCCTACCTACTGTTTGTAAACCATTGAATGTGCCTCTGAATGCACAAGCATAAACAACATAAGAAGTCATATGGAACATGTTGGCCTTTCCTCCCAACCTTCTCATCCCTTCATCCAGACTATCACTTATGATCCTAGCCCACTGGGGTTTTTCATCAGTATCTGCCACCATTCTCATGAGGCCATACATCCAATTGTCAAAGGTTCCAGCATTTGGTCTTCCTATCATGCAGCTAAGCATCACCATCATATATTGAAATTCAGGTGCAAAATCAAACTTATATAGATGCACAGGTAGCTTCGTAGCCTTATATGTGCTGTCATTGGCTCTCCAT
Organism: Cunninghamia lanceolata; assembly: GCA_027924645.1. Lineage (NCBI taxonomy): Eukaryota > Viridiplantae > Streptophyta > Pinopsida > Cupressales > Cupressaceae > Cunninghamia > Cunninghamia lanceolata. The sequence continues at coordinate 668,201 of BSBN01000810.1, read as the reverse complement.
GAGTACATGATTTGTTTGCAATCCTTCTCATTTTTATTATACTTCTTTTCTAGTTTTTCTAGATTTATTCCACCTACTTGAGGTCCTTTGGGAAAATTGAAAGCTACAGTAATGCCTTTGACTGAAAAGTCTACATATACTAGACCATGCTTCTCTACCTTTCTGGTGTTGATATTATAGTTACGTGCACATTCCACTACCAGCTCAATGGCCTCCATTGCATAAGGAAACCCTCTTGCATGCTACATGCCTGAGCTGTAAATGTTAATAAGTAGAGTTTCTCCGCTTCCCTATTCTGACCTTGCCGTCCATACATCTAAATCAGTATTCGCTGGATGAGTGTCATTTATCTGACCATATCTGAATGCAATTCTCTCTGGTTGTATGTACATGGGCTTTAGGAATACTACCTTTGACCTATTTTTACAAAGTGCCATTGAATCTTGTGATAAAGCACGTGCATTTCTTACCCTAACATGTCATATGATCATACAATTTAATGATAACATGAATATCTTGATGTTTTGATCCTCATTCAATACATTGCATGCATCATTACATCGATTTACTGCGGTAAAAACAATTTTACCTATTCATTATATCCACAAATGAGAAAAGAAGGTTTTGCCGTTATATACTTGATATCTACTACCCTTTTACTATTTAATTGATATCCAGATGCACACATTTACCCTGCAGATACTCTCCTCCATTTGTCGTTCAAATCTGCACCCGTTCCGTTGCTCTTACAAGTTGCAGTAATATAACCTTAATCACATAGTAATTCTATAATTTTTCTTGAATACTTGATAAATTAAAAAATGAGCTTAAATCCTTACTTTTAATCAAAAGAAACAATGAATTAGGGTGTGATTAATGTCACTCTATTGGTATCCGTTGATCGACAACTAAGTGCTGGAGATGTTAATAGATGGCAGGCAATTATTCAAAATTTTGAAAGGTTCAACCACTGTTAGACTGGCATTTAATGCGGGGATGCATATTCACAGATATCAGGGATCTTAGTTTTGTAAAACATCCCCCACATTCAAAGATTAGGATGACATCATCCTCTTCATTAATATTTCAAATCCGCTTGGGATATGATGTCATTGTCATATTAATGAAGATCAGGCATGTTAGCTAATATGTGGGATATTGAGAAATAGATGACCCTCCTGATATTAGGCATATTGATGATGTCATCGTCATATCAAGTTTTCTTTATATCTAGTTAGGATTACGTCATCGTCATATTAAGGAAGATCAGGGATCTTAACTAATATGATGGATATTAAGGATAATGCTGATGTTAAGTGTTTACGTTATCCGAAGGTGACCTGCATATTAATGAATATCAGGGATATTAAGAAATATCAGGGATCTTCTGAGAATGTGCGCGGGTACTTGACGGGTAGATGATCTCTTGCATTTAAATTTGATGTCTGCATATTAGCAAATATGCAGATATCAGGTTTCTCTTCATTAAAACATATATCAGGGATATTAGGGAATATGATGACTCTTTGGGAATATCTAGTTTGACCAAACATAACTTCATACCCTTAAGGAATTTTAGCGTGATTCAAAAGGCAAACTTGCATAGAATTTTGTTCTCTTTCACATTATGGGGTTCATGATGATAGAATTTGACTTTGACATTTAACCCTCCTTTATGAGGCCTATGCATACCCGGGGGTGATATCATTTTGCATCTGATACTTGACTTTTGCCATACCGCCCAAAGCAAGAAAAGAAAGGGAAAGCCCAAAAAAGGTTGGGTCCCTATTTTGCTAGTGCAAAATGGGGCATATTGTGTACCCACACAACACCTACTAACTCCCCACCCTCCCAGTTTCCTATTCCTCTTCTCCCATCCCACAATCCCCCAAAATCCCCAAAAACCCCTCAAAAAAAAAATCAAAAAATCAAAATCAAAAAAATCAAAAATCAAAATAAAATTTTAAATTTTAAAAAAATAAAAAATAAAAAAAAATCAAAATAAAAATAAAAAAATAAAAAAATCAAAAATCAAAATCAAAAATCAAATCAAAAAATTCAAAAATAAAAAAATAAATAATAAAAATCATAAAAATCAAAAATCAAAAAATAAATAATGAAAATAAAAAAAAGCTCAATGCTAAAGCGTTGGGCCATGCGCCCCTCCCCACCCCCTCAAAAAAAAGCTCGGTTCTAAAGTGTCGGGCCATGCGCCCCTCCCTGTCCCCTCAAAAAAAGCTCGGGCTAAAGCATTGGGCCATGCGCTCCTCCCCGCCCCCTCAAAAAATCTCGATGCTAAAGTGCCGAGCCATGCACCCCTCCTTGCCCGCTCAAAAAAATCTCAGCACTAAAGCGCCGGGCTCGGTGCCACTTCGCACCCCCTCACCCAAAAATTAAAAAAAATTACATTTTTAAAAAAACTAACATGCACCCATTTCAAATTTTAGCGCACCTATCAATAGGCTAAGCGTTAAAATCCCTCTCCTCCCCCCCGATGCCATTTCACTCAAAAACCCCATTTTTTTCTAAACCCTACCCTTTTAATCAAATCATAACAAAAATACCAGAAAAGGTTAAAACTACTTACCGGCTCGCCTGCCACCGCGGGTCAAAGATACTCTCTCACCTGCTTTGCTCGGTGCTCCTCTTGAGGAATACCCACCATCGCTCCACTCTCTTCCTCCTTTTTCTCCACTCCCTCCTCCAAATTCACAAAAGTAAAATGAGCTTTTTAAGCTCCTTTCAACCTTTTTAACCCCTTCCATACTAACTTTTTATCCTTTTTTTAATCTTTTTAAGCCACCTTTTTATCTTTTTTTCCTTTCCCCCACCCCTAACTTCTTTTTAACCTTTTTTCTTCTACCCACCTCCTTTTCTCCCATTTTTCTCGATTTCTTCCCCATCCTTCAGTCTCGGGATCCCTTTCACCCCCTTTCCATCATCTTTTCTCCTTTTTCGAGAGATCGCCGAAAATTTTATTTTTTCCACCGATCTCTCGAGGGGGCATCACCTGGTCACCCACTTCCCTCCTACTCACCTACCCAGGCATATTTGTCAAAAAAATTATATTCTTTGATATCTTGTCAACCTGATAGCTATGATGCCATATCAAAGAGGGGCAAAATGTAGACATCTAAAAATGGTCACAACCACTTTCAACCACCTACACCATCCAACCCTAATCCACCCACATCACTTCATCTAATCCAATTATTTAATTAATTTATTTTGCACATTTTCTCTAAAAATCAAGTTCTACTATAGTTTGAAAATTAAATATTTTTTTACTATAGTTCATCCCAAAAAATTAAATAAATTATCATATTTATTTAATTCCTAGTTTGTCCACTTTTGATTACTTTTTGTAATCATAATTATTTTCTTCTAATCCATGTGCACATGAATTAATTTTAATTAATTCGTCATTACAAACCCCCATGTTTCTAGAAGTCCACTTGTCATCCAATGTACATGCTTGTACATGACAAGTGGTACTTTGGAAGCATGAGCAAATCTTCCAAAATGGGTACATTTGTCCTATTTCTTCCACCCCACTCCATGTGTCACTATTCATGCTAATTTAAAATTACATGTGGCACTATTTGAACATTATTCTTCTAATTTTAAATTCCACTTGTCCTCTCCATGAAATTTAAAATTCATCACAAAATCCAACCCTTACCATTTCATAAATGAGTCCTTATATGTCACACACCTACCCAATCCTAGCCATCCATCCATTCAAACTTGCAATCTCATCCCTTGATCATCCCTTGAATCTTGGGGCAAAATTCTCATCCAATCCAATCATGCCATTTGTCCAATTCTACTTGCTTGAGGATCCTCAAGCAATCTCAACCATTGATTCTCCAAATTGAACCTAGCCCTTCAATCCCATCCCTAAAAATCTATAAATTGAGGCCTCCACCTCCCATTTCAACAAGCCATCATATGCAAAGTTACTCTACCAATTTGAGTGCTCAGCATAACTAGAATTAGTGCAATTCTAAGTTGCTTAGTCATAGCATAACATATCTTAGAGTAGATCACTATGTATGTGCTTAGATAGGGTGCAATTTAGATAATTAGTGCATTAGTAGTTTAACTCAATCTTGAGGTCCCTTAGACTTGGGATTGGGTGCATTTTAGGATAGTTTGCATCCAATTTAGGATCCCATTTTCATAGTTTAGACATAAGGCAATCGAAATTGGATATTGAAACTCAACAGGATATTTGATTAGTAAATGCCTAGTTGGAATGCATAGAAGTGCAACTGGATCCAGACATGAAATACAACCAAATGTCTGGTTAAAAAAAATGTTTGGTTATGAATGTCTAGTTGGAGTGATGACCATAACTTTCAAGGAAAACATAAGGTAAATTTGACTTAGGAAATTTCAAGATTTTTCAAGATTTTCACAAGGCAAAACACTTAGGATTTTAGTAATATTTGCAATTTTAAAGATGGGCTATTTTGTCCTAGGAAAAAATAAGACAACATTTTGGTGAATATGCAGGAGTGTTTGCCTACTAAACATAAGAATCCAGTGGTCTTATACAATCCATTGGGCACAGAGTCAAAGGGGACTGCAATGACATGACCAAACAGAAGTGAACACTACCTCCACCAACATCAAAAGAGAAAATGAAACACACAAAATAAACAAGGTGAACAACCTCATAATAAAGATGTAGCCTGTGCAAAAGCACTTAGAGGAAAGAAACCTACACACAAAACAAAACCTATCATAAACCTAAACTAACCAACCAGAAGAGGACTTAAACAAAGCCATTAACTAGTTTTTCAAAGTAACTACCCTTTCTTAACAATTTACAATACTTTACATTCCTTTGGGTAGTTAACAAGAGGTGGGAAAGGGATGGGCATACAACAAAGTGGTGAAATTCTTCCCCAAGGATAAAGAAAACCTCACTTAACCACCTAAGTTGATTGGAGATGCCTGCCTGGAAGTGGATAAATGGGTTGATATGTCCCTTCTTGATGTTCAACCTCATTCTTTGAAGTGAGCATGACAAGTAGGGACTCCTTTCTTCCTTTCTCCAACTAGGCCAAATGCCTGATAAGACATCCCCTTGAAACTATGCTTGAATAACCAATGGAGACTTCATGCTTTGGCTCTAATTTTTTATTATTTTTTTGCTGGTCTGAATGCTCTAGCTCTTGTGGCTCAACTGGAAATGAAACCACTTCCTCCTCATATGCATATTTCTCATGATGGATATCAGAAATAGGCTTAAAAAATGAGCCATGAACTTGATCAATAGTGAGATCTCCTCCACCAAAAAGATGATACCCCTGCTGGATAATCAAGAACAAATCTTCAATTTTTTCTTGCCGATGCTCAATCTCCATGTCATTATCTTTAATAAAAGATGGGAGCTCCTCAAATAGGTTCATATCATCAACCTTTGCACTTCCCAATATAATACTACCCTCACTCTTTTCTTCATGAGCTGGGACCTCATTCCCACACTTGTCTGTACATGCCAGCAACACACTATGGCCTTCACCATCTTCATGTTGCTCCAAAACTATAGCTAATGTTGCCATTTGCATGCCTTCTTCATCTTTAATATAATATGGTAGTTCATGAAACAAGGTGGCATTATCAACCTTTGGAGTAGCTGCAGCAAATTCCTCCATAAAGCCTTCATCATTTGACTACAACTCCACTAGATTTTGTGCAAGTGGCCTACACTCAACACATTGCCACTCTAGTCGATCAGACTTATATTCCTCTTGTAGTAGGCCTAAGCTCTCAATTCTCATAGTGTGTGATGGCATCCTAACAACATGTCACTCTTTGTTTTCTTTAGACACCTCCCTCTCAGGCCAATTTTTATTACGAGTGAGCTCTTGTGAGGGATAAGGGGCCCTAAAACTTGGTAATTTGTAACATTGAGGCTACTCTGTTATAGGTTGATTTATAATGGTTGAAGGGGCAAACATAAAATATGAACGAAAGATGTTGATTGAGCCTCTAATCTCTATTTTTTAGAAAGCAATTGTCTCATATGTGCTTCTTGAGCTACAATTTTCATAGAAAAGTTTTCTTGAAAAGCCCTTTCTTGTTCCTCTCTCTGTTTCTATTGAAAATGAGCCTAATGAGAAAGTTCATCTTTCTGCTAGCTATACTCCTGCTCTCTTTTAATCTCATCTAATTGTCTCATGAGATCCAGGATTTCCTCCTTCATATAGATAAAATCATAGTTGTTAAAATCATAGACCTCTTGAGGCTAATTAGGAGGGTAATCATACTGATTAGGGATGAAGTGGTCTTCTTGGGGTTGATAATAGGCATGATTAGGCTACCAAGAAGACTAGGAAGGGGTGGGAGGGAGGAAAGCATCATGAGGATGCTGATAATTTGTTACAGGTCCATTTGGTATAGTACCAGAGGTTTTTGAGTTTAGTATGGATGATATGGAGGTCAACAACTTGTATTTTGACAAGGTGGAGGGGAATAAGCATAGGTTCCATAGAAATTTGACATATTGGGGCATCAAAATATGCTAGATAATCATAGAAAATGTCTGAAACAAAGAAAAATAGGTCTACATATGGAGAAAACTGGATACATACCAAGAAGAGTCGCTAGGTGATTGAAATTCTTTTGAAAGTAAGCTAGACTAGGAATATCACTAAAATCCTGATCTTTGAAGTTCTTTTAAGCAATTAAAATGGTTGCACCAGTAGATTTGCTCAAAAAAGTCACCATGGTGTTGGAGAGGATTGCCTCAAAAGGCATGATGCACTGAAGAGCACACCAAAACTCTTCAATGGATGATAAGGATCATCAAATTTTGTCCCACCATGTGTGCCAAAAATTGTTGTCACCTAAATTTGCACCCTATTGTTGAAGCTTTTGGCAGTTCCAACAAATTCAGTGAAACATTGGAATGATCTCAAGGTGTGGGACCTTGCAACCACAATCAGACCTCTAGAGAAGTCAGTTCCTCTTTCTGAATTGAAGATTCAGAGAATAATAACTAAACCTAATGCTATTAATCACCAAGGAAAAGGGGAAGAAAGAGAATTGCAATGAAAGGGCTCAATGATACACTAGATTTAGAGTGTTTGGTTGGGACTGACATAACACAACAATGATCTCAAAATAGAAGAAACTCACATAGACTCATGCAATCCTAGCAGAGGTTCAAATAGAAAACTACAACTAAAGAGGGACCATTCATCAATAGTATAAGTGCGTAACTTTCAAATAAACACACTACAGAAACAAAGAGAGACAAATATTAGTAATTTTTATTGATAATGAAGGCTAAATAGCCATTACAAAGGAAGAATAACTCAATACATATTGGAAAAGACATAGAATTAAAACCTTCCCTTCATAGTTGAACTAGAAATGGAGACAAGAGAGGTCCATGAGAGGACATAGTCCATCAGATTCATACAGTTCTAGGAAATATCATGAGGCCATGGTCAAACATCAAGTGCTTCAGCCTGGATAAGGACCCAGTGACCAACCAACCTTCAAAAAAACATCTTAACATGCTTATATAGCTTTTGCAAATCATTGTGCAATCCTGGATGCTAGAAAAAGTGGTCAACAAGAATCCTGAGGGCAACCATTCCACAATAAATCCAATCCATAGCCCATGTCAGAGAACTTGTAAATTTTGAGGATGCCCATGCCCTGTGGTAAGTTGATTTGGCCTGGGCTTGTAGAGACCCATACACTTCATTCACTAGATTCATTTCCTATTACCTATGCATTCAAGATCTGCACTATTCTAGCTACCTATGTTGACCTTGGACTACAAGATTGTCCTTCAAGTACCACTTAACCCACCTGATTCATCCTATAGTAATTGTGATTTTGGCACTGTAGAATCCTGCATGGGTGAAACATGTTTCTGGGTGGGGAAAGGAAAGACACAAGATTTTGCAACACTTTAATATTTTGTTCATTGGTAGCATTTTAAATTTACGAATTAATCAATAGGTTTGTATATTCACAAACCTGTCAGTTTGCCAATGTACACTTTATTTGTCTTCTTTCTTCTTTCTCTTTCACTTTATCCAACATTTGCCTCTTCATCAGCTGGCTTGTAGGTTTGTGAATCTAGTGATCTATTGATGACACTTGCTTTTCTTCTTGTCAACCTATTTTCCCATCGATGAACTCCTGAGTTGGTGAACCATCAGGTTCGTGAACTACTCTCCTTAGCCAATTTTTACTTCTTTCATCGGTGGACTCATCAGTTGACGAACTTGGTGATTAATGAACTAGAAAGTTCATGAACCACCCACTTTGCCAACATTGTTCAACCTTTTGCACTTGATCTTCCCTTAGAAAACTTTTCTTCTATTTTGATTTCCCTCATCAACTAACTCACCGATCGACATTGATGTTCAGGATCTAGATTGGTCAAAATGGCAGTTGACAACTGTATTTCCCACTTTTGGAAGTTTATGGATGATTCTGCAAGCTAATCAGATGTGATCAAGAAATAAGACACACTACAGGGCATCCATATGGAAAAATATCTGGTTGGGAGATAAGAAGCACAATTGGATATGGATATGCAATAGGATGTTCAGATGGGAGATGTTCTCTTGAGAGATGTCTAGTTGGAATTGTATGGTTGGAAGATGAAATAGGCAACTAAAATTGGATATGTTCTGCAGAACATCTAGATATAAAAATGTTTGGTTAGAGTTGAAGCATTGCAACCAGATGTGAACAACAATTGGATTCAGATAGTGAAATGCAATAGGATATCCAACTTGAAATATGTCCAATTGAAGACAAGTAGTGTAACCGGATGTATAACATGATATCTAGATGAGATGTCTAGATGGATGATAAAGCATTATAACTTGATCCAGACATGAATAGAAACAAGATCTAGATATAAGAAATCAATAGGATTTCTAGTTAGGAAAAGTCCAGATGATGTCCAATTGAAGAAAGATAACGCAAATGGATACGAATAAGGTAACCAGATCTAGATATTGCAACTCAATAGGATATCCAATTAGTAAATATCTGGTTGGAATACAAAGAAGTACAACTAGATCTAGACATGAAAAACAACCAGATGTCTAGATGTCTGGTTACGAATGTTTGGTTGGAGAGATGAGCATAACTTTCAAGGAAAACATAAGGGAAATTTGACTTAGGAAATTTTAGGATTTTTAAAGATTTTCACAAGGTAAAACACTTAGGATTTTGGCAATATTTGCAAGCCTAAAGATGGGCTATTTAGGCCTAGGACAATATAAGACAATAGTAAGTATTGTCATCAATGAGCCCTTGAAGGGAAACCCATAGGGATGAGATTTCCAACTCCAAGGACAAGATGACATTGACACCATACACAAGATTATAAGGTGTAACACCAGTGGTAATTTGAATGCTCATCTGATAGGACCATAAGGCATAGGAAAGTTATATATGCCAATCCTTACCATGCTTGTTAACACTTTTTTGAATAATTTGTTCAATCATTTATTTGAAGCCTTAGCTTGAACATTAGAATAGGGATAATACGGTATAGAGAAATAATGATAAATGCAAAATTTCTTGAGGAATTGCTTCACATACTTATTCTTAAATGAAGATCCATTATGGAGACCAAGGTGAAAGGTAGACTAAAACAAGAAATTATATTGTCAAGTAGGGATTTACAAATTACTTTAATAGTCATGGATTGAAGTGGGATATCTTCAATCATTTTCATGAAGTAATTGATAGCAGTGATGATAAAGACATATTTTTAAGAGGAAGGTGGTGAAATCTTTCCAATCATATCTAAGCCCCAAATATATAATCACTAAGAGGATGTTTAAGTATTGTTAGGAAAGGTGTCTCCTTACAACTACAAAATGTTTCTATTCTTCCCAATTTTGGTCTTTTCGAATACCCTTTATCCTAAAGAAAGGTTAAGAACTTTCAAAGTTTCCAAAAGAGGCTAAAAATGCCAGGGCTTACTATTTTTTGTAACTCTACATTTGAGCATGGATGGACTTGGAATTTTCCCAAAATGTGCAGAACTATCAAGTAAACATCTTGGGTGAGGTTCAACTCAAGATCATACCTGGATTGCAAGAAATTAGAGTTTCTATTTTTTGAAACTCCTGAAAAAAGTTTCAAACTCATAGTTGAGGCACTTAGAGGTCCCTAAATGCCCTAAAATGTGTTGTAACTAAGAAAGTAGGTTATATCTTGATATATCTCTTCATGATCTTTCAAACGCATCAAACGGTTTGTCAATAAAACACCTGCATCAAAATTTATGGCCTCCGAAAGTTGGACCTCCTATTTTGGGAAATGTGAAAATGTGTTAGACACTTAAAAAGGTGTAAAGGGGAGAGTTACACATGTTGGTGTGTGATTTGTCACATCACAAGGGATCTTTGATTGGAGATAATTTGGGCACCACTTTTGAGTAGTTTTGGCTCATGGTTTTGTAATTACCGTTAACGGTTTACTGTATTGTATCTCCTATATCTCAGGAGCTTGAGATGGAGGTTGTGTGTAAGAGTCTTATAGATGTTGATTGCCTTCAGATCTCTAGTTGGTTATACTCTTGTGAAAGCTTGCTCTGCAAGTATATTGTAATCTTCTTGTTACCTGAATAATATATTGGGCGGCTTTGAAGTGTGGGGTTTTTCTCCTGAAAGGGTTTCACCATGTAATTACTGTGTTGTGGTATGATTTTTATTTGTGTTTATTTTTGTAACTGTTATAAAGATCTGAAATGTTCTACATATCCCTCCCCTCAAGATTAGTGTAGGAAGTTTTTCCTCTACCTTAGCTTCCTTACAAGTAGTATCAGAGCTTGATCACCTTTGGATTTAGTTGTGGGTTTTTGGGTTTTTGAACTAATCCAATTTTGAGTGGGAACTTGTGCAAAAGATACTTTGTGATCTTATTGCATGGATTTTCAAATGGTGAGCACATCAAGGAGAATAAAGGTAGAAAAATTTTGTGCTAACCATTTTGAGATGTGGAATCTAAAGATGGAGGATTTGTTAATTGAAAGTGATTTGTGGGATGCTATTAATGAGAATGTTTCAAGGCCCACAGACGCTACTTTGGCTATTGCATATGATGTTATGGACCATAAAGCTAAGGGTTTAATTAGATTATGCCTGAAAGACTCTTTTCTAATCAATGTCCATGAAGATCTCTCTGCAAAGAAACTATGGAAGAAACTCGGTGAGATATATCAAGCCAAATCTTTAGTGAATAAGATTTTCTTGAGGAAGAAATAGTATTCCTTGAGAATGGAAGAGGTGGACAAATTGCAGACCACCTGGAAGCATTCAATATGGTGGTGGCTCAATTGGCATTAGTTGGTGTAAAAATGGATGAGGAGGAGAGATGTTAGATCCTGCTTTATTCTTTTCCTGATTCATGGGATTCTCTTGTTGTGGCAATTGGGAGTACTTCTGTTGTCTTGAAAGTTGAAGATGTTGTGGGTTCTTTGATTTTTGAAGAAATGAGGAGCAAGGTATCCATTAGTTTTAAAGAATTCCTAACTGTTCATGGAATACCCAAAGATAAAGGCAAGAAGAGCGAGAAGTGTGACAAATCCAAGTCCAAGGGGAGATCCAAAGTTATTTGTTGGAATTGCGGTAAGCCTGGACACTTCCATAAGGAGTGTAAAGAAGAAAAGAAGAAGAAAAAGAAGAAATTTGATTTTGATTCTAAGTTTGAGAAGGAAGATGGTGATGCATTCATTATAGCTTTGGCCACTCATGTAGGTAATGATGCATGGTTAATTGACTCGGGTACATCTTTCCATATGACACCTGATAGAGATTGGTTTTCAGAATATGAAGAATTTGATGGAGGTAAGGTGTACTTGGGTGATGATTCTTATTTAAATATTGTTGGTCATGGTAAAGTTAAAATTAGATTTCCTGATGATAGAATAAAAAGTATTAATGGTGTGTTGCATATCCTTGGATTAGTATGAAATTTATTATCTGTGAGCAAACTAATAGATATGGGTGTGTAGGTATCTTTTCTAATTCAGGATGCAAGATGGTAAGAGGTGATTGGGTGATTGCTAGAGGTATTAGATTTGGCACATTGTATAAGCTTGGTGCATGTACTATTGAGTGCAATAGTACTTCTGCAAAAACCAAATATGTGACTACTTAATTGGGAAAGGAGAGGGTTTCATTTTCAATGGATGGTCATGGCTTTTGGGTACCTAAAGGTGCTCTTTCTTCTGAATCAAAATTGCATGCATAGAAGAATATGTTATGACACCAAAGATTAGGCCACATAGGAGAAAAGGGTCTAAGGACCTTGAAAAAATAAAAACCTTGTTGAAGGGCTGACTGGTTATAATCTTGATTTTGATTTCTGTGAGCATTGCATTTATGGTAAACAAAACCACGTTTAGTTTTACTGAAGTTCTCATAAATCTTGTGGTGTATTGGATCTTATTCATTATGATGTGTTTGGTTCTGTAGACATTCCTTCCATTGTGAAATCCACATATTATGTTTCATTTATTGATGATTATAGTAGGACATGGGTATATTTTCTAAAGAATAAGTCTAAAGTTTTTAGTTGATTTAAAGAATTTAAAGCATTGGTTGAGTTGCAAAATAGAAAGAAAATAAAATGTTTGAGGGTTGACAATGGCGGTGAATTTTGCTCTAATGTTTTTGATAGATTATGTAAATATTGTGGAATTCAAAGACAAAAGACAACTCCGTATTCTCCACAGCAGAATGGAGTTGCAGAAAGAATGAACAAGACATTGATGGAAAAGGCTAGGAGTATGCTTACTTGTGTTGGTCTAGAACAAAGTTTTTGGGCTGAAGTTGTTTCTACTGCTTGTTACCTCATTAACAAGTCTCCTACATTAGCGCTTGTTGATAAAATTCCTATGGAGGCATGGTTGGGGCATAAACTGTCACTGAGACATCTTAGAGTTTTTGGTTGTGAGGCATATGCACATGTGCCAAAGGAGAAGCAAACAAAGTTAGAGAAAAAGGCTATGAAATGTATCTTCATCAGGTATAGTTATGGTGTGAAACGATACAAGCTTTGGGACCCTGTTGCAAAGAAGGTAATATATAGTAGAATTGTTATTTTTAGAGAAACTAAGCCTTCTTCTATTACATTGTAGCCAAAACAAAGTGAACATAAAGATGTGATTTAGCTCCCTTCTTATAGGACTTTGACAAATTTTAGTGGTTCTTTTGTCACATTTCAAAACTTGGGTCATCAGTTGGTCCCCTTAGGGTTAGGGTTTTGTTTTCTATTCGCTAGGGTTCTTTTCTTAAAGCTTAAACCTCCCAAAAACCCTATTTGTGTAAAACCCTAACATTTATTTTGATTTATCATTGGCTTATTTCTACTTTTCCTGGTCACTTAAGGTCACAACTTAAGTCTTTTGGCATAGTTGTTATGGCCCTTTGCTCCTAGATAGGTTTTTGATCACATGCGTTTAATTTTCTGCCCATGTCCAAGGTCTGAGCAAGTAAAATGTTCAATATTTAATGAGTGCTTTAGGTGGGGTCAAAATATTTTATCATGTGCCTAGGAGGTCCCCCTTTCAAGTTACAACTTAAAACATGTGCTTGAATTGCCTTGGGCTTAGCATGGCATGGTCCCATAGTTCAGTTCCCATTGGTTTCCCATCAACACGCAGGATTAAAATATTCAACAAAGTGATGGCATGGGATAGAGGGGATGCACCATGTGGTGTATCTTTGTATGGGCCATGGTGGTTTATGTGCTGGCATTTGTGGTGGGCCCAAGATCTGAGGGTCCAAATCATGTCTAAAGTTTAAATCTCAGTCGTTCCCTATCAGCCCGCGGGCTAACTGTCTATAGCTGTCGACACCATGCGGGGTAGCAGGCGACTGCCACATGGTTCCATCTGGGCCATTCAGAATTTAACTCGCTATTAGATCAACAGTCATAATTCAAATTTTCTAACGGTGTTCTGGGAAGTGTTTCTGGTTTGCACGAGCGAACATTAATGGCAGGCATGATGTTGGCATGTTGAATTTAGGGGTTTTTCCTACTATAATGCACAATTGAAAGCATATTTTGATTTGCAAAGTATTTTTAGAGTCTGAAGATCTGCGGCTGTGTTTCAATTTCTTGGCATCCAAGACTAGGGTTCTTGAGCGTCCAAGCACCTGTAAGTCATATTGTCCCCTTTTCTATGCCAATCTTGTGTGTCAAATTGTGTGCTAGGATTTCTTTTAAGGTTTGACATTCATTAATTGCTTTCAAATTGTTTTGCATTCACCTCATCTACCTACATTTGCATTGATCCCTAGTTGCACTTGTGAAACCTAGTTCGTGTCCTTTTTCAACTACAATGGCACCCCCTAAGACCCAACCCTCTAGTCCTGACTCTAAGAAGTGACCCTTGTTCCAAGATATACTTGACCAATTGCCCAACTCTACAAATGATAAATGTATGGGTTAGACTATGTTCCAAGGCCCTAGAACAAAGGATGGCATTGCTGACCGACAACATGCCATTAAGGATGCCACACTACCGGTCACTGGGTGGAACCTATTCACTTACTTGTATGGAAAGAGAAATACTAGGGCCCCAATTTGTAATTCATGGAAATTAGATTTGGGAAAGCTAGTTGTTCCTAATGTTTACCCTGACATTGACCTCCTAAAGACCATAGCAGATAACTATGACCCAAATATTTGGGTTATAAGAACACATTCAGGTGTGAAGATGGTTGATGTCACCTGGGTAGGGTTTATTGAGGTTTTTCAGTTGAGTCCTGTAGCCAAGGAACCAATTAATTTGAAGACATTGAAGGTAGAGTATGAAAAGATAAAGGTAACTTTCAGGGCTACACTTTTAACAAATTTCATGAGGAGAGGGAAGTGAAGAAGCAAGATCCAATTAAAGTCATCAGATGAGGAACCCTTCCCAGTTGAAAAGTTTGAGTTCTACTTTCAGAGAACTTTTTATGCTATGTGCCAGATTTTAGGGTTTGATCCTTCCACTTGTATGCCAATGGCCTTTATGTATATGGCAGTTGTTACCTTTTGAGTTGCCCTTATTTATTTATTGGTAATATTTCCTAAAAAAGAGCCGGTTTGCTGTGTTGTATTTTGGGTCATACCTTTGTTTCTTAAATCGACTCTTGATCCTTCAAATTTTACCTGTTTATCATCTTTATAGGCAAGGTTACTTAAGGCTTGAACCTTTGAACCCAAACCATTCTCAAAGTTCAAAGTTCAAATGGTTCGATATGTCCAAAGTGTCTCTGTCATGCCCACATTTCTCATGTGGTCACAACACATATCACACATGTCATAGTCACATCTGTCATGTGGTTATGACACGAGATATCAAAAAATTTTCTCACGCTTCCCTAAAAACCCCCTCGCATGCGTAAGCATGCTTGGTGGTGTTCGATCAAGGCGAAAACACTACAGTTGTCGGCGGGGTACAAGTACAATTGCGTGCAACCAGACGCGAGCAGACCAACAAGGGGGTCTCTACGACACCGTTAACTTCGCTACAAGGTTGTTAATATCAAGGTTCCTAAATCTAAATCTCAGCAGATTCCGGTAGCATAACGCCTTACGGCGTAAGTGGGAATTACTCAACCCTATATTACACACGTGGTTCACTGATAGATTAACAACTTCCCACGACGCCTTGTTCTGACTAAACCGACTCATGATCTCCCTATTGAGTCATTTTTCAGCAAGGCACGGTTGTCTGTCTCCTCTCTTGTTTCCTGAAATATACTCCTCCTTCGACTTAGCATTCTCAACAAGGCGATTCGTTTGCTCTCTCTTCCCTTTTCTCTGGGTCTTAATTTTGATTGTATTTTTATCGCGCTCACCTTAACTATTTCTCTGGTAATTTAGTTTGTTTATATTTTGGTCTCTCTCTCTTTCATTTTCTATGCTTTCTTTATGTTTATCCGGTCCTTTCTTCATATTTTACATCAATCAGGGTTATCACTGTATCTATTGTTGTTATTAAACCTAACTTCCGGATAGTCCAGGTCACATAGGCTGGTTTACTACTTCGCTGGACTCGGTCTCCTAGTCTTCTCCGATCTAGGTTTCTCCTCTTGTTCCTAAGCAAATTTAGCGGAAGGGTCCATCAACTTAGTTCTCTTATCCCATGTGGGAAATGTCGCGCATTTTCTCCTCTATGTTTTCCAATGTTAGTTTTTCTTCTTTTTACTCTCTTACAGGTTTACTTATCTGGACATTTACTACAGTTGAGATTAAAATGGCCTCACATGGAATGTCTGTGATGGCTTCTTAAGTTTATTTCCAGTGATCTTTTAAGCAAGGTGACATGTAATTTTCCTCTTCATTTTCCCGGTTATTGAATCACGTTGATAGTTGAAACTTCCGAGAAACTCTTTCCAGAGTAATACCGTATATTACTTTATGCTCCCATTAAATTATAATTTTATTTTCTCTTATTATTGTTAGGAGAAAACGGCCTCTCTGAAAGGCGTAATCATTAAAAAAAAATATAAGTATGTAATGATATATTTATATGTATATATATATAAGATTATATATATATATATAAACACATATATTCAATTATATTTCTCATGTTATATTTACTGTTGTTATTATTACTATTGTTTATTATAATTACTATTATTGCAATTGTAAAGTTATCTTAATAATTTATTTCTCTTTTATACTATTCCTAATCTTGATAAGCGGCTCTCCTCTTTATAAAATAGAATCTAGACACAGAAACACCTCGTTAATTAAATCCGTGGAACCTTTACTTTAAATCAATGTCGAAGGGAACTAGGGAAATGGGAACTCTTTAAGTGTATATATATATATATATATATATATTAAATTTAAATCAAAATATAAATAGGTATCTATATATACAAAGATATGTATATACAAATATATATTTATAAATTAATATCTATATATATAAATAAATAGATATCTATATATATACAAATATATGTATATATAGAGATATATATTTATCATATATAAAGAGTTAAATATATATTATTTTAATACTTTCTTTCTCATATAATATAGGGTTTTCAAACCCTAACATTCTTATTTTTTTTTGTTTGCTGTGAATGATATTGAGCAGGGTCCGAATGGCAATGCCAACGGAGGAGATGGGGCGGCAGTGGCCGCAGCAGCGGCGGACAAAAACAAGGATGGCAGAGGTGGAGGGTTAGTGGGACGGAGGCCGCAAGGAACGGCGGCAGGCGAAGGAAAGCGCGGCGGGAGCAGCACTACTGTGGAGTGGAGTTTTGAGCTCCGCGAGGGTCAAAGGGGTAGGGGGATGTGGGGAGGGGCAGAGCCCCACCCACATCCCACGATGTGGGGTGTGGGTGGGGCTCCGCCCCTCCCCACACCTCTGTTAAATGAAAGGAAACCGCGGTGGGGATTACTCCCCACCGCCCACCATGTAAAGTTTCGACTGTGTTTTACACACAGTGATTTCTAATTTCGCCCCTCTTATCCTTATTTCGACTATCATAAAATTTATTCCGAGTTTATTGCTATTTAATGATAAATAAATATCAATAATATATATATATATATTTCAGTATTATAATACCACTTAATTTTCTCAATTAAACAATTTATTCAGTTTCTCTTATTCTGTTTAAAAATGATAATTACATAACAATTGATATATGTATATATATATATTTCATTTTTTTGTAATACCACTTAATTTTCTCAATTAAACAATTTATTCAGTTTCTCATATTCTGTTAAAATGATCAAGTAAGAAATTCAATAAAGAATATATATATATATATATATATATATATATATATATATACTTAAGAAATGAAGTTTTAATCAGTTTATTTCTGCAATTAATAAATGTCCATTTCAACTCTTGGACAAACAGAAGTAAATACATAATAGATTTTCTCTAAACTTTACCAAATAACTGAAACCATTATTTAATGAAAAAGAAAATCATTTTAAACTGTATTTTCATCTATGTAAGCAGATTTATCCTTGATTTTCATATACAAGATCGGATTAACTAAGGAACCCATCTTTTCAAGAACACATTAAACACAATAAAATTGCTATTTAGAATAAGTTTACAAAGCAACGTAACGTGAAAATTTAAGGCATTTGTTTACAACATTCATAATATAGAAAAGTTAACTCTTCCACTACATATAGCAAGAGACAATTTTAAACCATGGATACATTCAACTAACACTCCACATCTTCTACACACTCTAAGGGAGATATGAACTTCCTTCTCCGAAACAACATACAAATGAAAGCTTGTAACATCCAAGTAAAAGTCCATCAATAACAAGATCAGGGAGGTGATTTCCTTCACTCCCAAGGTGTCAATAAGTTACAACAATATCAAGAGAGGTGCACTCTCTTCAAATCTTATGAAATGAACATGATCTAATTCTCATGACAAAGAAGAATAAATTGTTTCTTCATAAATATAACTTCTCCAACTCCAACAATAAGCTCCAAGAGAAAACCTGCGTATCAAAGACAAACAAAGAAGAAGACACCACTCATCTAGCTCTCCTCCCTTCTGTAGACCCGCAAGAGGGTCACCCCCGAGCTAGGGAGACCATACTCACACCTAGGTAACTCAAACACTCCACTTCACAATAGGGACAACAACAAACCCAAAGCACACAAACACCCGTGGGTAAATTACACAACACGAAAACTCAACTACAGTGAGTTTCATAAGGGGCAGGAGAGTGGACACACTCGACTCCAGAGTGTCACCCTTATAGATAATTTAACCAACACAATTTCTCTTGGCCTCAAACCAAGTTTGATCACAAATTTTTAAGAAATCTGTATTTGACTCTCAAGTCAAAGATACAGTCACAGATACATGCCCTCAAGGCTTTCAACATCCCCAAAGAAGGACACAGGTATGCACCCGAGGAGGATCTCTCCTCCCCTACCCCAAACTTGATGAGCATTTCTCCCAAGTGGGAGAAGCTCTGTCAAACAACCCGACAACAAACCCCACAGAAAACAAATCTAAACATAATCAAATAAGCATCTTTCACACACTTTACATACACATTCAGATATATGAAAGAAAGGTGAAAATCAAACCAACCTTACAAAGCCCTCCTGGAATGAAACTGTTGCAGAGCTCCACTGAGTTCTCTTCCAACCTTCACCACCAACTCCCTCTCCCTTTCCTCTCCTCCAAGCTAACTTTCCTATTTTTGGCAATAATAATAAAACTCTCCCCAAAATTCAACTAACTCCCTCTCATCCCAAAATTGGAAACAAATAACCCAAATTCTTTTCAGTTTAGAGGAATGGGGAGGTGACACTTGTCACCTCCTCACTCTCCCCCAAAACCACTATTCTGTCCTGGTGGCTTATGTCACTCACCCATCCCTAGAGTACTCCTTATCCCTCTCCTCATGTCATTTCTCTTACGCATGGGAGAAATAAAAGGAGTTAAAGGAGTAAAAGACAGGTGACCCATGCCTCTTCTTCCCTCCTTCACATGGATGGCCCCACAACACATGGGGGAATCACACTAATGGAGAGGGTGACTTCAAGTCAATCCTTCAATAATGGATGGGTTTGTAGTCATCTCTTACCTTGGGGATTGAAGAGGGATGGGTTGGGTGTTGGTACAATCCCATCATGTCCCCCCCCATACCCCAATTTTCGCCACTTAACTTCAGGGGAAAGTTAAGATGACTAGATGGAGGTTACTCAAGGGTTACCCATGCCAAATGGGCCCCTGGACCCATGGGGTATAACCCAGGGTCAACTTTAACCCATCCAGGACACCCATGGTCAAGGTAAAGCACATGAAAAGGCCTCAAAGATTTAAATAAAATAAAGAAATTCAAATTCAATCTTTTTACAACACAAATCATAAAATATTGTTACAAGAGGGTAACCAAACCCACTCGACCATACGAAAGACCACATTACAACATCACATCAAACACAAAAAGATCTTGGTTCCTCGTGGAACCAGATCGGCTTAACAGGGAATAACAATAACAAGGTGCGGAATGATCTCCGAAATCTGTGGTTCGATTAGTAAATCCTGCACACTAAATTACAAGATCAGTATCCACATATAATCATCATAGCCGAAGCAACTTAAAAACATGCATTATCATGACATAGTTCTAATTAACATAAATGAAATCATATTACAATTTTCCATCATCACCTAATTAACTTTTCTGAAATGTAAACTTATCCAAACATCACCCAATTAGTTTTTCCAAAATCATAATAAAGTTTAATAGTTTGACAATTCCGGGAACTGCTATCCCACAAATATAAAAAGTAACAGTAACCGTAATGTAAATAGTCATAACAACAGAAGTAAAAAGGGTGGTCCTCACAGTCTCAAAAAGCAAGCTGCTGTTCTGTATATCTTAAACGTCTTCAAACTTTCAGTTTGAACTTGAACCCTTTTCTCAAATAGTTCAATGGTTCTACAGTCCAAGGTTCAATGTTCATTTCCTTCTAACAAGTCATGTCATGCAGTTACCTTGCATAAATGATGTATCGTTGAACCATCCGCTCATACTCTATAGCGAAGTTCAATGGTTCAAGGTTCAACAGTTCGTTGTCTCATAGTTGGAAGCCTTTTACCAAAGCCACATAACTGTCTGTTGGTCTACATAACCCTTGCATCTTTGAACCTTCGTATTGAACCATATCTTTACAAGTTCAACGGTTCATGAGCTTAAGTTCCATATTTTCGTAAGTGAATCCTTTGCCCATTTATGTGATTCAATTGGTATGGTCGAACCACCATATTGAACCACACCCTAAAGGTTCAATGGTTCAATAGTTCAAAGTTTTGGTGATGTTGGTCTTATTTATTCCCGTGGCTTTCTGAGTCAAATTTAGCAGGAAAGTTGGAGGAAAATATGTCAGAGACTCATTATGAAACCGAGAGTTCTAATTTGGCGGAGGTTACAGATAATCATTATACCATCATGATGGCGCATGTATAATACTTTCTATTAATGAAGAGGTCAGAATTCATGTCTTTTCAAATATTTCTAGCACGTATTGCTCCGAGTGATAATTATTCAATCTGGTTAATGCCATTGTTAACTAAGAACAAGCTGGATTCAGCAAGTAAACAAACTGTGCAACACAGAGGAGAATAATGCAGGAAGTATAAGGTTCTTATTACTCAAATTTCACAGTGAATTCAGATATCTTGAAGGTGCTTCTAAGCCATCAACTGAAAGAAGCCCTACCACTAAGAGGTCCAAAAGAGTCCTCACAGATATTTTACCCTCTCATGTTACCAGGTTGAGGACCAAAGGTAAAAGAAAGAAACAGGTTTCTGAAATAATAATTGTTGATTTGAATTCAGAGGAAGATTTAGAAGAACCTATGGGTGACAAGGAACTAAGTCCACACAGAACAGAGGAAGTTGACACCGGGCCACAGTCAGGGGCCGTTCTAGAGACCCCTGAAATATTAATGATTTCAAATGTATCCTCTAATGGATTGAACCCTGAGAAGACAACCTTAGCCCCAGCACCAAAGTGGCTAGAGAGTTCTATCTCTGACAAGAAAAAAATAATTCCTTTTGTTGTCCCTTTAGAGGACATGGTGAGCAAATGCTTAGGGAAAACACCTAAGCCTAAGAAGCTAAAGGTGACATCCAAAGTGGACACTGATCCAAGTACTAGAAACTAGAGTGCTGAGATAGCCAAACCAGTGACTGAGGAAGAAGTGCATGATCCAACAGTGCAGGATTTCATTGTTGAGAGAGTGGATCTCGGTGCTGCGTCAAGAGCTGTGGATGTTCATCACCTCGAAGCATCAACCAAGAGGATAGTTAGTCAGAGTTGGAAAGATGAAAAGGACAAGAGGGAATTGAAGCAGACTCTGCGTTCAATGGCAGAGTACATCAATGCTATACATAATCCCAACCCGCAGCTGGTTTCACAATTCTCCCTGTCTTTCAACCCTAAATCACCAGTCAACCAAAAGATGCTAGATTAGGTTCACAGAAACAAGATGGTGGCGAAGACATTTGATAGTTGGTTGGATAGCATTGAGTAGAAAGGAACTGAATACATTCGCGAACTTAAGAGCATATATGATCTGACTGCTGCCACCATTGAGGACCTTAAAGTACAGGTTGCTGTTTGGGTGAAAGATGAAGGCAAGTGGATGAATGTAATAAACCAAATAGATGAAGTTCAGAAATATGGGCTGGCAAAGTTTTTGACAGAAAAGAGCCTAACTAGTTTGGACGAAGATTTATTATATGTGAATAAGAAAAATATTGAATGGAGGAATTCCATATCACGGCAAGGACGCTTTGAACTTACAAAGTTAATTAAGGAGATAATAGAGTTCACTCAATCACTGCAACATGACTTGCAATGCATTGATGTTAAATACATAAAAGATGATGGGAAACTAGTGGAAGATGTCGACGCAGTGGTCCAATCTTTCAAAGATAAAATCAGCTTTGTCAAAGAAAATGACAATATTTTAATTGAGGATTTCTCCTGGATTTCTAAAGTTGAGTCACTACTTTACCTCTGTATCGACACACTTCCAGAACACAAAGAAAAACTTGGGAAAATGTGAAGGGAAAAAGAAGTTTGGAAGTCAAGAATGAAACATATAGGTATTCCCAACTTCCCGAAGATTCAGGAGTTCGTTGCAGCTTTTTAGGAGTAGAAGACTCAATGTGCTTCTCAGGCCACCGATGACAAATTTGGAGATGCAAATACGTTGTCCCAGTCATGATCTTATTGGCTCACTTTCTTTATTTTAGTTCCTCTTTTATGTTATTTTCCACAATCTTGATCTTTAAAATCAGCTGTTATAAACTAAATCCCGTACGGGTCAAAGTTATGTTAACTCTGGGTTTGATTTACTCAAAGATATGAATAGGGCACTCATATATATAGGTTTTTAAAAATCTTTTCAGATATAGATAGAGAGACTAAGAAAGGAAGAAAGAGGAATTTTAGCTAAACTATTTTATGGTTTTACATTATGTGATGATTGTCTGAGAAATTTTTCATCTGTGAATGAGAAGAAGAAACAATTACCGCTTAGATCTGTGCGTCTGAGTGTTTGGAATTAGATTTTCTGTGTGAAATCTCCTTTCACCTAGTAATTGCTCTTTCTTTGGACAATTCGTCAAATGTGTTCTATTATTTATTGGTTCAGCAAATTCATATGTATGTGTTCATGTATTTAAATATATCAAAAGTAGAATTTGTGCATTCTATTACTCACTGTTACTGCATAAATTTACCACATTCATAACATAGTTATGTATGAATGTCAGTTTGCCTTAAGCATTTTCTGGTTAAAAGTGCATTTGAATAGTTGAATAGATTAAATTCATTGAAAATCTTAAAGGGAGTTGTACCTAAATTCAGAGGGGAACTAATTTAAAAAGTTCACCCATTTGTTGCTTAACTCATTTGTTCTTCAAAAAAGGGTATAGAGTCAGAATAAAACATTTACAGAACAAGGACAAATCTGTTAGCCAACAGTAGTAAACATTCAACATGTAATGGTTAATAGGTTGTATGACTTTGTAACCTACCTATCAAATAAAATTCATGATGGGTTGACTGCTCTCAAGGTGGGTAGGGTTGGCCTCAGGTTTTGGTGGTACTCATTGCTGATTCACATGTCCCTGTACAAAGGCATTGAGTACTTTGGGCAAGACATGACACTAAATATGATAGAGAAGGGTGAAGATCTCCCTGTCTAGGCATGGACTCACTTGCTGGATATGCATGAAGAGGATTCTAGTTTTGTTGTTTTCTCCAATGTATTTTCTTCCAGATTGAGAGGTTACTTGGTAATGAATCCACCAAGAATTCCTAAGGAATTGCATGATTTCATAAGACCAAATCAAAGGATTCCTAAGCTAGGCATCGACCATTTATTGATGATTATTCTAGAATGACTTGGGTTACTTTTCTAAGAGACAAATCAGAAGCCCTAGAGAAGTTCAAATCTTTCAAGGCAATGGTTGAAAATGAAATAGAATTGAAAATCAAATGCTTGAGGTCTGATAGAGGAGGTGAATTCACATCAAATGAATTCAACATTTTCTACGAAGAGCATGGGATAAAAAGACAACTATCTATACCTAGGACTCCTCAACAAAATGGAGTTGTGGAAAGGAAAAATAGGACAGTTCAAGAGGCTACTAGGACAATGATTAAGGAAGTAGATCTATCGGAAGTCTTTTGGAAAGAGGCTATTCATACTGCTATTTACATCCAAAATAGAGTTCAAGTGAAAGGTAATGGTACTCAAACTCCTTATGAATTGTGGTATGGAAGAATTCCTACAATAAAATTTCTCAAAATCTTTGGAAGCAAATGCTATATCAGGAGAGATGAAGATCTAGAAAATTTTGATGCAATGAGTGATGAAGGAATTTTCCTTGGATACTCTACCAAGAGTAAGGCCTGTTGGTGCTACAACAAAAGGGTTAAAAAGATTGTTGAGAGTACAAATGTGAAGGTGGATGAAGGCAAGGAAAGAATATCAGACCTAAATTGCTATGAACCAGATGAAGCTATGACTATAATGAATGAAGAAAAAGATGAGCAAGAAGACAATCAAGATGAAGAAGAGGCTCTGGAAAGTGTTGTCAAGACTCCTAGGTATGTAAGGATCAATCATTCTGAAGATCAAATTATAGGTGACAAAAACAAAGGTGTGCTAACAAGGAAAAAGGTTGCAGAAGAACAAGTGAATTACTATTTTCTTTCAAATGTTGAACCAAAGACTATGAATGAAGCACGCAATGATCAAAGCTGGGTAAAATCCATGGAGGAAGAGCTAATGTAGATAGAAAAGAATGATACTTGGGAATTAGTTCCCAGACCTGTTGACAAAAATGTTATTGGAACCAAATGGGTTTTTAGGAATAAGCTGAATGAGAATGGAGAAGTTGTAAGGAATAAGGTAAGACTTGTGTGCAAAGGATATTCACATATTGAAGGAATAGATTTTGAAGAGACTTTTGCTCCAGTAGCCCAGATTGAGGCAATCTAAATATTTCTAGCATTTGTAGCCCACAAAGATTTCAAAGTGTATCAGATGATGTAAAGTCTACATTTCTAAATGGTGAGTTAGAAGAGGAAGTTTACACTGAGCAACCAGAAGGACTCAAGTTATCAGACCAAGGTGATTTTGTATGCAGGTTGAAGAAAGATTTGTATGGACTCAAGCAAGCTCCTAGAGCCTGGTATGCAAGGTTGGATAAGTACTTATTGTAGTTAGGGTTCAATAAAGGTACTATTGACAGTAATCTTTATTTCAAGATTAATGGTGATCAAATTCTAAATGTTGAAGTCTTTGTTGATGATATCATATTTGGAGGCAATGAAAGTATGTGTATGAAATTTGCTAGTGAAATGCAAAAAGAGTTTGTGATGTCCATGTTTGGTGAGATGAATTTCTTTCTAGGTCTGCAAATAAATCAATCAGATAAAGGAATCTTCATATCTTAGTCTAAGTATGTGAAAAAGTTGTTGAAGAAGTTTGGGATGGAAGACTTTAAACCGGTATGCACTCCCATGGTGACTGGCTGCAAGTTGAGCAAAACTGATGAATCACCTAAGGCTCATCAGAAAAAATATAGATCCATGATTAGAGGATTACTTTATCTCACTCAAACCAAACCTAATATTATGCATGCAGTTTGTCTTGTTGCAAGGTTTCAAGTTGATCGAAGAGAATCACATGTGTTATGGAAGAAGCAGAATTTGAAGGACATAAGAGTTGTGTATGAAGATCCAATTGCAATCTTTCATGACAATACAAGTGCCATAAACATTTCAAAGAATCCAGTGATGCATTCAAGAACAAAGAACATATCAACAAGGTATCACTTTTTGAGAGAGAAGGTGACAGAGAATGAAGTAAAATTGGAATATGTGTCCACTAAGGATCAGATTCTAGACATCTTCACTAAGCCTTTGCCTAAAGATACCTTTGAGTATCTCAGAGAAAAGTTAGGGGTCATTACCCCTCCTATTCTGAACTAAGATGGATAGGAATGCATCAATCTAGTGGAGCTCAAAGTGTCATTTTTTGATCTAGATTGATGTTCTAAAGGCTACCTCTTAGGGGGAGTAGCTAGATGTTTCTAATAAAGTAAGTGGATCAGAGCAACAGCATGCAAGTATGTGCCCTTTGCCATTGATGTCAAAGGGGGAGAGAAATCATGTGAAAAACTTAGGAGGAGAAAGAATGCAAATGTGTAAAGAGAAAGGGGGAGAATCTTGTCTTGATGGTCTTTTCAATTTTTCACATCATATGTTGCCATCAATGACAAAGGGGGAGATTGTTGCAAGTATGTGCCTGATCGGTGTTGTCATTGATGTCAAAATATCTATATTGTCATTGCTATCAACTATGTGCTTATTTTGTTACTTGCTTGTAGATGTTGAGGATATTGAGAAAATTAGCTCATCCGATAAAAACAGTGAATTGCAGTAGAAATAGTGCTTTACATGCAGAAGAACAGTCTAGAAGAATGCTCCACATTTCTTGTAGAATAAATATCTTTTCTTACAGATTGGAAGTTATTTAGGAACCTATCTAAAGATGTTATATTCCAAGGTTGAGCCTCTGAAATGAAGATTTGAGCAAGTTGTGTTCACCAGTGTGAAAACTACTTTTCTCTATGTTTGGTGGTGACAGGGAGAAAGTGTTTTTCTATGTATTCCTCCACATTGAAGTAATTTAGTATGTGGTTCTAGAATTAAGTTTGTGATGATGTTAAGTACCTTCAAATGCAATGGTTCATGATTTGGTGGTCCACAAGCTATCTTTTACTCATGATAGTAGCTAACAGTGTTGTTCTTGTGCTCCAGTTTGAAGAATCTTATTGACAGAGTGATTAGAGATTGTGTGGGTGTTCCTGGTGATTACAATGTGCTTGTGGATGTCTCCTAATCATGTTCCTACTTTTAGATTGGTCCACAAAGAGAAAAATGGATCGTGAATGAAGAATGTTCTGGCAGACCAAGTGCTATCATCAGTCTTAGCTGACCTGGTTGAATTCATTATTTGTGGAGATGCATCAAAGATTGTAGAAACATGTTGTGGCATAGAGGATTGTGTTTGAGTCCCATCTAAGGTGTTAGCATAGTAAAAATTTGAAATTTTTACTATCTCCTTACTCCATCATATTTGAATAAACCCTGAAGAATATCCCAAAAAGACCACAATAAAAGATTTTT
Organism: Cunninghamia lanceolata; assembly: GCA_027924645.1. NCBI lineage: Eukaryota > Viridiplantae > Streptophyta > Pinopsida > Cupressales > Cupressaceae > Cunninghamia > Cunninghamia lanceolata. Next base: position 640,956 of record BSBN01000810.1, on the reverse strand, counting down.
TGTATCTCACAAGATGTCTATGGATGAGCAGTGCCAAATTTCATCAAAATCAATCCATCGGCAAGAGGTTGTGTTGCTTACACCGATACACAAGGAATCGTTTGAAAACAACCATCGGCGTGAAAATAGAGATTGGAAGAAGAATTGTGGAAGTCACCGATGGGGTAAGTAATACTGATGACTTTACATCGGCAAGAAAGGTAAGTGGTCATACCGATCGGTATGACAGATATCTATCGAATGGCTTTTTAAAAGATGCCCCGACAGTATATATCATACCGATAAAGCATTTCGGCAAGAGTTTCACCGAACAGCATGCAGGGGTAACGAAACAAATAGCCATCAGCGAGAGGTAAGCTATCGAGATAGAAAACAAGTAAGCCTCTGATGATTAAGAGTCTTGGCGATAAGAAAGCCATCGGCGAGACTCACAGCGATACACCTCTATCGGGATAACTTGACATATCGGAACAAAAGAACCAGGTCTTGCCGATTCACAAGTCATGGCGATCAAAAGGTGTCGGTGACACTTTACTAAACTTTGCCCGATGAAGGGTATGAAAAGGGTCATCGGGGAGATGATTTGGATCGGGATGTCTTGAGAAAGCTATCCCAATAGTGAATGTCATTCCGACAAAGATAAAAGTCCATACATGAAGATGACTATCGGCGAGACAATAAAGATCGGGAGAACAATATTTTATTATCCCGATAGTCTCAATCTCCCCGATAAGCAAATCATATCGGTGGGACTCGCTATATCGCAGAGAGATCTAAAACCCTTGGCGATGAAGGAAGTCATGCCGATGGTCTTGCCCACTTAAAATATGACATTACATAGCGTCGGGAAAACAATTGGAGGAAATGGTCACCCTTGATATAATCACCAGGAGCGCAGTTGATCTTACTGATTCTCACCGTGAGCAGGAGTATTTAGATCATCTGGCAAAAGTCTATTTATGGCTAAATAGAGCCTAATTAAACTTATGTAATTATTGTTTATGTTGGTTAAATTCCCAAGAGACTTATTGAAGAGTTGTATCTCTTCATGAAAATATCTATATAAGTTTAAACAATCGATGCTGAAAAATCATCAGTAGTAGAAGATTTCATATATACATAATATACAATGTCTCAAATTGACTATGTTGCATATTTTGTTTGAAGAAGAAATTTGAAGTTCTCTGATTCAGTATTTCTATTTTGGTATCAGTTGCTTGTTGAAAATATTCAATTGTGTGGCTATCTCCATTTCTGCATTTCCTGGTTATTCAGATTAAGATATCAAGTATATAGTTAATCTGTCATTACACACTTGCTGTATCTGTGTGATTAATTTGGTTGGTGTCCATCTGAGGAATTAAACCCTTCTAATTTAGTCGCAGTAGCCTGGAAGTAGTAAGTTAGGATTACTAAGTAGAGCCATACAATTAGGATTACTTTTCTGTCTCCAGTAAAATATTATCTGTTAATCTTGCCTCATTCATTTCATTTGGTTCCTTCAAGTAAGGATTAAAATACCTTCTGGTGAATTATAAGATAATTGATTATATTGGTTACTAAGAAGAGTTTGTCAATCACTTCCTTGCACGTTTATACAAGCTATAAACCAAAACTATGCCAAGCAATTAGAATTATTACCACTAAGAAACTACTGGTCTAGGTCCTTCAAATTGACTCTGTTACCCAACAAGGCACTAGTCTCATTCAACTCATTATTTAAAACCTTGATATTGCTTATACAATTTCTGCCAATCATTTATTAAACATTATACATAGAATTAAGTAGTCAACTTCTTTTTCATCTATCTTACATCCTATGCCATTATAGATAGATCTAGTTAGTCCACTCATCCACTGCTTTAATATTTCAAGGTTCACCCACCTAGGTGTAGTAGGACCTAAAGTGTAGGAAATCATCAAACCTTGAAGGTTGATTTCGTCAAGTTAGTTCAAAAATGTTGCAAATCCAAACATAGAGCCTGGCATCCTCTTAGGATTAGCAACTTGCATTTTTGAGACCTAACAAATTGGCGACTCCACTGGGGACTAGTAAAAGGACCTTAGAGATTAATCCTTTCTTTCATAGAGTCATTTCAAAAATTTAATTTGGTAACTCTGCTGGTGACAAGAACCCTACAGATAAAAATATAAACTTTTCCTATTCAATAGGTGGCAACTCTAGTTACAATTACAACAAAAATTTCAAATGGATGGTAGGAGATCCAAGATGGAAGGTAAAAATTTGTAGTCATCTCCACCCCTCAGAAACATTTCAAAAAGAAATGTGAATTTAAAGCATTCCCATCAAGATAATAATATGGACATCCAAGAGAATGATTCAGAACAAAATATTGCAATTCACAACAAATTCACACCTCTGCATGATTCAAACGAGAACCTCAGTGGAGCAACTGATGATATTTTGGCAAGGTACAGACCCACTCCTCAAGAACAGCGAGATCATGATGCAAAGGTCATGAGGGATATTGATAGGAACCAAGATGAACATGATTTCAAGATCTCATTTGACCAGGGAGAAGAGATAGAATATGAATTTTCAAATCAGGGAATGAATGACAATCCAGAACATCAGGAAATAAATAATCAAGACATGAGTAATGAGCAACAGGAAATACTCATGCTCAGGAAAGAACTTGAAAGATACAAGATATAAGAGGAGAAGGAGTTGTTGCAGCAAGAAATTCAACAGAGAAAAAATAAAGCCAAAACAGCTCCCCCAAAATATGTACCTCCGCATAGAGGGAATATTTCAAGAAATACACAGCAAAATACAGGTGGTTTTCAAAATTCACATGCTTTTGGAAGTCATCAGAACATTATTCCCCAAAACCCTAGACCACCTCCCATACATAATACATCTCAACATATGGCAAATAATTACCCACCCCCTGGTCAACAATATTATAGGCCACAAAATCAACACATAAATCCCCATATGAACCAACATCAACAATATGCATATCATCAGCCACCAGGTGGATATAATTATTATCCCAATCCACCACCTCTCAATTTCCCTCCCCAAAACCTTGCTAATATATGCAGTCAATTTGATTTAACTGGATATCAGTTATATCCATATCCTATGGATAGTACTTGGAGAAACATGGTTCCCAAGTTTACTGGAAACAATGCAGTATCTGCAGAAGATCATATCAGAAGTTTTAATGCTTTTGTACAGGATATAGGTATGGATTGGGAAGACATTAGAATGAGGTTATTTATGATGTCCCTCACTGAAGATGCCAGAGATTGGTTTAATAGCTTGCCTGATGCATCAATCAATTCAATAACTGATTTTCATAACCAGTTTAAGGATCAGTATGGTAACCAATACGCTCCTGAGTTTGCACTACATGAACTAATAAGTATACAGAAGTATCAAAATGAATCAGTATTTGATTTCAACCTGAAGTTTTCCAAGCTACATAATAAGGTACCACATGGAGCCAAGTTATCTGACCAGGCAGCACTGAGTATCTATATGAAAGCATTTGACCCCAAAACAGGATATGAACTCAGAAACCGGTGTCCTGCAACATTGGCCGAAGCACAGAAAGTAGCCATAACTATCGAAAATAATAGGAAGGATGTAGGAATGGTCAGTAAAAGGGACAATCATAGAAATCTTCAGAATCCAAATGCTCAACAGATTAAACCAGAGGGTTAGCATAGGCATGATAGACCTAGGTTACATGATATGCCTTACAATACAAATTGGAAGGATGGAAGACCTATTGACAACAACAGAAAGCAGCCGTATGGAAAGGATACTCCTGATCCCTTGAAGAGAAACATGGCACATATGGCAGAAAATAAACCTTGGTGTTTTGTATGTAACCTACCACATTCACCGGAATACTGTGAGGTAGCTAAATCAATACAGCAAGAGGAAATGCTATACAGCTATAATAGGGATAATCACACCATCAATATGATGCAGGATACACCATGTGTAGTAACAGAAGATTATTCTTCTTCTTCAGAAGAAGGATATGAGTATGATGTAGGGAACCAAAAGTATCATATTAACATGGGAGAACAGCAGGTATTCTCAGACCAGGAAGATAGTTGTAACAACAAGTCATGTGGTCAATGGAGAAAACCTACTGAGGATGAAAGAGAAGCTCTCACAGTGGCTGCAGTGGCTCAAGCTCGAAACACTTATAACTTAAGGAATAGAACAACAAATGTTGGGCAAGGAACTCCTGGAAGTGTATTTATAAAAGACCAGAATAACAAAGAAAATAAATCATCACCTAAAGAACCAAAAAAGGGGGAGAAAAATAAAATGAAAGGAAATCAAGAAAAAGAAAACACAAAAACAGAAAAGAATGACCAGATCATAACTCCTTCTTTCGACATTGCACAAGCAGTGTCTCAGGTGAAGATATCAGTCCCACTCCTAGAGATGATGAAAATAGATAAATATAGGAGTACAGTTGTCAAGATGATTTCTGATACACCAAATTCGAAACATAAAGGGTTTGAAAAAACAACAAATAATGTGCATCAAGAAAATTTTAAGATGCCTGAGGTATACCTTGGTGACACACTTACAAAAAATCCCTCACAGGTAGATCCATTCTATACTACACTAGTAATCAAGAACAGAATAGTCAGGAATTGTATGATTGATTCAGGTGCTGCTATGAATATCATGCCTATAGCAGTGATGAAAGAATTGGGGATGTGGGTTGATACTACGTATGGCCAGTGTTATGCAATGGATAACAGATCTATTCCAGTAGTTGGTATTATGAAAGATGTAGAGATAAAACTTGCTTCACATCCTGAAGTAACATATAACATTGACATCACTGTGGTTGATATCCCACCGTATTATGGAATGCTGTTATCAAGGTAGTGGGCTGCAATGGCAGGAGGCAATGTTCAATTAGATCTATCATATGCCACCATACCAGTAGGTGACAAGGAAATTAAGTTGTGCAGAGAACCAAGGTATGACAATATTATAGAAAGAATGGACCGGCATCAGGTGAATTTCTTTTGTGACACAGATTTAGGAGTTTTCAAAGTTGGAGAAACTACCCCAGAATTGCATAACACTGACCCAATACACACTGAATCTATGAAAAGAGAAAATGATTTGTGGAAAATGTATTTTGATGGTGCATGCAGCAAGATAGGAAATGGGGCCGGAGTAGTTTTTATCTCACCAGGAGGTAAAACATTCAAATACTCTTTCTTATTGACATTTGAATGCACCAATAACGTAGCTGAGTATGAAGCCCTACTCATTGGCCTAAACATAGCCACCAAATACAAAATAACAAAGTTGGCTGCCTATGGTGATTCTGAATTGGTCATCTCCCAAGTAAGAGAAAAATATTTATCTAAGAATAAAAGATTAAGACAGTACAGAAATGTAGTTTGGGATAGTGTTGAATTATTTGATGCTTTTTCAATCAGCTGGGTTGATAGGTCTAAAAACATCATGGCAGACTTTTTAGCAAACATTGCATTAAAGAGAGATGATGTAACATTAGGAGGGATCACAGAAGTAGAATTTAAAACTAGACCTACCATCCCTGATAATATACAGAACTGGCAAGTGTTTGATAGCGATGCTGATATAATCAATTTCTTACATTGTACTGATTATTATGAAAATCAAGAAATTGATTTCAGTGCATTTGTGGAGGAACACGATGGGAAAGAAACCCTTTTTGGCCAAGAAGTGGTTCAACTGAAGACAAATAAGATACCCAAAGGGCTTATTGCATTAGAAAAAACATTTGATGGGCATGATAGATACAAAAGGAAAGAAACACCAATGATACCTGAAAACCTTGAGGAAGTGAATTTGGGGACTCAAACAACCCCAAAAAATGTATATATTGGAAGGAATCTTGACCAGAAAATCAGAAGTAGAATCATCAATCTACTTAGGAAGTACAGGCATGTGTTTGCTTGGTCATATGATGACTTAAAGGCATATAGAGAGGATTTATTTCAACATGAGATACCACTCAAGCCAGATGCAAAACCATTCAGACAGAAACAAAGGCTGATTAATCCTACATTGGCTCCGAAAATGCTAGAGGAACTTACAAAGTTAAGGGATGGAGCTATAATCAAACCTATTAGACATTCTTCCTGGGTCTCAAACTTAGTACCTGTCAAGAAAAAGAATGGTGACATTAGACTATGTGTGGATTTCAGAAACCTAAATAAATCTTCCCTCAAAGATAATTATCCTCTTCCCAATATGGAGGCGATATTGTAGAAAGTTACTGGATGTGAATTGCTATCCATGATGGATGGTTTCTCCGGCTACAATCAGGTAAAGGTTAAGGAGTCTGAACAGTTTAAGACGGCATTCACCACTCCATGGGGAACATATGTATACTTGAGAATGCCATTTGGATTAACTAATGCTGGGGCAACATTTCAAAGAGCGATGGATGTAGCTTTTGCTGAATTGATCAATAAGATTATGATAGTATATCAAGACGACTTAACAGCATATTCAAAAAGGGCCGAAGATCATTGCACACATCTAGAACAAATATTTGTCAAAGCCCTAGAATATGGAATATCATTAAATCCTAAAAAATGCCATTTTGCAGTAACAGAAGGAAAATTGCTTGGCCATATAGTCTCAAAGGAAGGAGTTAAAATAGATCCTGAAAGGGTGAAAGCAATTGATCAGGTCCCTATTCCAAAAAATGTAAAAGCTATACAATCATTTTTTGGTTAGATAAATTTTGTCAGAAGATTTATACCAAATTTCGCAGAGATTGTTTGTCCTATATCAAGAATGCTGAAGAGGAACTCAGATATGAAATGGACAACAGAAACAATGGAAGCATTTGGTAACATTAAGGAGGCCATCAAGCAAGCTCCAGTCTTAATATCCCCTGACTTCGGTAAACCTTTCCAACTCTTTTCATTTGCTTCCTATCATACAGTAGCAGCAGTGTTGTTGCAGAAAAACAATGATGGATATGAACAGCCTATCTCTTTCTTTAGCAAGTCCCTTCAGAATGCAGAGTTGAAGTATGACATTATTGAAAAACAGGCATATGCATTGGTAAAAGCAGTAAAAAATTTTAGACCATATTTGGTGAGGGCTAAAATCATAGCATATGTTCCTAATGCTGCAATGAAGGATGTACTGATCCAAACTGAGGTCACCGGTAGGAGATGTAGGTGGATCAATAGGATTCAGGAATTCAACATTGAAATCCAAATCACTAAATTAGTCAGAGGACAGGGTCTTGCCAAATTGATGGCTGAAAGTAATCTAGAAGCTTCCCAGATATGTAATGTTGATGCAAGTACCAGCATTGAACACACTCCATGGTATACTGATATAGTATATTATCTAAAACATATGAAGTGTCCTGAAGGATATGATGATAATAGAAGAAGGACACTCAAACTACAAGCTTCAAAATATGTACTCATTGGTGGGGATCTCTATTGGAAAAATAGAGATGGGGTTCTACTATTATGCTTGGATGAATATCAATCAAAACATATTATGAAGGAGTTACATGAAGGCATGTGCGGAGGTCATTTCTCAACAAAGACCACAGCACACAAGATCCTGAGGACAGGGTACTATTGGCCTAAAGTCTTTAATGATTCATACCAGTACACTAGAAAGTGTGAAGCATGCCAAAAGTTCTCAGGGAAGTTAAAGTATCAGGGAGCACTACCCTTAAAACCTATGCAAGTTGAGGCTCCATTTTATCAGTGGGGTGTTGATTTTATAGGTGAAATTTCAGAGAAATCGAGTGGGGGGCACCGATGGATTTTAGTGGCTACTGATTACTTTACAAAATGGGTGGAAGCAATCCCAACCAGACAGGCTACAAGCAAAGTTGTGATAAATTTTCTAATGGATAACATTATATGCAGATTTGGTACTCCTGTAAGATTGATTACCGATAATGGGATGTGTTTTAGATTTGATGAATTCAAAGGTTTTTGCAGCACACATGGTATCACTGTTTATTATGCTGCTCCATACCATCCACAGGCCAATGGGCAAGCTGAATCAAGTAATAAGAGCCTGTTGAAAATCATAAAGAGAATGTTGGATAGAAATAAGAAGGCTTGGGATTCAAAATTAAGAATGGTAGTATGGGCTGACAGGATTACTATAAAAAGGGCAATTGGAAGATCCCCTTATGAATTGGTATATGGAACCCAAGCAAGATTACCATTGGAAAATCTTATACCAGTATACAAATTCATTCTCCAGGAAGACTTGAATATCCCTGAACCAATGGAGGAAAGGTTGGAACAATTGGCAGAGCTTGATGAAACAAGAAGAATAGCTCAGAGACAGAATATTAAATTACAATCACAGGTAAAAGATCTCTTTGACAAGAAGGCCAGAGAAAGAAAGTTTGAAATAAATGATCTGGTACTAATGTGGAATGCAAGATGTCAGGACAAAGGAAAACATGGAAAATTTGAAGCCCTGTGGTTGGGTCCTTTTGTTATCACTGGCAAGGGAGGTGATGATTCTTACTATGTACAGAATATGTCAGGAGAGGAGCAGGAATTGCCTGTACATGGGCAATACTTGACGCAGTTCTTTTCATAAACATGTACAAAGAGAATTGAGTGTTGCCAGTGCATGGACAACATTCAAATAATTCTCAAAATATCTTATTCCATGTACAGTAGTCTAGGAATCATTCCCGCTCCCCATCATTTGTTCCTTTCCTTTTCCCAGTTTCATAAAAACCTCACCCCAAAATAATAAAATATGTGGTCTACTTCCCCAGGAGATCTGGATCCTTGTTATACTCATAGGGAGTATACATCCCAGACAGAGCCACTGTTAGCACAGTAAAAATTTGAAATTTTTACTATCTCCTTACTCCATCATATTTGAATAAACCCTGAAGAATATCCCAAAAAGACCACAATAAAAGATTTTTTGTATCTCACAAGATGTCTATGGATGAGCAGTGCCAAATTTCATCAAAATCAATCCATCGGCAAGAGGTTGTGTTGCTTACACCGATACACAAGGAATCATTTGAAAACAACCATCGGCGTGAAAATAGAGATCGGAAGAAGAATTGTGGAAGTCACCGATGGGGTAAGTAATACCGATGACTTTACATCAGCAAGAAAGGTAAGTGGTCATACCGATCGGTATGACAGATATCTATCGAATGGCTTTTTAAAAGATGCCCTGATGGTATATATCATACCGATAAAGTATTTCGGCAAGAGTTTCACCGAACAGCATGCGGGAGTAACGAAACAAATAGCCATCAGCGAGAGGTAAGCTATCAGGATAGAAAACAAGTAAGCCTCCGATGATTAAGAGTCTTGGCGATAAGAAAGCCATCGGCGAGACTCACAGCGATACACCTCTATCAGGATAACTTGACATATCGGAACAAAAGAACCAGGTCTTGCCGATTCACAAGTCACGGCGATCAAAAGGTGTCGGTGACACTTTACTAAACTTTGCCCGATGAAGGGTATGAAAAGGGTCATCGGGGAGATGATTTGGATCGGGATGTCTTGAGAAAGCTATCCCGATAGTGAATGTCATTCCGACAAAGATAAAAGTCCATACATGAAGATGACTATCGGCGAGACAATAAAGATCGGGAGAACAATATTTTATTATCCCGATAGTCTCAATCTCCCCGATAAGCAAATCATATCAGTGGGACTCGCTATATCGCAGAGAGATCTAAAACCCTTGGCGATGAAGGAAGTCATGCCGATGGTCTTGCCCACTTAAAATATGACATTACATAGCGTCGGGAAAACAATTGGAGGAAATGGTCACCCTTGATATAATCACCAGGAGCACAGTTGATCTTATTGATTCTCACCGTGAGCAGGAGTATTTAGATCATCTGGCAAAAGTCTATTTATGGCTAAATAGAGCCTAATTAAACTTATGTAATTATTGTTTATGTTGGTTAAATTCCCAAGAGACTTATTGAAGAGTTGTATCTCTTCATGAAAATATCTATATAAGTTTAAACAATTGATGCTGAAAAATCATCAGCAGTAGAAGATTTCATATATACATAATATACAATGTCTCAAATTGACTATGTTGCATATTTTGTTTGAAGAAGAAATTTGAAGTTCTCTGATTCAGTATTTCTATTTTGGTATCAGTTGCTTGTTGGAAATATTCAATTGTGTGGCTGTCTCCATTTCTGCATTTCCTGGTTATTCAGATTAAGATATCAAGTATATAGTTAATCTGTCATTACACACTTGCTGTATCTATGTGATTAATTTGGTTGGTGTCCATCTGAGGAATTAAACCCTTCTAATTTAGTCGCAGTAGCCTGGAAGTAGTAAGTTAGGATTACTAAGTAGAGCCATACAATTAGGATTACTTTTCTATCTCTAGTAAAATATTATCTGTTAATCTTGCCTCATTCATTTCATTTGGTTCCTTCAAGTAAGGATTAAAATACCTTCTGGTGAATTATAAGATAATTGATTATATTGGTTACTAAGAAGAGTTTGTCAATCACTTCCTTGCACGTTTATACAAGCTATAAACCAAAACTATGCCAAGCAATTAGAATTATTACCACTAAGAAACTACTAGTCTAGGTCCTTCAAATTGACTCTGTTACCCAACAAGGCACTAGTCTCATTCAACTCATTATTTAAAACCTTGATATTGCTTATACAATTTCTGCCAATCATTTATTAAACATTATACATAGAATTAAGTAGTCAGCTTCTTTTTCATCTATCTTACATCCTATGCCATTATAGATAGATCTAGTTAGTCCACTCATCCACTGCTTTAATATTTCAAGGTTCACCCACCTAGGTGTAGCAGGACCTAAAGTGTAGGAAATCATCAAACCTTGAAGGTTGATTTCGTCAAGTTAGTTCAAAAACGTTGCAAATCCAAACATAGAGCCTGGCATCCTCTTAGGATTAGCAACTTGCATTTTTGAGACCTAACATAAGGCATGGCATGATACACATACATCTTTACATCTTTTCCTTAGATTAATTTGTATTAGGTCTAGACCTATTTTATTTATATTTGTAATGCCGACCTTGATGCACATTCCAAGGTTGATGAATTGTATAAAAGCATGTAATGAAGTTGCAAAATAGTGTGTGTGTTGTGATGATGAAAAGATAAGTGCAAAGGTGTGAAAGAGTAGAGTAGACAAATAATATTGTGCTTTAATGGAACTAAACCCTGGCATGGAGTAGATGTTGCTGAATCAGTTCACCCTTTTGGCAGTGAGCCACCCTTTGGCAGTGAGCCATCCTTTGCAGTGAGCAATTTGGGCAATGAACCCTATAGGTAGTAAGCCTCTATTTTTTAGTATTGATATAACATATATATTTGTGTGGGCTAACACCCACCATGGTTTTTCCCTTTTAGGGTTTTCTACATAAAAATATGGTGTCTTCTATGTTGATTATGTTATTGTGTTGAACTTCTCATTTTGTGATTTCATGGTTATTTCTGAATATAAGTAATTGATAAGTTGATGTTCATAATTGGTTAAAAGTTTTAGGACAACTGATTCACCCCCCCTCTTAGTTGTCTGGTGTAGTTCAACAGTGACCCATGGGATTATTTTAGAATTTTTAATTTGTGGGTTGTGGGAGAATGAGGTAATGATGCTTGGACCAAGTTAATAAGGGTGATTAACTTAATTAATGTGGCTGGAAAAAATTAGTGAATGGATTAAACGGGTTTAGGATTAATTAAATAAATATATATTTAATTAATCTAGGTCTAGGGGGTAGGTAGGTTTGGGTAGCTAATTAAATATTGGCTATTTAATCAACTAGGCTAGCTGTAGGCTGATTAGTAGGGTGGATTAATTAGATAAGTGTGATTTACCTAATTAATTAGGTTTAGGAAAGTGGGAAAATTAATCAAATAAATATTTATCATATTTATTTAATTAATTTGGGATGAAGTTAGTAAGGTGTGAAACTGAATTAATTTAATTAATTCAATTTTTAGGGTAATTTGATGACGAATAGACGGATGGTTCAGGGGTAAGTTAGGCTAATTAATTAAATAAAATTAAATAATTAATTAGATGGGAAATTAGTGATGTGGATGATATTCTAAGGGTGGTTGAAGGGTTAAGACATTTTTAGGTGTCTACAGTATGCTATGGTCTGTACTAGACTAGACATTGCCCAAGTAGTGGGAGTTCTTTCTAGATATATGTCTAATCCTAGTAGAGTTCATTGGGATGCAGTTAAAAGAGTCTTTAGATATTTACAGGGTACCTCAGAATATTCCTTTTGTTATCATGGTAATTTGATAGGATACATGCATTCCTTTGATATTCATGGTTATGTGGATCCAGAATGGGCAGGTGATGTTTATAGTAGATGATCCACCAGTGCTTATGTATTTACTTTATTTGGTGGTGCAATTAGTTGGATGAGTAAATGATAGGTTGTGGTTTCTTTTTCTACTACTAAAGTTGAGTATATGGCAGCTACTCATGATTGTAAAGAATCCATTTGGCTTAAGAGACTATGTTCAGATGTCAAAATAAAACAAGGTACAGTGATAGTTAATTGTGATAGTCAGAGTATGATCTGCCTAGCTAAGAACCCAACATTTCATGCTAGGACCAAGCACATTGATGTACAATATCATTTTGTTAAAGATATGGTCGAGGATGGTAGGGTGAAGCTAGTTAAGGTAGAGACTTTGATGAATGTTGCAAATTCATTAACTAAGCTTGTGAGCACAAAGAAGTTCAGATGGTTTTTAGAGTCTATGGGACTCTCAACCCCTAGCAATTAAATCATGGTTTTGATACTCCCTTTGCTCTTGCAATATGTTCAACAAGTGGGAGAATGTTAGGAAAGGTGTCTCAACCTTGCAATTACAAAAGGTTTCAATTCTTCCCAATTTTGGTCTTTTCAAATACCCTTTATCTTGAAGAATAGTTTAGAACTTTCAAAGTTTCCAAAAGGGGATAAAAATGTCAGGGCTTACTATTTTTAATAACTCTACTTTTGAGCATGGATGGACCCAAAATTCTACCAAAAGGTGTGGAACTACCAAGTAAACCTCTTAGGTGAGTTTTGACTCAAGACCTTACATGGATTGCAATATATTAAAGTTTCCATTTTTTGAAACTCTTGGAAAAGTTCCAAACTCAGATTTGAGACAATTAGAGGTCTCTAAATGCCTTGAAATTTGTCATAACTAACAACGTAGGCTATAAATTTATAAATCTCTTCACGATATTTCCAATGCATCAAACGGTTCATCAATCAGACACCTGAATCAAAAGTTATGGCCTCCGGAAGTTGGGCCTCCTATTTTGGGAAATGTGAAAATGTGTTGGACACTTAAAAGAGCTGTAAAGGGGAGAGTTACACATGTTGGTGTGTGATTTGGCACATCACAAGGCATCTTTTATTGGAGATAATTTGGGTGCCACTTTTGGGTAGTTTTGGCTCATGGTTTTGTAATCATCGTCAATGATTTACTGTATTGTATCTCCTATATATCAAGAGCTTGAGATGGAGGTTGTGTGTAAGAGTCATATAGATGTTGAGTTGCCTCCAAATCTTTGGTTGGTTATACTCCTATGAAATCTTTCTCTGCAAGTATATTGTGATCTTCTTGATTCCTAAATAATATATTGAGCGGCTTTGGAGTGTGGGGTTTTTCTCTTGAAAGGGTTTCCACACATAATTATTGTGTTGTGATATGATTTCTATTTGTGTTTATTTTTGTAACTGTTGTATAGATCTAAAAAAATTTGCATATCCCTCCCCTCAGGATTAGTGTAGGAATTTGTTTTTCTACCTTAGCTTCCTTAAACTAAGGGCCCTTGGCCTAATCAAATCTAATCCAATCCAATCATCCAAAGGGCCTTAGGCCTAATCAAGATCAATCCCAATCAATCCAAATCCAACCAAGATCAAGTGTCATACATCATTGACCTTGATTAATCAAATCAAATCCATCCTAGTATCAAGTGCCATATATCGTTGGCCTTGATCAATCCAAATCCCAATAAATCCAAATCAATCCCCCCCTCTAATCCAAAATTAAAATCATCAAGTCATCCTACATCTCATCATACCTAAATCCAATTCAAACATCATGAATCCATCTTACAAATCTAATGATGATGATAGTCTTGTTGACCAAGACAAAATCCACAACCTTGATGAAATTATTATAAGCAAGATTTCCATAAATCATCCTCATTCGTCCACAAACATACAAGCATCCTTTGATCATGTATTGGCTATCACAAGCTATGCCCCCGCACATAATTACCTACCTCATGGTCATCTATATGCTACCCTTGACAAGGGAAATCCACTCTATCCTTCATCCATATCCCAACATCCATCCTTGTATGAGATCCATGTCACCTCCATCTCTTATCCACATCTTTCATCCTCTTATCAACCAAATCCATCACTTCCTTATCCAATAACCCTGCTATCCATGTCACCACCTAATTCACCATCCAATTCTCATACTAAATCCACACCATCCTTCTTGAGATTTCTCCAAGGACTCCTCACAAAGGATCTAGAGAAAAATCTCCAAATCAAACTTGTGGAATCACGCCACCCCCTTCTCCAAATCCATCCAAGTGTGTCATTGAAGATGTCGTCACCCACCTACCATCCATCAATATCACACCATCATCTCCCTCTTTCCTATCCAAAGCCTTGTCCCAAATATCACCCACTTCTCCATCCACCCAATCCGAAGAGTCTATTCGAATCTCAAATGAAGTTATGCACTCCTCCTCCTCCACACCATCCATGCAAATTTAGCTATGTCAAGAGCCTAGTCCAAAGCATGTGGAAACATCCACCCCCTTCCTAATCAAGATCCAAACATCCCATCTCATCCCATTCCTGATTCCACGCCATCTCCTATTGATCCTACATCATCCCCTATTAAGTCTTTACGATCTCCTATTGATCCTCTACCATCACTTATTGACCCCATCCCAAATCCACCATCCTATCCTCTTGGTCCCAACACTTTCATCCATGGTGTTTCTCTCGTAGGAGAGGAACAAATCCTATCCACCACCCATCCTCCTCCATCTAATAAAGGACACACATCATGTTTCCAAAACCACAAACATCCCATTACACATCACATGCTCCTACACTATCAAGGTAAAGGCTTACAGCTTCACAAACAAGGAATATTGGAGCCTGTCCATGTCAAAATCTATCCATGCTCACATAGCCTTGGTATACATCCCAAGGAAAATAATCCAAACATGTTAGTCCCACCCACTCACCTCATAAGGCATTTTCTTCCAATCCCAACCTAGGTGCCTCTCATCGCACCTCCAAATCATATGCCACCATCCCTCCTTAGTCTTATTACATCCATCAACCCAAATATCCTCCCATCCCTAAATCCACTCTTCCTCCCCTCCTTCCAACTCCTCATATCCCCATCCTCAAATCCCCTAATCCTCCCATCCTCCACACCCTCATCCATAAATCTCGTATCCCCAAATCCCCTAAATCCTAATCCCTCAAAATCCCTAAGCATGACCCACAGGCACACACATCCTCTAAAAATGAAGCAATCACCAAACCCATGGGATTTAAAAACAATCATTTGTATGCCTCCCCACATAAAACACAAAATATGTTAGGAAGCTAAGGTAGAAGAACAACTTTCTACACTAATATTGAGGAGAGGGATGTGTAGAACTTTTCAAATCTTTACAACAGTTACAAAAATAAACATAAATAGCAATCATTCCACAACACAATAATTACGTGGGGAAACCCTTTCAGGAGAAAAACCCCACTCCAAAGTCGCCTAATATATTATTCAGGAATAAAGAAGATTACAATATACTTGCAGTGCAATCTTTTACATGAGTATAACCAACCAGAGATCTAGAGGCAACTCAACATCTATAAGACTCTTACATACAACCTGTTGCAAGTATGAGGTGAGCCATTGTTGTCATTGATGTCAACATACTCACACTGCATTGACAAGAAGGATTTGATGAGCTTTGTGCTGAGGATATTGAGAAAATTAGCCTCAGTCAGGAACAGTGAAGAACAGTGATGAGAAGAAGGTAAATATACTGTATAGGATGAGAACCGGAGGATGCGGATTAAAGGGTTAGTAGATATGAGTCTTAAGATGCTACAGTTAAGATTTCAGAGGTCCGCATGAAGATCTGAAGGAGTTATGGCTGCCGGTATAGAACCGGGTCCGGCAAGTATCCGGAGGTGACAGAGGATCACAAAAAGGTCCGGTGAGGTCCGGAATTGTATTATCATAATCTGCGGATTGGAAGTAGTGTTTTATATGTCCTTGTGATGTTTCATCCTGATTTGTGTGTAATTTGGAGGTCCGGATGTACCTCCTGCATTATGACAGTGGCGACAGACTGTGTTCTTGAAGTTCCGGATGAGGAAGACAAGAGATCCCAGTAAGCAGAGAAAGTGCGGATGTATCCGGACATTCAGACAGACTTGTGAAGGTTCTTGAATCATGTTTAAGTTGTGTTGTTGGTCCGCATTGATGGCAGAGCCCGGAATTGAAGTTATTCTTCCGGATGAAGTTATTGCTCTGTTTAGCCGACCGGATGAGTTGTTCATCCTGCGAATGTTCTTGTGATAGCCGACCGGATGTGTTATTCATCTTGCGGATACTCCTATGGTTGTTTGCCGACTTAGATGCTTGTTCCTAAGTCGATGTCTTGTATAAATAATGATTTGTGAATTCATTTCAGGGAAGTTGTATGTGGATTAGCAAGGTGTAGCGAAGAAAGGTGCGAAAGGCAGAGCAGAGATTGTTGGGCTTAATTGGAACTGATCCGGACATGGTAGAGATGTCATTCTCCAGTTCAAGACTGTGATTTTTATCACTCTGTAGACAGTGTGTCTCCTTGTAGGCAGTGGGCCTCTTTGTGAGCAGTGTGCTCGGGCAGTGAGCCCTTATTGGCATGTGCCATTCATTTTTCCTTATTCTTCTAACAGAGAATAATTCTTGGGTTAATCACCCCATGGTTTTTCCCTTAACCGGGTTTTCCACGTCAAAATCTTGGTGTTCAATGTGTTGATGCTTATCTGCTCTTGTGTTTATGTATTGTGCTTCCATGAATGATTATTTGATATGCTGCTAACTAACAACAGAGAATTAAGTGTTTGAAAAAGAACAAGTTCTATACAACTGATTCACCCCCCCCCCTCTCAGTTGTATGCCCTAGATCCAACAATTGGTATCAGAGCTGAGTTCCTCTGATAGGAGCTTAACCGCTTGAGGTGATCCAGGATGTCGTCATACAAGAAGGATAGTCCGAAGTTCGATGGAACCAACTTCACTCTCTGGAAAGGTCGCATGAAGTGTCATTTGGAATGTATGGGAAAAGCATACTTGGCTATGATTTCAAAACCATATATACCCCCACAAGGTGGTCCGACAACTCCTGATGAAACCACAGAAGCTGAAAACAATCTGCGGACCAAGGAAGCTCTTCTAAGCGCATTAAATGACTCAGATCTCTCGAATGTCATTGACCTACCAACTGCATATGAGATCCTAACTAAACTGGAACTTCTGTATGAAGGAGATGAGTTTGTCAAAAGTGCAAGGTTGCAAAGTCTGAAAGGGAAATTTGAAAGATTGAAAATGAGAGATGATGAAAACATTACTACCTTTATGCCAAGAGTAAATGAGCTGGTATGTGGAATCAGAAATGCTGGTGGAACTCTAGATGAAAATGAGATTGTCTGCAAAATCCTAAGATCCCTTCCTGCTGCCTACAAAATCAAAGTTGCTGCCATTGATGAATTCAGAGCCCACACAACTGTCACAAGAGAACAATTGGCTGGCAAACTAGCTGCATTTGAAATGACCGAGTTTGGAGATGATCCACCCAAGACTGAGTCTGCTTTTAAAGCCAGTGCCTATGTGAAAGGCAAACAGAGATTTGATCCGGGTGAAAACTCATCAAGGAAAATGTCATGGTATGATCAAGCAAGAAGAGACATGGAAGAAGAAGAAGCAGAAACAGCTCAACTTGAAGCCCTCATTGCAAAGAGACTGCCAAGAGGATCCGGTAAGTATGAAGGAAAACTACCCTTTAAGTGTTTTAACTGCAATAAGATTGGTCATTTTGCCTCAAGATGTCCGGAGAGATCTGCAAGATCTAATACTCACAGACAAAGGTTTCAAAAGAATTGCTATTATGTTCATGAAGAAGATGACAATGAAGGAGTAACAGATGATGAATCAGATCCAGGAAGCAAATCCGGAAATGAGTGGGTGTTTATAGCCATCAAGGAAGAAGATTCCTTGCTCTCTGAATCTGTCAATCACAAAGTTGTTGAAAAAGCCTTGGCTGCTCAAGTGGAAGAAAAGGGTGATTGGGTTATTGACAGTGGATGCTCTCACCATATGACTGGTGACAAGAATAAGTTCTTAGATTTGGAAAGATATGAAGGAGGAATGGTAAAGTTTGGTGACAATTCTGCTGGCAGAATCAGAGGTAGGGGAACTATTTCCTTTGATGGTAAGAGCAAAACAGGTAATGTACTATATGTTGAAGGATTGAAGCACAATCTTCTCAGTGTTGGTCAGTTAGTGGACAAAGGCTATGATCTCCGGTTCAAGAATGGAAAATGCAGAATCTTTACAAGCTCCGGAACTGAAATTGCATCCGGTACTCAGACAAGAGGTAACATCTTTCATCTGGTTGGTTCAAATAAAAGTTGTTTGTTTGTTCAAATTGATCAGAGTTGGTTATGGCATAGAAGAATGTGTCATGTAAATTTTGATAACATCATCAAAATAAGCAATACTCAGGCTGTGAGAGATCTTCCAAAGTTGATAAAACCTACAAACAGTGTGTGTAAAGAATGTCAGTTAGGCAAACAAAGCAGAGTCTCTTTTAAAAGCAAAGATCAGTCTTCTACCGGATTGTTGGAATTAGTACATACTGATCTATGTGGTCCGACAAGAATCAAGAGTCTGCAAGGTGATAGATATTTCATGTTGTTAATTGATGATCATTCCCGGATGATGTGGGTTACCTTTCTGAAAGAAAAATCAGAAGCTTTTGAGAAATTCAAAATCTTCAAAGCTATGGTGGAGAATCAAACCGGATTGAAACTAAAGTGTCTAAGGTCTGATAGAGGTGGTGAATTTACATCTGGTGAATTCATTGACTTTTGTGAGAAACAGGGTATAAGGAGACAGTTGTCTGCTCCTAGGACTCCACAGCAGAATGGAGTAGTTGAGAGAAAGAACCGGACCATCCAGGAAGCTGCTAGGACAATGATGTTGGAAGCAAATGTTCCTCAAATGTTTTGGAAAGAAGCTATCAGCACTGCAGTCTACACTCTCAATCGAGTTCAAATCAGAAACAACACCGGTAAGACCCCCTATGAACTTTGGTTTGGCATCACTCCTACTGTGAAATATTTCAGGGTATTTGGTAGCAAGTGTTATATTAAAAGAGATGAAGATCTAGGAAAGTTTGATGCTAGAAGTGATGAAGGAATTTTCTTGGGCTACTCCACTCAAAGCAAAGCATATCGGTGTTACAATAAGAGATTGAGGAAGATGATAGAAAGTACCAATGTAAAGGTTGATGAAGGAATTGAGAAGCCTTCAAGATTTTATGAATTTGATGAAGATGACCAAGATAGTGTTCAAGGAACTCAATCCTCTCCGGTGAAACAGAGTCAGCCTGATCCGGTAAATCAGGAAGAAGAGTTAGGTTTAAATGAGCCTGATCAAGAAACAGCAGTACTGGATACTCCCAAAATTCCAAGGTATGTAAAACTAAATCACTCTGAAGATCAGATCATAGGTGACAGAAGCAAAGGTGTACAAACTAGAAGGAATATTGCTCAAGATCAGAATGAATGTTGTCTGATTTCAAGGATTGAACCCAAAACAATAAATGAAGCCTGCAATGATGAAAATTGGACCAAAGCAATGGAAGATGAACTGATGCAAATTGAGAAAAATCATACTTGGGATCTTGTTCCCAGACCTAGAGACAGGAATGTAATTGGAACCAAGTGGGTCTTCCGGAACAAACTAAATGAAGCTGGTGAAGTAATCAGAAACAAAGCTAGATTGGTCTGCAAAGGCTACTCTCAAATAGAAGGAATTGACTTTGAAGAGACTTTTGCTCCGGTAGCAAGAATTGAAGCAGTCAGATTACTTCTTGCATTTGCTGCCTTCAAAGATTTCAAGGTATATCAGATGGATGTCAAGTCTGCCTTCTTAAATGGTGATCTGGAAGAAGAAGTCTACATTGAACAACCGGATGGATTTCAATTGTCTGATAATAATGATATGGTCTGCAAGTTGAAGAAAGCTTTGTATGGATTGAAGCAAGCCCCAAGAGCATGGTATGAAAGGTTGGATAAGCATCTTGTGCAGATTGGATTCAACAAAGGTACTGCTGACAGCAACTTATATTTCAAAATTGATCATGAAAACATTCTAATTGTTGAAGTGTTTGTGGATGATATCATTTTTGGAGGAAGAGATAGTATGTGTAAAACTTTTGCAAATCAGATGAAAAGTGAGTTTGAAATGTCTATGCTTGGTGAAATGAATTTCTTCTTGGGTCTGCAAATTACTCAAACAAAAGAAGGGATCTTCATTTCTCAGACCAAATATGTGAAAGAATTGTTAAAGAAATTTGGTATGGAAGACTCAAAGCCTATGAACACTCCTATGGCAACCGGATGTAAGTTAAGCAAAGATGATGATTCTCCAAAGGCAGATCAGACAAAGTATAGATCAATGATTGGTGGATTGTTGTATCTCACTCAAACTAGACCAGATATAATGCAAGCTGTTGGTCTTGTGGCAAGATTCCAGGTTGATCCTAGAGAATCTCATGTTATGGCAATCAAAAGAATTTTTAGATACTTGAAAGGGACAGTTGAGTATGGTCTATGGTATCCTAGAGATCCGGATTTTTCTCTTCATGCTTACACAGATGCAGATTGGGCAGGAGATGTGGATGACCGGAAGAGCACTAGTGGTGGAGCATTCTTTTTGGGGAAGAGATTGGTTTCCTGGCTAAGCAAGAAACAAGATGCAATATCTCTGTCTACAACTGAAGCAGAATACATTGCAGCAGCAGGTAGTTGCACTCAAATCTTGTGGATGAAGCAGATGCTAAGAGACATCAAAGTTGAATATGAGGAGCCTATCACAATTTTCTGTGATAATTCAAGTGCAATTAATATTTCCAAGAATCCGGTATTGCATTCTAAGACTAAGCACATATCTATCAAATTTCACTTTTTGAGAGAACAAGTAAACAAGGAAGAAGTCAGATTGGAGTATGTTCCCTCCAAGGATCAGATTGCAGATATCTTTACAAAACCTCTTCCCAAGGACTCTTTTGAATATCTCCGGAAGAAGTTAGGGGTCATGGCCCCTCCGGTGATGAACTAAGATGCACTGATGTGCATCAGTCCGGTGGCTATCACAGTCATATCTTGTGATCCGGACTAATGGGGAGCTGCAACTAAGGGGGAGCAGCTGGTATTATTCTGATGCATGAGAGTTGCAAGTATGAGCCCTTTGCCATTGATGTCAAAGGGGGAGAGAAGACATGTGAAAAACAAGTGGTTGATGATCAAAGGGGGAGCAGCAAAGGAAGACATGTGAGGAGTTGTTGTTGATAGGGGGAGCTGTGACAGAAAAGAGAAGTTCTTGTCTTGATGGTTTTTCACATCATATGTTGCCATCAATGACAAAGGGGGAGATTGTTGCAAGTATGAGGTGAGCCATTGTTGTCATTGATGTCAACATACTCACACTGCATTGACAAGAAGGATTTGATGAGCTTTGTGCTGAGGATATTGAGAAAATTAGCCTCAGTCAGGAACAGTGAAGAACAGTGATGAGAAGAAGGTAAATATACTGTATAGGATGAGAACCGGAGGATGCGGATTAAAGGGTTAGTAGATATGAGTCTTAAGATGCTACAGTTAAGATTTCAGAGGTCCGCATGAAGATCTGAAGGAGTTATGGCTGCCGGTATAGAACCGGGTCCGGCAAGTATCCGGAGGTGACAGAGGATCACAAAAAGGTCCGGTGAGGTCCGGAATTGTATTATCATAATCTGCGGATTGGAAGTAGTGTTTTATATGTCCTTGTGATGTTTCATCCTGATTTGTGTGTAATTTGGAGGTCCGGATGTACCTCCTGCATTATGACAGTGGCGACAGACTGTGTTCTTGAAGTTCCGGATGAGGAAGACAAGAGATCCCAGTAAGCAGAGAAAGTGCGGATGTATCCGGACATTCAGACAGACTTGTGAAGGTTCTTGAATCATGTTTAAGTTGTGTTGTTGGTCCGCATTGATGGCAGAGCCCGGAATTGAAGTTATTCTTCCGGATGAAGTTATTGCTCTGTTTAGCCGACCGGATGAGTTGTTCATCCTGCGAATGTTCTTGTGATAGCCGACCGGATGTGTTATTCATCTTGCGGATACTCCTATGGTTGTTTGCCGACTTAGATGCTTGTTCCTAAGTCGATGTCTTGTATAAATAATGATTTGTGAATTCATTTCAGGGAAGTTGTATGTGGATTAGCAAGGTGTAGCGAAGAAAGGTGCGAAAGGCAGAGCAGAGATTGTTGGGCTTAATTGGAACTGATCCGGACATGGTAGAGATGTCATTCTCCAGTTCAAGACTGTGATTTTTATCACTCTGTAGACAGTGTGTCTCCTTGTAGGCAGTGGGCCTCTTTGTGAGCAGTGTGCTCGGGCAGTGAGCCCTTATTGGCATGTGCCATTCATTTTTCCTTATTCTTCTAACAGAGAATAATTCTTGGGTTAATCACCCCGTGGTTTTTCCCTTAACCGGGTTTTCCACGTCAAAATCTTGGTGTTCAATGTGTTGATGCTTATCTGCTCTTGTGTTTATGTATTGTGCTTCCATGAATGATTATTTGATATGCTGCTAACTAACAACAGAGAATTAAGTGTTTGAAAAAGAACAAGTTCTATACAACTGATTCACCCCCCCCCTCTCAGTTGTATGCCCTAGATCCAACACAACCTCCATCTCAAGCTCCTGATATATAGGAGATACAATATAGTAATGTTGGTCATGATGTTAGTCATTCACAAACATAGAATAAAAGTTACACAACAACCTTTACTCATCTTGAAAGATACGATGAATTCAGAGAATTCATGATCCCAAGTCTCCGTTGATTAGGTCTTAATCTACTGACGTTACTCAGTGGTTGATGTGTGTTGTTGTTTTCCATTCAGGGGCCTTACGTGTTTCTGCAAAGTTCATCATCATTTCTTCAAATATCCTGCTCTATATGTCTGCTCTGCATAAATCTCCAATAATTTTACCTCTGCACTGTGAATTTAGTCAAATAATGTGCCTACAGGCTGATATTTGCATGATTTCTACCATTATTTATGATTCTTTGCATGATATTTTCAATACTACATGCATTTAACTCAAATATGCTAATGATTTTCAGTTACCTACGGGATTTCAACATATTTCTCTGTTCTGCTTGTTATTTATCATGATTTGCAGTTATGGTGATGAATTTATGAAATTAAAAAAAGGAAAAGGGTTAAAGAATAAGATTCCCAAAACTACTTGACTTAGATCACTGATCCACATACAAGCTCCCATACATGCAATGAAAAGAAGGAAACTAGAATCATACTTCACCAGGACATTCCACAAATCCGCATGATCTAGTGCAAATCTTCAAAGGAAAAGTTGATAACAACATGTAATGAAATGAAAGCGCTTCTAGTTGAACACAGCATTCACCAGTACATATCCAGAAACCAACAGGAAGATTACGTAAAATTTACAATCAGGATGTAATCTGAAACTTCATATCCATTTAGTATGCTCAAGAACAAGTACATTTACAGTGATCTGAAGAAAGAACCTTGACATTTCAACAATTCTATCCTCATTAGTCTCAGTAATCCGATCTCCTAATTGATTCTACAGTAATCAGCTTTAATGTGCCAGATGCGTCTGTGTATATTAATGTATCTCTCCTCTTATCCCCCCAGGATCTAGCTCTTATATAGAACAAATGCCAGAAAATAGTTACAATGATCCAAGGATCAGGATCTTCTCATAATAATCAACGGTCCAGATGAAAAGCACATGCTTCACCAGTTGGCAAATGTACAGCTAGCACAAAATATTCCAACATCTTTGATTTGATTCGGTCTCCAGCTGGCAAACAGCATATTTGACAATATCCTCCTCACTTCTGGTTCATGTTGCCTCCATGTGCAACTTTGTAATTATTAGCTTCAGCAGCAGCTCTAACAGCATCATGACTTCCTGCAAATAAACAGACAAACATTAAGTTCATCATCATGTGGATAAACAACAGGAAGTAAACGTTCTATTAAACATGCCTCAAAATGTGCAGCTACAGGCAATCGGGCTTCATACCTATGGAAAATATGCACTAAATGCATAAATAGCGTTAAAAAAAACACTCGGGTCAACCATCGTTTCATTTTCCCGCCCATTTCTTTGTATATCGGGTTCAAATATGATCATGTATGTATCGGCGTGACTACACACGGTCGGGATGACAATTTTTCATTAAGCCGACGGTTAAACTTATACCGACGTGTTGGTCATGATGTTAGTCATTCACAAACATAGAATAAAAGTTACACAACAACCTTTACTCATCTTGAAAGATACGATGAATTCAAAGAATTCATGATCCCAAGTCTCCGTTGATTAGGTCTTAATCTACTGACGTTACTCAGTGGTTGATGTGTGTTGCTGTTTTCCATTCAGGGGCCTTACGTGTTTCTGCACTGTTCATCATCATCATCTTCAGATATCCTGCTCTGGATGTTCGCTCTGCATAAGCTCCCACAATTCTACCTCTGCACTGTAAATTTAGTCAAATAATGTGCATACAGGCCGATATTTACATGATTTCTATCATTATCTATGATTCTTTGCATGATATTTTCAGTACTACATGCATTTAACTCAAATATGCTAAGGATCTTCAGTTACCTACGGGATTTCAGCATATTTCACTGTTTCTGCTTGTTATTTATCATGATTTGCAGTTATGGTGATGAATTAATGAAATTAAAAAAAAGGAAAAGGGTTAGAGAATGAGATTCCCAAAACTACTGGACTTAGATCACTGATCCACATACAAGCTCCCATACTTGCAATGAAAAGAAGGAAAACTAGAAATCATACTTCACCAGGACATTCCACAAATCCGCATGATCTAGTGCAAAGCTTCAAAGGAAAGTTGACAACAACATGTAATGAAATGAAAGCGCTTCCAGTTGAACACAGCATTCACCAGTACATATCCAGAAATCAACAGAAAGATTACGTAAAATTTACAATCAGGATGTAATCTGGAACTTCATATTCATTCAGTATGCTCAAGAACAGGTACATTTACAGTGATCTGAAGAAAGAACCTTGACATTTCAACAATTCTATCCTCATTAGTCTCAGTAATCCGATCTCCTAACTTATTCTCTAGTAATTGACTCTTTGCGCCAGATGCGTCTGTGTATTCTAGTGTATTTCCCCCCTCTTTTTAAAATGACAAGCTCTGGCTCTTATATAGAGCAACTGTCAGAAAACAGTTACAATGATCCAAGGATCAGGATCCTCTCATAACAAACAACGGTCCAGATGAAAAGCACATGCTTCATCAGTTGGCAAATGTACAGCTGGCACAGAATATTCCAGCATCTTCGACTTGATTCGGTCTCCAGCTGGCAAACAGCATATTTGACAATATCCTCCTCATGTCTGGCCCATGTTGACTCCATGCGTAACTTTGTAATTATCAGCTTCAGCAGCATCATCATGATTTCCACGCTCAGCTTCAGCAGCATCATGACCTCAATGTTGAGCTTCAGCAGCATCATGATGACCTCCTGCAAATAAACAGACAAACATTAAGTTTGTCATCATGTGGATAAACAGCAGGAAGTAAAATGTTTTATTAAACATACCTCCCAATGTGCAGCTACAGGCAAACAGGTCTTACCTGTGAAAATATGCACTAAATGCATAAACAACATGAAAACAACCAGGTCAACCCTCGTTGACCAAAATCAGGTAGTCTGGCTTTCAAATTACTATCGCTTCATGTTTTGCTCATTCTCTTGTATATCGGGTTCGGAATATGATGATGATGATCTCAGATTATACAAGGAAATAACTTCCTTTCAACCATCCCTAGAATCCGGCTTTGCATCATCATCATATTTGCGTCGGCGAAATTACATATGATCAGGGTGACAGTTTTACCTTAGGCCAATGGCAACAGTTATACCGACGCCAAACATCATGAGGATGACCAACTCTACATGCCCTCCTTCTAGCGCCAATTTATGTTGGTCATGATGTTAGTCATTCACAAACATAGAATAAAAGTTACACAACAACCTTTACTCATCTTGAAAGATACGATGAATTCAAAGAATTCATGATCCCAAGTCTCCGTTGATTAGGTCTTAATCTACTGACGTTACTCAGTGGTTGATGTGTGTTGCTGTTTTCCATTCAGGGGCCTTACGTGTTTCTGCACTGTTCATCATCATCATCTTCAGATATCCTGCACCAATTGGTAAGGGCTGCTTCAGCAAGATTGACTCTAGTAGTTTGTTTGGCTTCACCAGGAGGCTGATTGTCTAGGGGTGATGGTAATGAACCATTATTTGGCCTGGAATTCCACACTCTGGGCTGCCTAGGAGGATTATTGTTATTTGCAGCACTACTGTTGAAGTTATTGTTGTATCCTCTGTCAGGGTAATTTGGTCTGTCATTGGAATAACTCCTATTCTGACCTGACTGTGAATAAAACCCTTGGTTTCTCAAGTGTGTTACTTCTGTGGTGAGCTTTCTCAACTGAGCAGCAATTTCTTTGATTTCCTCTTTCTCCTCTTGAGCTTTGGCCACTACATTTTCAGGCTGAGGCTGGAAAAAGGAAGATCCATGGTTATTGTGGGATAGATCTGTACCCTGAGGTGTCTGAGCATGTGCAGGATATTGTGACGATTGGCCATTTCCATTAGGAGGAGGCATGATACTCAATGGAGGTACTTGCAAAGGTGCAGGCATGATTGCTGGGGGCATCGCTGCTCCATTTGGGTATTGTGCAGGATATTGCGAAGGATAAGCTGCAGGATACTGTGCTGGATATTGTGACTGCATGCCGGGCAAAGCAGGGAATGCTATATTTGGAGTAGGAGCAGGTATCAGCTGTTGATTTACCTTGATAGCTTCTTGAAAAGCTCCTGTCAACGTGGTGATCGCAGGATGTGTTCTCCTGATGAACATGGCGGTTAATGGATCCAGGGCTGAATAATAAATACTTCTAGCAGCATCATCAGCCACCACATATGGGGTAACTAGCTTGGACAACATTTTCTGGAACCTAGCATTGAAATTTGCAATAGGTTCATGCTCAAATCTCTTGATTGTGGCAAACAGGTGGTAATTCATGGATGGATCAATAGGGACCTTGAATCTGTCAAGAAAAGCCTTCTCTAAGACAGCCCACGAACCTACAGAAGATTGACCAAGACTGATGAACCAATTATAAGCCTCTTCCCCTAAGGAAAAAGGGAATAATCTGCACACCACATCCTGATGTTCTATTCTGGCTCTGCAGCAAGCTTCTTTAAACGTCCTGATATGATCATCCGCATCCTGATAAGGATGGTATTTTGGAGAAAGCTTGTCCGGATACTTTGGTAACTCATGATACGCAGTAAAGGTCAATGGTGATTCTGCTGCAAAGAACGACATTGCAACCTGAGGGGGCTGAACTGGTGGTGCAGTTGGCTGAGGTTGGACTAAAGGTATACCCTGAGGTTGAACAGGAGGTGTCACTGGTATACCTGAAGGTATTTGCAAACCAACAGGAGTTACAGGAGGAGGTCCTGGTGAAGCTCTGGACACGCTCGACTCTGGAGTATGGTGAACGTCTACAGTCTTAGGTCTAAAACCTCTGACAGGCAATTCTTCAAAAATTTCACTATGTCTAGACCTGGTATTTATCCTGTGAGCCAGGATTTCTCGATTTGGAGGCCAATTAGCTGAAACTTTGCAAATATTGGCTGGATTCCACCGGACGAGGTGATATTTGCGGTCAACTTGCAAATCAGACTGAATATTTATGCGATATTTGCGAAGATACTGCAAATATGACAGGATATTGGGATATTTCGACCAGTAGCACCAGATCTCACGTGTCTAAGGCTCAAATTCTCAAAGCATGAACAAATTTATGCATCTTTGGCCAATATTTAGTGAATTTAAAGAAATCTATAGTAAAGCTTGCAATATTTATGTGAAATTTGGAAATCTTTACACAGAATGCGCAAATACAAACTTGTCGCAGCAAATATTTACGCAATTTGATGAAATTCACAAATGATCTGAAGTTACCTTACTCTGAGTGTCATCAAACCTGAAAGTACTGATGATGAACGTGATCTTCCGGACTCAGGCCCTCCTTCTAGCACCAATTTATGTTGGTCATGATGTTAGTCATTCACAAACATAGAATAAAAGTTACACAACAACCTTTACTCATCTTGAAAGATACGATGAATTCAAAGAATTCATGATCCCAAGTCTCCGTTGATTAGGTCTTAATCTACTGACGTTACTCAGTGGTTGATGTGTGTTGCTGTTTTCCATTCAGGGGCCTTACGTGTTTCTGCACTGTTCATCATCATCATCTTCAGATATCCTGCTCTGGATGTTCGCTCTGCATAAGCTCCCACAATTCTACCTCTGCACTGTAAATTTAGTCAAATAATGTGCATACAGGCCGATATTTGCATGATTTCTATCATTATCTATGATTCTTTGCATGATATTTTCAGTACTACATGCATTTAACTCAAATATGCTAAGGATCTTCAGTTACCTACGGGATTTCAGCATATTTCACTGTTTCTGCTTGTTATTTATCATGATTTGCAGTTATGGTGATGAATTAATGAAATTAAAAAAAAGGAAAAGGGTTAGAGAATGAGATTCCCAAAACTACTGGACTTAGATCACTGATCCACATACAAGCTCCCATACTTGCAATGAAAAGAAGGAAAACTAGAAATCATACTTCACCAGGACATTCCACAAATCTGCATGATCTAGTGCAAAGCTTCAAAGGAAAGTTGACAACAACATGTAATGAAATGAAAGCGCTTCCAGTTGAACACAGCATTCACCAGTACATATCCAGAAATCAACAGAAAGATTACGTAAAATTTACAATCAGGATGTAATCTGGAACTTCATATTCATTCAGTATGCTCAAGAACAGGTACATTTACAGTGATCTGAAGAAAGAACCTTGACATTTCAACAATTCTATCCTCATTAGTCTCAGTAATCTGATCTCCTAACTTATTCTCTAGTAATTGACTCTTTGCGCCAGATGCGTCTGTGTATTCTAGTGTATTTCCCCCCTCTTTTTAAAATGACAAGCTCTGGCTCTTATATAGAGCAACTGTCAGAAAACGGTTACAATGATCCAAGGATCAGGATCCTCTCATAACAAACAACGGTCCAGATGAAAAGCACATGCTTCATCAGTTGGCAAATGTACAGCTGGCACAGAATATTCCAGCATCTTCGACTTGATTCGGTCTCCAGCTGGCAAACAGCATATTTGACAATATCCTCCTCATGTCTGGCCCATGTTGACTCCATGCGTAACTTTGTAATTATCAGCTTCAGCAGCATCATCATGATTTCCACGCTCAGCTTCAGCAGCATCATGACCTCAATGTTGAGCTTCAGCAGCATCATGATGACCTCCTGCAAATAAACAGACAAACATTAAGTTTGTCATCATGTGGATAAACAGCAGGAAGTAAAACGTTTTATTAAACATACCTCCCAATGTGCAGCTACAGGCAAACAGGTCTTACCTGTGAAAATATGCACTAAATGCATAAATAGCATGAAAACAACCAGGTCAACCCTCGTTGACCAAAATCAGGTAGTCGGGCTTTCAAATTACTATCGCTTCATGTTTTGCTCATTCTCTTGTATATCGGGTTCGGAATATGATGATGATGATCTCAGATTATACAAGGAAATAACTTCCTTTCAACCATCCCTAGAATCCGGCTTTGCATCATCATCATATTTGCGTCGGCGAAATTACATATAATCAGGGTGACAGTTTTACCTTAGGCCAATGGCAACAGTTATACCGATGCCAAACATCATGAGGATGACCAACTCTACATGCCCTCTGTCCGGCCGCAGGATATTGTGAAATATGATGCTCCACGCCTCCGAATGTTCTGAGGAAAAGCACATCAGGATGTTTTGTTTTTGCATATTCGGGAAAGAAAGACATCGTCATCATCATCATGATGAAGGCAAACAGGAGGACTCGAAAAATGATCCTGCCGCTGAAGAAAATCATGATGACGTCATCGTCATCATCAGGCTTGGTTAAAATGCAAAGGGATGACGCCATCACCATGTTCCGTTAAGATCAGGAGATAACTGGAATATCAGGTTCCCTCTAAGGAAGATGATCGGGTGGACGAATGCAGTATGACCCACTTGCGAAGAAGGTGATCCTCTCAAAAGATCAGGATGATGAACATCATCATCATCATATCCGCATTGGGTGATTTAGAATATGATCCTGCCGAAAGTCCTGATGACGTCATCAGGATATCCGGGGCCTTCGTTAACCTTCGCACATGACGTCATCGTCATCATCATATTTGCAAAATGTTATACCTGTCGGCAGGATAATATTACTAACTGTCGGGAAAGACTAACAAGATCATGATGATGTTGTTCAACAAGGTTTGGGAAAGGAAAATCATCCTCCGTTTCGAAAGATAAGGTGATCATCATGATCACGCAAAAGGAGATCAGGAGGATATTAGGAAATGTCGGGTCCTGAAATATCATGATGATGTTGATCACCAAGACTGTCGTGCGCGCGCAAATTATGCAGATGGCAGATTTCTCTAAGTAAGGTGATATTACAATATCAGCATGATATTATAATATCGGTTGATGTTGGAATATCATGATGCTCGCAATGTTTCCAAGGTTACTCGACGGGTAAAACACACTAGCACTTAAGATTGACGTCCGGATGTTTCGGGACTGCATGATATTCACCAGGTGATAGAGTAAGATCATGATGATGACCTTTGGCGATACAAAAGACCGCCCGACGGGAAAGGATTATTACGACTTAAACTTGACGTCCGGATATTTCGACCTCAGGATATTATCGGGGGGCTTTTCAAATATCATGATGATGACCATCATACAGTAATTATCAGGTTTGACCAAAACTTTGACTGCTCACCACTCCTTCATATGGACAAATTTTCAAGTGATGTAAAAGGCAAACCTGCATGGAATTTCAAGCTCTTTCCAACCATGAAGTCATAGAAACAAAAATATGAACTTTGACAAACTAACCTCATGATGATGACCTACCTCATCCTGACCTTCATGATGATGATGCACCTGACTTATTTTTTACCAAACCACCAGAAACAGACAACACAAGCCAAAACAAAAGTTGGGTCCCTGTTTTGCCAAGTCAAAATGGGGCGTGTTGTGTAACCACACAACACGACGCCAAAAATCATGATGATGTCCATCCATCGGGAAGACATGTTCTATCGGCATGATAACTCAAGATAAGGCTGATAGCAAGACTTAAAACTTTCGTCTGCATGATATTTTGGAAATATGATGCTCCCCCTTCCGAATGTCCAGATGACGTCACCGTCATGTTTCGCTTCTGTATATTGGGGAAAAGAAAGACATCATCATCATCATCATGTCGAAGGAAAATAGGAGGATATGAAATATGATCCTGCTGCTGAGGAATGGAATATGATGGTGACGTCATCGTCATATCCGGGCTTCATTAAAATGCAAAAGATGATGTCACCGTCATGTTTAGTTAAGATCAGGGGATAAATGTAATATCGGGTCACCTAAGGAAGATGATCAGGTGGTGAATGTAATATGACCCCTTTGCGGCCAAGGTAACCCTCTTGAAAGATCGGGATGATGATGATCATCAGGATATCTGGGGCTCTTGTTAAACTTAGAGCATGACGTCATCATCATATTCGCGAACCGGATCATGTTCTGGAAAATATCCTGCCGAAGGGAAATGTGATGATGATGTCATCCTGATATTTGCTTCTTCGTTTATCAGTTCAGGATGACGTCATCAGGATGTTTGCCAAGGGTGATATTTTGCATCAGGATGATATTAACGAATATCGGGTTACACTCAAAATATGATGCTCGCGATACAAAAGACCGTTCGACGGGGAAGACTTACAATCACTTAAAGTTGACGTTCAGATATTTGAACCGCAGGATATTATCGGGGGGACGTTTCAAATATGATGATGATGTTCTTCAAACAGCACAACTGAGTTTATAAGATATGACCCTCTTCTTGCGAATATCAAGTTTGACCAAGACTTTGACTGTTCATAACTCTCACATCCTGATGAATATCAGGGTGATGTAAAAGGCAAACCTGCATGAATTTTAATGCTCTTTCAGAATATGTGGTCATATATATGAAATATGAATTTTGACAGACTGACCTCATATTGGGACTTACCTCATCTTGACTCCACATGATGATGAACATGACTGATTTTACCAAACCGCCAGAAAGCAGACAACACAAGCCAAAAGAAAAGTTGGGTCCCTGTTTTGCCAAGTCAAAATGGGGCGTGTTGTGTAACCACACAACAACTTGCCACCAAAGAAAATAAACAAATTCCAATGATTCAAGTGATGTGATCACATTCATCTATAGTGTTCTAATTCTGTCTAAGTGTAAGCATCATAATCCTCTGAATGATAAAATTTCATTATGGTGATAAAGCTAACAAAGGATCAGGTGTGTGCATATGATTAATTATCCTCATCTTGAAAGTAAGTTGAAAACATAAGTAACTGGTGTTAAACTACATAGTTGGAGATCATCCCTCATAGCCAACCTGGATAGAGCCTTGCTACCAGCAGGCGTCTATAGCCCCGGCAAGGTTATCTATACAATCTCCCTAAGTAGAGCCCCACTACCAGCAGGCGTCCATAGCCCCGGTAGAGTTACTTAGATGGCCTAATTTTATTTCTTTTCTGATTTTCCTTTAAAAATTTATATTTGATATCATCATGTCAGCTCATTTGTACAAGGTGTAGTCACTTGCAGCTTTAGGTTGGAGATTGTATTGGTAGCAAGGGAGTCCCTTTAGATTTTTCACTTAACACCTATACTAGTGTGTTCAACAAACCCAAGGCTGTTAGGTGTTTCATTGTGATGGATTCGCTTTGACCAAGAAAAAGCACCCTGATGAAAAGACATCATAAACCTGATCATGAACACTTCTTAGAATGAATCATAACCTATATTTAAATGTGATCTCATCATCTGAATCCCAAAAATTTAATTATTTTCTTAGGGTGATGAAGTGCATCATCCTGACTTACCAGAACAAGGTCCCAACCGACAAAACAACAACAACAACAAACAAACTGTACAAACAACTATACAAATACAATATGATACATATGACTGTCTTGAAGTCATTCAGGCCTGGAAATAATGTTTGAGGAATTGTCCATTGACTGGCAACGGGACATCCTCACCTGTCAGGTTCTTAAGCCTATAAGTGTTGTCTCCTAAAATTTCATAAATCTGAAAGGGACCTATCCATAATCTATCAAACTTACCATGATCACCTTTCTTTTCATGGGCTTTATCCCACATCAGGACTAAATCGGATATCCTGAAAGCTTTAATTCTGGCTCTCTTGTCAAACCAGCGTTTGACAATAGCCTGATGTTTTGCAAATTGGTCAATCGCTTGACTTCGTTTTTCTTCCAGATGCATCAACTGAAGCAACCTGACTTCCTGTTTATTATCTATGCCTTGATATTCTTGGGCAAACTGCAGAGTAGGAATTTTCAAGTTTACAGGGAGGATAGGATCTACCCCATATACTAGTTGGAAGGGTGAGTTTCCTAATACGGTTTTCATTCTAGTTCTGTCTACCCATAAGGCATATTTCAGAAATGAGTTCCATTCCCTGGGATTTTTCTCTATCAATTTTCTTATTATACTCAGTAAATTCTTGTTGGTGGATTCTACTAATCCATTTCCCTGGGGATAGTAGTTGGATGAGAACTTAAGTATGATCCCATGATCAAAAGCCCAACTTGACAATTTGGTGGAAATGAAGGCAGAACCATTATCACTTACCAATGCATAAGGAATTCCATACCTAGTGACAATGTTGCTTTCCAGAAATTTAATGACATCATCCGTAGTACAAGTTTTGCTGCTGATAGCCTCAGTCCATCTGGTACAATAATCAGTAATCGTTAGGACATACCTATGGCCTGAGGAAGACGGAGGATTGATCGGTCCTATGAAATCCATGCCCCACTGTGCAAATGGGCGCTCTTCCATCACTGGCTGCAACGGTTGTGCAGCATATTTTTCTCTGTTGGCAGCAACCTGGCAAACATGACAACATTTAACATGATCAGCCGTGTCCTTAAAAATTGTAGGCCAGTAATATCCTGCTCTGAGGATTGCATGTGTTGTGGCTAATGTTGATCTGTGTGCAGTACCAAACTTGTCATGTAACTCTGTTAAAACTTTATTTGCTTCTGGTTTCTCTAAGCATCTCAGGTATATTCCTTCATAATTCTTCTTGAACAAGGTTCCTCCCTTCATCATATACTTCTGGGATCTTATCTTTAAGGCTCTTCTCTGTGAGGCTTGCATTCTTGAAGGACATCTTCCGGTGATCAAGATGTGCTTGATGTCTGAATACCATTCCCCATTGTCTTTCTCATTGATCACATACTGCTGACTGATGATGTTTGGATCAGTTTCAGATATCATCTGGCTCAGAGCTTGTCCTCTTACTAGCTCCATTGGTGTGATCTCCATGTCATATTCTTGTAATACAGTAATCCATTTGGCTCTTTTTTCACCAGGTTCACTCTGCATCAGCAGCATCTTTACTGCTGCATCTGGTACCACAGCAATCACTTTGCTTCTCAGTATATAATGTCTAAACTTTTTTACTACTCTGACTAATGCAAGTGCCTGTCTTTCAACATCTACATATCTCAATTCAGCATCTCTGAAAGGACAGCTCATGAAAGCAATTGGTTTCTCTTCTTTCTTTTCATTTCTTTGAGTTAACACTGCTGCAGAAGTATGTTCTGAGGCAAATGAGTAGATGTAGAAATCTCTTGTATAATCTGGACTAATGAGGACAGGAGCATCTGAAATGGCCTTCTTTATATCTTCAAAGGCAGCCTTAGCTTCTGGTGTCCACTCAATTTGTGCATCTTTTTTCAACATGGCATTTAGTGGTCTGACAATCTCAGCAAAGCCGGTGATGAACTTTCTCACAAAATTTATCTTACCAAAATAAGATTTAAGTTCCTTTTTACTTCCTGGAAGTTGTAACTTCATAATAGATTCCACCCTGTCAGGATCAATGATAATTCCATCTTCTGTGATCAGGTGGCCTAGTAACTTTCCTGTTGTGACTCCAAATATGCACTTCTTAGGATTCAAAGATATTCCATATTCTTCACATTTCTTTAGTACACTTCTGAGATCAGCAACATGATTTCCTCTTTCCTTGGAGAATACTGTCAGGTCATCCATGTAGATGACTATACATTTTCCTATTAAGCCTCTGAAGGCTATGTCCATTGCTCGCTGGAATGTAGCTCCAGCATTTATAAGTCCAAATGGCATACGTCTATATGCAAATATCCCCCACTTTGTGGTGAAGGCAGTTTTTAATCTGTCAATTTTATCAACCATCACTTGGTTGTATCCTGAAAAACCATCCAAGAAGGACATCATCTTGGCTCCATTCACAATTTGTAGAACTTCATCCAAAGAGGGCAAAGGATAATTATCTTTTTCTGATGCTCTGTTCAGGTTCCTGAAATCTACACATAATCTGATGTCTCCATTCTTCTTTTTGACCAGCACAAGATTCGCCACCCAAGTGGAGTGCCTTACAGGAAATATTATCCGGGCATTTAACAATTTCTTGACTTCTTCAAGAATGATTGGCTCAAGCAGAGCATTGACTGGCCTCTGCTTCTGTCTGAAAGGTTTTGCATCTGGCTTGAGAGGTATAGTATGAGTTATGACAGAAGTGTCATATGTCTTTAGCTCATCATAAGTCCATGCAATTACATGTATGTAATCTTTAAGGGCCTGAGTTATTCCTTCTAACTCTTCAGGTGTACAAACCTTACCCAATAAGACATTTCTCTTGTCATCAGCTTGTCCAATATTCACCTGTGAATATTGACCTCCATCTGCCTTAGGCAGATCCTTATGTTTAAGCATATTATCTAGATCAAAGGCTCTTTCTAATTCAATCATACCTTTGGGAATTCTGTTGCTAGGTAATTCTAATATCTCATCTTCTTCCCAGACATGATCTTCCATACCATTCTCATCTATAATCTGAGCTTCAAATATGTCTCTGTTTGATATGAAGTCCAGGATGTGCTGATCATCATCAAACACTTGGAGATTAGTCACATTGTCAGGTACTGAAGGTACTGACACCAATTCTACTGAAAATCTCTTCAGACTAGATATAAACAGCGGTTCCAATGTACTGGCAGCCTGGGCAAGTGCATCTGCCCTCTGGTTCTGTTCTCTTGGTACGTGAACGATATTAAAGGCATCAAAGTCTTCAATCAGGTCCCACACACGATGCCTGTAATTTGATAGCTTTCTGTAATTACAAGAGTAAATTCCTCTTACTTGTCTCACAACGAGTTCTGAATCTCCAAAGACATGCAAGATCTTCACTTTCTTCTTATGGGCAAACAACATTCCATGAATCAGAGCTTCATACTTTGCGACATTATTGGTGCAGGGGAACTGTAGTTTGTAAGCTGCTAAGTAGGATTTCCCTGATGGATCAATAAGGTCAATTCCTACCCCGGCACCTTGCTTGGATTTGGATCCATCAAACCTCAGGATCCAAGGCTTATCTTCAGCAGGACATTTGTCTTCAGCAGGATATTTACTTGAACTTCCTTTCTTCTTTGCAGCTCTGGCTGCTGCTCCGCCTGATATCCACTTTAACTTGGGGATGTCATCCTCAAGTTTCTTCTTTCCTTTATTTGGTGACCCTGATGGCTTTTCTGTTTTCTCTTCCATCTCAGCAGGAGGATGATGTTCAGCACATACAGCTGCATGCTTCTTCAAAATATGTAAGCATAGTGAGCAAGTTGTTTCTGAGTGAGGCGCCTCGTGCAGCCTACACCAACATTTAATTAAAACCTCCTGGGGAGATTTACGCTGTTGTGTCATCTTTTCTATTTCTTTTACCAGAAATTCTTCGAACTTCGTCAGGTCACTGCCTTTATCTTCATCAGACAACTCATAATCTGATTCCATGAAGCAATCACTACCAGGAGTGATCTTTTCTTTTCTCACATCATTTATCAGATCCGACACCAGGACCTCTTCTTCTCGCCGGATATGATCTTCATCATGATCCGTCGACTCTTCTGTTCTCCGGATATGATCTTCATCAGGATCCGTCGGTACCTCTGCTTCTGCAGAAAATAAATAAGAATTAGTGCCATCATCATCATCAGACATAGCACTCACCTCGGAATATGATGATGATGCTTCACTATACGTTTGCTCCAGTATCATCATGTCTAAGCATGGTTCACAAGTCTTTTCTGAATGTGCTTCGCCATGTAATCTGCACCATCCATCAATCAAAATATCATTAGCAGATATATTCAATAATTGGCAACGTTTTACCTGAGTAGATAAATGCATCTCAAAATCTCTGAAGCGATCTATTTCATTCTCATTATCTGGATTATTATCAAACTCCAGACTCGGCATGTCCTCATGATAATCATCATCATGATGATGATGAACATCCAGCATCAGGATCTCTTCTATTTTAACAGTTTGCGGCCTGATGTGATAAACTCCAGGTTCTACGTTTACATACATGATCTCATTTGTTTTGTTATATTCCATGATCATATGTTTCATCCTAGGCTCAGCATCAATCCTGATCTGATTAGGTATACCTTTCCATGGTAACCACATGTGACTGAAGTCTATGGACATATATCCGTTAAGCGTTTTAGACCAATCTCGGCTAAGCAACATCCCATATGTATCAGGTATGTCCACTACCTGAATGTCAATGTAATACTGTATCCTAGGATCAGATGCTAGCTGCATGTGAATGTGAGTGAGTTCTCCTACTACACTTACTTCTGTCTTGTCCGGTTGAGTGACCTTCTTTAAGGATTTAGTAGGATGTAGTCCTAATGCATTGCATATTGACAAAGGCATAACATTCGTTGAGGCTCCTGAATCAACTAAACAGTTGTGCAAGTTCTTGCTAAACATTCTTATAGTGAGGAGAAACGGAGGTGATTCAGTTTTATCTCTATACAAGGTCATGTGGGAGGTTTTAGCAGCTTGGACTGTAGCTGACACCTTGGACTGTAGCTGACACCTTGGGCTTGATAGTGTTATCTTTAACAGCGTGCTCCTTGCCACTGGAGTGACTTGAAAGATGATTATCCTCTTTAGGAGCAGGATCATCTAGTGACTTCATGAATGCCCTTTTGATGGCGGGAGTTTTCAATAGCTTAGATAAGGACAGGCTGATCTTGATTTTCTTCATTTCATCAGCCAAATAGCTGACTAACTTGTCAGACTCCTGAGGTGCATTTACGACTTTTGTTACTGTGTTTTGAGGAGACAAGTATTGAGCATTCACCTTAGGGAACCTAGGGTTATTGCTAGCCTTAGGATCTGGAGGTGTGTTGAAGTTGTTTGGAGGTAGAGATGATGTCAATGGACCAGCAGGTATGTTGGCATTGCTCCTCAGGTTATAATTGTGCTTACCAGGATATTGCTGCTGGTATGCATGTACTTCCTCATGCTCTCTTGTAGGTTCATTTTCATCCTCAAAGGGGAAGACATAGTTTGTTTCAAAGGTTAAGGCAGATTCCTCACATGTCTGATTATAATCCTGATGAGTTTGATTTGTGTACGTTTCTAACACAAAAGTGAAGTCATATCCACAAGGAACTATCTCATTTCCTTCTACCTGAGGTGTATTTCCAGAAGTATTAGACACTTCAGTCTGAAAGATGCTGGCAGCAATCCTAAATTGTGGACAATCTAATTCTGCATGTGCATTGGTATTGTGGATCCTGCACCAATTGGTAAGGGCTGCTTCAGCAAGATTGACTCTGGTGGTCTGTTTGGCTTCACCAGGAGGCTAATTGTCTAGGGGTGATGGTAATGAACCGTTATTTGGCCTAGAGTTCCACACTCTGGGCTGTCTAGGAGGATTATTATTGTTTCCACCATTATTGTTGAAATTATTGTTGTTATATCCTCTGTCAGGGTAGTTTGGTCTTTCATTGGAATAACTCCTATTCTGACCTGACTGCGAATAAAACCCTTGATTTCTCAAATGTGTTACTTCTGTGGTGAGTTTTCTGAGTTGAGCAGAAATTTCTTTGATTTCCTCCTTCTCCTCTTGAGCTTTGGCCACTACATTTTCGGTCTGAGGCTTGAAAAAGGAAGATCCATGGTTATTGTTGGATAGATCTGTACCCTGAGGTGTCTGAGCATGTGCAGGATATTGTGGCAATTGGCTATTTCCATTAGGAGGAGGCATAATACTTAATGGAGGTACTTGCAAAGGTGCAGGCATGACTGCTAGGGGTATCAATGATCCATTTGGATATTGTGCAGGATATTGTGAAGGATAAGCTGCAGGATATTGTGCTAGATATTGTGATTGCATGCCAGGCAAAGTAGGGAATGCTATATTTGGAGTAGGAGCAGGTATCAACTGCTGATTTACCTTGATAGCTTCTTGAAAAGCTCCTGTCAATGTAGTGATCTCAGGATGTGTTCTCCTGATGAACATGGAAGTTAATGGATCCAGGGCTGAATAATAGATACTCCTAGGAGCATCATCAGTCACCACATATGGGGCAACTAGCTTGGACAACATTTTCTGGAACCTAGCATTGAAATTAGCAATAGGCTCATTCTCAAATCTTTTGATTGTGGCAAACATGTGGTAATTCATGGATGGATCAATGGGGACTTTGAACCTGTCAACAAAGGCTTTCTCTAAGACAGCCCACGAACCGACAGAAGCTTGGCCAAGACTGATGAACCAATTATAAGCTTCTTCCCCTAGGGAAAAAGGAAATAATCTGCACACCACGTCCTGATGTTCTATTCTGGCTCTGCAGCACGCTTCTTTAAATGTCCTGATATGATCATCAGCATCTTGATAAGGATGATACTTTGGACAAAGCTTGTCCGGATTCTTTGGTAACTCATGATATGCAGTAAAAGTCAAGGGTGACTCCGCTGCAAAGAAAGACATTGCAGCCTGAGGGGGCTGAATTGGTGGTGCAGTTGGCTGAGGTTGAACTAAAGGTATACCCTGGGTTTGAACAGGAGGTGTCGCGGATATACCGGAAGGTATTTGCAAACCGACAGGGGTTACAGGAGGAGGTCCCCGTGAAGCTCTAGACGCGCTTGATCCTGGAGTATGGTGAATGTCCACAATCCTAGGTCTGAAACCTCTAACAGGCAATTCTTCAAAAACTTCACTAGGTGTAGACTTGGTATTTATCCTGTAAGCCAGGATTTCTTGATTTGGAGGCAAATTGGCTAAAACTTTGCAAATATTGGCTGGATTCCACCGGATGAGGTGATATTTGCAGTTAAATGGTAAATCAGACTGGATATTTACAAAATATTTGCGAAGATACTGCAAATATGACAGGATATTGGGATATCCTGACCCGTAGCACAAGATCTCAAGTGTTTAAGGCTCAAATTCTCAAAGCTTGAACAAATTTATGCATCTTTAGCCGATATTAGTGAATTCAGAGAGATCTACTGTAAAGCCTGCAATATTCATGTGAGATCTGGAAATCTTTACATAGAATGTGCATATACAATCTTGTCACAACAAATATTTACGAAATTTACTGAAATTCACGAGTGATCTGAGGATACCTTACTCTTATACGTCATCAAACCTGAAAATACTGATGATGTTGCGTCATCTTCCAGTCGTGCCCTCCTTCTAGCGCCAATTTATGTTGGTCATGATGTTAGTCATTCACAAACATAGAATAAAAGTTACACAACAACCTTTACTCATCTTGAAAGATACGATGAATTCAGAGAATTCATGATCCCAAGTCTCCGTTGATTAGGTCTTAATCTACTGACGTTACTCAGTGTTGATGTGTGTTGCTGTTTTCCATTCAGGGGCCTTACGTGTTTCTGCAAAGTTCATCATCATTTCTTCAAATATCCTACTCTATATGTCTGCTCTGCATAAATCTCCAATAATTTTACCTCTGCACTGTGAATTTAGTCAAATAATGTGCCTACAGGCTGATATTTGCATGATTTCTACCATTATTTATGATTCTTTGCATGATATTTTCAATACTACATGCATTTAACTCAAATATGCTAATGATTTTCAGTTACCTATGGGATTTCAACATATTTCTCTGTTCTGCTTGTTATTTATCATGATTTGCAGTTATGGTGATGAATTTATGAAATTAAAAAAAGGAAAAGGGTTAAAGAATAAGATTCCCAAAACTACTTGACTTAGATCACTGATCCACATACAAGCTCCCATACATGCAATGAAAAGAAGGAAACTAGAATCATACTTCACCAGGACATTCCACAAATCCGCATGATCTAGTGCAAATCTTCAAAGGAAAAGTTGAGAACAACATGTAATGAAATGAAAGCGCTTCTAGTTGAACACAGCATTCACCAGTACATATCCAGAAACCAACAGGAAGATTACGTAAAATTTACAATCAGGATGTAATCTGAAACTTCATATCCATTCAGTATGCTCAAGAACAAGTACATTTACAGTGATCTGAAGAAAGAACCTTGACATTTCAACAATTCTATCCTCATTAGTCTCAGTAATCCGATCTCCTAATTGATTCTACAGTAATCGGCTTTAATGTGCCAGATGCGTCTATGTATATTAATGTATCTCTCCTCTTATCCCCCCAGGATCTGGCTCTTATATAGAACAAATGCCAGAAAATAGTTACAATGATCCAAGGATCAGGATCTTCTCATAATAATCAACGGTCCAGATGAAAAGCACATGCTTCGCCAGTTGGCAAATGTACAGCTAGCACAGAATATTCCAACATCTTTGATTTGATTCGGTCTCCAGCTGGCAAACAACATATTTGACAATATCCTCCTCACTTCTGGTTCATGTTGCCTCCATGTGCAACTTTGTAATTATTAGCTTCAGCAGCAGCTCTAACAGCATCATGACTTCCTGCAAATAAACAGACAAACATTAAGTTCATCATCATGTGGATAAACAACAGGAAGTAAACGTTTTATTAAACATGCCTCAAAATGTGCAGCTACAGGCAATCGGGCTTCATACCTATGGAAAATATGCACTAAATGCATAAACAGCGTTAAAAAAAACACTCGGGTCAACCATCGTTTCATTTTCCCGCCCATTTCCTTGTATATCGGGTTCAAATATGATCATGTATGTATCGGCGTGACTACACACGGTCGGGATGACAATTTTTCATTAAGCCGACGGTTAAACTTATACCGACGCCAAAAATCATGATGATGTCCATCCATCGGGAAGACATGTTCTATCGGCATGATAACTCAAGATAAGGCCGATAGCAAGACTTATAACTTTCATCTGCATGATATTTTGGAAATATGATGCTCCCCCTTCCGAATGTCCAGATGACGTCACCGTCATGTTTCGCTTCTGTATATTGGGGAAAAGAAAGACATCATCATCATCATCATGTCGAAGGAAAATAGGAGGATATGAAATATGATCCTGCTGCTGAGGAATGGAATATGATGGTGACGTCATCGTCATATCCGGGCTTCACTAAAATGCAAAAGATGACGTCACCGTCATGTTTAGTTAAGATCAGGGGATAAATGTAATATCGGGTCACCTAAGGAAGATGATCAGGTGGTGAATGTAATATGACCCCTTTGCGGCCAAGGTAACTCTCTCGAAAGATCGGGATGATGATGATCATCAGGATATCTGGGGCTCTTGTTAAACTTAGAGCATGACGTCATCATCATATTCGCGAACCGGATCATGTTCTGGAAAATATCCTGCCGAAGGGAAATGTGATGATGATGTCATCCTAATATTTGCTTCTTCATTTATCAGTTCGGGATGACATCATCAGGATGTTTGCCAAGGGTGATATTTTGCATCAGGATGATATTAACGAATATCGAGTTACACTCAAAATATGATGCTCGCGATACAAAAGACCGTTCGACGGGGAAGACTTACAATCACTTAAAGTTGACGTTCAGATATTTGAACCGCAGGATATTATCGGGGGGACGTTTCAAATATGATGATGATGTTCTTCAAACAGCACAACTGAGTTTATAAGATATGACCCTCTTCTTGCGAATATCAGGTTTGACCAA
The DNA here is from genome assembly GCA_027924645.1 of Cunninghamia lanceolata. NCBI lineage: Eukaryota > Viridiplantae > Streptophyta > Pinopsida > Cupressales > Cupressaceae > Cunninghamia > Cunninghamia lanceolata. Next base: position 597,302 of record BSBN01000810.1, on the reverse strand, counting down.
GACTTTGACTATTCATAACTCTCACATCCTGATGAATATCAGGGTGATGTAAAAGGCAAACCTGCATGAATTTTAATGCTCTTTCAGAATATGTGGTCATATATATGAAATACAAATTTTGACAGACTGACCTCATATTGGGACTTACCTCATCTTGACTCCACATGATGATGAACATGACTGATTTTACCAAACCGCCAGAAAGCAGACAACACAAGCCAAAAGAAAAGTTGGGTCCCTGTTTTGCCAAGTCAAAATGGGGCGTGTTGTGTAACCACACAACAAGTAAATTGTCAATGGTAGTTACAAAACCATGAGCCAAAAACAACCCAAAAGTGGTGCCCAGATTACTCCAATCAAAGATGCCTTGTGATGTGCCAAATCACACACCATGTGTAACTCTCCCCTTTATAGCTCTTTTAAGTGTCCAACACATTTCCACATTTCCCAAAATAGGAGGTCCAACTTCCATAGGCCATAACTTTTGATCTGAGTGTTTGATTGATGAACCATTTGATGTGTCAGAAATCTCATGAAGAGATCTATCAAGCTATAACCTGCTTCACTAGTTATGACAACTTTTAGGGCATTTAGAGTCTCTAAGTGCCTCAAATATGAGTTTAAAACTTTTTTCGAGAGTTTCAAAAATAGAAACTTTAATATCTTGCAATCTAGGTATGATCTTGAGTTCAAACTCACCCAAGATGTTTACTTGGCAGTTTCACACCTTTTGGAAAATATTTGGGTCAATCCAAGCTCAAATGTAGAGTTACTAAAAATAGTAGGCCCTGCCATTTTTAGTCCCTTTTGGAAACTTTGAAAGTTCTAAACCATTCTTCAAGATAAAGGGTATTTGAAAAGACCAAAACTGGGAAGAATATAAACTTTTTGTAGTTATAAGGTTGAGAGACCTTTCCTAACATTATCCCACTTGTCGAACACCTTGCAAGAGTAAAGGGAGTATCAACACCATGATTTAATTGCTAGGGGCTAAGAGGCCCATAAACTCTAAACACCATCTGAACTTCTCTGTGCTTACTGGCTTAGTTAATTAATTTGCAACATTCATCAAAATCTCTACCTTAACTAGCTTCACCTTGCCATCCTCGACCATATCTCTAACAAAATGCTACTATACATCAATGTACTTGATCCTGGCATGAAATGTTGGGTTCATAGCTAGGCAGAGTGCACTCTGACTGTCACAATAAACTATCACTACACCTTATTTGATTTTGATATCTAAATACAGTCTATTAAGCCAAATGCCTTCTTTACAAGCATGACTAGCTACCATATACTCAACTTCAATAGTGGACAAAGCAACCACAACCTGTCGCTTACTCATCCAACTGATTGCACCACCAAATAAAGTAAATACATAAGCACTGGTGGATCATCTACTATCAACATCACTTGCCCAGTTTGAATCCACAAAACCATGAATATCAAGAGAATGCATGTCTCCTATCAAATTACCATGATAACACAAATGAATACTCTGAGGTACCCTGCAAATATCTGAAGACTCTTTTAAGTGCATCCCAATGAACTCTACCAAGATTAGACATATATCTAGAAAGAACTCCCACTACTTGGGCAATGTCTGGTCTAGTACAAACCAAAGCGTACATCAAACTTCTGATTGCACTCTGGTAAGGCACTCTACTCATGTCTTGCATCTTTGATGGGGATGTTCAACATTGTGAAGCAGATAACTTCATTCCAACTATAAAAGGAACAAATAATGGTCTAGAATCCTGCATGTTAAATCTCTATAAAATTGAATTGACATACTTACTATGGCCAAGCCATAGTTTTCTATGTTGCAAGTATGGGCCTAACCAGTGTTGTCATTGATGTCAACATACTCCTGTTGCATTGATGATAAGGATTGGATGAGCTATGTGCTGAGGATATTGAGAAAATTAGTCATATCAGGAACAGTGAAGACAGTAAGGTAAAGATCCAAGATAAGATGACTATTAGAGGATGCAGTTCAAAGGGTTTGTAGATATGAATCTTAAGATGATCCAGTAAATATTTCAGAGGTCCGCATGAAGATCTGAAGAAGTTGTGGCTGCTCAAGTAAAACTAGTTCCGACAGGTGTTTAGAGGTGAGAGAGTGACACAGATAGGTCCGGTGGGATCCGGAAATGCAATATCCTATTCTGCGGATTTGGTGGAGTGTTTACAAAGTCCATGTGAAGTAACAACTTGATTTGTTCATGGTCTGGAGGTCTGCAAGCATCTATTCCATTATGACAGTGATGACAGACTATGTTCTTCAGGTTTCGGATGAAGGAGAGAAGGATTTCAGTAAGCAGATGAAGTGTGGATGTTCTTGGTGTTTCAGGCAAGCTTGTGGAGGTCTTGGGATCATCTCCAGTTTGTGTTGGTGGTTCACATTAGAGTTTGAGCTCGCAATTGAAGAATAACCTCTAGATGATAGTGATCTTCCTAAGTTTGGCCGACTGGATGAATTACGCATCTTGCGGATGTTCTCGTAGATGTTTGCCGACTTAGATGATTATTCCTAAGTCGATGTCTTGTATAAATAAGAAGTTGTAAAGTCATTTCAAAGGGTGTCTTGTGAGGATGAGAGTGTGGTAGAGAGAAGAGGAGTGAAAGGCAGAGCAGAAGTATTGGGCTTAAATGGAACTGATTCAAGCATGGTAAAGATGCTATTCTCTAGTTCAAGTATGTGATACTTATTATTCTGTAGACAATGTGTCTCTTATAGGCAATGAGCCTCTTGTGAGTAGTGTGCTCGGGCAGTGAACCCTAATTGGCATGTACCATTTTGTTCTTTCTATTCTTCTAATAGAGAATATAATCTTGGGTTAATCACCCCGTGGTTTTTCCCTTAACCGGGTTTTCCACGTCAAAATCTTGGTGTCTTATGTGTTGATGTGTTTTTGCTTTTGATTTAATGCATTGTGTTTCCATGATTGATTAATTATTATGCTGCTAAATTACAAAGTGGATTTAAGTGTTTAATTGGAAGAAAGTTTTGGACAACTGATTCACCCCCCCTCTCAGTTGTCTGTCCTGAATCTAACAATTGGTATCAAAGCTAAGTTCCTCTAAAAGAGCTTAACCACTTGAGGAGATCCAGGATGTTGTCCTACAAGAAGGATAGTCCAAAGTTTGATAGAACCAATTTTAATCTTTGGAAAAGTCGCATGCAATGTCACTTGCAATGTATGGGAATGCAGTACTGGACCATGGCTACAACAAAGTATACACCTCCACAGAATGGCCCGAAATCTGCAAGTGAAATCATAGATGCTGAAAACAATCTATGAACTAAAGAAGCCCTTCTAAGTGCCTTGTCTGATTCAGAGCTTACAAATGTTGTTGACCTACAAACTGCTTTTAAGATTTGGGAAAAACTGGAACTTCTGCATGAAGGAGACAAGTATGTCAAATGTGCAAGGCTATAGAGTTTAAAAGGGAAATTTGAAAATATGAAGATGAGAGAAGATGAAAATATCACTACCTTTATGCCAAGAGTAAATGAGCTTGTTTGTGGTATTAGATGTGCTGGTGGAGTCTTGGATGAAGATGAAATTGTTGGCAAAGTTATCAGATCCCTTCCTGTTTCTTATAAAATCAAGGTTGGTACCATTGAAGAATTCAAATCCCATTCAAATGCCACAAGAGATCAATTGGTTGGTAAATTGGCTGCATTTGAACTGACCGAGTTTGGAGATGTCCCCCCCAAGACTGAATCTACATTCAAAGCTAGTGCTTCTGTAAAAGGAAAACAAAGGTTTGATCCGGGAGAGAACTCTTCAAGGAAACTATCATGGTATGAAAAAGCAAGAAAAGACCTGGAAGAAGAAGAAACTAAAATTGCTTAGCTTGAAGCCCTTACTGCAAAAAGACTGCCAAGAGGATCCAGTAAGTATGAAGGGAAATTGCCTTTTAAGTGTCTTAACTGCAATAAGATTGGTCATTTTGCCTCAAAGTGTCCAGAAAGATTTTCAAGGCCAAATTCTAACAAATCAAGGTTCCAAAAAAATTGTTACTATGTTCATGAAGAGGATGATAATGAAGGAGTAATAGATGATGAATCAGAGACAGGAAACAAATCCGGAAGTGATTGGGTGTTTATTGCCATCAAGGAAGAAGAACCAATGGCCTCTGAATCTGTCAATCATAAAGTTGTAGAAAGAGCACTAGCTGCCCAAGTTGAAGAAAAGGATGATTGGGTCATTGACAGTGGATGCTCTCACCATATGACAGGTGACAAGAATAAGTTCTTAGATTTGGAAAGGTATGAAGGAGGAGTGGTAAAGTTTGGTGATAATTCTGTTGGTAGAATCAGAGGTAGAGTAACTATTTCTTTTGATGGAAAGAACAAAACCAGTAATGTACTGTATGTTGAAGGATTGAAGCACAATCTTCTCAGTGTTGGACAATTGGTGGATAAAGGCTATGATCTCTAATTCAAGAATAGAAAATACAAGATCTTTGAAAGTTCTAGAATAGAGATTGCATCTGGTACTCAGACAAAAGGTAATATCTTCCATTTAGTTGGTACTAGTAAAAGTTGTCTATTTGTGCAAATTGATTAGAGTTGGCTATGTCATAGGAGGATGTGTCATGTGAATTTTGATAATATCATCAAGATAAGCAACACTCAAGTTGTAAGAGATCTTCCAAAACTGGTGAAACCTACAAATAGTCTATGCAAAGAATGTCAGTTGGGGAAACTAAGCAGAGTCTCATTCAAAAGCAAGGAACAATCTTCTACCGGATTATTGGACTTAGTTCATACTGATTTTATGTGGTCTGGCAAGAATGAGGAGTATGCAAGGTGATAGATACTTCATGTTATTAATTGATGACCATTCCCGGATGATGTGGGTTACTTTTCTGAAAGAGAAATTAGAAGCTCTTGAGAAATTCAAAATATTCAAGGCTATGGTAGATAATGAAATCGGATTAAAATTAAAATGTCTGAGGTTTGATAGAGGTGGAGAATTCACATCCGGTGAGTTCATAGAATTCTGTGAGAAACATGGAATAAAGAGACAGTTGTCTATTCCTAGGACTTCACAATAGAATGGAGTAGTGGAGAGAAAGAACCGGACCATCCAGGAAACATCTAGGACCATGATGATGGAAGCAAATGTTCCTCAGATCTAATGGAGAGAAGTTGTCAGCACTGTAGTCTATACTCTTAATCAAGTTCAAATCAGAAGCAATAACAGTAAGACTCCTTATGAACTTTGGTTTGGCATCACTCCTACTGTGAGGTATTTCATAGTCTTTGGTAGAAAATGTTACATTAAAAGAGATGAAGATCTAGGCAAGTTTGATGCTAGAAGTGATGAAGGGATATTCTTGGGTTACTCTACTCAAAGCAAAGCATATCGGTGTTATAACAAGAGACTGAGAAAGATTATAGAAAGTACAAATGTGAAGGTTGATGAAGGAATTGAAAAACCTTCAAGGTTTTATGAATATGATGAAGATGATCAGAATGGTGTTCTGATTCAAGGAGCCCAAGCCCCTTTTGAAATTCAGATTCAAACTAATCTGGTAAATCAGGAAGAAGAGATGTGTTATAATGAGCCTGATCAAGAATTAGAAGTGCAAGAAACTCCCAAAGTTCCCAAGTATGTAAGACTGAACCACTCTGAAGATCAGATCATAGGTGATAAAAGCAAAGGTGTACAAACAAGAAGGAGGATTGCTCAAGATTCAGATGAATATTGTTTGATTTCAAAGATTGAACCTAAGATAGTGAATGAAGCTTGTAATGATGAAAACTAGACTAAAGAAATGGAGGAAGAGTTGATGCAAATTGAGAAAAATTACACTTGGGATCTTGTTCCCAGACCTAGAAACAAGAATATGATTGGAACCAAATGGGTCTTCCGGAACAAACTGAATGAAGTTGGTGAAGTAATCAGAATAAAGCCAGATTGGTCTGCAAGGGTTACTCTCAAATAGAAGGAGTTGATTTTGAAGAAACTTTTTCTCTAGTGGCAAGAATTGAAGCAGTCAAATTATTTCTTGCTTTTGCCGCCTTCAAGGATTTCAAAGTATATCAGATGGATGTCAAGTTTGCCTTTCTAAATGGTGACTTGAAAGAAGAAGTTTACATTGAGCAACCGGATGGATTTCAATTGTTTGATCATGGTGATATGGTCTGCAAGTTGAAGAAAGTACTGTATGGACTAAAGCAAGCCCCAAGAGCCTGGTATGAAAGATTGGATAAGCATCTTTTGAAGATTGGTTTCAACAAAGGTATTGCTGACAGTAATTTGTACTTCAAATTTGATCATGAAAATATCTTGATTGTTGAAGTGTTTGTTGATGACATTATTTTTGGAGGAAGAGATAATATGTGTAAAAATTTTGCAAATCAAATGAAAAGTGAATTTGAGATGTCCATGCTTGGGGAAATGAATTTCTTCTTGGGTCTGCAAATCACTCAAACCAAGTAAGGAATCTTCATCTCTCAGACCAAATATGTGAAAGAATTGTTGAAGAAATTTGGGATGGAAGAGTCAAAATCAATGAGTACTCCCATGGCAATCGGATGTAAATTGAGCAAAGATGATGACTCTCCTAAGACTAATCAGAAAAAGTACAGGTCAATGATTGGAGGATTGTTGTATCTCACTCAAACCAGACCTAATATTATGAATGTTGTTGGTCTTGTTGCTAGATTCCAAACTGATCCTAGAGAATCTCATGTCATGGCAATCAAGAGGATTTTTAGGTATCTAAAAGGGATAGTTGAATATGGTTTGTGGTATCCTAGAGATCATAATTTCTCTCTTCATGCATATACAGATGTGGATTGGGCAAGAGATATGGATGACCAGAAGAGTATTTGGGGAAGAGATTGGTTTCTTGGCTGAGCAAGAAACAAGAGGCAATATCTATGTCCACTGCAGAAGCAGAATATATTGCAGTAGCAGGTAGTTGCACTCAAGTTTTGTGGATGAATCAAATGCTAAAAGACATAAGAGTAGAGTATGAGGAGCCTATTACAATCTTCTGTGATAATTCAAGTGTGTTGATAACTGAGAGGGGGGGTGAATCAGTTATCTTAATTATTTGATTTTCTTTTCTTCTTTAACAATTAGTGCAATATCAAATCATATAAGCATACACAACCATGGAAGCAAAAATAAACTCAACACACATGACACAATATTTTTGACATGGAAAACATTGTTAAGGGAAAAAACCACGGGGTGATTAACCCAAGATTGTATTCTCTATTAAAAGAATAAGGTAGTACAAAATGGCACTTGCTAATTAGGGCTCACTACCCGAGCACACTGCTCACAAGAGGCTCACTGCCTACAATAGTTTATAGAAGGAAACCAAGTATTTGAACTGATGTGAAGCATACACATATGCTAAGGTTCAGTTCTGGTTAAGCTCAATATACTAATTTACTGCACTTCATTCTTCCTTTGCCTTAGTGCTGCTATTCTGTCACATACCGGACCTGTATTTCTATTTCCACTCTGCTCTCTACTTTTATTCACACGTCACCATACACCACACTCACCTTCTCATTGAAATCCATTAGGTATATATATCTGCACCAAGGATTTCAACATCTTTCTGGTCGGCATCCATAATACTTAATATTTTTCCAGACTCTAGTCTGTCGACTGAATCCTTGCTTACCAAGTGAAGCGTATCAAAGAGATACTTATAGGAGTCATCAATCATGTTGGCCAATCATGAATGATCTCTTAAGAAGCTTGATCATCATCAATATCTCATCTGGATTAAGGTCTGATGCTCTGCCGGTTAGTTCTTCCTCAGTCTACTCTGCCAAACAGGAACCCAACACTTAGATGCTCATATCATTTCACTCTTTCATCACCAGACACTCAATCTCTGGAATGTATCAGTCATGGTACTCCTCTTGACTTCCCCAAGTCTACACTTTACTAAGATACTTCCTCTGAGAGATTCGGAGCTAATTATTGGACCTTGTTGCATGCTTTGTTCCTACTCACCGGACCAAAATACTCTTTAATCTATCTTCCGGTATAGACGTACCATGTTCTATGGATGTGTGGGATGGACTTTGTTGCCATCAATGACAACACTCATGAAGCCACATAGTGTCTCTTGCCAACAATCTCCCCCTTTGGCATTGATGGCAACACTTAGTGAAAAATGACTAAGTGTTATAGCTTACTCCCCCTTGGCTGATGCTCTGTTCTTATGTACACTTTTCTAGAACTCCCCCTTAGCTAGATTCCACATTTTTCACTTCTCCTCACTCCCCCTTTGACATCAATGGAAAAGGGTAGGATCCGCACACTAAAATTTCCCAAAAACAATCTATACTTGGCCGCATAAATATATATACATGTTATACTTACATATATTGAAGTATATCTGCAAAAGTTGTCTTCAACTAGACAAATTATGTTGCCCAACTCTGCTCCATCCTATCCAAAATTGATATGTGACCACTCAACAGGAATGCAAAAGCTTCTGCCCTCTTTAGATCTGTCAGATCACTGGTCTAGGCTATGGTCTGAGCATCGGTTAGGGCCTCATGCATGGCCTCTAACTTAGGGATAATTATCCCTCTAAGTTCACCCATCCTACTTATTATATTCTTCCTTTCCTTTTCAAGTTTCTTTAGTTTGTTTAGAATGGCAATAGTCTGACATTCTTGGTTTATTATGGATGTGGTGAGAGGATCAAAATTCTGAGATAAACTTGTAAGTTTACCCTCTTGTTCTTTCACTTTCTTCTCAATATCCATTGTCACTTTAGACCAGGATAAAAAAAAATTATATATATCTCCACCATCTTTAAGAGCATTTTTTAAGCTCTTTATTCCAATATTCAGATTTCTCCTATCATTTGCTATGTACCCCTGTACTTCAGAGAATCTTTTACCCAAAAATGCTTTCCAAACTTTTTCCTCAGCTAATTTCTCCAAGGAATCAAAATGTGTGCTAACAAAATTAACAAGAGATTTGAAATTAATAGATGAAGAGGCCGAAGGATCCTTCTAAAAGGATGGCATGATCTTTTCCAACACACTAGATGCAATCTCTATCAGCTCACAGTCTTCCATGTGAGATTTTAGAAGTTTTTCTTTTGCCTTTGCTTGGGCAAAGGAAGCTATCTTCATTGTTTGAACCAGGGAGAGGGAGTCAAAATTGAATGGTCCTTGAAGTAGTTTTAGTTCATCAATCTCCATCATTTCTTTGTTCAAGAAATCTTTAACAATTTCTGCTGTGTCTCTTGCCGGAGAAAGGGTCTTCTTTCCTTCTGTAGTCTCAGAACCATCTCCTGGGGTCTTCTCTGTTTGATCTTCTCTTTCCTTCACCTCTTCTTCTTGACTGATTTTCTCCTCTATTCTTTCTTCTCCTTTAGATCCGGAGTCTGCTGGGGAATCCGAATGAGAGATATTAACTTCTTCATGGACTTCCTCTTCCAGAACAAAGGAATCCAGGTCCTTGGTCTTCTCCTCACTTATCTCCTTTGATTCTTTAGCAATTTCCTTTGCAGGATCTTCCTTTGATATGCTTAGTCCTTCGACATCAGAAGGTTCATCACTTATGTCCTCTATAATAGGAATATTGAATCTTTTGTATGCATTCCGGAGGATGTCTTTTGTTTCTTTTGCCACTTTGTCAGCCTCTCCAAGCATAAGCTAATTCATTCTAGCTTTTCTCCAGAACTCATCCTTGTAATATTTGAAGATCATATTCATTTGTTTCTGAGTGATTGAAGGATAGAGTTCAATAGCTATCTGTTCCCGGATCTCAAGGTCCTTTGCCTTAGCATTGTTCTTCCTTATTTCTAGTTCCTTCTCTAGGCTTTTGGGAATTAGGGATATGATTTCAATAAATGCCTTATTATAGATATTCAGATACCTGACTGTAGCTTCTTGCAAGATCTTCTGGTCAGCTTCATTATATTCATCATAGAACTCAGTCATTGGTTTTAGGTTCCCATCCATAGTGACTGATTTGATAATATCATCAATGCGGAGAGTAGGTTTTTCAACAAATTCTTCTACCTTTTCTTGCTTGTCTTGACCAGTAGAGGATTCACCAGATGTTTTCTTCTTCTTCTTCATTTTCTTTACTTCCTCATCTGTATCTGTCTCTTCATCATCCTTGAGGCTTGTGTATGATCTTGTAGCCTTTGTCTTTGTTCTCTTTTCTCCTTTATCGGATGATTTTGCTTCCATTTTTGATGCCTTTGATCTCTTAGCAGTGGTAGGTGTAGAGCTCTTAGAGGATCTGGTCTGGGAGGGGGCTTCTACCAGAGCACTTTCTTTTTCTGCTTCTTCCTTTTCTTTCTCTAGCCTTTCCATCTTTTCTCTATTGGCATCAAGTGCCTCCTTTGATATTCCATGCCTCTTGGAGAATTCTTCTACTTCCCTTCTCACTTTTCTCTTGATCTCAGGCTATCTTAGTTCAACATGAACTTTTACACTTAGCTCTTGGAAGGTTCCAAACCTTTCTTCCTTAGGGTCCTTGGGCTGACTTAGTAGGTGTTGGACATGTAGTTCTAGAATTTTATCATCCACCTCATACCCCATTGGCATAATCCAGACTATCCTTGGCTCTACTTCCTCCATCAGACATTGATCAGTGTCTACCATAAAGCACACTGCATCCTTGTATTTTTCAACTAGAGATTGGGGGATTCTCTCTCTGGACTGCATCATGCTTTGGAAGTTTTTAAAGTAACCCCACAGTGCTGTATTTTGTGCCTTAGTATCACCAAGCCCATGTAAGTAATCTCTGATTTGAATGGCAACCAGTCTGTCATTTTGCCATACCCAACCACTAGATCCAAGTATCTCATTCATGTAATAGAAGAATAGACAGAGCATCAACCCACCGTACTTGAAATAATTCTTCTTATCCTTCTTTATTTTTTGTAAATTGTCTAACAGTTGGTTCAGAAGAAGCTCATAGAGATCATAGTCAATATTGTCTCTTAGCATCTGATAAGTAGTGTAAATTGTAGTTTCGGGTACTGAATTTTCCCTGCTGGAGTGATATATCTTGTAACCAATTATCATGGAGGCAAACTTGATATCTAGATCAGTGATATCTTCTATTTCCATTGCTCTCTTATCAAATTTTGATCCGGTAGCCTCACTCACAGTTTGGTTTTTGACCAATTTGAGAATAGGTAACCCTCTGGATGAGTGCAATCCAGTCACCGCCCTAATGGCATCCTTTGTGATCTTAAATGGTCTCAACAACCACATGAAGTTGTCATGCACTCTACTCAGAATATACCAGACCCATTCATCTTCTGTAAAACAGGGGAAATGGATGCACTGTCCAAAATTCTTATCCCAGATGACCTTGTACTGAGGTTTGAGTTCAAATGATTCATCTGTCAGTTCCTTGTGGTAGATATCCATCATCTTGGATTCCCCAAATTCTTCAATGTTTGTGTGTATGTAAACCCTAACATCTTCGAAATGCAGAAGTCCATGCAGAATGCTAGAAAATGCACCTAGGGGATCAACTTCTAGGGATTTATAGGGATTTTTTTAATTTAGAGCTCGGCCTATCAGTGATCTTCACAACATTCAGAGTAGCCATCTTTCAAAGATTTAGAGAGAGATATTCAAGAGCGGAAAAATACCTTTTACACTTCTAGGGTTCACGATATGAGCTGGATCGGATTGCTGGATGAATCAACTTCTGAGGTTGATCTTTGAGAGGTTTGAGGCAGTTTTGTTGCAAAGCTCCTTTTCTCTTCTTCTCGAATGTAAATGAGCAAATGTTCAATAAGAGAACCCTTATATTTCTGCATAAACCCTAATTCCATATTGCAATAAATGCGCAACTTAAATCATTCCAGTTGCCTTGTTCTCTTTGTTCTGAGAAAGATCTTTTCCAGATCACTGAGATGCACTTGGAGTTATTCTCGATGACTATTGACAATCTATATTCCTTTCTCCAATCATTTCATCCATCTGTAGATCAAGATTCCTCAATTTGAATCATATTGGATCTAACTGTGAAAATCCTGCTTCTTACCAGATGACTATTAAATTGGATTAATCTTGGAAGATTAACCTCTTCTAAACTTCTTGCGGATCTTCCATATCTTTACCAAGGCTTAATTAGATGTTTCTCTAAGAGCCCTTTAATCCGCAACTTTCCTTGTGCCAATTTCAGGTACCAATTAACTAGCTGGGGGAATTTATTTTCCTTCTTGACTCCCCCTGAGCTAGAGCTCATCTTATTTAGTTCTCGGAAGGAATATCAGCACCAGATTCTGGTATGGATCCATCCCTAACATTTTCTGTACTTCTCTTTACCCAAATCTTGTTCATCTCCCTTTGAATTTCATCCACATTCACTTTTCCTTTTCCTTTGTCTTGATTTTGATTATGATGCACTGGACCCCTTTTATCGTGATTCTTACTTCTGCAGAATTTGGCAATATGACTGGATCTATTGCAATTGTAGCAAACAACATTTCTTTGCACATTTGACTGATATCCTCTTGATTTGCATTGATTAGCCATATGTCCCATTCTATTGCATGCAAAGCATCTACCATTGAATTAATTGTTCATTTGCATATTTCTACATTCTTGAGATTTGTGACCATACCTTTTGTAGTTAAAACACTGTCTAGAGAAGGATGAATTAGTCTAATTCATTCTTCTTCTACACTGATTTGCTTTATGACCAAAGTTATTGCAATTGTGGTAGTATCCATTGAAGGATGGATATCTTTGAGCATTTGGTTGCCTTACCAGAGGTCTTCTAGGCCTATTCCTTCGATTTCTTGATCTAGAGTTCTTCTAACTAGATCCAAAGCTTTCCCCTTTCTCATACCCCAAGCCTTGCTTGTCATCTACCCTCTTTTGGCTTTTAAGAAGAACTTCAAGTTGAGTAGAGCTTATCTTGAATTTCTCTTTGTATTCATTTTTTGTTTGAAGATCCCTTTTAAGAGTATCTATCTGATTCTCAAGTTGTTCTTTATTGTCTCTAGCTTCTTCAAGATCAGATTCCAGGTGCCTGATTATTCTATCCATTTTGTGGTAGTCTTCTGACTTCTCCTTGAGAGATTATTTTAGATTATCTTCACTTTTTCTTTTCTCTTCAATTTCTTGGGTGAATTTCATAACTCCTAATTCCATTTCATGTCCTACCATAATGACCTCTTTTGATAACTTCTCACATAACTTGGTTTTCTCATTTAGATCTTCATTAGTATCATTGGCTTCATTTTGACTTGCTAATTCTTGAAGTTCCTTTCTTTTCTTCATTGAGATACTTAGTTTTTCTTTGAGTTCATTTATGAAATCATCAGCTTGTTTGAGTCTTTCCCTCAGCTCATTGACTTCAGAGTGAGATTGATCAAGATCATCTAGAGCATACTGAAGTTGTTCCCTCATACCATACATATCCATTGAGATTCCTAGATCTTCCTCAAGTGTTAGGGTCTGTCTAGAGGAACTTAGCTCTGATACCAATTGTTGATAACTAAGAGGGGGGATGAATCAGTTATCTTAATTATTTGACTTTCTTTTCTTCTTTAACAATTAGTGCAATATCAAATCATATAAGCATACACAACCATGGAAGCAAAAATAAACTCAACACACATGACACAATATTTTTGACGTGGAAAACCCTGTTAAGGGAAAAAACCATAGGTGATTAACCCAAGATTGTATTCTCTATTAAAAGAATAAGGTAGTACAAAATGGCACTTGCCAATTAGGGCTCACTGCCCGAGCACATTGCTTAGAAGAGGCTCACTGCCTACAATAGTTTATAGAAGGAAACCAAGTATTTGAACTGATGTGAAGCATACACATATGTTGAGGTTTAGTTCTGGTTAAGCTCAATATACTGATCTAATGCACTTCATTCTTCTTCTGCCTTAGTGCTGCTATTCTGTCACATATCAGACCTGTATTTCTATTTCCACTCTGCTCTCTACTTTTCTTTGTACTTAACCATACACCACACTCACCTTCTCATCAAAATCCATTAGGTATATATATTTGCACCAAGGATTTCAACATCTTTCTGGTCGGCATCCAGAATACTCAATATTTTTCCAAACTCTGGTCTGTTGGATGAATCCTTGCTTACAAAGTGATGCATATCAAAGAGATACTTATAGGAGTCATCAATCATGTCAGCCAATCATGAATGATTGCTTAAGAAGCTTGATCATCATCAATATCTCATCCGGATTAAGGTCTAATGCTCTACCGGTTAGTTCTTCCTTAGTCTACTCTACCAAACAGGAACCCAACACTTAGATGCTCATATCTTTTCACTCTTTCATCACTGGAGGCTCAATCTCTGGAATGTATCAGTCATGGTACTCCTCTTGACTTCCCCAAGTCTGCACTTTACTAAGATACTTCGTCTGAGAGATCCAGACCTGATTGTCAGTCCTTGCTACATGCTCTGTTCCTGCTCACCGAACCAAAATACTCTTCAATCTGTCTTCCAGTATAGACATACCATGTCCTACGGATATGTGGGATGGACTTTGTTGCCATCAAAGACAACACTCATGAAGCCACACAGTGTCTCTTGCCAACAAAGTACAATAAATATATCTAAGAATCCGGTGTTGCATTCAAAGACCAAACATATATCCATCAAGTTTCACTTTTTGAGAGAGCAAGTGAACAAGAATGAAGTCAGATTAGAGTTTGTGCCTTCCAAGGATCAGATTGTAGATATCTTTACTAAACCCCTACCTAAGGACTCTTTTGAGTATCTTAGGGAAAAGTTAGGGGTTATTACCCCTCCAGTGATGAACTAAGATGCACTAATGTGCATCAGTCCGGCAGATATCACAGCCATATCTTGTGGTCTGGATTGATGATGGTGAGCTGCTATTCAGGGGGAGCAGCTGGTATGATTCTGAAGTGTTGGAAGTATGTGCCCTTTTCCATTGATGTCAAAGGGGGAGAGAAGATATGTGAGAAACAAGTGGTGGCTGATCAAAGGGGGAGCAGCAAAGGAAGAAAAGACAAGTGAATGGTTGTTAGTGATAGGGGGAGTTGTGTCAGTAAAGAAAAGCTCTTGTCTTGATGATCAAAACAGTTTTTCACATCATATGTTGCCATCAATGACAAAGGGGGAGATTGTTGCAAGTATGGGCCTAACCGGTGTTGTCATTGATGTCAACATACTCTTGTTGCATTGATGATAAGGATTGGATGAGCTATGTGCTGAGGATATTGAGAAAATTAGTCATATCAGGAACAGAGAAGAACAGTGAAGACAATAAGGTAAAGATCCAAGATAAGATGACTATCAGAGGATGCGGTTCAAAGGGTTTGTAGATATGAATCTTAAGATGATCCAGTAAAGATTTCAGAGGTCCACATGAAGATCTGAAGAAGTTGTGGCTGCTCAAGTAAAACTAGTTCCGAAAGGTGTTCAGAGGTGATAGAGTGACACAGATAGGTCCAATGGGATCTGGAAATGCAATATCCTATTCTACGGATTTGGTGGAGTGTTTACGAAGTCCATGTGAAGTAACAACTCAATTTGTTCATGGTCTGGAGGTCCGCAAGCATCTATTCCATTATGATAGTGATGACAAACTATGTTCTTCAGGTTCCAGATGAAGGAGAGAAGGATTTCAGTAAGCAGATGAAGTGTTGATGTTCTTGGTGTTTCAGGCAAGCTTGTGGAGGTCTTTGGATCATGTCTAGTTTGTGTTAGTGGTCTGCATTAGAGTTTGAGCTCGCAATTGAAGAATAACCTCTGGATGATAGTGATCTTCCTAAGTTTGGCCGACCGAATGAATTACACATCTTGCGGATATTCTTGTAGATGTTTGCCGACTTAGATGATTATTCCTAAGTCGATGTCTTGTATAAATAAGAAGTTGTAAAGTCATTTCAAAGGGTGTCTTGTGAGGATGAGAGTGTGGTAGAGAGAAGAGGAGCAAAAGGCAGAGCAGAAGTATTGGGCTTAAATGGAACTGATTCAAGCATGGTAAAGATGCTATTCTCCAGTTCAAGTATGTGATACTTATTATTCTGTAGATAGTGTGTTTCTGCTTTTGATTTAATGCATTGTGTTTCCATGATTGATTAATTATTATGCTTCTAAATTACAAAGTGGATTTAAATGTTTAATTGGAAGAAAGTTTTGGACAACTGATTCACCCCCCCTCTCAGTTGTCTGTCCTAAATCTAACATTCTATTCACTCTATCTCTTCTTATTTCAATCCCAAGAATGTGTTTAGCTGCACCAAGATCTTTCATTTCAAATTTAGCTGTAGGTTGAGACTTTATTTCTGAAATCATTCCTTTCCCTTTACCAATAAATAACATATCACCAACATATAATGCAATAAACAAGAAACAATCACCATCAGATTTATAATAAACATAGTCATTGGATTTAGAACACTCAAATCCCAAAGACAACACATATGTATCAAATTTCCAGTACCATATCCTAGGACTTTGTTTGAGGCCATACAAACATTTCTTCAATTTACAAACTGTTGGTAAACATATTGGTCATTGTGGTTAAACCTTCAAGAAAGACTCTGTTTCATAAACAAAGCAGTGACAAACTAGCCAACAGTTGGAGAGATCGCTATGGGACAGTGATCTTCCTCTGCATTTGAGAGGGGCATCTCCCTCGTATGATCAAAATAGGGGGTTTTTATGGTATTTTAACCAAAAATACCAAAGGTAAACAAAAGGAAAATTAAAAGAAAATAACTCATAGAAAAACCCTAGTTGTAAACTCACAAATACTAACTGGGGTTTTGTAGTTTACACAAACATAAAGAAAGTGTTGGATCTAGGGCATACAACTGAGAGGGGGGGTGAATCAGTTGTATACAAACTTGCTTCTATTTCAAACACTTGATTCGTCTTGTTAGTTAATAGCATATCAATTAATCATCCATGAAAGTAAAACACACAACCACAAGAGTAGATAAACATCAACACAATGAACACCAAGATTTTGACATGGAAAACCCAATTAAGGGAAAAACCACGGGGTGATTAACCCAAGGATTATTCTCTATTAAAAGAATAAGAAAAAAAAATGGCACTTGCCAATTAGGGCTCACTGCCCGAGCACACTGCTCACAAAGAGGCACACTGCCTACAAGGAGACACACTGTCTACAAAGTGATGAGAATCACAGTCTTGAACTGGAGAATAACACCTTTACCATGTCCGAATCAGTTCCATTTAAGCCCAAAAACCTCTGCTCTACCTTCCGCACTTCTCTTCGCTACACCTCCTCATCCACACAAATCCACTCAACAAAATGAACTCACAAACCTTTATTTATACAAGACATCGACTTAGGAACAACCATCTAAGTCGGCAATCAACCATAAGAATATCTGCAAGATGAATAACACATCCAGTCGGCCACCACAAGAACATTCGCAGGAGGAACAACTCATCCGGTCGGCTAAACAGAGCAAGAACTTCATCCGGAAGATTATCTTCAATTCCGGGCTCTACCATCAATGCGGACCAACAACACAACCTCAACATGATTCAAGAACCTTCACAAGCCTACCTGAATGACCAGGTACATCCGCACTTTCTCTACATACTGGAATCTTTTCTCTTCCTCATCTGAAACTTCAAGAACACTGTCTGTCGCCACTGTCATAATGCAAAAGGTACTTCCAGACCTCCAAATCATACACAACTCAAGATGACACATCTCAAGGACATCCCAAACATTCCTTCCAATCTGCAGATTAGGATTATACAATTCTGGACCTCATCGGACCTTTCTATGATCATTTGTCACCTCTGAACATTTGCCAGAACCGGTTCCATACCGATAGCCACAACTCCTTCAGATCTTCATGTAGACCTCTGAAATCTTAACTGAAGCATCTCAAGACTCATATATACAAACCCTTTAATCCGCATCCTCCAGTTTGCATCCTATACAACACATTTGCCTTCTTCTTATCACTGTTCTTCACTGTTCCTGACTGAGGCTAATTTTCTCAATATCCTCAGCACACTACTCATCAAATCCCTCTTGTCAATGCAATATGAGTATGTTGACATCAATGACAACACTGGTTCACCTCATACATACAACAATCTCCCCCTTTGTCATTGATGGCAACATATGATGTGAAAAACCATCAAGACAAGAACTTCTCCTTTCTGTCACAGCTCCCCCTATCAACAACATGTCTTCCCCTCATTTACTACTCCCCCTTTGATCATTAGCTACTTGTTTTTCACATGTCTTCTCTCCCCCTTTGACATCAATGGCAAAGGGCTCATACTTACAATTTTAACACATCAGAATCATACCAGCTACTCCCCCTTAGTAGCAGCTCCCCATCATCAATCCGGATCACAAGATATGACTGTGATATCCACCAGACTCATGCACATCAGTGCATCCTAGTTCATCACCGGAGGGGCCATGACCCCTAACTTCTCTCAGAGATATTCAAAAGAGTCCTTGGGAAGAGGTTTAGTAAAGATATCTGCAATCTGGTCCTTGGAGGGAACATACTCCAACCTGACTTCTTCCTTGTTCACTTGTTCTCTCAAAAAGTGAAACTTGATAGATATGTGCTTAGTCTTAGAGTGCAATACTGGATTCTTGGAAATATTAATTGCACTTGAATTATCATAGAAAATTGTGATAGGCTCCTCATATTCAACTTTAATTTCTCTTAGCATCTGCTTCATCCATAAGATTTGAGTGCAACTACCTGCTGCTGCAATGTATTCTGCTTCAGTTGTAGATAGAGATATTGCATCTTGTTTCTTGCTTAGCCAAGAAACCAATCTCTTCCCCAAAAAGAATGCTCCACCACTGGTGCTCTTCTGGTCATCCACATCTCCTGCCCAATCTACATCTGTGTAAGCATGAAGAGAGAAATCTGGATCTCTAGGGTACCATAGACCATACTCAGCTATTCCTTTCAAGTATCTGAAAATTCTTTTGATTGCCATAACATGAGATTCTTTAGGATCAGCCTGGAATCTTGCTACAAGACCAACAACCTACATTATATCTGGTCTAGTCTGAGTGAGATACAACAATCCACCAATCATTGATCTATACTTTGTCTGATCTACCTTTGGGGAGTCATCATCTTTGCTCAACTTACATCCGGTTGCCATGGGAGTGTTCATTGGCTTTGAATCTTCCATACCAAATTTCCTTAACAATTCTTTCACATATTTGGTCTGAGAAATGAAGATCCCTTTCTTTGT
This sequence comes from Cunninghamia lanceolata, assembly GCA_027924645.1. NCBI lineage: Eukaryota > Viridiplantae > Streptophyta > Pinopsida > Cupressales > Cupressaceae > Cunninghamia > Cunninghamia lanceolata. The sequence continues at coordinate 578,070 of BSBN01000810.1, read as the reverse complement.
TTGAGTAATTTGTAGACCCAAGAAGAAATTCATTTCACCAAGCATAGACATTTCAAACTCACATTTCATCTGATTTGCAAAAGTTTTGCACATACTATCTCTTCCTCCAAAAATGATATCATCCACAAACACTTCAACAATCAAAATGTTTTCATGATCAATTTTGAAATATAAGTTACTGTCAGCAGTACCTTTGCTGAATCCAATCTACACAAGATGTTTATCCAACCTTTCATACCATGCTCTTGGGGCTTGTTTTAATCCATACAATGCTTTCTTCAACTTGCAGACCATATCATCATTGTTAGACAATTGAAATCCATCCGGTTGTTCAATGTAAACTTCTTCTTCCAGATCACCATTTAGGAAGGCATACTTGACATCCATCTGATATACCTTGAAGTTTTTAAAGGCAGCAAATGCAAGAAATAATCTGACTACTTCAATTCTTGCCACCGGAGCAAAGGTCTCTTCAAAATCAATTCCTTCTATTTGAGAGTAGCCTTTGCAGACCAATCTAGCTTTGTTTCTGATTACTTCACCAGCTTCATTTAATTTGTTCCGGAAGACCCATTTGGTTCCAATCACATTCCTGTCTCTAGGTCTGGGAACAAGATCCCAAGTATGATTTTTCTCAATTTGCATTAATTCATCTTTCATTGCGTTGGTCCAGTTTTCATCATTGCAGGCTTCATTTACTGTTTTAGGTTCAATCTTTGAAATCAGACAACATTCATCCTGATTTTGAGCAACATTCCTTCTAGTTTGCACACCTTTGCTTCTGTCACCTATGATCTGATCTTCAGAGTGATTCAGTGTTACATACCTTGGAATTTTGGGAGTAACCTGCACTGCTGCTTCTTGATCAGGCTCATTCAAACCTATCTCTACTTCCTGATTTACCAGATCAGGCTGACTCTGACTTACCGAAGAGGATTGAGTTCCTTGAATCTGAACACCGTCTTGGTCATCTTCATCAAACTCATAAAATCTTGAGGGCTTCTCAATTCCTTCATCAACTTTCACATTAGTGCTTTCTATCATCTTCCTTAGTCTCTTATTGTAACACCGGTATGCTTTGCTTTGAGTGGAGTAACCCAAGAAAATTCCTTCATCACTTCTAGCATCAAACTTTCCTAGATCTTCATCTCTTTTAATATAACACTTGCTACCAAATACTCTGAAATATTTCACAGTAGGAGTGATGCCAAACCAGAGTTCATAGGGGGTCTTACCGGTATTGTTTCTGATTTGAACTCGATTTAGAGTGTAGACTGCAGTGCTGATAGCTTCTTTCTAGAACATCTGAAGAACATTTGCTTCCAACATCATTGTCCTGGCAGCTTCCTAGATGGTCCGGTTCTTTCTTTCAACTACTCCATTCTACTGTGGAGTCCTAGGAGCAGACAATTGTCTCCTTATACCCTGCTTCTCACAAAAGTCAATGAACTCACCAGATGTAAATTCACCACCTCTATCAGACCTTAGACACTTCAGTTTCAATCCAGTTTGATTCTCTACCGTAGCTTTGAAGATTTTGAACTTCTCAAATGCTTCTGATTTTTCTTTTAGGAAGATAACCCACATCATCTAGGAATGGTCATCAATTAACAACATGAAATATCTATCACCTTGTAGACTCTTGATTCTTGTCGGACCACAGAGATCAGTATGTACTAATTCCAATAATCCGGTAGAGGACTGATCTTTGCTTTTGAAAGAGACTCTGCTCTGTTTACCTAGCTGACACTCTTTGCACAAACTATTTGTAGGTTTCATCAATTTTGGAAGATCTCTTACAGCCTGAGTATTGCTTATTTTGATGATGTTATCAAAATTTACATGACACATTCTTCTATGCCATAACCAACTCTGATCAACTTGAACAAACAGACAACTTTTATTTGAACCAACCAGATGAAAGATATTACCTTTTGTCTGAGTACCGGATGCAATTTCAGTTCCGGAGCTTGTAAAGATTCTGCATTTTCCATTCTTAAACCAGAGATCATAGCCTTTGTCTACTAACTAACCAACACTAAGAAGATTGTGCTTCAATCCTTCAACATATAGTACATTACCTATTTTACTCTTTCCATCAAAGGAAATAGTTCCCCTACCTCTGATTCTGCTAGCAGAATTGTCACCAAACTTTACCATTCCTCCTTCATACCTTTCCAAATTCAAGAACTTATCCTTGTCACCAGTCATATGGTGAGAACATCCACTGTCAATAACCCAACCATCCTTTTCTTCCACTTGAGCAGCCAAAGCTTTTTCCACAACTTTATGATTGACAGGTTCAGAGAGTAATGAATCTTCTTCCTTGATGGCAATAAACACCCATTCATTTCTAGATTTGCTTCCTAGTTCTGATTCATCATCTGTTACTCCTTCATTGTCATCTTCTTCATGAACATAATAGCAGTTCTTTTGAAACCTTTGTCTGTTAGTATTAGACTTTGCAGATCTTTCCAGACATCTTGAGGCAAAATGACCAATCTTATTGCAGTTGAAGCACTTAAAGGGTAGTTTTCCTTCATACTTACCGGATCCTCTTGGTAATCTTTTTGCAATGAGGGCTTCAAGTTGAGCTGTTTCTGCTTCTTCTTCTTCCATGTCTCTTCTTGCTTGATCATACCATGACATCTTCCTTGAAGAGTTTTCTCCCGGATCAAATCTCTGTTTGCCTTTCACATAGGCACTGGCTTTGAAAGCAGATTCAGTCTTGGGAGGATCATCTCCAAACTCGGTCATTTCAAATGCAGCTAGCTTACCAGCTAATTGTTCTCTTGTGACAGTTGTGTGGGCTCTGAATTCATCAATTGCAGCAACCTTGATTTTGTAGGCAGCAGGAAGGGATCTGAGGATTTTGCAAACAATCTCATTTTCATCCAGAGTTCCACTAGCATTTCTAATTCCACACACTAGTTCATTCACTCTTGGCATAAAAGTAGTGATGTTTTTATCATCTCTCATCTTCAATCTTTCAAATTTCCCTTTCAGACTTTGCAACCTTGCACTCTTGACAAACTCATTTCCTTCATACAGAAGTTCTAGTTTAGTCAAGATCTCATATGCAGTTGGTAGGTCAATAACATTTGAGAGATCTGAGTCATTCAATGCGCTTAGAAGAGCTTCCTTGGTCCGCAGATTATTTTCAGCATCTGTGATTTCATTCAGAGTTGTCGGACTACCTTGTGGAGGTACATATGGTTTTGAAACCATGGCCAAGTATGCTTTTCCCATACATTCCAAGTGACATTTCATGCGACCCTTCCAGAGAGTGAAATTGGTTCCATCGAACTTGAGACTATCCTTTTTGTATGATGACATCCTGGATCTCCTCAAGCGGTTAAGCTCCTTTTAGAGGAACTTGGCTCTGATACCAATTGTTGGATCTAGGGCATACAACTGAGAGGGGGGATGAATCAGTTGTATACAAACTTGCTTCTATTTCAAACACTTGATTCGTCTTGTTAGTTAACAGCATATCAATTAATCATCCATGAAAGTAAAACACACAACCACAAGAGTAGATAAACATCAACATAATGAACACCAAGATTTTGACGTGGAAAACCTGGTTAAGGGAAAAACCATGGGGTGATTAACCCAAGGATTATTCTCTGTTAAAAGAATAAGAAAAAAAATGGCACTTGCTAATTAGGGCTCACTACCCGAGCACACTGCTCACAAAGAGGCACACTGCCTACAAGGAGACACACTGTCTACAAAGTGATGAGAATCACGGTCTTGAACTAGAGAATGACACCTTTACCATGTCCAGATCAGTTCCATTTAAGCCCAAAAACCTCTGCTCTGCCTTCCGCACTTCTCTTCGCTACACCATCCTCATCCACACAAATCCACTCAACAAAATGAACTCACAAACCTTTATTTATACAAGACATTGACTTAGGAACAATCATCTAAGTCAGCAATCAACCATAAGAATATCCGCAAGATGAATAACACATTCGGTCGGCCACCACAAGAACATTCGCAGGAGGAACAACTCATCCGGTCGGCTAAATAGAGCAAGAACTTCATCCGGAAGATTATCTTCAATTCCAAGCTCTACCATCAATGCGGACCAACAACACAACCTCAACATGATTCAAGAACCTTCACAAGCCTACCTGAATGACCAAGTACATCCGCACTTTCTCTACGTACTGGAATCTTTTCTCTTCCTCATCCGGAACTTCAAGAACACTGTTTGTCGCCACTGTCATAATGCAAAAGGTACTTCCAGACCTCCAAATCATACACAACTCAAGATGATACATCTCAAGGACATCCCAAACATTCCTTCCAATCTGCAGATTAGGATTATACAATTCCGGACCTCACCGGACCTTTCTGTGATCCTTTGTCACCTCTGAACATTTGCCGAAACCGGTTCCATACCGACAGCCACAACTCCTTCAGATCTTCATGCGGACCTCTAAAATCTTAACTGAAGCACCTCAAGACTCATATATACAAACCCTTTAATCCGCATCCTCCGGTTTGCATCCTATACAATACATTTGCCGCCTTCTTATCACTGTTCTTCACTGTTCCTGACTGAGGCTAATTTTCTCAATATCCTCAGCACACTACTCATCGAATCCCTCTTATCAATGCAATATGAGTATGTTGACATCAATGACAACACTGGTCCACCTCATACATGCAATAGAAAGATTCATCATAAAATCAAAACACACATTCCCATATTCGTATGATGAAAGAAAAGCAAATGAATTTGATACTATAACAACAATGGAAGAAGATGACATGTAAACCCACATACTATGAGATAAGTAATATCAACACACCCAAACCTGAATACCAAGATTATGACTACATATATTCACTTTGATTGCATAGTTCATGATTGATCCAGCAAAGGATAAATGGGTTTCCACAATAATACAAAAAAATATACCTATTCAATGCATGAAAAATACGTACAAATGACATAGAAAACATATGAGACACAAGAATCAAATGATTTGAATATCAGTTTACTAAAATCACACAACTACAATGACTTTCTATACAATGTGAAATGAAAACCCACTGTTTATCTTCAGTTCTACACCATACCAGAAAGAACTGGAAAAATACCATCACTAGAACCTCCGAATGGAACCTTTTAGCATTTGAAAACAATGTTTTTATAGTGTTCCCAGCTATAACTAATTTCAAATTGATTTGCAACTAATTACTTTTTAGACTTTACAAAATATTTAAAATATTACAAAGTCTCTTTCACGAGCGTGTACTTTTCAGCTCCTTAGAAAAAAATGTTTTAAAAATATTAATACAACTAACTTTATGATTAAATACTGAGTCTATCTTGAAATTTGATGGGCACTTGATTGTCAGGGTATTCTGTCAAATAGTTTGAATAGACTGGCTGTAGGTGATCATTTCTGCTTCTTTGTATTCAACTTTTGCAAGCATTGTAATTTTCTATGTAAAAATCATGTCTATCACCAATGATCTCCACCTAAATAATATCTTTGGTTGAAGTGATGCAATCTATTTATATCTTTCTGAATAAATCTAATTAAAAACTTCTCATGCTTTTCCCCTTTAAAATCATTAAGTAAATGTCTTGAACCTCAAACATATTCAATTTTAATCTCTTAAGTCAACTTCTCCAATAATCTACATCCATTCAAACTTCATTCCTCCTACCAAGTTTCCTCAGTGTATTCTCTCATAGTTATTGGTGACTGATTTGGGCCTGTAACTATTGTTCAAGTTCAATAGCTTCTAGGCATTCATAATAGAAAGCTTTCCATCCCCAGATGGAAAAACAAGCCAAGCTTCCTCAATTTTGAGTGTATAAACTGGGCATGAATGTGGAAACCATGAGGCAACCAGCTTATCATTAATGTCAAAATTATCAGTACAATCATCAGTTTTCAAACATATGGGTAGCTCCATATTCGCTTCCAGTCTAGTAACATAACATCATCATCACCCTACAAACTTTTCCTAATTTCAATACTTGAAAGATGTTATGTTTGCAAACTTGGAGGATATGGGGTTTGTGGATTTAGAAAAACATGATGTAAGTTGGAAGCAACATATTGTTGACTTAAAGGGATAGAAATTTTACCTCAAGTGGATTTAGGAGTATAATTTTCTACAGATTAGAGATGATCTTTTGCCTCAATAGGGCTTAACTATTGTAACACTTGTCACTTGTTTGTACAGAAGGATGAGGATTAGTTGGAGGCTGTGAAACCTGTTGTGTGTTCTTGCAACCATTATGTTGGCATTGAGATGATATCAAGGAGACAGGAGGCAGCACAAGACATTGACTAGAAGTTGCATCTTTTATGTATCTTGTTCATTTTCTACTTTTGTATTTTCTACAAATACATCAACTTGACTCACTGACTGTGTTTTTTGATATACTTTCATCCTTGTCACTCCTTTCTACATTCTCATTACTAGATGTAGTTAGGGTAAAATTGCAAATCAGGGCAAATGAATAAACGGCAATGATAAAAAGCCTAGCAATGTACAATGAAGCACAAGACAACATGAAAATCAAAATAACAAATGTAAATGCAAACCGATCTCCACGCTATGCTTGATTTATCTCCATTGCTCTTCTCCACCTCGCATGAGCATGCAAGATTTTGAAGGATTATTGTTGAAAGAATGTTGGGTGCTCACTTCTGCAGCATAATATTGATAAGGATGCAAAGGCTCTAATGATATTTCAACAGCATGTAGATACTTGAGGACTAATGCATTTTAGAAAATCTGGTAGAATAAGGGTACTTGAGGCTCAATGCATGCTAATGGCTTGTGAGGGGTTTGATTTATAGGAAAGGCTTGGTTCAAATGGATGTCTGAGATTAAAAAGCTAATGATTGATGTGGACAGCTAGGATTGATTAGGTATTCCCACTCTTCAAGGGAGTTGTAGTCATTTGACAAGTGTCAAGGGAAGATAAGGCTTAGGTGTGCTTGTGTAAATAAATACTAAAATTAGGTCCCATTAGTTGTGCATGTGAAAGATAAAAGTTGTAACACATGATTGACTGGACAAGTGTTGGAATGTGATGAAAGATGAGGACTTAATCAAATAAAATATTTGAATTAGTTGTGATATGAGTTGGATATTAATTAAATATATAAGATTTATTTAATTAATAGGGTAGATGAATAGGATAGGATTGGGATATGATGTGGAAATTAATTAAATAAATAAAATTTATTTAATTAATTGGCTAATGGATAAATGGGAAATTAGGACAAAATAGCTTATGATGTTTAGGATAATGTTTTAACAAGGTGTTGCAGGACATGGACAAAGATGGGTGTCTACATTTTGCCTCTCTTTGAGATGATGTTTGAGATGATAAGCTTTATGTTGAGTAACATCATTTCAAAGAAGTTAAGGTATGGATAGAGGAAAAGGATAGGGTGATGAAAAGATATGATGATGATGCCCCCTCGAGAGGTTAGGCGGGTTGGACAAACATGGGTAGGCTCTCAAAAAGAAATGGCTTGGTTAAGAAAGATAAGGAAATGGATAGAAGAAATGGATGATGTGTTATGCTGCAATGAAGGTGAGCAACCATGATGTTTGATATAGCACTAGACATTATGCACCAAGGTATAAGGACCAAGGGTGATGTTGTGTCTCGTGCCCCAGCATAATACAACCTTGTCTAACGTATGAGGAAGTAAACTTAGAGCATTAAAGTCCTAATGCACAAAAGGTATGATATGACATTAGATGCCAAGGATAGTGCAAAAAACTATTCCAACATACACAAGATATGAATATTAGCTGGAAAGTTACAGATGTGATACAAATGCAAGATAAAATAATAACACACACAAGCAAGCAAGCAAGCATGCACAAATGATTCATAAACAAACAAGGTATTGCCCCTGTCAAGCTGTAAACCAATGATTGGTTGTTAATTGATGATAGTTGAGAGTGTTGTCATTGTGGGGAAAGCTATATCCCTAGATCAACACAAGGTTGTTTGTTGAGTTGGTTGGCTGATTGGCTGATTGATTTGGCTTACAACAAGGCTAGGATCAAGACCATTGATTGCGTTTGGATAACTTGGCTTGATTGATTAACTTGATTGGTATAGCTTAATGATGACTTGCATTTGGATCATTGCTTTGAATGATGTGAAGATGATGAAATGGTGGATGAAGATTGATGAAAATGTTGATGATTGATGATATGTGGTGGATTGAGCTACTTTTGATTTGCTGAAGTGATTGGATCTGTTTTGATGGTTTGCTTGATGTGCTTTGGTGTTGATGTGTGCTATTGCTGGGTTGATTGTTTTGATGATTGGATTGTTTTGAATGATGGTAGTGATGGAGTGATGATTAGAGTGTTCATGCAATCTAAGCACAAGCAAGTGTTCTCAGTGTGCTCAAAGGATGCAAAACAAACAAGGTATTTCCCTTGTCAAGTCATAAACTAATATTTGATTGTTTGATTAATGATGATAGATAGTGTTGTCATTGCGGGGAAAGTTATATCCCTAGAGCAACACAAGGATGTGGGAACGCTATATCCCATTGATGATGATTGATGATTGATTTATTAGGCTCATGACAAGATTAGGATCAAAACCTATTGATTTGATTGGATAATGTTCCTTGATTGATTGGCTTGCTTAATATGGATTAGTGTGACTTGGATTTTAGATCATTGCTTAGATTGATTTGATTGATAGGATTGGAAGAAGTGATTGATTGAAATGGATGAATGAATGTTATTGATAATGATGATGATTTGATGATGATGATGAATTGATTTTGATTGAATGTTGATGGAGTGGATTGTTTTGGATTTATTGCTTGGATTTTTCGTTGAATAGTTGATTTTTTAAATTTTTTGACATATTTTGATTTTTTTTTAGATTTTTGGGATATTTTGATTTTTTTTTTTTGTTTGTTGTGGAAAACACCAATGGATTTACAATTTAGGTAGCCTTTGTGCTTGATACCAAGGACAAGGGAAGACCAAGTCTAGGTGCAAGGATGGATGTAGGATGGATGGATGGTGGATAAGATGAAAGGCTGATGATAGTTGGATGGGATGGAAGGTTCATGAGAGTTGGATGGATAGATAAGAGGATAGGCCATAAAAGGGAAAGCTCATGATAAATGGATAGGTAGGCTATAGTGGAAATCTCATGATAAATGGATGGGGATAAGCTATAAGATGGAAAGCTCATGATAAGAATATGCCATAGTGGATGGATCATAAGGGAGCTAGGATGTGATCTTCAAAGGCTATGTTGTATAGGAGGAACTTGCCCCCATTCTAGGTGGTAATGCTTAGGATTTTTACATGATTAATTTCATGAGCAAGGGATGACATGATGGATTGGATTTGGATGAAAAGGCTTATGATAGGTGGATATTGATAGGATTGTTTGGAAAAGGTATGTTAAGAAATATCCAAACATGCTTCAACATTTTACCCCTATGTCTTTATTCAAGATCAAAAGCCGGGAGGATGGATAAATGGATTCAATAGGATAGGCCTATTTATGTAATGGCTAAGGATGGTAGGATGGTAAATGAGATAATGGGATAGATAGTTTGGAAATGGATAGGTTGGATGAGACAATGTGCCCCCAAGTGTAAGTGACATAGAAGATCAACCTACACATGACGCTTGTTTGTCAAGTTTTCATCATGGTACTTATCCAAGGCACCTGTTTACCAGGTTTTCACCATTGGATGAAGGACTTTCTTTTTACTATTTTGATTTTTTTTCCTTTATTTTCTTTTTTTTCTTTTTTTTTTTGCTTTTAGATGTGTTGACAATTACACATGGTGCCTGTTTGCCAGGTTTTCACCATGGTAATGGATAGAAGGGACTCGAGTGTCTAGTTTGATGGATGTTGGTAGTGTCCCTTTAGAGATTGATGATGTCTTCACATGGACCATGTCAAGTGTGCTCATAGATGTTGATAAGGGATTGCGTGGATGGGAGATGGATTAGGTGAATAGTAGATTATGAAATGGATTATGAAAGGGTAGGCTAGTGGCTTATGGTGTGGATTTATATAGGCTTATGGAATGAAGATGGATGAAAAGTTTTATGCCAAAGCATGGACCATAGGGATAGCATGGGGGAGATATGTAGGATAATGGATGGAAGATGGGGAGATGTAGTTCTGTGGGAATGTTTTGGAATGAATGGGAACCATGACCAATGGCTACACACACCATGATAAACATTGAAGCTTTCGATTGGATGGTGGTGTAGGAAGCAATGGAGATGTTTGCTTAGGAACCCACATAGATTTAGTATTTTTAGTGCTTTTGCCTTTCTTGTGGGAGTTTTGAAAGGAATGGAAGTTTTGGAAGGAAATAGGCTCTTGGATAGATATAGGTGATTGGGATTCTTGAGATGTGGATGAGGATGCCTCATTCTGGTGCAGGAGCACCTACCTGACAGCTGGCCTTCATGAGGCAGTTAGTTGTTTTAGGTCTTGTTTATGTTTTCAAGAAGGTCTGATAAGACCAAATGCATGTAATAAGGTCATGCTGATCATGATAAGATCATGCTGACCATGCTTTTACTATTTGTAGGTAGTTTGTTAGAACAGCTGTCATGATGTATGATCGGTTGGATCTCCCAGCTGCCTGGAGAGTTCCCAGCCGCTTGGAGTCAGGTCAGTAGTACTCGTAGGAAAATCTATTTAAGCATGAGGATCGGTTGATATTGTATATATCATCGACCAGATTTTGCGAGAGTGAGGCAGAGAGAGAGAGAAACTGATCATTGTATTTGCATCTTTTGAAATCAAATAAAGTGTTCCTGTTTGTGTTCATCCTCTGTTGAATTCCATTGCTTGATCGATTTGCTGGTTTGGTGGCTGTATGGATTCACTGATCCATTCCACCGGTTGATTCGTCTGATCGGTGGAATGGTTATGTACAGTAGGGTAGGTTTTAGTTTGTTTGTTCGCATGTAGGTGTGCAGGATCGCAGTTGAAAGGTGTTGAAGACCCTAGCATGGGCATGTGCTAGGTCGAGCTGATAAGTTGAGTTGGAAGATCACCCTGAGAGTGGATCGGGTCGTCCCTGCAGGATCGGCGAAGTGAAATTTCACTAAGGTTGAAAAGTTCGTTAAAACGGCATCATCAGGATATTTCTGCAAACATCCTGCAGTCGCGTTGGGCATCGTCATCCGGATAAGTGGAGATGAGCATGATGCTTTCGATTGCATAAAGTGCAAGTGCGTCGGGGTGATCATCATCAGGAGTTGCCGAGGAGGAGCGCATCGGCATCAGGTAGAAGATCGGGTTGATCGCGGGCCGAAAAAACTAAGTTTGGCCAACAGCAGGATATGATGTCATCATCATCAGGATATTTCGGAGCAGTAGGATATTGAGGAGCTGCGGGTGACGTCATCGTCATCAAGATATACGTCATCAGGATATCGGGTGACGTCAGCGTCAAAGGGACGGTGCGAGAAGTGAAGGTTGGTCATCATCAGGATAAATGGAGGGAACCGGATGTTCTTTATCCTGTTGATTATCATGATGTTGAATATCATGATGCTGAAGGTAGTGAAGGCGGAAGTTGTCGCTGAAGTGAACAGTGGACGTCAGGAGGATGTTCGCGCTGGTCGAACACGAAGATGCTGTCGATAATCGAATAAGGTGATGCTGTTGGCAGGCAAAAGTGCGAAGGCTTGTCTACAGGAGGATATCGGTCGGCAGGTGAAATATGATGATGATGCTGACAGTGTTAAGCAAAATATGATGATGATGGTGATGATGATGATGGGCTGCAGACATCCATGCTGTATTGTAAGGTTATAGTGTGGATGCCTCTGCATCATAGTGGTATCAGAGCTCAGCAAAACACCTGGGCTGTTGTGTGTTGATTCTGTCACCGAAAGGGCAGAGGTAGAGTTGAATTGTGTGTTGTGTGTTGAGTGCGAGGTTGACAAAATGCCTCCAAAAGGTAGTGGTACTGCAAGGGAATTGCAGGAGATGAAGGAAAAACATGCCAGAGAAATGAGGAAGATGAAGGAGCTTGCTGAAGCACTTCAAGCCAGGCTTGTAGCCCTGGAAAAGAACAAAAAGAGGGAAGTGGAAGACAGTGAGTCTGAAGAAGATGAAGATACTGTAGAAGAGTATGAAGAGGTAGCTGAAGATCTGGATGCTGAAGACCAGAGACTTGCAAAATTGTTAAAGGCAGTGCAGAATGATAAACCTAAGGTAAAGGTTGATGTTTCCAAGTATACTGGAAGTTTGAATGAAGATGAGTTGCTGGATTGGATTGCTGCACTTGATAATCACTTTGAATGTGAAGATGTTGCTGAGGATCAGAAGGTAAAGATTGCAAAGACCAAGTTAGGAGGTCATGCTTTGGTATGGTGGGATTATGTACAATCTGAGAGAAGGAAACAAGGGAAGTCAAAGATCACTTCATGGGATAAGATGGTAGCAAGGATCAAAGGTAAATTCTTGCCTAGGGATTATGAAATTTAGATGTTTAAGAAGCTGCAATTTTTAAAGCAGAAGGAAAGGGATGTGAAGGCCTATACTGAGGAGTTTTATAAGTTGAGTATGAGATCTGGTCATCATGAGAATGAGGTAGAAAAGGTGGCTAGGTACTTGGCTGGTTTGAGATTTAACATACAGGATGAGTTAGTTTTAGCTAACCCTAAGAATGTGGAGGATTGTTACCAAATGGCAATCAGGATTGAAGAAAAGATGAATAGAGGACATGATAAGTCCATGAGAGGAAGAGGAAACAATATGAGGGGAAGGGGAGCAGCCCCTACACAAAAGCAAACAAATGAGGGTCAAGAAGACACTGGTAAAGGACAGGGACAGTCTGATTTCAGAGGTGGATGGAAAGGTAATAGAGGAAGATTTGGAGGTGGTAGAGGTTCTACTACATTTTCAGGAAAATGTTACACTTGTGGTGAGTTTGGTCATCCATCTTTCAAATGTCCAGAAAACAAAGGTTCATCATCCAGAAATGATAGAACTAGTGACAAGAGGGTACAACTTGTACAGGAAGAGCCAGTAGAGCAAAGTGCACAGAGTTCAAACACTTATCAAAAAGATAAGGAGCCTGATAATTATGCATACCCAGAGAGTGGAGAGTCTCTGATGATGAGAAGAATAGCAACTACCATGAAGGTACATGACAAAGAATCCCCACAAAGAAGGTCTCTTTTCAAGACCATATGCAAGAGCAAAGGTAAAAAATGTAAGGTTGTCATTGATACTGGTTCAACAGACAACATGGTATCTCAGGAAATGGTGGATAAACTGAATTTGGAAAGGATTCCACATCCACACCCTTACAAGGCATCTTGGGTGAGTGATAGTCAATCACTTTTTGTCTCTGAACAGGCATTTGTGGATTTTCAGATTGGAGCATATCAGGATAGAATTTTGTGTGATATTTTGCCCATGGAATGTTGTCACCTACTGTTGGGTAGACCATGGCAATTTGATAGAAGGGTACTGTATGATGGGTATTCTAATACCTACACCATCAAGAAAGATGGGAAGATTATGAAGTTGATGCCATTGCAGGCAGATGCTGCAGTACAGGGGGTAGCCAAAATCATTTTAATGGGAAAGAAGGAGTCTGTGCAGATGCCTATAGGAGTAGGCATAAAGGCAGTTGAGGATACTGCAGGTAAAGGAGTTGTTCAGGACAACAGGTTGAAGAAAGTTTTAGTTGTGACTGACAGAGGTCAGCAGCAGGTGCAGAAACAGATTTGCAAACAGCAATCAGTTGAGAGGAATGACAAGGATGTTGTCATAGTTGGGACTATTGTTTGTCCTATAAAGGTTGACAGGAAGATAGGATTGAACATTGTAGAAGTTCAAGAGGCAGTTCAGACAGAGGTTCTGGTCAGACAACCTGGTAAACCCAGGGTATGTGAGAAAAAGGCCTACATCAATAGGCATGAGGATTTACTTGCCAGAAAGCCAGTTACAGTTCAGAAGTCTTGGAGCAGCCAAGAGCCAGCAGAGGACAAAGCTGGAACAGTTCAGCATATTGCAAAGGCAAAGTGTAAAGGTGGAGGACTTCCACATACTAAACTCATGGGACATGAGTTCTTTTCTGTTGGGGAGTATGGTGCAGGAGCACCTACCTGACAGCTGGCCTTCATGAGGCAGTTAGCTGTTTTAGGTCTTGTTTATGTTTTCAAGAAGGTCTGATAAGACCAAATGCATGTAATAAGGTCATGCTGATCATGATAAGATCATGCTGACCATGCTTTTACTATTTTTAGGTAGTTTGTTAGAACAGCTGTCATGATGTATGATCGGTTGGATCTCCCAGCCGCCTGGAGAGTTCCCAGCCGCTTGGAGTCAGGTCAGTAGTACTCGTAGGAAAATCTATTTAAGCATGAGGATCAGTTGATATTGTATATATCATCGACCAGATTTTGCGAGAGTGAGGCAGAGAGAGAGAGAAACTGATCATTGTATTTGCATCTTTTGAAATCAAATAAAGTGTTCCTGTTTGTGTTCATCCTCTGTTGAATTCCATTGCTTGATTGATTTGCTGGTTTGGTGGCTGTATGGATTCACTGATCCATTCCACCGGTTGATTCGTCTGATCGGTGGAATGGTTATGTACAGTAGGGTAGGTTTTAGTTTGTTTGTTCGCATGCAGGTGTGCAGGATCGCGGTTGAAAGGTGTTGAAGACCCTAGCATGGGCATGTGCTAGGTCGAGCTGATAAGTTGAGTTGGAAGATCACCCTGAGAGTGGATCGGGTCGTCCCTGGAGGATCGGCGAAGTGAAATTTCACTAAGGTTGAAAAGTTCGTTAAAACGGCATCATCAGGATATTTCTACAAACATCCTGCAGTCGCGTTGGGCATCGTCATCCGGATAAGTGGAGATGAGTATGATGCTTTCGATTGCATGAAGTGCAAGTGCGTCGGGGTGATCATCATCAGGAGTTGCCGAGGAGGAGCGCATCGGCATCAGGTAGAAGATCGGGTTGATCGCGGGCCGAAAAAACTAAGTTTGGCCAACAGCAGGATATGATGTCATCATCATCAGGATATTGAGGAGCTGCGGGTGACGTCATCGTCATCAAGATATACGTCATCAGGATATCGGGTGACGTCAGCATCAAAGGGACGGTGCGAGAAGTGAAGGTTGGTAATCATCAGGATAAATGGAGGGAACCGGATGTTCTTTATCCTGTTGATTATCATGATGTTGAATATCATGATGCTGAAGGTAGTGAAGGCGGAAGTTGTCGCTGAAGTGAACAGTGGACGTCAGGAGGATGTTCGCGCTGGTCGAACACGATGATGTTGTCGATAATCGAATAAGGTGATGCTGTTGGCAGGCGAAAGTGCGAAGGCTTGTCTGCAGGAGGATATCGGTCGGCAGGTGAAATATGATGATGATGTTGACAGTGTTAAGCAAAATATGATGATGATGGTGATGATGATGATGGGCTGCAGACATCCATGCTGTATTGTAAGGTTATAGTGTGGATGCCTCTACATCACATTCATTTTGCTAGCTATTCGCTTAGGAACCCAAACCATTTTGCTTTTGGGCTTTGCATTTGGAGGTAAGGATTTAGATGGCTTTTTGGATTGCGTTGCTTTGGTTCTTTGCATTGATTTTTCATGTTTGTGCCCTAAGGCATGAGAGTCCTTAGGTTTTTTAGTTGGATTTTTGGCTTTATAGATAAAGGCATCCAAATGTTTATTTTGGAATCCCATGGGGTGGGTGGAGTGGATGGAATGATTAGAAGCTTTATGCTTAAACGATGTGTGCTTTTATTGGTCATGATTAGGGAGGTAAGGATACTTATGAATGATAGGTATGTTAGGTGTTGGAAGCAATGGTGGCAAGGTGGATGGAGGGATATTTGGAGTTGGTAAAAGTGGAGGCAAAGTGGATGGCGGAAGGTGTATGGTCGCATGCTTTTGACATTTATAGGATGATGGAGTTGGAATGGCAACATATGTCTTGGGTAGATGGAGGGTGCGATGGAAAGTGGTAGACTTAGGATGCATGAAGGGATTACCAACATCTTTAGCTTGTTTACCTTGGGGTGTGTATCCAAGGCCATATGA
Organism: Cunninghamia lanceolata; assembly: GCA_027924645.1. Lineage (NCBI taxonomy): Eukaryota > Viridiplantae > Streptophyta > Pinopsida > Cupressales > Cupressaceae > Cunninghamia > Cunninghamia lanceolata. Next base: position 561,968 of record BSBN01000810.1, on the reverse strand, counting down.
GCATGGAAGGATCTTGACATGGTTTGGATCCAAAATACCTTGTTCATAAAGGCTTAGACCTTTGCCTTGGTAGTTCATATTTTGGAGGATGCGATTGACTATAGGACTAGCTGTGGTTTGAGAACTAGACTTGAGTTCGTTATTGGATGGAGAAGATGAAATGGAGGACAATGGTTGTTGTTGTCCTAAGGAAGAACATTCATGGAGGAAGGTAGTAAGACCACTAGGACATGATGGTGGACTTGAAATGGGATTGATGGTAGATATGGAGGGAGGATCATTAGCATTGTGTTCACTAAGATCCAAGTTATTTGTTTGATCTTCTATGCTTATGTGTTCTTGAGAGGCACATGTCTCATTATGACAAGTGGATGTTTGCTCATTATGGATAGGGCTAGATGGAGGATGACTAGGAGCAATTTGAATATCTTGCTCATGGATGGTTATGGGATTATGGATAGGATCAAGGTACTTTTTAATAGGTTCTTCATCATAGATATCATCTTGATCATGAGATAGATAAAGTTTTGCCAAATGGATCATCATGGTTTTCATGATCTTAGCTAGAACCTTGATCATAACTATGAGCAAAAATAGGATTAAGTGGGCTATAAAAGGGATAAATTTGCTCATGAATGAGATCATGGTGATGGCTAATAGCTTGAGGGCAACCCATAAGTAGGTCATGGATAGGTGGAACTTAGAGGTGCTTTGATCTTGATTAAGATTAAGGTTCAATATTTCCACATGTTTAAGATTATGCTCTTGACATACCTCTTGACTTTGGATGGAAGTGGAAGGTTCTTGAGTGGACTTGATAGGCTCTTGATAGTTATCAACATGAAGGCATGATGGCTCTTGACTTAGGCTTGTGGTTGGAGACTCTTGAATAGACTTGTTGGCTTGTAGGTCACATGATGGGCTTAAAGGGCTCGGTATGTTAATGGAAGGCTCTTGAAGAGGCTCAAGGATATGTGAACCACATGATGAGATTATAGGATTGGACATGACCTTTGGAAGTTCATTGGTAGGCTCATGAATTGGTGTTTGACATGGGGGTAGTCTATTCCTATCTAGTAGCTAATGGATCACATCCTTTGCAAGTGTATGGGTGGATGGGAAATATAATGGATGGATGATAATGGTAGATGGTGTTGGATTAGGATTAGGACAAGGATTAGGTTGAGAGCTAATTGGATTGGATGGATTAGGATTTGGACTAGATGGGGGTGACACATAGGATGGGGATGATGTTGCATGATTTCCCATTATAGGTGGGTACACCTTGTAAACAATTGAGACAAATATTGGGCATTGATTTGTATTATGGCCTTTGGTCCTATGGTATGCACAATAATCATGTTCATCATATGGACTTTCTTCACATGGTTTGACTTTAGGAAGTTCAATGAGTTTTGCTTCAAGCATCCTTTGTAAAACTCTCTCAGCCACATCCTTTGGTGAATGATTAGAATGACATGGTGATGAAGGTAATGAAGGGCTTGGTGGTTTGGAAGGTAAAGGGATCAATGGACTATGATTGGGATCACATGGTGGTGTTGGGATAGGACTTGTTGGTTCATGTGATGGCATGTGATTGGATGGTGCTGGCCACTCTACATTGGTATCTCCCTTGTCAAAGGTTATTAGATCTTGCATAGGATAACTTGGGCTTGTTTGATTTATGTACAAGGGACCACTTAGACTTGCATGTGCTTCTTGTTGCAAAGGTGGACTTAGGTCTATCAATGGTGCTTGGTGGTCTTGTTGAAAAGGTGTATTTGGACTTACTTGATTTATGTACAAAGAGCCATTGGGACTTGGATGTTGTTCTTGTAATATCACTTGATTGCTTTGTGGATGGGCTTGGTAGTGCATTGGAATGGTGGCATGAGGGATTGGATAAACTTGAGGTGGATGTTCATAGGTTGATGTGGTATTGACTTGGTGGATAGGTGGATTAAGTTAATATGAGGTGGATGGATATGACATGTAGCTATGAGGTGGATTAGGTTGGTATGGAGTGGCTAAGGATTGTTGTACTTGTCGAGCTTGACTAGTGGCTAAAAGGTGTTGGACTTGGGCTATGAAGTGTTGTAGTTGAAGTGATTGGCTTGCGTGGGGTTGAGCTCTTTGGAGGAAGAATTGTAATATTTCAATGGCATCTTGGTTGAGGGGTTGTGATCCTTGATAAAATTTTTGGAGGAATCTTTAGAATTTGATTTCTAGGCCCTCTAGTGTAGACATGTTGTCACCAAGTGTTTGTCTTAAGTCCTTTTAGCAAGTGCTTGCTTAGGGATTTGGATGATGATGTGGAATGTTTAGATGATGTGTTTGGTGTTTATAGCTTGATTTGGCAATGTTCAAACAAATGATTATGCATATACACACATGAATCACTCACGCAAGACACATAAGCAAGTTGTTAGTTTGAAAGAATGTGATGATGGTTAAGCAAGCACGTGAAGACAATTCAACAAGTCCTAGTTAAGGCAAGGCCACTATCACAAGGAGGTTCTAGTAAAAATCTGGGGGACCGGCACCCCACGAGCATCCAGCAAGCCACTTAAGACTTTAACTAACCCTACTAGGATTTTTAATATACACAAAGGTATACCTCCTTTCGAGTTAGCACTGTATGGTGAGTGCTAATACCGGTTAGACTTGGCTTTCACCTTATCCTCTAATTTTTATAGCGGACCGGATGAAAGTATCACTTGAGGTCGTTCCCTTGGGGTGGATACCAAGGCAGGCCTCTCTAAGGCTAAACAAAAGCAACACAAGTAAATGTTTTTGATCTTCAAGTTCATGTTGGGACGCGAGGAGAGAGCATACACATTTACTTGGTCACACTCGCATGGGGTTCATTAACCTTAGAAATTCAATGTGTGGAAGACAATTCAAGCACTTGTTTGTTTTAAAGCCCAAATCTAAATGTGATGAAAGACAATGGTTCGTTTTAGCCCAATTTCAGTGGTATGATTGCAAGCAAGTTGTTCATTTTATGCCCAAAATCCAAATGTGTTTGCAAACCATGTTCATTTTAATCCCAAAGTCTAAATGTGTGATCAAACAAGATTAAGAGATGAAAGATTAGAATGAGTGCACTAGATACAATTGCTTTCCAATTTGCTGTAGATGTTGATGCCAATGATGCTCCAGCTCCTTAGATGCTCTAATAAAAGTGGTACAGTTGTGAAGCTTGTCCTCCCAGCTTTCCAATGAGTCCTTATTTGTATGATTTGGCCTTCGTATGTGAAAGTTATGCTAGAAACACCAAGATGCACAATGATAGCAACCAAAAGCAAATTACAGTTGCCAGATGCGACAAACTATTTATCAAAAGCGACGGTTGTTTTACCAAGGTGAGCCCTTGCAGATCAAAAGTGACTAGGAAAAGCACCATATGCAATCCACTGTTGATCAAAAGTGATCTGTATTTTTCAACAGGTGAGATTCTGAAGATTAAATGTGATAAGAAACATACCAGATGTGACCTCTGTCAGTTTATATGTGAGGTAGATAAAGGCAGAAGCAACCGATTTCAGCACATAAGTGACATGTACCTGCAAAACAACAGTTGCAATGAAACCCTATGCAAGTTACAGTTACCATATGCGACGTATTGTTGATCATAAGCGACCTCGATATGCTTGCAAACGATTCGTTATATCATAGATGCGAATCTAATAATACCATCTGCAGAATATTTTAGATCATATGCGATGCGAAAACTTCCAGATGCGAACTGTTTAGGGTTATAAGCGATCTGTTCTTGCAAAAATAAGTGTCTCCATAAAACCCTATTCTGCACAGGCGAGCAATGATAATTCAGAAGCAATGCATATCAGATCAAAAGTGGATACTGTTTGTTCATAAGCGATGCGAATAAGATCAAAAGTGACTACTGTTATTTCAAAAGCGATCCAAATAAATGTATAAGCGATCACTGTTAGGTCATAAGTGATCCAGACAGTTTAAAACGACAACCAACAGCCAAAACACATAGGCGAGTTCTAATAGGGCAAAAGTGATGCAAATCTTACTAGAGGCGACGACTATCGGTATGAAGGCGATCCAGAGAGCGTTAAAAGCAGCCGATTCTAGCGTAAAAGCGACACAGAGATACAGAAAGTGGCATATTTTCGCTCAGAAGCGACTGGAATTTACCGTAAGCACCTGCAAAATCTGATCTTCAAAGAAACAACTCTAGAAAATGAAGTTAATCAAGGACGTGAGTCCCACTGGGCGTGCCAGATGTAGTTAGGGTAAAATTGCAAATCAGGGCAAATGAATAAATAATAATGATAAAAACCCTAGCAATGCATAATGAAGCACAAGACAACATGAAAATCAAAATAACAAATGTAAATGCAAACCGATCTCCACGCTATGCTTGATTTATCTCCATTGCTCTTCTCCACCTCGCATGAGCATGTAAGATTTTGAAGGATTATTGTTGAAAGAATGTTGGGTGCTCACTTCTGTAGCATAACGTTGATAAGGATGCAAAGGCTCTAATGATATTTCAACAGCATGTGGATACTTGAGGACCAATGCATTTTAGAAAATTTGGCAGAATAAGGGTACTTGAGGCTCAATGCATGCTAATGGCTTATGAGGGGTTTGATTTATAGGAAAGGCTTGGTTCAAATGGATGGCTGAGATTAAAAAGCTAATGATTGATGTGGACGGCTAGGATTGATTAGGTATTCCCACTCTTCAAGGGAGTTGTAGTCATTTGACAAGTGTCAAGGGAAGATAAGGCTTAGGTGTGCTTGTGTAAATAAATACTAAAATTAGGTCCCATTAGTTGTGCATGTGAAAGATAAAAGTTGTAACACATGATTGACTGGACAAGTGTTGGAATGTGATGAAAGATGAGGACTTAATTCAAATAAAATATTTGAATTAGTTGTGATATGAGTTGGATATTAATTAAATAAATAAGATTTATTTAATTAATAGGGTAGATGAATAGGATAGGATTGGGATATGATGTGGAAATTAATTAAATAAATAAAATTTATTTAATTAATTAGGTAGATGAATAAGATGGGATAAGATATGATGTGGAAATTAATTAAATAAATAAAATTTATTTGATTAATTAGGATGGGGATAGGATAAATGGGATTATGCATGTGAAATTAATTAAATAAATAAAATTTATTTAATTAATTGGCTAATGGATAAATGGGAAATTATGACAAAATGGCTTATGATGTTTAGGATAATGTTTTAACGAGGTGTTGCCGGACATGGACAAAGTTGGGACAAATTTGGGTGTCTACACCAGAAGTAGATATCACTTCTAAGCTTGCAGGTGCTCTAATATATTTTATTTTTTGGTTGGATAGCTCTACTTTTGTTCTCAATTCTCTCAAGACGACTATGTTTAGGAAACCTTTTAGCATGCACAGACACCTCATCTTTCATCATATGCTAAAAAGTGACCTTCAAATATTTCAATCCTTGCAGCTCTGAAAGAGGTATATCTCTAGAACTTCATAATATAATATATCAAAAGTCTGATCGTAATACAGAAGCATATCACTCAATTGATCAACATCTGGATGCTTGATTGGTTGAGGTTTTGTTTGTTGCAAATAGCAATTATGTAATGTGAATCAAATTTTTATACCCAAACTGAGTTTTTTTGCTTAGAAGTTTCTGTATTATATAAGTCATTCATAAGAATGTTTATAAATATTTTGTCTATTTTGCATCGATGGGTGCTCAAGCCTTATTCAAAAGTCCCCATTTTAGTCACAAACCAAGTGGGTACTAGTGTATTTTTAGGGCATCTGGTCTATGCCTCCACATCTTACATATATGTTTACCATTAGTATTTGCAACTATAAGATCTAATAACAATCTCCACTGTGTTATGTTTTGGGGGCATCCATGCTCTAAAATGTATTTAACATATCCATTTTATATATCCTACAATCATTGCAGCGTATGAGACCACTTTTCCTTAAGGCACATTATCAAATAGTTGAGACATCTTATAAATGAACTACACCCCCACTAATTGCATTTGATTGAAAGTTTTTAAATACTTTTAACAAATCAATTTTGTGCATATTTTACAATCCTTACAGTCCATGAAATGCATCTCTATGGTAGATTCTATATACCAGTTTGCATGTTTTGTTACTGCTCACACATTTTATGTATATGTCTGCCACAACATTTCCAACCATGATATCTAGTTCAAACCCCCCTTCAATTATGCCTTGATAGATGTTTAAACATGTTTGAAGGTTCTCATTTGGTGCAGGTAAGGAGGAACTTTTGCAATAATGGCACTCCATGAGGCACATTTTCTAGCCAAATAGTCTATACTTTGATAAATCCTTGTCTATGTTGTTAGGTCTCATAGCTATTAAATTCAATTATTTTTCAATGTCCAATCATCTGACTTCTATTTCCTCTATTCATGTTGCCTTCAATGGAGGTTAATACTCTCTTTTAGAATGTCTATATTGATGCACAAGGGAGAAGGTTGTTGGTAAAGGTTGTTGGAGTTTCATTTTACACTAGCCAAATACATCTGTTTGAAAGTTTCTAGAGCCACTTCAATGAGTCCATATTGTGCATATCCTGCAATCATTCCAATCAACAAGATCCTTTCTTTGTGATGTTCTCCCAAATAGTTTACACACTCTTATCTATGCGTACACATCTTGCATATATTCCTATCAGAGCATTTCAAATTATATTATCTAACAAAAATCTTTTTTCTCATCACAGTTCGCTAGAGATTTATTTCAACATTTACATAATGTGCATATGTTGCAATCATGGTGCTCTAGAGCTCTAATTAGGGCAAAAAATAATAACGAACAAAGGTTGTTAGGGATGTGAAGGCAAGAAGAATGATTTAGAGCAAGAAGGATTTCAAAGATTAAAGGGGTTTTTACAATCAGAAGAACCTCTGGTAAATTCAAACTAGTTCTTAGCTCTTGGTGATGTTCCAGCAAAGTGAAACCAAAAACCTATGGTTCTAAGTTCTGTTTCTCGAGACTCTTCTGGCAAAGCAAAACCAAAATATTTTTAAAACCTATGTCATGGGTGTTGACTTTTTCCCAGACTGGATGCTTATTCCCAGATATCCCTACAAGGTAGCCATCAGTGATCAACAGGAGCTCTGGGCCAGGGGGTCAACAGTATAGGAGATAGACTCTATATTTTATCTCCTCTTCTTCTTCAGGCTCTGCAAGACCTAGGGGGGTATTCCCTACTCAACATCCATAAGGATATGCATGCAAGGCTGGGATGTTGACAGAAAGCAGATGAGTCCTCCTGTATGTAGACCAAAACTGAAAGATAAGGGCAAAGGGGCTAGCTTTGGGCCTATTTGCAGTTGTAGACAGAGGACTGAGGATCCTAAACTAACTCTAATGTCCTAATGTTGGTTTTAGATTTTGCTTTGGAGTTTAAGTGTGGATGCAAAGCTGGATATGGTTATAACACAAAACAAAGCATGATTGGTGCCTATCCAGGGCCTGGAGTCAGTAGACATACACCTGTGAATGATCAGCATAAACAACTAAAACTGGATTTCAAGGGGATCTGAGTGATACCTGCCTTACAGGCATCTCCCAATACAAAGTGTTAGGTTATCTCTACTTATGGTATCCCTACTGCAGTATATCCCTCCCAATGCTCAACCTGAAAATAGTTTAATCTACCCCTTGAGTAGAAGTTGAAAGGTCAGACAGTCAACATAGGAATTCTATGCTCTAGAATCTAAACATTACCAAACATCCAGATTCAGAAGAAGAATACATGCAATACTGGAGACAGAATTAACACAACACATGCCAAACAGCATTTCTCATATAAGTTTAATCATGAAATCAGTGGGTTCATGCCAAAAACAAACAACAAGAGATACATAAACTCACAGGTAAGCTGTACAGAGCAACCAGATCAGCTTGTCATGCATTACAGAGCCAAAATCATCAACTTTCAACAACAACAAATGAACAACACAACCTGCTTATAACAGCCAGGTAGGTGCTCAACAATTAATTACAATGTTGACCAAAATTTCGCCAGATACACAGTATCATGAAAATGGCGCTCAAACACAACCGGATTGGCGCCCAAACTTGAATGCAGCAGGTAGGGGAGGAGACAGGAAGATTTCTCGAGCCCTGCGCTCCTGCCCGCTGATTGACACCTTCAGTCGGGTACCAGATCGACCCACGCCATCGCCCATACCTCTGCAACCTTCGCCATTAATGGCGCACCAACCCGCGGCCTCGGGAAGAACATCATACAGACCATCGCAAACTTTTCCCGCCGAGACTCATCATCATGATATTTCGAATATGCAGGATCACATTATCCCACATGCACCCCGCAGCAACCTCCTTTGCACTTTATATACTAGGTCATGAGCATATATCATGTCGGTACTTTTGCTCCCGACGACACTAGTATAAACTTCATCATCATCATCCTCCAGCAGCATGATATCCTGTTGTTCGAAATATCACCCTGACGTCATCATGATATTTGAAATATAACCTTCATGATAATCGGCACAACCTGATCCTTCGGAGGAACATCCTCCTGCTGAGCTTATAACAAAAGTCTGGCCGATGAACATCCTGATGACGTCATCATCATATCCTGCTGACGTCATCATCATATCCGCCTACTGCGCACCTCCTCACATCCGGATGACGTCATCATCATGTTTGTAAATATCAGGAGGTCTCTTCAAGATGATCAGTGTTAGAAATATGACCCCCGCGGACCTTGATAACGTCATCATCATATTCACATCATCATGATATTCGGAAGACAACCGGATATTTGGAAATATCCTCTTGATGTTCAAATATCAGGTTGCACTGTAGCTCCTCTATAAGATCGGGGCGATAACTGAATATGATGATGCTGCTTGAAAAGATCACCCTCAATAGATAACACGCGAAACCAGCAGGCGGATATCTCCTTGATATCAACATCATCATGATGTTCGAACAAACAAACATATATCCGGGTGATATGAAAATATCACCCCCTCCTTCGCGAATATCATGATGCAGATAGGCAGAAAGAAAAATATCACCCTGATATACGGATGACGTCAGCATCATCAGGATGAGAAACAAAGAACAAGAAATGATACAACATCATCAGGATGATATTGACTAAGATCATCCTGACGTTCCAAAATATGATGACCCTAGTGAATATCGGGTCGCAATTACAACTCTTCAACAACATCATCAGGATGATGTTAACCAAGATCACCCGATGATAAAAATATCACCCCAGCGAAATATCATGAAGGCATAAAATATGATGACCTCCACAAGCAGCAGGATGATAACTGGAAATATGATGATGATGAACACGACCCTTAGGAAAAAACAAGTTAGGTCGAGCAATTCAAAGAATAAGCAACATCATCATCATGCTCGCGCAAGGTGATAAATGGAAGATCACCGGAGACTTTGAAACATCACCCTCGCAAGCAGATCAGGGCGCACTATAGCTCATCAGCATCATCATGATAAAAACCAAACATCACCCGACAATTGAAATATGATGATGACGTTGAAAAACAAGTCGACGAGGAACATGATGATGCAGATCATCGAAGACAAGATGATGATGATGACCTCCTCCTCAGGAAACATGATGCTGCAGTTAAAAAATGCTGAGGAGGTCCAACACTTAGAAAAAATGGGCAAGAAGATAAAGGCTTCAAATGAAGAAACCTCCTGATCATGATAAATCAACCCCTGGTCAAAATGAGTGTCAACAGTGGCTCCGAATGGGGACGTGCAGGTGAAAACCTGCAGCGAGAACCAGATCTCCGGGCAGACCTGACAAAAAGCCAAAAAACGCGAGCTGTACAAGGCATTTACACTACATACATATTTTACAAATGTGCACAGCAACCAGATATTCATGCAAAATAGGACTTAAGGAATTGGCCATGCACAGGCAATTCCAGAATTTCACCATCTAGGGCCTGGAGGAAATAAGAATCCTCCCCATGAGTATTGCAAACCTGATATGGGCCCATCCATAAGGGCTGAAATTTGCCATGTTTACCCTTTTCCTGATCTTTAGCATTCCAAATAAGCACCAGATCATTTACTTGAAACTTCCTTTTTGTAGCTCTCCTGTCAAACTGATATTTCACATCTTGTTGTCTTTTGAGATTGATCTGGTGGGCTCTCCTCCTGTCTTCATCCAATGCAACCAGCTGATTCACCCTTTCCATCATGGAGTCTTCAATGTCCTCATCATTTTCCTGAATGAACCTGTAAACTGGTAGGAGATTGTTTATGGGTAGTCTAGCTGATGCACCATATACTAGCTCAAAAGGTGACTTCCCAATAGCCCTTTTCACAGTCACTTTGTCAGCCCATACTGCTAAATTCAACTTTGAGTCCCAAGCTCTCTTGTTCTTGTCCAGTATCCTCTTGACAATTTTCATGATGCTCCTATTGCTTGATTCTGCTTGACCATTTCCTTGTGGGTGATATGGTGATGTATATGACAGGCTTATCGCATACCTGTTGCAAAAATCAACAAACTCACCTGATCTGAAGCACATAGCATTATCAGTGATTATTTTAGATGGTACTCCAAACCTGATGATGATGTTCTCTAGTATGAAGTCTGTCACCACCTTACTTGTAGCTCTTTTAGTTGGAATGGCCTCAATCCATTTGGTAAAGTAGTCAGTTGCCACCAAAATCCAACTGTGTCCCCCACTTGATTTGTCTGCAATTTCCCCTATAAAATCAATTCCCCATTGCTGGAATGGAGCATCCACAGGTGCAGTTCTGAGGGGTAAAGCACCATGATATCTCAGCTTTCCTGAGAATCTCTGGCAAGGGTCACATTTTCTTACTAACCTCTGTGCATCTGAAAAGAGAGTGGGCCACCAATATCCTGCCCTCAGAATTTTATGAGCTGTTGTTTGGGCAGTATAATGGCCACCACATAATCCTTTATGCATGTCAATCAAAATATTGTTAGCCATATTCTTATCCACACATCTCAGCAGCACACCATCAGGATTTTTCCAATACAGCTCACCTTGAACAATGACATACCTGATTGCATGTAGCTTTAGAGTCCTCTTTTGACAGTCACTGAAATGGGAAGGACAATTCAGATTTTGCAAGTAATAGATAATATCCTTGTACCATTTAGATCCTGATACACTTACATTCTCATCTTGGACTGCATTAACTTGGCATGCTTCCAAGTTTGACTGTGCCATCATCTTGGCTAGTCCTTGTCCTCTTATCAGCTTAGTAACCTGTATGTCTATGTTGAATTCCTGCAGTTTGTTTATCCATCTGCACCTTCTTCCAGTCACCTCCTGCTGAGTAAATATGTCTTTGACTGCAGCATGAGGTACATATGCAATTATATGTGACCCTACCAAGTATGGTCTGAAACTTTTAATGGCTCTAACAAGTGCATATGCCTGCTTTTCCATAATATCATACTTCAATTCAGAGGCCTGCAGGGACATACTAAAGAAGGCGATGGGCTGTTCAAAACCATCTTCATTTTTCTGTAACAAACATGCAGCTACAGTATGAAAGGAAGCAAATGAGAACACCTGGAATGGCCTAGAAAAATTAGGAGATTTAAGAACAGGGGCCATCTTTATTGCCTCTTTGATATTTTGAAATGATTCTGTTGCTTCCCTTTCCCAGTTTATAGTTGCATCCTTCTTCATCATCTTGGAAATGTTCCTTGTGATCTCTGCAAAGTTGGGAACAAATCTTCTGACAAAGTTTACCTGTCCAAAGAAGGACTGAACTCCTTTCATAGTTTTTGGCATTTGGATCCTGTCAATGGCTGCCACTCTGTCTGGATCTATCCTGACTCCATCCTTGGAAACAATATGTCCCAGAAGTTTTCCTTCAACTACTCCAAAGGCACACTTCTTTGGGTTTAGAGAAATACCATATTCTAGTGCTCTTATGAAGATCTGCTCCAGATGCATACAATGCTGCTCCTCTTTCTTTGAGTAGGCAGTCAGGTCATCCTGATATACTGCCAGGATTGAATCAATCAGCCCTGCAAAAGCAACATCCATTGCTCTCTGAAATGTAGCACCTGCATTTGTTAGTCCAAATGGCATTCTAACATACACATATGTTCCCCATGGAGTGGTAAAGGCAGTCTTATATTGTTCTGATTCCTTTACCTTTACCTGATTATATCCTGAAAATCCATCCATCATGGATAGGAGTTCACAACCAGTCACTTTCTGCAACATAGCCTCCATATTAGGCAGTGGATAGTTATCCTTCAAAGAGGATACATTCAAGTTCCTGAAATCAACACACAACCTAATATCACCATTCTTTTTCCTGACTGGGACAAGGTTAGACACCCAAGTTGAATGTCTGATGGGCACAATTATTCCAGCTTCCCTGAGCCTTCTGAGTTCTTCCTGCATCTTGGGAGCTAAGGTAGGATTTATAGGCCTTTGCCTCTGTCTAAATGGCTTAGCTTCAGGCTTCAGTGGGATCTCATGCTGGAATAAGTCTTCTCTATAAGCTTTTAGGTCCTCATATGACCAAGCAAAAACATGTTTATACCCTTTTAGCAATGCAATCAGCATACTTCTTATGTGTGGTTTGAGCTGTTTGCCAATATATACCTTCTGAGGGGCCTGAGATGTCCCCAAATTTATTTCTTCTAAATCCTCCTTATTTGTGGGGGATGTCTTTGTGACCATTTTGTCTCTACTGTCAAAGGCTCTTTCCAAAGCCACTAACCCTCTAGGGATCTTGTTAGTCTTCAACTGGATGATCTCCTTCCCTACAAGAGTCTCTTTTCCATCTACAGTTTCTACAAAAGCTTGGAAATCAATCTGTTGGTTCTCATACTCATCTATGCAGTGCAAAAATTTCAGCAAATCCCTATCATCATTAAAAACTTGCCAACTGCATATGTTTTCTGGTATGGCAGGCCTAATTTTAACTTCTACATCTGTGACACCTGACAGAGTGATGTCATCTGGCCTTATTGCAACATTGGCTAAGAAATCAGCCATAACATTTTTTGACCTTTCTACCCAGCCAATTGAAAATGCATCAAATAACTCAATAGTATCCCAAACAGCATGCTTGTATTGTTTCAGTCTTTTATTCTTTGCAGCATACTTATTTCTGATTTGGGATACAATCAGCTCAGAGTCTCCAAATACTCTTAACATTTTAATTCCATGTTTGAGAGCAATATTCAGGCCTAAAAGTAAAGCCTCATATTCTGCAATATTGTTTGTGCAATCAAACCTCAGCAAGAAAGAGGATTTGAGGAGCTTACCAGTTGGAGACAGGAAAACAACTCCAGCTCTAGAGCCTTCTTTTGCACAAGCTCCATCAAAAAACATGGTCCATAACCCTTGCTGATCTAGCTCTCCAACACAGGCATTTTTCTTTTTGTCTTCTGCATCATCTGAGACAACCCTGAAGTTATCACAGTCAGTGTCCACAAAGCATACCTGTTCATTTGCTTCTTGGTCTTCCACTGTCTCTGATGATCTCTGCTCTCTGATTAACTTGACATCCCTGCCATTCATTGGAATCATGGCATATGACAGGTCCAGCTGCATACTTCCACCTATTAGTGCTGCCCATCTTCTTGACAGCAGCATACCATACTGTGGCTTGATGTCAACCACTGTTATATTCATTTTGTATCTTTTTTCAGGAAATGCTGCCAGCTTGAAATCTACATCCTTCATGATTCCAATAACTGGTACCTCTCTGGCATCCATAGCATAACACTTTCCACATGCCTTGTCAATTTTTAATCCTGTTTGTTGCATGATAGCCAAAGGCATGACATTTGTGGATGCTCCAGAGTCAAGCATACAATTTCTAATTATTTTACCATTTATAACCAGGGAAACATAAAATGGTTCCACCTGTGAAGGACACTTTGTCATGGTCATTCCTAAATAGACTTCAGGAGTCTCATCCTCTTCATTGCACATGACCTGTTTCTCACCCTGGGTCTGATCATTTTGCTTAGCTTGAAAAGGTACCCCTGAGATTAGGGATATTGTTCTATTCTTGATCTCTTCCACCTTCATGAGTTCCATAAGTGGAACAGAGACCTTTACCTGAGTGAGGATCTGGGCTATATCAAATGGAGCACAGTTTTGTACAGCAGTTGTAGCTTGCTCCACAATCTTGCTTTTATCCTGAGCTGACTTAGCTTTCATTCTCATAGTTCCCTGATCATCATTCCTGTCTTGGGAACCTCTACTTTGATCTTTAGCCTGAGGGGTTTTGTTTTCTGGTCCTTGGAAATCATGACCTGTTCTGTATCTAAAGTTCTGCTTATTATTTACCCACTGCCTTTTTTGTGGTTCAGTTCCTTTATGACCATGCATCTGCTGACCTGCAGAAATATCTTCTGGCTGATGTGGGCTGCCAACCTGATTTCTACCTCTGAGATTGTAGTTGCTCTTGACCTGAGCAACTGCTGCAGCTGTGAAGGCTCTGATTTCCTCATCAGAAGGTCGGTGTAGGCTACTCAGAAAATTGTGTGAGTTCTGAGCATACACATAATTATCCTCATGATCTTCATCATATGGGGACTGTTGGCAGGCCTGAACCTGATCATCTGTCTTCTCATCAGCACCATATAGAGTATATCCATTACCTATGGACATCATGTTAACATCATCATCTTGCACATGATGTGGCTCATTGCACTCATTACAAGATGTAGCATTATCATACAAAGATTGGGCAATCATGCACTGTGACTGTGAATGTGGCATCTGACAGATTATACACCACGGAGCATCATCAGCAATATTTATAGTTTTCTTCAGGGGATCAGGAGTTTCCTTGGCATGTTGAGCCCTCTGATTCGTGTTGTTACGTGGATATACAGGCTTACCATCATGCCAATTGGTGTTATAAGGCATATCATGTAATGATGGCCTCTTTTCCTGTCTTTGATAGACTTGCCTATCAGGACCCATCCCTTTTTCACTTCTAGCTAATCTATAGCTCAGGTCCTTAACAACATTTGCTAGTTTGTCTATCTTATCTTCAGGAGCAGATGTACTACCTTGAGTGTTCTGAGGCTTATTTGGATTCTGCAGAATTTTTACATCATCCCTTCTATTTGTCTTGCCTGATGCTTTCCTATTGTTTTCAATATTTACTGCAATCCTGAAAGCATCCCTGAGAGTGGCAGGACCTTTATCTCTCAGTCCATATGCAGTCTTTGCATCAAAGGCATTGATGTACAAAATTATGCACATTGGTTCATTTGGCCTCATATGATGTGGCAATTTGTTCAACACTTTAGTAAATCTTGCATTAAAGTCTGCAACCTGTTCATTTGACCCTTTGGTGATGCTGGTGAACTCATTTACAAAGAAGCTAGGGTCAGTTTTATCACCATATTGCTCCTTGAATATCCTCTTAAAATCATCCCATGATGATATGCTCCGGTCAGGCAGATTCCTGTACCATTCTCTTGCCTCATCTATTAAGGATTGCATGAATGACTTCATGAAAACATCCTCATGCTCAACCTCAAAATTATCCATGACATTTTGAAAGGCCTTTAGATGATCTTCTCCTGACACTGTGTTGTTTCCTGAAAACTTAGGCACTTGCAGCCTCAGATGCTTATCAATAGGGTTAGGATACCCAGGAATGCCATCAAACACCAGCTGCCTGAATCTATCTAGTTGCATAGGCTGTCTGTTTGGCTGATTAACATTAACATTTCTATTTGCATTTTGGTTTCCTGCATTGTTTAGTGGTATCCTAGCATCATTCACATTTTGTCTGTCATCATGATGCTGATGATGTACTTCATATCTTTGCTGATGTCTTTGCATATTTGCATTTTCTAGAGTAGGAACTGAATTATTTTGGGCAGTTCTCAAGGCTTGCACTTTCTGCTGTATATCATCTCTGATTTTCATGGCTTGTAGGTATTCTAGTTCTGCTCTTAGGCTTTTGATTTCTTCTGCCAATTGTTCATCCTTAGGTCTGGAGGTAGATGGTCTCATACCATTTGGGTCATCATCTTCATCATCCCTTAGGGACTCTGCCTCTTCAAACCTCTCACTTGGGTCTAGAAAAGGGCGTTCTTGGAACACCTCTGACCTCATTCTCATACTACCACCCTGTTGCCTCTCATATGCACCTTGGATATCAGCTTCTGCAATTGAAAAATAAGGAGCATGCTGTCCTGATGGCCTAGGGTTATCTTGTACATCATCACTTTTTCTGGGGGAGCTCTCATGACTAGCTAAGACAGTTCCCTTTCTTCTATACATCATTCCTTTTGTTAATGGTAACTCTTCAAATAGAGGATTTTGTTGGGATCTTCTCCCCTGCATATAAATTTACTTTGACTGGTTGGGAGATTACTTCGGAGTCGCCACCTATTGCTAGGAACTGTTTTCTTCTGAAAACCAGGGTTCTTTCACAAGGTTCCCCAGGGTGTTTTCTTCTGTTGCTGACTCAGATGGGTCACATATATATCACTGGAGATGATTAGATAGTCTTTTACTTCTCATCCCCAGTAGAGTCGCCAATTTCTGTTGACTTTTTCCCAGACTGGATGCTTATTCCCAGATATCCCTACAAGGTAGCCATCAGTGATCAACAGGAGCTCTGGGCCAGGGGGTCAACAGTATAGGAGATAGACTCTATATTTTATCTCCTCTTCTTCTTCAGGCTCTGCAAGACCTAGGGGGGTATTCCCTACTCAACATCCATAAGGATATGCATGCAAGGCTGGGATGTTGACAGAAAGCAGATGAGTCCTCCTGTATGTAGACCAAAACTGAAAGATAAGGGCAAAGGGGCTAGCTTTGGGCCTATTTGCAGTTGTAGACAGAGGACTGAGGATCCTAAACTAACTCTAATGTCCTAATGATGGTTTTAGATTTTGCTTTGGAGTTTAAGTGTGGATGCAAAGCTGGATATGGTTATAACACAAAACAAAGCATGATTGGTGCCTATCCAGGGCCTGGAGTCAGTAGACATACACCTGTGAATGATCAGCATAAACAACTAAAACTGGATTTCAAGGGGATCTGAGTGATACCTGCCTTACAGGCATCTCCCAATACAAAGTGTTAGGTTATCTCTACTTATGGTATCCCTACTGCAGTATATCCCTCCCAATGCTCAACCTGAAAACAGTTTAATCTACCCCTTGAGTAGAAGTTGAAAGGTCAGACAGTCAACATAGGAATTCTATGCTCTAGAATCTAAACATTACCAAACATCCAGATTCAGAAGAAGAATACATGCAATACTGGAGACAGAATTAACACAACACATGCCAAACAGCATTTCTCATATAAGTTTAATCATGAAATCAGTGGGTTCATGCCAAAAACAAACAACAAGAGATACATAAACTCACAGGTAAGCTGTACAGAGCAACCAGATCAGCTTGTCATGCATTACAGAGCCAAAATCATCAACTTTCAACAACAACAAATGAACAACACAACCTGCTTATAACAGCCAGGTAGGTGCTCAGCAATTAATTACAATGTTGACCAAAATTTCGCCAGATACACAGTATCATGAAAATGGCGCTCAAACACAACCGGATTGGCGCCCAAACTTGAATGCAGCAGGTAGGGGAGGAGACAGGAAGATTTCTCGAGCCCTGCGCTCCTGCCCGCTGATTGACACCTTCAGTCGGGTACCAGATCGACCCACGCCATCGCCCATACCTCTGCAACCTTCGCCATTAATGGCGCACCAACCCGCGGCCTCGGGAAGAACATCATACAGACCATCGCAAACTTTTCCCGCCGAGACTCATCATCATGATATTTCGAATATGCAGGATCACATTATCCCACATGCACCCCGCAGCAACCTCCTTTGCACTTTATATACTAGGTCATGAGCATATATCATGTCGGTACTTTTGCTCCCGACGACACTAGTATAAACTTCATCATCATCATCCTCCAGCAGCATGATATCCTGTTGTTCGAAATATCACCCTGACGTCATCATGATATTTGAAATATAACCTTCATGATAATCGGCACAACCTGATCCTTCGGAGGAACATCCTCCTGCTGAGCTTATAACAAAAGTCTGGCCGATGAACATCCTGATGACGTCATCATCATATCCTGCTGACGTCATCATCATATCCGCCTACTGTGCACCTCCTCACATCCGGATGACGTCATCATCATGTTTGTAAATATCAGGAGGTCTCTTCAAGATGATCAGTGTTAGAAATATGACCCCCGCGGACCTTGATAACGTCATCATCATATTCACATCATCATGATATTCGGAAGACAACCGGATATTTGGAAATATCCTCCTGATGTTCAAATATCAGGTTGCACTGTAGCTCCTCTATAAGATCGGGGCGATAACTGAATATGATGATGCTGCTTGAAAAGATCACCCTCAATAGATAACACGCGAAACCAGCAGGTGGATATCTCCTTGATATCAACATCATCATGATGTTCGAACAAACAAACATATATCCGGGTGATATGAAAATATCACCCCCTCCTTCGCGAATATCATGATGCAGATAGGCAGAAAGAAAAATATCACCCTGATATACGGATGACGTCAGCATCATCAGGATGAGAAACAAAGAACAAGAAATGATACAACATCATCAGGATGATATTGACTAAGATCATCCTGACGTTCCAAAATATGATGACCCTAGTGAATATCGGGTCGCAATTACAACTCTTCAACAACATCATCAGGATGATGTTAACCAAGATCACCCGATGATAAAAATATCACCCCAGCGAAATATCATGAAGGCATAAAATATGATGACCTCCACAAGCAGCAGGATGATAACTGGAAATATGATGATGATGAACACGACCCTTAGGAAAAAACAAGTTAGGTCGAGCAATTCAAAGAATAAGCAACATCATCATCATGCTCGCGCAAGGTGATAAATGGAAGATCACCGGAGACTTTGAAACATCACCCTCGCAAGCAGATCAGGGCGCACTGTAGCTCATCAGCATCATCATGATAAAAACCAAACATCACCCGACAGTTGAAATATGATGATGACGTTGAAAAACAAGTCGACGAGGAACATGATGATGCAGATCATCGAAGACAAGATGATGATGATGACCTCCTCCTCAGGAAACATGATGCTGCAGTTAAAAAATGCTGAGGAGGTCCAACACTTAGAAAAAATGGGCAAGAAGATAAAGGCTTCAAATGAAGAAACCTCCTGATCATGATAAATCAACCCCTGGTCAAAATGAGTGTCAACAATGGGTTTGGTTGGTTTTCACAACCAACCAAACCTCTAAAAAATGTACTGGTTTCGTTTAAAACCTCCAAAAAAAGTGAACTAAGATGTGAATAAAAAGTGAATGGCACAAAGTAAATTTTATGAGGGTTGTTTAGTGTGAAAATGGGGAAGCAAGATAGAAGACTTCAAGTCCCACACTTTCACAAACTAAAGCATTAGGGAAGCAAAGGATAAGTTTAGGGATAAACTATTGGTTTCCAATGTTCCCTTTCTGATGTAGCAACATCCCTAGTTCAAGAGCAATCTTGATGATGAGCCCAAAAAAATGGCTCATCATATACATTATTTTTTCCTTACATAAATTGCATACAAGTGGATCTAAGAGTAATTTCTAAACTTATGGTTTATTTAGAATAAAATAGAGAGTATGTATCAAGGTTATTTCTTTAGAATTTATTGTTACTTCTTTGTTAGTTATTTCTAATGATTATTGGGAAAAAGATGTCAATTTGTGCATATGCAGTCCATACTAGCTCCAGAAATGTACAATAGTTATGTGAGCAGCTCTTTGTATACAAAAGTTGTCTTTTCAGTCAGCTCCAGATAGCTCCGGAGTCTAAATAATCTAAGCAAGAAAAGTCAAAGATAAAATCTAAGAGAGGTTTTTGGTCATAAAAATGAGTTGAACAAAAATATCCTTCAGGTTTTCTACAGGTGTTACCATTTGGAAGAAAAGTGATTTTAAGTAAGCTCTCATGTGATAGTTCATAAAATATCTACCAGGTCAGTACTAGAAGTTGCATAATCCGAGAAAGAAAAGTCAAAGATAAAATATAAGAGAGGTTTGTGGTTATAACAATGAGTTGAACAAAAACATCCTTTAGTTTTTGTACAGGTGTTACCATTTGGAAGAAAAGTGATTTTAAGTAAGCTCTCATGTGACAGTTCATAAAATATCTACCAGGATAGTACTAGAAGTTGCATAATCTGAGAAAGAAAATACAAAATGGAAATCTGAGAGAGGTTTTCTCTCATAACAATGAGTTGAACAAAAACCTCCTTCAGGTTTTCTACAACATGTACCATTTGCAAGAAAAGGGAAGTTTAGTACAACTAAGCCACATAGTTAGCTCCAGAGGTTACCAGCCAGCTCTAATAATAACTCCAAGTGAAGCTCCAGTTCTGTAGAAAATAAAGGAATCAATATTTATTTTGATTCACACAATAAATTGAGAATCAAATCATTAGGATAGATTCTCTTCACCAAATAAAAAGGAAGAAGATTTGTGAGCAAATCTTGCCGTAATCTTTTATTTTAGTTAAGCTTTTGATTCCAATAAATCTCTCTCCATATTTTATGGAGATTGAGTTTGACTTGAGATGTATACCTCAAAATAAGGATTTTTTTGGAAGCATGCAATTATAAATGCAACATTCCATACTATTGAATAATATCTCCATTATTTTTGAATAATTCATTCTAAAGTTTGTGGCAACAAGTTTGTGAATTTGGTTAAAAATCCTCTTCCAAGGAATGAGATGGCCACTCATTCTGAGGGAGATGGATCAATGTGTTGTGTTATTTCTTCATTCTATAATTGTCCTTTCTATTGTGAATTGTTGTCTTTTTCTTTGTATTATGTAAGCTTCTTCTTTTTGTTGTATATTTTGTTGTTAACCTGTAGGTGTTCTCTATACTATCATTTCTTTTCAATTTCTGATTTATCATTTTCTTTCACAAATTTTCTTTCTTTCAGATTTTCTTTAATTTCATGCAAGTATGATTGAGATTAAGTGTGCTCTTTAATTTTTGCAAGTGTGATTTAAATTTTTGCAAGTGTGCTTTTCAATTCCTGCAAGTGTGAAGTAGAAGGGACTGTTTTCTAGAGATCTCTTTCCCCTATTGTAGATCACCTTCAGACACCAACCTTGGATTGATATTATTTAATGAAGAGGATTAAAAACCCCCATCATTTTTGGCACCATTACCGGGGACCATGGTGTTATTAGGAGATTCAGAATTTTCTAAGAGAATTATCTAGTGACAGTAGATAAACAATATTCCTAGTGATAGGGAATGTCTCTTAGAAAATTTTGTGACAGGAGATACTTAGTTAATAGTTTCTTTAGAATTTATTTTTCTGCAAAATAGATTAAAATTTATTTTCTTGCAAATTATATTAGAATTTATTTTTTTTGCAATTAGGAATTTAGATCTGATCCAAGAAACAAAAACCACCATCATACTAACCTTTTTGTGAAGAAAGATTTAGTTTTCGATACAAGTTGAGTATGAAATTTGAAGATGGCTAAAGTTTGCAAGAAAGTATCAAGCTGATTGTTGGAGTTCTCAAAGAAAACAATGGCCTTCAAAATTGAGCAACTCCTTTCTAAGAAGAAGTGCGGTAGCAAGCTTCCCAAAAAAAGGAGATACATTATAAGCAAGTTTTTGAACTCCAACAAACTTTTCAGCAAGCAAGAGAAAAAGCCACAACAAAAGATCAATAAATTGCCCTTCTCTCACAGCAGCTATGATCTATTTTTTCCAGCAATGGCTAGAATCAGGGAAGATCTAGAAAAATCTAGAGATCTGGATACCATAGAATATGAGCTCTAGAGAGATCCGAAGATAGAAAGACAAAAAGAGGAGGATGCAAAAGAATGGATGGAGAAATGAAATGCCATCATTTCTCAAAAATCTCAAAAAAGCAAAAAAAAGCAAAAAAAAGCAAAAAAAGTAAAAAAAAAGTAAAAAAAATCAACAATGAAAACCCTTGGGCATTGTTGACAGTCTTGGTTTGAAAACTAGCTTGCTCGCTGACCATGTACTAAATAAAGAGCTTTGACTAGAAAACCAGCTTGTTGGCTAGTCAAGGGCAAAAAAAAGAAAAAGAAAAAAAAACAAAAAAAATAAGGGAAAAGTTGAAAACCAGCAAATGGCAGCATTTCCAAGCAATAAAGTATCAAGTTGCTTACTTTTGTGCCTGTGTTTCTCAACATAACAGGATTGTAATTTCACCAAGCATTTTTTTCCTGAGATTTTTCACTTTCAAGCTGACATGGAAGAGGTAATGAAGACTAAAGTTATACCAAGGTAGTTTACTTTTAAATTTACTAGTAAGTTTTGTTATTACATGAGGATCCACTTGTTAATATCATGCATAAAATTGAAGGGTTAAGGATGAAAGAAAAAATAAAAGAATAAAAGGAGAGAAGAGACAAACAACATGCAAGGTTCCACATAAGAACTTGTCTTTGAACTATGGCATATAGAAAAAGGCATGCTAAGGTCTGCTCCCATTTGAAGATCTCAATTTTCTTTCTAGTTTGATTTAATGGAATTGAAAAGGAATAAGATCATCTATAAGAAAAATATAGAAAAACATAAGGACATGCATGAGTTTAGGCATGGGGGAGTGGATTAGCCACACAAAAAAAAGAGAGAAAGGAATTTGATCTATTCAAATACAAGTTATTGGAGAGATCTTGTGGCATGATTTAGATGTTGGAAGCATATTAATAAAAAGCATGACTTTTAAAGAAGAAGGATGGCATTCATGAAGACATGCATGAGCTTAGGCATGGGGGAGATAAAGAGCCTAAAAAAATGGCTTGTCATATACATTATTTTTCCTTACATAAATTGCATACAAGTGGATCTAAGTGTAATTTCTGAACTTATGGTTTATTTAGAATAAAATAGAGAGTATATATCAAGGTTATTTCTTTAGAATTTATTGTTACTTCTTTGTTAGTTATTTCTAATGATTATTGGGAAAAAGATGTCAATTTGTGCATATGCATTCCATACTAGCTCTAGAAATGTACAACAGTTATGTGAGCAACTCTTTGTATACAAAAGTTATGTCTTTTTAGTGAGCTCCAGATAGCTCCGGAGTCTAAATAATCTGGGAAAGAAAAGTCAAAGATAAAATCTAAGAGAGGTGTTTGGTCATAACAATGAGTTGAACAAAAACCTCCTTCAGTTTTTCTACAGGTGTTAAGATTTGGAAGAAAGGTGATTTTAAGTAAGCTCTCATGTGATAGTTCATAAAATATCTACTAGGTCAGTACTAGAAGTTTCATAATCCGAGAAAGAAAAGTCAAAGATAAAATCTAAAGGAGGTTTTTGGTCATAACAATGAGTTGAACAAAAATATCCTTTATTTTTTCTATAGGTGTTACCATTTGGAAGAAAAGTGATTTTAAGTAAGCTCTCATGTGACAGTTCATAAAATATCTGCCAGGTTAGTACTAGAAGTTGCATAATCTGAGAAAGAAAAGACAAAATGGAAATCTGAGAGATGTTTTTGCTTATAACAATGAGTTGAACAAAAACCTCCTTCAGGTTTTCTACAACATGTACCATTTGCAAGAAAATGGAAGTTTAGTACAACTAAGCCACATAGTCAGTTCTAGAGGTTACCAGCCAGCTCTAGTAATAACTCCAAGTGAAGCTCCAGTTCTGCAGAAAATAAAGGAATTAATATTTATTTTGATTCACACAATAAATTGAGAATCAAATCATTAGGATAGATTCTCTTCACCAAATAAAAAGGAAGAAGATTTGTGAGAAAATCTTGTCGTAATCTTTTATTTTAGTTAAGCTTTTGATTCCAATAAATCTCTCTCCATATTTTATGGAGATTGAGTTTGACTTGAGATGTATACCTCAAAATAAGGATTTTGTTGGAAGATTGCAATT
The DNA here is from genome assembly GCA_027924645.1 of Cunninghamia lanceolata. Taxonomy (NCBI): domain Eukaryota; kingdom Viridiplantae; phylum Streptophyta; class Pinopsida; order Cupressales; family Cupressaceae; genus Cunninghamia; species Cunninghamia lanceolata. The sequence continues at coordinate 537,970 of BSBN01000810.1, read as the reverse complement.
ATAAATGCAACCTTCCATACTATTGAATAATATCTTCATTATTTTTGAATAATTCATTCTAAAGTTTGTGGCAGCAAGTTTGTGAATTTGGTTAAAAATCATCTTCCAAGGAATGAGCTGGCCACTCATTCTGAGGGAGATGGATCAATGTGTTGTGTTATTTCTTCATTCTATAATTATCCTTTATGTTGTGAATTGTTGTCTTTTTCTTTGTATTATGTAAAATTCTTCTTTTTGTTGAATATTTTGTTGTTAACCTGCAGGTGTTCTTTGTATTGTCATTTCTTTTCAATTTCTGTTTTATCATTTTCTTTCACAAAGTTTATTTCTTTCAGATTTGCTTTAATTTCATGCAAGTGTGATTTATATTAAGTGTGCTCTTTAATTTCTGCAAGTTTGATTTAAATTTTTTCAAGTGTTCTTTTAAATTTCTGCAAGTGTGCTTTTCAATTCCTGCAAGTGTGAAGTAGAAGGGACTATTTTCCAGAGATCTATTTCTTCTATTGCAGATCGCCTTCGGACACCAACCTTGGATTGATATTCTTTAATGAAGAGGATTAAAAACCCTCATCACTTGCATCAACCAAAAACATTTGCAATTTAGTTTGTTTGTAGTTTAGTTTGTTTCCATTCTTTTTCCAATTCAGTTTAGGTAGTTTAGTTAGTAGCAATTTTTGTATTTTGGTCCGCATTCTACCGCAATTGTGTTTTAGACCTTGTGGAGTTGGAATTAGAATCTTGATACATTCATCTACATCATATCCAATTTTTAGATCATTTGGTTAAGGTACCAGAAAGATATTGCTACCAAAAGATCGACTATTTCTCAGAACAGAGCATCCTGACAGTCTCAGATACATCAGCTGAAGGAGAAGACTTGCGAAGTATTTCTCAAATTGTAGAGCTAAAGGACACTTTTTCAATGTTCTATGGTTTGTGGTCAACCTTCCTCGAGATCCACACATCATTCCATTCATTTGTGGAGGAGTTCTTCATGTTTAGGTCTAACCTATCCATGTACACACGTTACAGCTCTTCATTGGAGCTTGTGATCTTCCTTGGCCGACGCGGAGGAATCTTATGTTCTGAATATGATATATATTGATGTATTAGATCCTTAGGAAAGTAGTTCATCATAATAGAGACATTTGATAGTTTGTATTCTTTGTGAAGGAGCTTCAAAGCTATATCTTGTGCATATTCTGATATTATGTAATCAGGCATGTGAGCCCTAATTGTAAGCCCGCATGTTGCCAGCCAATCTGTATTTAAATTCTATGATATACTGAATGACTGAATCTACAATTGCTTCAGATCTTTGAGCTGTTTCTATTATGTTTACTCTTGCTGCATGGTCTGGACAGTTCATTCTGTGAACCCTCCTACCATGCTTACACCACTTTCCCTATCAATTATGTTTGTGTGACTATTTGAATTAGGTTTTTGCAAGCTAGTATCTCTCTCTAAGCATGAAACCCTAATTTTCCAATCAAACTATAATAACTTAAATTTTGACACATATATAAATGAAATGATTACAGAAATTAAGAGGAAATAGTATAGAGACAGTGTACCCAGAAATAGAGGAGTTGTTGGACTAGGGCACCAATGCTAGTGTCCCGTAAGTCTCTAAATGTCAGGATTTTTTGCAGCAGATGTCTTCTAACCTCCAGAGGCTTCTAGATCCTGAAGAAATCACCCAGTTGGACTAGGGAATTAGTGCTAGTGTCCTAAAAGTCTCAAAATCTTGAAATCCAAATTCTATGACAATTATGTCTGCAATATCTATCTTCCTGTCGCTCCTTTCTACTGGATCTTGACAAATTCAACCTATACATGCAAAAGGAGGAGAAAGATGGTTGTGGCTATATAGGAGCTTGTCTCAGTCAAGCCCCATTTTTAGTATTCCTACCTCAACAATAGCCCAAGATAAAGTTTTGCAAATGTGTGTGTTCATCTAACAAATGTACATGCACAAACATAAAACCCTAGTTGACTCAAGCATCAAGGAAAGATCAACACTTTGCTTCGCTCAATGAACAAAACACAACCTCACCTCAAGGAGATGGTGTTGGCAACTTGTGTATGATGTCTAAATATGTTGTCATTGATGGCAACAAGAAAAGAAACAAGATTGGAATAGTGGTTTGGTCAAGAGAAGAAGACTTAGGCATTTTGGCTAAGAGTTAGCAGTATAATGGATGGCATTGGTCTACAGTAGAAGACAAGATCATGTAGTTCTAGTATGTTATTTTTATTCCTTTGATGATCCTATCTCCAAATTTTTAGCTCCTAAAAAGTAGAGGAAGCACACATTCTAACAGACTAAGTCTGGAAAGACAGAGTACATTGTGATTCAGAGCAGAACACTCATTTGTTTTGGTCTGCATTCCTCTGCTATTACATATCTTGCTATGCAGTTTTGATGTATTGTAAACATATGTTTGAAGTATCTAAATCCATAGTTGCAAGTTCTGAGTTCCACTGGAGAGTTAGTTATGAATGCCCAAGTATCGCTATTTGGTATGATATAGTTTGACTGTGATAGGGTATGTGTTCCAGTGGTCCGCATTCTATCACAAAAGAATATTTTTCTCTGTGGTTCTAGAAGTGTGATCCATGACATGTGAAAAGTCTCTAATATGGATTTGAGAAAGTTGTGTGGTCCGTAGTGGAAGATGTTGTCTAACAGTTGAACTGAACAAGTGAACCAATGGTATTAGTCGACATGACAGTATGATGTGCGTGTGCAATAAGTTTTGGTGTTTGGAACTTAATCCTAAGTGGTGAAATAGTTGGGGCTGACATGTGTGAAGGTGTTTCAAATATTTTTTGGATCCGTTATAGATTTTGGGGAATGAATTTTGGCTGACAAAGTACAAAATGCATGACAACACGGTACACCTTATTAGGCTGACCTAATATGAATATTTTGTTGGTTGTGGATATAAATATGAGATTGAATTTGGTGTTTGAAGAATTATTAGAAGATGTGGAAGTAAGTGTGAATAGAATGTGATTTGTAGAGCAGACAACAAGAGTAGAAGAAGAGAGATCTTGATTAATGTGAAATAGGGTAGCAAAACAGAGCAGTCAAGATGAAGAGTTTTGAGACAGTATTCTGAGCTTTAGTGGAGTTGCATTCATGCATATGTAGATGCAATCAGAGTAGTTCATTTTGGCAGTTAGCCATCTCCTTTCTTCTTTCTTTCTCTAGGTAGTGAGCCATTCTTGCAGTGAGCATTTCTTTGGGTAGTGAGCCCTAAGGTAGTGAACCTTCTTGTAATTTGATATTTCTATTACATAATATATTATGAGCTAACAGTCACCATGGTATTTCCCAGTTTTGAGTTTTCCATGTAAAAATCCTTGTGTTCATGTGATGGATTTTGGTTGTTACATCTATGTTTAATTTTCTTTATTATTACATACGGTAAATGGATTATTAGTTCAATAAGAAAGATGTTGAATATAGTACTAATTCACCCCCCTCTCAGTACTTTGGGTGTTCAACAAATGGAAGCAATGAAGACTTGCATGAACAAGAAGGCGATGCAGCCGTGTCTACGGAGGATTCCAAACTTAATGTTGGAAGCTTCAACCCTTCTCCCGATCATGCAAAAGGTGTACAAACCCTAGGAAGAGCAAGATAATCTCAATATCTTGATTCCTAATCTCCATCCATTGTCTCCATGATAGCAAATTCAAATAACTTCAAAGAGCTTCAATAAATCACTGATCTTCAATGGCAATTTTGGCAGAGTTTTGGCATAAAGTTTGCATATAGATTGTGTGTAATAAAATGATTTTCAAATGTCTTTAAATATCTAACCTTAGGAATTTCAAATTTTGAAATAAGATGTCGACATCACATGAAAAACTAGAGTTTGAAAATGGAATCTTGGAATGCACGGTGAGGGCCAACATCCCTCCAAATTTAAAAACCTCAGGAAATAGGGTAGGACAAGGGCACTAGTACCCGAGTCCAAGCCCTGATTTCCCAACTAGGTCTGCCTCAAGGAGGTTAGGGGATCCCAAATGCAAGCTTGCTTTTCACCTTTAGTCTTCAGTTATTCCAAAATATGACATTCTTCCAGTTAGACATAGGTCAATCAGGGTTTAGGAAGGTCTAAAATAAACTAGGTTGAAAAGGTCACCAAAGGAGAGGAGTTAAACTTATGAGAAATTGTACCATTCCATATAGGAGGGCAATTTATGACATAACATTTAGTCCCCACTTTAGTGTCCATATGACACTACGTGCATATGCAACTAAAGGAAAGTAAATACATCAATCATGAAAAGGATACCCAAAAGGATATTGTAGAGGATGCTGAAGTGTTGTTGCAAAAGAGGAAGAAGCCCCCAAGTCTGCAATCCTGCAAGACCACAAAATTAAGAACCGTAACCTACAAAGGAACACTTGTTAGAAAATAAAAATTGAATCAACCTACAACCACCACTAATAAATCAGACCATAAACACTAAGGGGGTTGATTGATGAGACGTGATGAGGGAGATATATGCCCCCCCTTGTTTCTGCTTGCTTAGTTTGAAAAGTAGAAACAAAGAGATATCTACATGCATCAATTTCAAGAGACCTTGATGAGAAATGTGTTATGAGGTTGTTTGAACAAACAACACCCAAACACAACACATTATGTAGGATAGAGAGAAAAACCAGGGTTCCAATACAATAGACAACACAAAAATCTGAGTTCGACAGCTCAAGATAGAGGCTTAAGAGTAAAACTGTTCAATTTTGCAACTAGATAGCGATAGGAATTCTCATCCACTTACTATATGTAAAGGGAGTTTCCATTTTTCACTATTCCTTCTTACTTGTCATTGTGTAAAGGAGAGAAGGAGGAGGAAGAGATTGATGATGCCGACCCAATGTCCATACCAACTTCTGCAACTAGAGATGCTCTAAGCCTGAGTGGCAAAGAGACGTTTTAAAGCCGAGGTAGAGTCCTAATCCTTGCTTGTGCTATCATGCTTTCTGTATTCTTTAAGTTTTGTCATTTTTCTTTCTATTTAGGACATTCTGAACAAAGGTCCCTAACAGGGGCACCCAAGTCCACTCAAGGCGCCCAGGTCCTCCTAGGGCGCCCAAGTCTGACTTGGGTGCCCAGGTCCTCCTGGGGTGACCAAGTCTAGAAAGGACAAGGGCCCCAAGGACAGGGCACTAATTGCTATTGTATATACTATGTGATGATTTTATTCTTGTAAATTGATTAAACTTCTCACTGTTTATATTGTGCAAGTTGTTCCAGTGATACGAGAGCATACAGGTGGTCACCTGATGTTGCTTCTTCAAGATCACATTGGTACCATAACCAATGTGGAGAGAGGCCACTTACAATTAGTAGGGCTCTGGTGGGTGTTTGATATGCCCACAATTAGATTTTATTGCAGTATGTTGTTGTCACTGATGGAGAGGTGGAATGTAGATACTTCTACATTCCATCTGCCCACAGGCGAGATGACTATCACACTAGAGGATGTCTACCTAATCCTACATCTGCATGTATGTGGGGAGATAGTGAGGATCATACAGTGTCAATCAGTGGAGTACACATGGGAGAGTCATATGTATTGTCTAGGCTGCACAGTCACTCGAGAAGAGCATGGGCACATGTAGCTTCGGTTATTAGAGTAGGGATGCATAGACATCCCTCTGATTCAAAGGATTATGATTGCGACAATGGCATTAGTAGTTACACTAGATGGACGAGGCACTCACCTTCATGGGGGCCTCGTTCACACTATCAGGACGATGGAGGAGCAGGGGACAGTCTACTCGTGGGGGTGCAGTCTGCTTGCACACCTCTACCATGAGTTGGGACAGTATGTCCATTATGAGGCACATGGCTTGATGTGTTGCACATTACTATAGGTTTGGGTCTTTGAGCATATCAAATGCACATGGCCTACAGGTTTTCCCATAGAGCCAGCATATACCTATCCACAAGTCCATGCCTATCCTCTTGTTAGATGTTGGAGACACAGTGATCTACTATATTGGAGAATTGTGTTTGATAGACTATAGCCCAGTGATATCATCTAGAGACCATATCATGGCTATATAGCATGGCCAGGTCAGCAGAGACAATTAGCAAGGATACAGAGGGATCAGCTGATGGCTAGTCACCTTGATCATATTATTGTATGGTTTTACTTTGATAGGATAGCACAACAGTTCAGATGCCGACAAGATGTATCTATAATGCATTCGAGCTATGTGCGTTATGTGTGTAGCACAGTCAGGGTGAACAACACCCGACGACCGATAGTAGCAGATGTAGTGGTTAGTGATGATGATGTTATAGAGGATGCAAAGCTGATATCTAATGCAGATGACATCAGAGTTACCCAAGCATATTAGATCTGGTGGTAGACAACGCAACCTACTCCTATCTATTCACCTGGTCACCTGACAGGCGATCCTCAACCTTGGGTCGATCACGCGAGTGTCATAGGGGTAGAGGATGGCATTAATGAATTTGCTAGATATTATGATCTAGATGATGATGAGGAGGAGGAGGTCCCGTCATGGTACATTTTCAAAGTGAGACTGGGGTGAGATCAGCAAGAGGCAGACAGTGATGAGGAGGCCAAGTCTCAATCCCAGTCAAGAGCCCATGGTCTAGCCCCTACGGATGTGAGGAGATCGAGTCGGCATGAGAGAGGGGAGACCAGTAGTCATATGCCCCTAGCTACAGAGTTAGCTGTAGAGATAGTCACACCATCAGCTATCTGAGATCCATCTTAGCGAGATGGAGATCCAGGTAGGATGCTTTTTATATATAGATGCAACTATTTTCTATTATTTATTTATGGTGTCTATGTGAGGTATTGATATCTATTTTGTTTGCTTTTTGTAGTTGGGACATACACATGGCGTGACTTGGTGAGCCGTGTCATAGTAGAGATAGTTCCAGCTGATGTGGCTGAGTAGCGGGTGTGGATGGGATACTCACCACATCCATCTGCAAGGTGGCATGCAGAGATATTTATGCCTTTTGTGACATACTGGTTATCAGTGGATTCTATTCTAGATCAGGCTATCCAAAGCGCCAAGCGTACGAAGGCAGAGCTCTAGATGCTACAAGATCAGGCTGCTGCAATACCCACACCTAAGGGAGATCCTATCATGAGTGAGATCTTACTTTCTGAGTTGCACCAGGTGAGAGCTGACAGGGATAGACTCCGAGTAGAGCTAGAGAGAGCCACATCTGAGAGGGATCCATATCAGCAGATGTATCGAGAGTCACATGACGAGGTGCTAGGATTGAGGGGAGAGATCAAGGGGTTACAATCATGGAGTGTCTCTAGGAGTCATTCGTGATCCATAGCCACACATGGTTAGGCCTCTATCACACACACACCACGAGGTCCCAAGGGCACAGGTGACCGAGGTTCATCTATGTGATGTATATTATGTACTACGACATTCCATTTTGATGCACGGAATAGTCAACTCTAATGTATATGTAAACTGATGATGATATATGTATAATGCTTTTCTATTGTTGTTTTTAGCATTTTCTAATCTATCACATGTGATTTATGTAAAATGTAACTAGTGATAAATGTTAAATGCCCATGTGGAAATGTGATTAATACTAATGTGATACTTAAACAATTCTTTGTAGAATATGAAGTAAAAAGCACAATGATTAATGAATTTCACACATAACTATTATTCTATGCTTAACTTAGTTAATACCAAGGTGATCTCCAATAAAATATGTTTAAACAAGATACAACAATGATTAACTGAAAAAGATGCTATGTTAAATGAATTAAGACAAAATAATCATATCTTGTCGAAATTGAAGCTAAACTAACTAATAAGTTTTTCTTTTTAAAGTAACATCTAACATATAATCTTAAGCATAAAATTTCTTGAGGTGCACAGCATTAATAGGTTCTTTAAGTGACGTACCTTGTTCCTTAGCTAGCTTATACACTCCTGATCTGAAGTAACAACATACAGTATGAGCCAGTTAGGGCTGAACTTTCTTTTTTCTCTAGGAGGTGTGTTCACATTGCGTTGATTCTCATAAAGTACCAAGTCTCCAATGTCGAATGAACGTTGTATAACACATTCATTGTATGATCATTGTATACTCTTTTGATGGGCCTTAAAATGCTCAAGAGTGTTAATACGTTGTTCATCCATCATCTCAAGTTGTTGTAATCTCTTTTCTCTTTCCATGTCATCATCAATAGCATCTCTCAAGGAGACTCTTAATGAAGGAATTTTGAGTTCCAAAAGCATTACTACGTCAGTGCCATAAACAAGATTATACGGGGTAGTTCTAGTAGCCATATAGATACTTCTTCTATAAGCCCATAATGCATAGGACAATTGAGTATGCCAATCTTTTCTGATGCTTGTTAACAGTTTTTTGTAGAATTTGTCCTATAACCTTGTTTGAAGCTTCTGCTTGGCCATTCGATTGAGGATAATAAGGAGTAGAGAAGCGATGTTGAATGTGATACTTTTCTAGAAATTTCTTCACATTCTTATTCTTGAATGGCATGCCATTGTCAAAGAACAAGGAGGAAGGGATACCAAATCAAGAGATTATGTTATCTTGTATAAATGGACAAATTACTTTAGTAGTCGTGGATCGTAAAGGGACAGCTTCAACCCACTTCATGAAGTAATCAGTAGCAGTAATTATAAAGGTATGTCCTTGAGAAGAAGGTGGAGAAATTTTACCAATTAGATCCAAGACCCAAACATAAAATGGCCAAGGTGACACTTGGGCATGAAGTTCCTGGGAAGGTGCTCAGATTAAATGTTGATGTTGTTGACATTGTGGGCACTTCTTGACATAAGCAAAAGAATCTTGTTCCATATATTTCCAATACTATCCCATGCGTATTAATTTTTGTACCAATGATTTTCCTCCAAAATGTCCTCCACAATCTCCAGAGTGAGCTTTTTCTAAAGCTATCAGAATCTCTGAATTACTAAGACATCAGAGAAGAACACCATTATAGCTTCGTCTATGTAAGACATTAGATAGAATGATATATCACACTGCAAGTTTACATAGGTGAACTTGAGCATTATTAGATGTTGAATTAGGGATGGTTCCATCACGTAGATAATTGAATATATGAGAGAACCATTCATCAGAGTTTATATCACAAAGAGATCAATATTTTCAACTACAAGATCTTCTACAGCTGGTGTTTTAAGATTGTGAATAATAAAGATAAATTCATTAGGAGAATTGTTAGGGGATATAAGGGAAGTTGTGCTTGCCATTGCATCCACATGTCGATTGTCTTTCCTTGGAATAGTATCAATTGAAAAGGATGTAAATTGCTTTAATAGAGACAAAGCGAAGTCATGATATTGGGATGATTTGTCTTGTTTAGCTTGATATTGTGTTAGCAGGAAAAATCAGGTTAATAAGATCAAGCATTACAATCAAAACCCAATCCTACCACCTTCAAAGAATCCATATAAATGACACAAAATAAAAGCAAATCAAAGAATAATGTCACCTAGATTGTATTGATTTCTTGGTTGTAATATGGATTGCTTCTCAATAGTGAACAACCATAGTTGTCAAATCTGCCACGATGATGGATGATATGCTCAAAGTGCTCAATGGATTCTCAATGGACTAAATATGCATGAGATGATAATCTAGATGCTATGTGATTGTGTGGGATTGAATGGAATGAGGTGAGAGGGTGTATGTATAACTCCCAACTAAGATTGATCAACTGTGGAGATTAAACAAGAAGCTTGGATGAATGTGTACAAGTCATGTGTTCATAAAAATAGCTTTTATTAAATGATTGTAGTTGGTTTGTTGGTAGTGGTAAGATTGATTTTCTTAAAATAGGATACTTTTTCTATTTTAATGGTTGGATGATGTGGATGATTGATTTTAGAACCAATTAAATCATTTTTATATTTTATTTAAGATAGGACCTATCTTGTACACAGAAGAATGTGATAAGAGAGGGAAGTGATAAGATAAAAATAAATTAAACAAATAAATTCATTTAGTTTATTTTTAAATGATAGAGGAAAAGATAAATTTAGAAGATTGGAGGAATCAACATAAATTAAATAAATAAATTTATTTAATTTATGTGCATGATAAGAAGATAAATAAATAAAATATTAATTTTATTTATTTTAGAGGAAAAATGGGATAATTAAATAATTAAAGATTATTTAATTATAAATGAAAATAGAAGAATAATGATAATAGATGGAATTAATTAATAAAGATAGTTTATTTAATTAATTATAGAAAGAGGGTGATTTAGAAGAAAATAGATGATTAACCCAAGTGTGCTAGACAAAATCAACATATGAGATGGTGAAAATGCAAGAAATTGACAAATGATGTGAAAGGTCAATTTTGGGTGTCTACATTGTGCCCCTCTTTGAGACAAATGTCCATTGGGGCGTTGTTTCAAAGAAGACAAAACTGATACACTAAGATAAACAAGCTATGCCCCAATGAAACTGGTGGGTGATGCCCCCTTGGGAGGTAAACCAGGCTAACAGGAAAAGTTTGGGTTGCCTCGTGAATAGATGACAAGACAAGGATAGATGAGATTGACATGAAGAATTAGGGTGTGGGTGGGGTAAATTAGGGATGGAAAAGAAGAATTAGGGTTTAGCTTCCTCGATGAGTGCCACCCACCTGAGACATCAGGGATAGCCTACTTTGTACATATTGTATCAGTGTTTTGTATCATGTTGTATCATATGAGGCCTGCGAGCCGATATATGTATTTTGATAGCTCTTTGATAGCCAGATTTGTATATATTGATTCATTTGTACATGATGAGACACTTGTCTATTGACCTAGATGTATATATGATGGATTTTGGTGGTGATATATGATGTTATGAGTACAGATGCACATGTAGAATACTTTTTTTTTTTGGTTTTTATGTTTTTATGATGATGACCTACATATGGATGGATGATAAAATGATACATATACATTGGATATTATAATGTTATGATGGATGCATGATGATGGAAATGTATATATGCTTATATGAATGGATATGTGTATATAATAGATAATGCATGCGATGATGTATGTCTAACACACTTGTTTTGTAGGATGAAGATGATGGAAAGACATATGAGGAGAAGAAAGTAGATGAAGATTCGATTGATCAATCCTTGTAAAAGTATGAGTTTTTATTATGGTAAATGAATAGATGATAGACAATAAGTGCAGCTTTTGACATCGGTTGCACACAAATTTAGAGATTGCAATCCTTATGTTTAATATAGCATGTGGATATTATGCACCAGGGTATAGAGGACCAAGGTGTTGATGTATCCAATGCATTCAATATAATACAATCTTGTCTATCGTATGAGGTCAAGATGTTGATCTAACATACACAAGATATGAATATTAGTTATTCCTGAGATGGACTTTGACTCTGTAAGCAACGGTTTGAACTTATTTCCACTACACATAATGAAACATTGTTGGTTATATGTATGGAAAATAGTCTTAGCATAGAATAGTTTAATGCATAAGAGATTGTTTAGCTCCTCAGATGCAAAATATATTCATATGCAAGATGCTAATCCCAACACGTACAAGATACCATATGCATAGTAGGAGAATAATATCATCCCACAAACATAGCATACGAAAGAAAATGACCATGCCCCAATCCATACCTCGTCGCAACATACCAAGATATGATGAATCAAGGCAGCCTTGACTAGATATTGGAAAGGGACAAAAGATAAATTAAAAGAAAACAAAAGACACTGCCATCATGTTCTCTTGCCAAAAAAGGGTGTTCTTAGATGGATTGGATAACGCCTTGTTGTGAAAAAAGATATATCCAATTAAAAGCTGAGATACGGGTTTGATATAGCAAATGTTGGCTAAAGGCATGTGGACACACATCTTTTCTTACCCTCGATTTGTTAAGTACTTGAGCTATCGAGACATGAGTAGTTTGTTTCTGCTTGAGTTAGTCAAAGAGAAGAAGAAGGAAGAAAGAAGAGATGAAATGGGGATGGAAGAATGAATCATCTATGCTTGCGTACTAGATATTTCCTTCGTATTCCAGACTGCCTACATACCTTGTATCCACAGGATCAAAGCACAATATGATGATGATGAGACATGATGATATGTATTTCTAGGGGTTTATTGATAATGTGGGAGATAGATGATAGAAGAATATGAGATGGATGAAAATGATGATTGGTAAAGATTAGAAGAAGGATGGAAGATGGAAATGCTCTATCACCCATGCCTAAATATGGGTACTTCCTTCATATCCCAGATTTCCTATGTACCATGTATCCACGAGATCAAGGCACTTAACGATAGAGATGAGATGTAGTTCTTATAGTGTTTTACTGACAATGATGAAAGTGGATAGATGGGTTGACAAGATTATGGATTGATGGGATTGGTTAGATGTTTGATGAGATATGATGTTAAGGAGATGTGAGAGATGTGCTTCAAATGCAAGATAAAATGATAACACACACAAGCAAACAAGAAAGCATGTACAAATGATTCAAAAACAAACAAGGTATTGCCCCTATCAAGGGGTAAACCAATGATTAATTAATTAATTGATGATAGTGTTGTCATTGCAGGGAATAATATATCCCTAGATCAACACAAAGATGTGGGAACAATATATCCCATTGATGATGATGATGATGATGATTGATTGATTTGGTTTACAACAAGATTAGGATCAAGACCATTGATGTAATTGGATAATTTGACAAGATTGACTAACTTGATTGGTATGGAGAAAGGATTGACTTATGTTTGAATCATTGTTTGGATTGATTTGATTGATTGAATGATAGGATGGATATGATGGAGGGATTTGATGGGTTGTATTGCTTGGATTTTTGTTGGATATTTGGTTTTTTTGTATTTTTGACATGTTTTGATTTTTTGGATTTTTGAAATATTTTGAAATGGCCTTGGATGACAATTTTGGTAGCCTTTGTGCTAGATACCAATGACAAGGGAAAACCAAGTCTAGGTACAAGGATGAAGGTAGGATTGGATGGATAAAAAGATGGGTGATAGTAAATGTTATGGAAGGCTTGATGATAGATGGATAGGTAAGAGGATAGGCCATAGTGGAATGGAAAGCTCATGATAAATGGATAAATACAAGGATAGGCTATAGTGGATGGATGTATGCCTCGTAATGGAGCTAGGATGTGATCTCCAAAGACTACATTGCATAGGAATAACATGCCCCATTCTTGGTGGTAGACTTAGGATTTTACATGACAAAGCTCATGACAATAGGATGACATGATGGATTGGTTTGAAAAGGATGAGGTATATCAAGAGATATCAAAAACATGTTTCAACATTTTGCCCCTATATCTTTATTAAGATCAAAATGAGGAAGGAACGATGAATGGATTCAATAGGATAGGTATGTGGGTGTAATGGCTAAGGATGGTAGGATAGTATAGAAATGGTATGATGGGAAATGATAGGTTGGATGACACAACGTGCCTCCAAGTGTAAGTGACATAGAAAATCAACCTACACATGATGCCTGTTTGCTAGGTTTTCATCATGGTACTTATCCAAGGCGCCACCAAGGGTAGTTTTCACCATTGGACGAAGGGATTTCTCTTTACTATTTTGTTTTTTTTTTGGAATATTTGGATGGGATAAGTGGATATGGATAAGAGGGACTCAAGCAGCTAGTTCCATGAAGGGTGATAGTCCCATTAGAGATGGATGTCATCATATGGACCATGTCAAATATCATTATGCTCATAGATGTTGGTAGGGGATTGCATGAAAGGGTGATGGAGTAGGTGGATAGTGGATTATGATGTGGACTACGTAGGGAAGATAGTGGATTATGAAAGGAAGGATAATGGATGGGGGAAAGTGGATTATGTAGGAATGTATGAAAGGCTTATGCCAAAGCATGGACCATAGGAAGGTGATAGGTGAAATATGTGGGATAACGGATGAAAGGTGGGGAGATGGAGGTATGTGGAATTGTTGCGGAATGGAAGGGAACCATGACCAAGGGTTGCACACACCATGATAAACATTGAATCTTTTGATTGGATGGTGGTGTAAGAAGCAATGGCAATGTTTTCTTAGGAGATGGGTGACGTAGTGACTTGGGTACCCACATAGAATTAGTATTTTTATGATTTTTGCTTTGCTTGTGGGATGAAGAAAGTTGGGATTTTGGAATGAAATGGGAATTTTGGATGAAAGGGGTTGGTTGGGATTTTTGTGATGTTGATGCCTCGTTTGACTTGCTTTCTTTTTGCTTAGGGACCCAAACCATTTTAGTTTGGGACTTTTCTTGTGAAGGTATAGGCTTATATGGTGGTTTGGATAGATTTTGCTTCAATTCTTTGCATTGATGCCCTAAGGCATGAGGATGTTTAGGATTTTTGGTAGGACTTTTGGCTTTAGAGGTAGAGGCATCCAAAAAAAAATTTTTGAATCCCTTGGAATGGGTGGAATGAGTGAAAGCTTTATGTTTAGACAATGTGTGCATTTGTTGGTCATGATTAGGAATGTAAGGGTACTTATGGATGGATGGATTAAAAGTGGATTTTTGGATAAATGGATAAGGGGATTGGAGGATAGGGATGTTAGGCATTGGGAGCAATGGTGGTAGAGTGGATGGAGGGATATTATGATTTGAAAGTAGTGGAGGTAAATTGGATGGTGGAAGGTGTATGGTCACATGCTTTTGGGATTTGTAGGATGATGGAGGTGGAATAGCCACATATGTTTTAGGAATATGATGAGGTTTGTGATGGGATTTGGGATGGAAGCATGTGGATTTAAGAGGCATGGAGGAAGTACCAAAATCTTGAGGTTGGTTTCCTTGGGGTGTGTATCCAAGGCCATATGAGCATGGAGGGACTTTGACATGGATTGGCTCCAAAATACCTTGTTCATGAAGGACTAGGCCTTTACCTTGGTAGTTCATGTTTTGGAGTATGCGATGGATAACTGGACTAGGTGTGGTTTGAACATTAGACACGAGTATGTTATTGGTTGGAGAAGGTGAGGTGTAGAACAATGGTTTTTGTTGCCCTAAGGAAGAACATTCATGGATGAGGGTGGTAAAACTAATGGGATATGATGGATTTGAAATGTGATTGATAGTGGATGTGGAAGGAACATTAAGATCTTGCTTATGCTCATTATGATCCAAGCTATTGGTTTGATCTTCTATGTTTGCTTGGGAGGCAAGTGTCTCATCATGACAAGTGGATTTTTGTAGATTATGGATGGGGCTAGATGGAGGATGGATTGGAGCAATTTGGATATCTTTCTCATGGATAGTTATGGGATTATGGATAGGATCAAGGTGCTTTTGGATAGGTTCATCATAGATATCATCTTGAACATAGAAAATATATATGTTATAGATAGGTTGGATTTGGATTATTTGCTCATGGATAGGTATAGGATCAAGTTGCTCATGGATAGATTCTTCATCATGGATAATATCTTGATCATGGAAAAGATATATGTTATGGATGAGTGAAATGGAAGGGATTTGATCTTGATTAGGACTAGGGCTTGATGTTTTCCCATGCTTAGGATTATGTTCTTAACACACCTCTTGGGTTGCTTGAATGGAATTGGAAGGCTCTTGGATAGGCTTGACATGTTCTTGAGGGTTATCGACATGAGAGTCTAATGGATCTTGACTTGGACTTATAGTTGGAGACTCTTCAATAGGCTTGATGGGTTATGGACTACATGATGAGATTGTAGGATTGGATGAGGTATTTGAAGGTTCTTTGATAGGCTCATGGATAGGTTTTTGACATGGAAATGGTTTATTCCTTGCTAATAACCATTGGATCACATCCTTCATAAATGTATGGGTGGATGGATAATATAATGGATGGATGATAAGCGTAGATGGTGTCGTAGGCTTAGGATTAAGACTTGTTGGATGGATAATGGGATTAGATAGATTGGTTTTATCTAACACAATCTTACCACAATATTCTAGGTTCTTGACCAATATTCTAAACTGTGTACAAGTGGATATGGCATGGCCCTCACACCTATGGTATGTACAATATTCATCATCTTTATACCAACTAGGTTTAAAAAGAGGTGGAGAATATGATCTTAGCAGGAGTAGCTCAATCAAGTTTGCCTGGACCAATTTTTCCAAAAGTATCTCCATGGAATCTTTCAATGAAGGGTTAGTGGAACATGGGGATGAAGGTGATGAAGGTTGATGGACCAATGGACTATGATTGGGATCACATGAAGGTGTTAGGATAGGACTAGTTGGCTCATGTGTTGGCATGTGATTGGATGGTGATGGAGGATACTCATATGATGCATGATCTAGATTGGTATTTCCCTCATCAAAGGATATTAGGTCTTGCATATGATAACTTAGGATCACATTGTCTTGTTGTGATGTGG
The DNA here is from genome assembly GCA_027924645.1 of Cunninghamia lanceolata. Classification (NCBI taxonomy): domain Eukaryota; kingdom Viridiplantae; phylum Streptophyta; class Pinopsida; order Cupressales; family Cupressaceae; genus Cunninghamia; species Cunninghamia lanceolata. The sequence goes on along the minus strand of BSBN01000810.1, from coordinate 521,500 downwards.
TTGGATATGTTGATGTGGCATAGGTTGATGTGAAATTGACCTAATGTGTGAATGGATTAGGTTGGTGTGAAGTTGAGGGGGGTGACACATAGGATTGAGGTAGAATTTGTTGAGGTTGGGATGATGTTTGGACATGTTGTTGTGGTATGACTTATTGTTGTTGTTGGTGAATGTGTTGATGTTGTGGTTGGAATTGTTGAATTGGTTGATGTTGTTGTGATGATGATGGAGGGGTTGCATAGGATAATGGTTGTTGAGATATGGATTGATATGGATAAGGGTTAACATTGGAAGGGTTGTGATAGGTTGATGACAGGGTAACATGACATGTGGATGGATGAGGTTGATATGATAATGTAGGTAACACATGGGATTGATGTGGAGGTTGTTGATGGTGAATTGATATATGATGATGTACTAGTTAGGCTTGACAAGTGGCTAAGAAGTGTTGGGCTTGGGCTATAAGGTGTTGTATATGAGGTGATTGGCTTGTTTGAAGTTGAAGTTATTGGATGATGACATGGAGCCTTTGTATGGTTTGTTGGTCTAGGGGTTGTGGTGCTTGGTAGAGTGAATGAATGAGATCTTGGAATTGGGGTGCTAGGTCTTCTAATGTTGGCATGTTTTAAGGCTTAGGACCCTTTTGACAAGTGCTTGACTAAGATTTGGATGATAGTGTTCAGGATTTGGCTAGAAATGTGATTTTGGACCGGATAGGTGAAGACAGTCTGTAAATCACTAGAGGTGAGGTTGAATGCAACAAAGGTGATTGGAAATAGCTCAAAGGTGACTGGGAATAATCCAAAGGTGATTTGATGTTGATCAAAGGCAACTGACTACAGTTCAAAGGCAATTTTCTATGTCAGTGAATGGTGTTTGATGGATATTTGGCAAATATTTGTTTGTTGTTTGACAAGAAAATAGATGACAAAGACACACACACACACATGACACTCACAAACATGTACAACCTAGGATGGAAAGGATACTACCTGTTGAATCCCTACTTGGATTTCTCTAAATACTGAAACAAAGCAGACAACTAGAGTTGTTGGTGACACTGACTCCCCCTTACATGGCACAGGCACACCAACCTCTCTTACCCTTTGGATCAGGTGAACTGAGGGAATTCATGTCTCTAGAATGAATAGTACATGTAGGGTGGCTTTAGAGGTCTGACCTCTTGCATCAACAAGTAAAGGGATTTTAGCCTCTAAACAAATGGTTTCTAGTGGATATTCAGGAGATCGACACGTTATGTGTGTCCAGCAAGCCACTTAAAGCTCTAACTAGATCTACTAGGAGTCTCAAATACACAAGGTACACCTCCTTTTGAACTAGCACTGTATGGTAAGTGCTAATACCAGTTTGGACTTGGCTTTCACCTTATCCTATTTTGTATAGCAGACCGAATGAAAGTACTGCTAGAGGTTGTTCCCTTGGGGTGAATTCCTCTTTTCCCACCAAGGTAGGCCTCTCTAAAGATAATAACAAGTTCTATTACACCCAATATCCATTTGATAGGCAAGGGGAGAGGATACTTTTGTTATTAGCTTAGGGTTACAAACATGTACAACAAGCAAACAAAAAAGATAAAATAGACATAGAGAAAATAAAGTTCTTTTTAAGCACCAAAACCAAATGTTCTTAAATTAGTGAAAAATATGATCAGTCTTTGACTGATTGATCCTGCAAATAGATTTTTCAATAGTTTTAGATCCACCTTTCTTTGACAAAATGATAGGATGCTGCAATAACAAATGTTAGCTACCAAAGAAATCAATTTGCAATAGTATTAACCAAAAGCGAATGAATAATGATCAAATGCGACTGTCTGCAAATCAAATGCGATGACAATTTTACCAAAGGCAACCGCCTGCTACCCAAAGGTGAGTCTGGATGATGCAATGGTGACCGAGGATTGTGCAGATGCGATTAACTATTCACCAAAAGTGCTCGGATCTTGTGAAATCTATAAAATCTCAAAACCTAGGGTGAGATAAATGATCAAAAGGCAAATATGAAACTCTCTGATAACCCCGGAAGATGAATTGCTTGAATTTGAACCATGTATTATGCAAATCAACATAAATGATTCCATGATATGCTATGATTAGATCAAAGAGAAATCAAACCCCAAGTAAACTAGCTTGAGGATGAGAAGAGACCCCTAGGGTTAGCAAATAAACCATCTTGCAACCTAGATCAGACACAGAAAAAATAACTAAACCCTAGAAAACCCTGCAAAAATAGAAAAATATCAATAAACTCTAGATAACCAGAGGCAATCCTTTGTTGATCAAAAGTGAATGTCTACGAACCAAAAGCAGCCGAGGATTGTGCAAATGTGATTTTTTGTGGACCAACTGTGATTTAGGACTATGCAAAAGTAATGATCGGTCATTCAAATGCGATGCTCTGTGGATCAAATGCACTCTGCATATCTAGACTTCAAAACAACTTTCAAATGAAAAGATTAATCAAGGATGTGGGTCCCACCGGGCATGCCAGAATGTGTTAGTAGGAAAAATTAGGTTAATAAGATCAAGCATTACAATCAAAACCCAATCTTACCACCTTCAAAGAATCCATCTAAATGACACAAAATAAAAGAAAATCAAAGAACAATGTCACCTAGATTGTATTGATTCCTTGGTTGTAATGTGGATTGCTTCTCAATAGTGATTAAACCATAGTTGTCAAAGTTGCCATGATGATGGATGATATGCTCAAAGTGCTCAATAGATGCTCAATGGACTTAATATGCATGAGATGATAATCTAGACACTATGTGATTGTGTGGGATTGAATGGAATGAGGTGAGAGGGTTATCTATAGCTCCCAACTAAGATTGATCAACGGTGGAGATTAGGTGGCTATGCGAATGGTTTAGATTAAACAAGAAGCTTGGATGAATGTGTACATGACATGTGTCCATTGAGATAGCTTTTATTAAGTTATTGTAGTTGGTGTGTTGGTAGTGGTAAGATTGATTTTCTTAAAATAGGATGTTTTTTCTATTTTAAGGGTTGGATGATGTGGATGATTGATTTTAGAACCAATTAAATCATTTTTATATTTTATTTAAGATAGGACCTATCTTTTACACATAGAAGAATGTGATAAGAGAGGGAAATCATAAGAAAAAAATAAATTAAACAAATAAATTCATTTAATTTATTTTTAAATGATAGAGGAAAAGCTAAATTTAGAAGATTGGAGGAATCAACATAAATTAAATAAATAAATTTATTTAATTTATGTGCATGATAAGAAGATAAATAAATAAAATATTGGTTTTATTTATTTTAGAGGAAAAATGGGATAATTAAATAATTAAAGATTATTTAATTATAAATGAAAATAGAAGAATAATGATAATAGATGGAATTAGATGGAATTAATTAAATAAAGATAGTTTATTTAATTAATTATAGAAAGAGGGTGATTTAGAAGAAAATAGATGATTAACCCAAGTGTGCTAGACAAAATCGACATATTAGATGGTGGAAATGCAAGAAATTGACAATGATGTTAAAGGTCAATTTTGGGTGTCTATAGATATGATCCATTTATTTGTCTTACAATTAGTTGTGAATCACCATATATAGTGAGTTTTTTGATGTTTAGAGCCAAAATGGCACGAAGTCCTACAATAAGAGCTTCGTACTCAACAATGTTGTTTGTGCATGAGAAGTTTAGGCAGTAAGACATAGGAATCAGCTTACCTATAGGGGGTACCAGTATGACACCAGCACCAGAGCCAGTTTGACATCTTGATCCGTCAAAATACAATTCCCATTTATCTTCCTTATAAATAGCTAAGATTTGATCATCAGGGAATTTCTCCTAATTTTGTATAGCAAAAGGAGAGGGTGGTTCAGCGAAATGATCGGTTAATGCTTGTCCTTTAATTGCTTTCTAAGATATAAATTTAAGATCAAATTTAGTTAACAACATAACCCATTTAGCAAGGCGACTGGAAAGATCTATTTTAGCAAATAAATGTTTCAAAGGGTCAAATTTTACCATTACATGTATCTCAGCATTTATGAGATAATGTCTAAGCTTTTGTGTTGCGAAGACTAGAGCTAAGCATTTCTTTTCAATGACAGTATATTGTACTTCATAACCAAGCAACGTTTGACTGATGTAATATACAACACATTCTTTTCCTTTAGTATCATGTTGTGCTAATAAGGATGCAAGAGCATTATTAGATGTTGAAGTGTAAAGGATAAAAGGTTTATCATAAACAGTAGGTTGTAAAACAAGAGGTTTAGCAAGATAACTTTTTAAGTCCTCAAAAGCCTTCTAACATTTCAAATTCCATTGAAATTTCAAATCCTTCTTTTGTAGTTGAGTAAAAGGGTGAGTCCTATCCATGAGTTGTGAGATAAATCAGTGAATGGCCTGTATCTTCCCTTGTAAACTACAAAGTTGAGATATGTTTTTAGGTGCTAGCATGTTAACAATTGCTTCATTTTTTTTCGTATCTACTTCAATACCACGATTTGAAACTATGAATCCCAATAGTTTCCCATTGTCAACACCAAATAAGCACTAACGGGGATTTAATCGCATGTTATATTTCTTTATTCGCTCAAAGATTTGTTGGAGAGTCATAGTATGATCTTAGCGATTAATAGACTTCACCAAGATGTCATCAACATAGTCTTCTAAAATATTATGCATGTAATCATGAAATATAAGAGTCATAACACATTGGTAAGTTGCTCCAGCATTCTTAAGTCTAAATGGCATGACTACCCAGCAAAATGTTCCCCATGGTGTTATAAAAGTTGTTTTATATTGATCATGAGGGTTTATAAAAATTTGATTATATCCTAAAAATCCATCCATGAAGGAAAGTAGTTCTTAGCCAGCTATTGAATCAACAATCATATCAATGTTAGGGAGTGGGAAATTATCTTTTAGAGATGCAAGATTTAAATCTCTAAAATTAGTACATATTCGAATATGACCATCAGGTTTAGCAACAACTACTATATTTGAAATCCAAGGTGAATAGTCAATAGGGCGAATAAATCCAGCTTGTAAAAGCTTTTCCATCTCAACCTTAACAAGTAACACAATATTAGGATTAATCTTAAGAATCTTTTGTTTAAACAACTTAACATCTAGTTTCAATATTGTTGTCCACATTTTTGAACATGAAAAATTTAAAACTTTTTCCTTCTTGTGAGTTATCACATATTGTCAGCTCAATTCCCACATGTATGATCTGTCTTGAAAAGTCACCTATGAAATCCCCCCCATCTATCTGGTTATATCCTTATTGTTGCAATCCAAAAGTTTGTAGTTTTTGATAGTTGAAAGGGCTCAGATAAGATGAAAAAATATGTACAAGCCTACCTACCATGTCCTTGAGGAACCTGAGAACACTTTATCATTGGGGACAACATTCAGATTAAATGGTTGAGTGTAGGTGAACGCTTCATCTCTTTCTATAGTCATTTTTGTTTCAAATGCCACCGTAGACAAAAGGTAATCTTGCTTCTATGGACAAGAATCATCATCTCTATGAGAGCCTTGCAAATAGTTGCCCCCTTACCACTAAGTGTTTTTCTACAAGGAGACTTCACAAATTTTGATGCTCATGCTTGCAAAAGAGGCCGTTAGTAGTTTGCAAAGGAGACTAGGAAGAAGAATAGTTTATGATACTATGCAATTTGCATCTTAGTAATGAGGATGCTTTAGATATTCTATTGCATAGTATTTATGCATAAGAGGAAAATGAGACAAAGGTACAATTCGGCAAGAGTTGTACTTATGGAAATCTGTCACAAAGTTTGCAAGGAAGGCATTAGGTTTGAGATGTCGCCTTCTCCCATACATATACACACTATATTTTGAAGCCCATGCCAAAGGATCTCCAATGGCAAGATCTCTATTTTTCACATGCCCCAACGATACTTGTGGATAGATAAAAATCAAGTTAATAGGATCAAGCATGTAAATCAAACCATCAAAGAATCGAATCCAAGTGAAATCAAATACATGCAATTCAAGAACAAGATCACCTAGATTGTATGATTCCTTGTTTGTGATGTGGATTGCTTCTCAATAATGAACAATCATGAAGATCAAAGTTGCCATTATGGATAGATGATAGTGATAATATGCTCAATGGATGTAGTGGAAGTTCAAATGCTAAATATGCTCAGGATGATAATGTAGATGCTATGAAAATGCTGAATGATGATGTGATGTGATAGATATGTAGATAGATCCAAAGTATGGAATGAGAGGGTGCTTATATAGACCTCAACCAAAATCAATCAATGGTAGAGATTTGGTGGCTATGTGAACAATTGAGATGAATTGATAATCATAGGTGAATGTGTACAAGCCAAGTGGAAAGGAAAGAATAAGGCACATGCATGACCATGTACATAAAAAGTACTACATGTGAAAGATATTAAATGAAAGTTGTACTACCAAACATGTTTCAAATAAAAGATGCACACATGTCAGCTTGTGATGAAAGGTGAAGATAAATGATAAGACAAATTAATTAAATAAATAAAATTTATTTAATTAATTAGAAAGTGGGATAAGGATGGGATTTAGAACAAAATGCTACAAGATGTCTAAGATAATGTTTTTGACTAGGTGTTGCAAGACATGGACAAATTTGAGACAATTTTGGGTGTCTACATTTTGCCCCTCTTTGATACAATGTTCGTTAGAACGTTGTGTCAAAGAAGATATGATGATTCGCTCAATAAGCAAGGTTATGCCCCAGTGTAACTGGCAGGTGATGCCCCCTCGAGAGGTAAGCCAAGCTAACTAGGAAGGGCTGGGTTGACTTGCGATAAGATGAAAGGCAAGAAATAAGGTTGACATGAAGAAAATGAGGGTTGGATGGGAGAAATTGGGATGGTTTAGAAGAATGAAGATGAGAGAGATGATCGATCTTGGTTCAGGACTATATAAGATTATGATGGAATGGATAGATGATATGACAACTTTGACATAATTGCTCAAAAAGTAGAGAAATGCAATCCTTATGTTTGATATGGCATATGGATATTATGCACTAGGGTATAGAGGACCAAGGTGTCGAGGTATCCAATGCATAACTAGCATGCTACAATCTTGTCTAGTCATACAATGTCAAGATGTTAAACCAACATACACAAGATATGAATAGTAGCTAGTGTTCTCGAGATGGACTTTGACTCTTCAAGCAAAAGTTTGAGGTTATCTCCACTACACATAATGACACCTTGTTGGTTATATGTATGGAACTAGTCTTAGCATAGAATAGTCTCGATGCATAAGAGACTATTTAGCTTCTCATATGCAAAAGATATTGATATGCAATATGCTAATCCCAACATGTACAAGATACCAACATGCATAGGAAGAGAATAGGATCATCCCATAGACACAACATATGAAAGCAATATGACCATGCCCCATTTAGTACTTCATCACAACATACCAAGATATGATAGATCACGACAGTCTTGATTAGGCATAGGAAAGGGACAGAAGATAAATAAAAAGATAAAATAAAAGATATTGTCATCATGTTCTCTTGCCAAATTTAAGTGCTCTTAAATGGATTAAGATGGCACCTTGTTGAGAGGAAAGCTATATCCTGTTAAAGGCTAAAGATGTTGAAAAAATGCTAAAGAAAATGTTGGCTTAAGACATGGAGACAAATAGCTTTCAACTTATCCATGATTTGTTAAAGTGCTTGAGCTTTCTCTGATGTGCATAGTCTGCTTCTTGCTTGAGCTGGTCAAAGAGAAGAAGATAGAAGATGAAAGTGTTGGTAAGAGACACTATGTGGATTCATGAGTGTTGTCATTGATGGCAACAAAGTCCATCCCACACATCCGCAGGACATGGTATGTCTATACCGGAAGTCAGATTGAAGAGTATCTTGGTCCGGTGAGCAAGAACAGAGCATGCAACAAGGTTTGACAATCAGGTCCGGATCTCTCAGAGGAAGTATCTCTGTAAAGTGTGGACTTGGGGAAGTCAAGAGGAGTACCTTGACTAATAGATTCCAGGGATTGAGCCCCTGCTGATAAAAGAGTGAAGAGATATGAGCACCTAAGTATTGGGTTCTTGTTTGGCAGAGTAGACAGAGGAAGAACTAACCGACAGAGCATCAGACCTTAATCTGGATGAGATATTGATGGTGATCAAGGTTCTTAAGGTATCATTCATGATTGGCTGACATGACTGATGACATCTATAACTATCTTTTTAATACACATCACTTAGTAAGCATGGATTTAGCCGACAGACTAGAGTTTGGAAATATCTTGAGTTTTCTGGATGCTGACTAGAAAGATGATTGAAATCATTGATGCGGATATATATACCAGATTGATTTCGATATGAAGGTGTGTGTGGTGTGTTGTGTGGTAGGAAGAAAAGTAGAGAGCAATGTGGAAGCAGTAAAACAGGTCCAGTATGTGATAGGACAGCAGCACCAAAGAAGAGGAAGAATGAAGTGCAGTCGATCAGTGTATTGAGCCTAACCGGAACTGAACCTCAGCATATGTGGATGCTTCTCATCAGTTCAAGTATCTTGTTAATTTTCTTATACCTTGTAGACAGTAAGTCTCTTGTAGGCAGTGAGCCTCTTGTGAGCAGTGTGCTCGGGCAGTCAGCCCTAATTGTCAAGTGCCATTTTGTACTTCTATTCTTTTAATAGAGAATACAATCTTGGGTTAGTCATCCCATGATTTTTCCCTTAACAAGGTTTTCCACGTCAAAATCATTGTGTTATGTGTATTGATTTTGTTTCTTCTTTCATGGTTATGGATGCTTACTTGTTTTGATGCTGCACTAGTTATTAAAGAAGAACAAAAAGTTAAATTAATTAAGATAATTGATTCACCCCCCCTCTCAGTTATCAACAATTGGTATCAGAGCCAAGTTCCTCCAAACAAAGCCTAAAAGCTTGAGGAAGATCTAGGAATCACAATGGATATGTATGGTATGAGGGAACACCTTCAATCTGCCCTTGATGATCTTGAGCAATCTCACTCTGAAGTCAATAACTTGAGGGAAAGACTCAAACAAGCTGATGATTTCATAAATGAACTAAAGGAGAAATTGAGTATCTCTATAAAAAAGAGAAAGGAACTTCTTCAGCAATTAGCAAGTCGAAGTGAAGCCAATGATACTAATGAAGATCTAAATGAGAAGAACAAATTATGTGAGAAGCTATCAAAAGAGGTCATTATGGTAAGACATGAAATGGAATCAGGGGTTATGAAATTCACCCAAGAGATTGATAAGAAAAGAAAGACTGAAGATAATCTAAAACAATCTCTTAAGGAGAAGTCAGAAGACCACCACAAAATGGATAAAATAATCAGGCACTTGGAATCTGATCTTAAAGAAGCTAGAGATAATGTAGAACAACTTGAGAATCAGATTATCACTCTAAAAAGGGATCTTCAAACAACAAATGAATACAAACAGGAATTCAAGATAAGCTCTGCTCAGCTTGAAGTTCTTGAAAGCCAAAAGAGGGTAGATGACAAGCAAGGCTTGGGGTATGAGAAAGGTGAAAGCTCTGGGTCTGGTCAGAAGAACTCTGGATCAGGAAATCCAAGGAACAGGCCTAGAAGACCTCCGGTAAGGCAACCAAATACTCAAAGATATCCATCCTTCAATGGATACTGCCATAATTGCAATAACTTTGGTCATAAAGCAAATTAGTGCAGAAGAAGAATGAATCAGACTAATTCATCCTTCTCCAGACAGTGTTTTAATTGCAAAAGGTATGGTCACAAATCTCATGAGTGTAGAAATATGCAAATGAATAATTCATTCAATGGTAGATGATTTGCATGCAATAGAATGGGACATATGGCTAATCAGTGCAGATCAAGAGGATATCAGTCAAATATGCAAAGAAATGTTGTTTGCTACAATTGCAATAGATCCAGTCATATTGCCAAATTCTGTAGAAACAAGAATCAGTACAAAAAGGGTCCGGTGCATCATAATCAGAACCAAGACAAAGGAAAGGGAAAAGTGAATGAGGATGAAATTCAAAGGGAGATGAACAAGATTTGGGTAAAGAGGAGTACAGAAAATGTTGAGGATGGATCTGCACCAGAATCTGGTGTTGATATTCCTTCTGGAAACTAAATAGATGAGATCTGGCTCAGGGGGAGTCACAAAAGAAAATAAGTTTCCCCAACCAGTCAATTAGTGCCTGAAATCAGCACATGAAAAGTTGCAGATTAAAGGGTTCTCAGAGAAACATCTAAATAAGCCTTGGTAAAGATATGGAAGATCCGCAAGAAGTTTAGAAGAGGTTAATCTTCCTAGATTGATCCAGTTTAATAGTGATCCGGTAAGAACATGATTCTCACAGTTAGATCCGGTATGATTCAAATTTGAGGTATCTTGATCTGTGGATAAGTGGAATGATTGGGGAAAGGTAGATAGACAGCTAATAGTGCATACCAGTGATCCGGAAAGATCTCTCTCAGAACAAGGAAAACAAGGCAACCGAAATAACTTAGGTTGTGCATGTATTACAAAATGGAATTAGCGTTTGCACAGAAATAAAAGGGTTCTTTGGTTCATCATTTGCACATTTACATTTGAAAAGAAGAGAGAAGGAGCTCTGCAACAAGTTATCTCAAATCTCTCAAAGATCAACTGCATAAGTCGATTCATCCAAGCAACTTGATCCGGCTCATATCGTGAACCCTACAAGCATAAGAGGTATTTTTTGCTCTTAAAATCTCTCTCTGAATCTTTGAAAGATGGTTACTCCAAACATTGTGAAGATCACTGATAGGTCGCGCACTAAATTCAAGAAACATCCCTACAAATCTCTAAAAGTTGATCCCCTAGGCACATTTTCTAGCATTCCACATGGAGTTCTGCATGTAGAGGATATTAGGGTTTACATACACGCAAACATTGAAGAATTTGGTGAATCCAAGATGATGGACATATATCACAAGGAACTGATAGATGAGTCACTTGAACTTAAACCACAATACAAGGCCATCTGGGATAAACATTTTGGATAGTGCATCCATTTCCCTTGTTTTGCAAAAGATGAGTGGGTCCAGTATGTTTTGAGCAGAGTACATGACAACTTCATACGGTTGAATAGACCATTTAAGATCACAAAAGATGCCATTAGGGCGGTAGCCAGATTGCACTCATCCAGTGGGTTGCCTATTCTCAAATTAGTCAAAAATCAAATTGTCAGTGAGGCCACCAGATCAAAATTTGACAAGAGGGCAATGACAATAGAAGATATCACTGATCCGGATATCAAATTTGCATCTATGATAATTGGCTATAAGATATATCACTCTTGCAGGGAGAATTCTGTGTCTAGAACTGTTGTATATACTACATATGAAATGCTAAGGAAAAATGCTGACTATGATCTTTGCGAGCTTCTTTTGAGCCAATTGTTGGAAAACTTACAAAAGATCAAGAAGGACAAGAAGAACTCATTCAAGTATGGTGGGCTAATACTATGCTTGTTCTTTTACTTTATGAATGAGCTTCCTGAATCTAGTGGTTGGATATGGCAAAATGACAAACCAGTAGCCATACAAATCAAAGATTATTTGTATGGAATTGGTGATGCCAAGGCACAGAATATAGCACTCTAGGGCTACTTCAAGAACTTTCAGAGTATGATGCAAGCCAGAGAGAGAATCCCCCAATCTCTAGTTGAAAAGTATAAGGATACAGTATGCTTTATGGTAGACACTGACCAATGTCTAATGGAAGTAGTAGAACCAAGAATAGTATGGATCATGCCAATGGGGTGTGAGGTTGATGAGAAAATCCTAGAACTGTATATCCAACATCTGCTGAGTCAGCCCAAGGACCCTAAGGCAGAAAGGTTTGGAACCTACCAAGAGCTGAGTGTAAAAGTTCATGTTGAACTAAGATAGCCTGAGATCAAGAGAAAAGCGAGGAGGGAAGTAGAAGAATTCACCAAGAGGCATGGTATTTCAAAGGAGGCACTTGATGCAAACAGAGAGAAGATGGAAAGGGCAGAGAAAGAAAGGCAAAAAAATGAAAAAGAAAGTGCTCCGATGCAAGCCCCCTCTTGGACCAGATCCTCCAAGAGCTCTGCACCTGCCACCTCTAAGAGCCAAAAGGCATCAAAACCAGAAGTCAGGACATTTGGAAAGGGAGAGAAGAGAACTAAGACAAAGGCCACAAGGTCTTACATCAGTCAGAAGGATGATGAAGAAACTGAAACTGATGAGGAAGTCAAGAAAATGAAGAAGAAGAAGAAAACATCTGGTGAACCCTCTATCGGTCAAGGCAAGGAAGAAAAGGCAAAAGAATTCATTGAAAGGCCTACTCTCTGCATTGATAACATCATCAAATCAGTTACTATGGATGGGAACCTGCAACCAATGGTTGAATTTTATGATGAATATGGTGAAGCTGATCAGAAGATATTGCAAGATGCCACAGTCAAGTATCTAAACATCTACAACAAGGCATTCATTAAAATTATATGTCTAATTCCCAAAAGCTTAGAGAAGGAACTTGAAATAAGAAAAAATAATGCCCAGGCAAAAGACTTAGAAATCTGAGAGCAAATTGCTATCCAACTCTATCCCTCCATCACTCCAAAGAAAATAAACATGATCTTCAAAGATTACAAGGATGAGTTCCAGAGCAAAGCCAAAATGAATAAGCTTATGCTCAGAGAGACTGATCAGGTGGCTAAAGAGACTGAAGAGATCCTCTAGAATGCCTATAAAAGATTCAATATTCCTGTTATAGAGGACTTAGGTGATGAACCCTCTGCCATGGATGACAAAGGAGAATCTACTGAGTTAGTTACATAAGATACAAGTAAAGAGAAAGGTAAGGACTTAGATTCCTTTGTTCCAGAAGAGGAAGTTCATGGAGAAGCAGACACCTCTCTTCCGGATCCCCCTGTAGACTCTAAAATTGAAGGAAAAGAAAGAAAAGAAGAGAGCATCAATCAAGGAGAAGAAGTGAAGGGAAGAGAAGAAGGTCAAATTGAGAAGACCACAAGTGACAGTGCTGAGGCTGCAGAAGGAAAGAAGACTCTGTCTCTGGCAAGAGACACTGTAGAAACTGTTAAGGATTTCTTGACTAAAGAAATTATGGAGATTGATGAATCAGAGCTACTTCAAGGACCATTCAATTTTGATTCTCTCTCCCCAGTTCAAACCATGAAGATATCATCCTTTGCTCAAGCAAAGGCAAAAGAAAAACTTTTGAAGTCTCACATGGAAGACTGTGAGCTAATAGAAATTGCATCTAGTGTATTGGAGAAGATCATGCCATCCTTCCAGAAGGATCTCTCGGCCTCCTCATCCGGTAATCTAAAATCTCTTGTAAATTCTATTAATACACATTTTGATTCCTTAGAGAAGTTACTGAGGAAAAGTTTTGGAAGGAGTTTTTGGGAAAAAGATTCTCTGAGATACAAGGATTTTGTTGATGACTGTTTTGATGCAATCATAACAATAAGTTAAAATTCACATGACATGAACTGTAACTATACTTGAAAGACAAGAAGGAATCATTTGGTGATTCAACTAATCCCAAGTCTACAATGGTTCGGTTGGTCAAGTTCAGTTGGTCAATGTGAAGCTGTAATGTTCAAGGGGCCTTACGTAGTTTAGGTTTGTTTTGTGGTTTGCTGGCCTAAGAATATGCAAAAAGGTCATGAGATATGTCAATGCCTTTCATTCCTTTGCATAAGAGTGATACTGGGCTGCAAGTTTCAGAGGGTTTTCTTGGATTTTTGCAGCTGTCTTCTTGATCTGTTTATGAAAACTGTCTACTTATAGCTCTGTTATCATGCTTCTTCAAATTTGAGACAATTTCCTTTGGATTTCTACGTTTTCAGCTAGATATTTCAGATGGGTTGGGAAAAGTTAGAAAGATCTACTCTATACTTCATCTAATCTACCGAAGGATCTAATTGTTTCTGTTATCCACTATGTAAATACCACAGTAGTTTGATCAAATCCACAGTAAAAACCCTAAATGTAAGTTCTGAGCATTTTCACAAACATACATTTAAAATTGCAAGCTCTCAAAAAAGATATTTCAAAACACAAAGAAGAGCAGGAGAACACTCAGAAGATAGATGCAGAACTCCAGATTCTATTGTATTAGAAACAAGTAGCCATACATGATTTACAATGTAAGAATGACTCTTAGTTTCATTGATCATACTACAGAGAACTTACAAGCTTTACAGATACAGTAAGGCAGCCAGACATTCCATGCGCACCTTACTGCAGACAAACAGGCGACCTCCTTCTTCTACTCTAAACTATGCTAAGCTAACTGCTATGTTTTCCTAGAATCTCTGTTGTGTAGCCCCTGTTGTTCCTAAAAATCCCTGTTGTAAAGTATTACAGTGTAGAGAGGCACAATATATAACATTCTGATTGTCCTCACTACAGCAAAAACCTAACTGAACCCCTGGTTCAAACCTCTAGTTACAGCAATAAATGCAGGTGAACCAGTTCTCAAAAATATCTCAGAGCAGTGGTCAAATCTGGGCGAAATATTGCCCCTTCTGAGAAGTTCCAGCAGCTGGGCAATAACTTCTGTTTGTCTTTTGCAGAAATACCTCCAGCTGCGACCTTCCTCTTCACTTGAATGGCTTTGACTTTTTGCATTTTATCTCTATCTTCTTGCTCCTGAGATCAGATCTTCTGCCTCCATGAGGTCACTGTATTGACTTTCCAGCTGCTTCTTCAACGGCAAGCCTACAAGACAAGACAAGCAATAAGTTTCACATTTATCACAAAAAACAGCATGAAAATAGAATAAGCGTTTAAATCAGGTGACAGCGCAAGATGGAGGAGATCGGATCCAAAATCTGCTCAAAACACGTCAAAAAAATGCGCCCAAGCTGCTCAAAATTGATCGGGTCAACCATCGCTGACCGAAAAATGCCAGAGGTGCCAAAAAAAACACTTTAAAACTCCACCGCTTCATTTCCCGCCCATCGGCATGATATCTCTATCGGCGCGTCAAAAAACAAGTTGGTCGATATACTTCGTCATCATGATAATATTCAGAAAATATGATGCTCTCCCTCCTGAAGGTTCAGATGAATGTCATCAAGATGTCTCGCGTCTGCATATCGGGGAAAAGAACTACAACATCATCATCATGATGAAGGAGAAATGGAGGATGCGAACATGATCATGCTGCCGAGGAGAAGAAGATGATGGTGACGTCATCACGATATTCGGGCTTCATTGAAATGCTAAGGATGACGTCATCGTCATATTCGGTTAAGATCAGGGGGATATTTGTGATATTGGGTCACCTAAGGAGCATGATCAGGATGATGAAGTGAATATGACCCTTTCGCGGCCAAGGTAACCCTCTCGAAAGATCAGCATGATGAAGATCATCATCATATTTGCTTTTGTCGAACTTGGAATAAGACGTCATCATGATATTCGGGCAAACGGATCGTGCTTGAAAAAAAATCCTGTTTGAAGGAAAAAAGATGATGATGATGATCATCAGGATATTAGCTTCTGTCGAACATAGAATAAGACATCATCATCATATTTCGCAAACCAGATCGGATTTTGGAAAATATCCTGTTGAAAGAAAAGATGATGATGCAGATCATCAGGATATTTACTTCTTCGTTTATCAGATCGGGATGACGTCATCATGATATTCAGAGCCTTCGTTAAACTTGAACATGACGTCATCATGATAATTCGCCAACCGGATCATGTTTGAGAAATATCCTGCCGAAGGGAAAATATGATCATGATGAGGATCATCAGGATACTTGCAAAAGGTTGTATTTCATCGGCAGGAGGACTTGGCGAAATATCGGGCGCACAAACAAGATCATGATGATGATGTTGTTAACAGGACAGGATAAAAAATGATGATGATGACCCTCCTCATCGATTTATCATGATGACGTCATCATGATATTTTGTCTTCGAAGCACAAGGATGAGTTAAGGTCATCATGATAAATGCGCTAGGGTGATATTGCAAAATATGATGATGCTGTTTAAGAAATGCAATATCGACCACCTCTTCTGAATAGATAGGGTGATCATCAGGATACTTCGCTAACCGGAGATCAGGAGGATATGAAGATGATGATCCTCCATCTCGAATATATCATGATGATGTCTTCATTACTTAGCGGATTTCAGCAAATGACCCTCGTGTGAAAGATCAGGATGATGATCATGATGTTGCGAAAGGAGACCAGGAGGATGTGAAGTCGTCGTCATCATCTTTCGAATGTCAGCAAATATCATGATGATGACCCTCCAATAGGTTTTGAACGTGCGCATGCAAATATGCCGAAGGCGGATTTTTTCTAAGTCTGGGCGATCAGCATGATATTATAAGATCAGGTAATGTTGAATTATCATGATGATGCTCGCGATGCAAAGATCGCTCGACGGGGAAACTTATCGTGACTTAAAGTTAATGTCATCATGATAATTGAACCTCAGGATATTATCGGGGGGGGGTTCAAATATGATGATGATGATGCTCTTCAGCAAAATCGAGTTTATAATATGACCTTCCTATAAGATATCATGATGCTGCATAATGCGAAGATCATGATGATCTTGTCAACATGACTTAGAATAAAAAATAAAATGATGATCCTCCTGCGAATATCAGGTTTGACCAAGACTTTGACCGTGCATAACTTCCACATATGGACGAATTTTCAAGTGAAGTAAAAGGTAAACCTGCATGAAATTTCAAGCTCTTTCAAAATGTGAGGTCACAGAAACAAAATATGAACTTTGACAAACTGACCTCATGATGATGACCTGCCTTATGCAATAACATGATGATGATGCACCTGACCATTTTTTACCAGACCGCCAGAAAGCAGAAAAAACACAAGCAGAAGCAAAAAAGCAAGACATCAGCAGGGGTCCTCGTTTTGCTAAGGAGCAAAATGGGGCGTGTTGTGAACATCACAACAACTAGCAACCAAAACAAAACAATTAAATTCAAAGTGTTCAAGGAAACTAGGTGAAATGAACTCATAACTTCCAACTATCTTTCCTGCAAATTACTATTCAGCTTGAGACTCAAAGTGTTCAATAAAGATGCATGAATTTCCATTTTTAGTTTAGTTGTGTGCATGTGATTAATTGTCCTCATCTTGAAGATCGGTTGAACAAACCAGTGACTGACATTAGCCTACGTAGGTGAGGATATTCCCTCATAGCCGACCAGATAGAGCCTTGCTGCCAGCGAGCGTCTATAGCCCCGGCAAGGTTATCGTTACAATTCTCCTAAGTAGAGCCCCACTGCCAGCGAGCGTCCATAGCCCCGGTAGAGTTACTTAGATGGCTTAATCTGGATTTTCAGTATAATCCGCTTTATTCATTTATTTATATATATATATATATATATTTTTCGTTTTCTAATTTGGAAAGATTTCATAAGATATAGCAATTTGTAACTTCATGATGCAAGGAGTGGGCACTTGCTGAAATTAAGCTAAGAATTGTAATGGTAGCAAGGGTGACCTCTGATTTTTCACCTAATATCTACACTGGTAGGTTCAACAAACCCAAGGATTTTAGGTGTGTCATCGTGAGAAACCTGCTTCGAATTCTCAATCACATTTATTGAATACGAAACTTCAGAAGATGAACAACTCTCTACATTCATGACAGTGACAAGTTATGTGTAAATTGCAAATGGTTAACCTGAATATCCTAAATTTTATACTGTTTTGAATGGTTGCTAGTTCTGCTCCTTAATACTCTACAGTAAAATAAAGATCCTTGCTGAGGAGACAACAAACAAACCAAACAAACAGGCTGTACAAACAACACAGCAAAAGAAAAAAAACTGTACAAATAGAAAGAAACAAAAAGAAGACAAGCTATACAAACAGCCAACCTAAAAAGAAAACAGCAAAAGAAGAACACAAACACAAAAACAAAAACAACTACCCTACCAAACTATATACAAGCCTCTACAAGGCAAACCGAAACCCAGGAAAAAGACCCAAGAACACCCCTACTTGCATATTTCTTTAGGTTGTGCAGGAGTAACAGGGTACTAGTTATGGTCCTCATCATAGCAGATTTATCTTTGAATTCTGAAAAAAATTTTGATATTCTAGATTCATTGTGTTTATCAGAATAGCTCTTAACTAGTAACTGAGGCTGCTCATCAGGATTATGATTAATCCATAAGCATGTCCTATCTCTTGAATTTCCATAATCAAAATAGCATTCATCATTGTTTACTAAGGAAAGGAAAGAGACAACCTGATGTGCCTTTAGCTCTGTGGAACACACTTGTTTATTAATAGCTGGCTCTTCATTTAGCTCTGCACTTTCATTGCCCAGCTCTATGTCTAGTCCTTCTTCAAGTTGAAAGAAGAATGACTCTAGATGTATCATTTCTTCATCCTCATCCAGCTCTGTTCCTTCATTCTGGATGTTCAGTTTATCCTCAAATTTAGCACACCTCTCAATGTTCTCATTAGTTTCCTGCACATCAGCACTTAAGTAAGTATCTTCATCATCATAATCTAACATACAGAAATTAATCATTTCTAAATCACTTGAGAGTAAAGGTGGGATGACATCTTTTGATTGACAGGAGTACTCCCCTGTTTTATTCTCAACATGGTGCTGGGGCGATGTCTGATTATGCACAGCAGCTCCATGATCTTCTGTATTTTCAGTTTTCAAGAATTGGTCATCAACTGACTCACATTTATCGTCCAGTGTGGAGTCTGCTTCTATTAACCTGCAACAATCCGGAACTTGGTCATTCAATTCAGAGAAATCAGTCATGGGATTGGGATTTACTTTCTCCTCTATGACTTCACTAGTTTTTATAGTAGGGATCTCATCAATTTCAGTGCACTCTAATTTTTTCATTTTCCCACATTTCTCCTTTCCATAAAATGACTCAAGGAAAGATGTTTTACTATCTTTACCAAAAGCATTAGGATCAGCAATAAAAACCTTATCCTGACAAATGGTTTCCTCCCTACAAGATTTAAAAGATTTATACTTGCACTCCCCTTTTCCTGTATTAGGAAGTAGAGACCTACTATCAATCCCTCCATAAAATGACCTAAGAAAAGATGCCTTGTTATCATTCCCTTCCAGAATTGATTTTTCTATTGCATTTTCTAACCGCCTATTAGTTTCTAGTGCTGTATTAGCTTGTTGCTGCAAAATTTCTTTTTCCTGCCAGCTTTCAGCCCTGAACACATCTGAAAAAATAATTAGTCCTTTCAAATATGAATCTATCCTAGTGAGGAATGTTAAACATTTAAGTTCATTGTGTTCAATAGTCCGGTGTATCCTGCAACAACTAGACAAACAAAAATTAGATAAATTTTGAGAATAAAACTGTTCATTCAAAGCTCCCTGAAATAAAGGACTGTTAACTTGAAAACTGTCCCCATACGAGTCCATTGAAAATAGGACCCTCTTTCAACTTTTTAGGCCTTTGAAATTTTATGAGATCTAACATATCTCAGAATATAGCATTTAAACTCAGAAAATTAACCCTAAACCAAATCAGGCCCTCCTTCTAGCGCCAGAAAACTGTTGATGACTGTTTTGATGCAATCATAACAATAAGTTAAAATTCACATGACATGAACTGTAACTATACTTGAAAGACAAGAAGGAATCATTTGGTGATTCAACTAATCCCAAGTCTACAATGGTTCGGTTGGTCAAGTTCAGTTGGTCAATGTGAAGCTGTAATGTTCAAGGGGCCTTACGTAGTTTAGGTTTGTTTTGTGGTTTACTGGCCTAAGAATATGCAAAAAGGTCATGAGATATGTCAATGCCTTTCATTCCTTTGCATAAGAGTGATACTGGGCTGCAAGTTTCAGAGGGTTTTCTTGGATTTTTGCAGCTGTCTTCTTGATCTGTTTATGAAAACTGTCTACTTATAGCTCTGTTATCATGCTTCTTCAAATTTGAGACAATTTCCTTTGGATTTCTACGTTTTCAGCTAGATATTTCAGATGGGTTGGGAAAAGTTAGAAAGATCTACTCTATACTTCATCTAATCTACCGAAGGATCTAATTGTTTCTATTATCCACTATGTAAATACCACAGTAGTTTGATCAAATCCACAGTAAAAACCCTAAATGTAAGTTCTGAGCATTTTCACAAACATACATTTAAAATTGCAAGCTCTCAAAAAAGATATTTCAAAACACAAAGAAGAGCAGGAGAACACTCAGAAGATAGATGCAGAACTCCAGATTCTATTGTATTAGAAACAAGTAGCCATACATGATTTACAATGTAAGAATGACTCTTAGTTTCATTGATCATACTACAAAGAACTTACAAGCTTTACAGATACAGTAAGGCAGCCAGACATTCCACGCGCACCTTACTGCAGACAAACAGGCGACCTCCTTCTTCTACTCTAAACTATGCTAAGCTAACTGCTGTGTTTTCCTAGAATCTCTGTTGTGTAGCCCCTGTTGTTCCTAAAAATCCCTGTTGTAAAGTATTATAGTGTAGAGAGGCACAATATATAACATTCTGATTGTCCTCACTACAGCAAAAACCTAACTGAACCCCTGGTTCAAACCTCTAGTTACAGCAATAAATGCAGGTGAACCAGTTCTCAAAAATATCTCAGAGCAGTGGTCAAATCTGGGCGAAATATTGCCCCTTCTGAGAAGTTCCAGCAGCTGGGCAATAACTTCTGTTTGTCTTTTGCAGAAATACCTCCAGCTGTGACCTTCCTCTTCACTTGAATGGCTTTGACTTTTTGCATTTTATCTCTATCTTCTTGCTCCTGAGATCAGATCTTCTGCCTCCATGAGGTCACTGTATTGACTTTCCAGCTGCTTCTTCAACGGCAAGCCTGCAAGACAAGACAAGCAATAAGTTTCACATTTATCACAAAAAATAGCATGAAAATAGAATAAGCGTTTAAATCAGGTGACAGCGCAAGATGGAGGAGATCGGATCCAAAATCCACTCAAAATGCATCAAAAAAATGCGCCCAAGCTGCTCAAAATTGATCAGGTCAACCATCGCTGACTGAAAAATGCCAGAGGCGCCCAAAAAAACACTTTAAAACTCCACCGCTTCATTTCCCGCCCATCGGCATGATATCTCTGTCGGCGCGTCAAAAAACAAGTTGGTCGATATACTTCATCATCATGATAATATTCAGAAAATATGATGCTCTCCCTCCTGAAGGTTCAGATGAATGTCATCAAGATGTCTCGCGTCTGCATATCGGGGAAAAGAACTACAACATCATCATCATGATGAAGGAGAAATGGAGGATGCGAACATGATCATGCTGCCGAGGAGAAGAAGATGATGGTGACGTCATCATGATATTCGGGCTTCTTTGAAATGCTAAGGATGACGTCATCGTCATATTCGGTTAAGATCAGGGGGATATTTGTGATATTGGGTCACCTAAGGAGCATGATCAGGATGATGAAGTGAATATGACCCTTTCGCGGCCAAGGTAACCCTCTCGAAAGATCAGCATGATGAAGATCATCATCATATTTGCTTTTGTCGAACTTGGAATAAGACGTCATCATGATATTCGGGCAAACGGATCGTGCTTGAAAAAAAATCCTGTTTGAAGGAAAAAAGATGATGATGATGATCATCAGGATATTAGCTTCTGTCGAACATAGAATAAGACATCATCATCATATTTCGCGAACCAAATCAGATTTTGGAAAATATCCTGTTGAAAGAAAAGATGATGATGCAGATCATCAGGATATTTACTTCTTCGTTTATCAGATCGGGATGACGTCATCATGATATTCGGAGCCTTCGTTAAACTTGAACATGACGTCATCATGATAATTCGCCAACCGGATCATGTTTGAGAAATATCCTGCCGAAGGGAAAATATGATCATGATGAGGATCATCAGGATACTTGCAAAAGGTTGTATTTCATCGGCAGGAGGACTTGGCGAAATATCGGGCGCACAAACAAGATCATGATGATGATGTTGTTAACAGGACAGGATAAAAAATGATGATGATGACCCTCCTCATCGATTTATCATGATGACGTCATCATGATATTTTGTCTTCGAAGCACAAGGATGAGTTAAGGTCATCATGATAAATGCGCTAGGGTGATATTGCAAAATATGATGATGCTGTTTAAGAAATGCAATATCGACCACCTCTTCTGAATAGATAGGGTGATCATCAGGATACTTTGCTAACCGGAGATCAGGAGGATATGAAGATGATGATCCTCCATCTCGAATATATCATGATGATGTCTTCATTACTTAGCAGATTTCAGCAAATGACCCTCGTGTGAAAGATCAGGATGATGATCATGATGTTGCGAAAGGAGACCAGGAGGATGTGAAGTCGTCGTCATCATCTTTCGAATGTCAGCAAATATCATGATGATGACCCTCCAATAGGTTTTGAACGTGCGCATGCAAATATGCCGAAGGCGGATTTTTTCTAAGTCTGGGCGATCAGCATGATATTATAAGATCAGGTAATGTTGAATTATCATGATGATGCTCGCGATGCAAAGATCGCTCGACGGGGAAACTTATCGTGACTTAAAGTTAATGTCATCATGATAATTGAACCTCAGGATATTATCGGGGGGGTTCAAATATGATGATGATGATGCTCTTCAGAAAAACTGAGTTTATAATATGACCTTCCTAAAAGATATCATGATGCTGCATAATGCGAAGATCATGATGATCCTGTCAACATGACTTAGAATAAAAAATAAAATGATGATCCTCCTGCGAATATCAGGTTTGACCAAGACTTTGACCGTGCATAACTTCCACATATGGACGAATTTTCAAGTGAAGTAAAAGGCAAACCTGCATGAAATTTCAAGCTCTTTCAAAATGTGAGGTCACAGAAACAAAATATGAACTTTGACAAACTGACCTCATGATGATGACCTGCCTTATGCAATAACATGATGATGATGCACCTGACCATTTTTTACCAGACCGCCAGAAAGCAGAAAAAACACAAGCAGAAGCAAAAAAGCAAACATCAGCAG
This sequence comes from Cunninghamia lanceolata, assembly GCA_027924645.1. Lineage (NCBI taxonomy): Eukaryota > Viridiplantae > Streptophyta > Pinopsida > Cupressales > Cupressaceae > Cunninghamia > Cunninghamia lanceolata. The sequence continues at coordinate 498,434 of BSBN01000810.1, read as the reverse complement.
GGGTCCTCGTTTTGCTAAGGAGCAAAATGGGGCATGTTGTGAACATCACAACAGATTTATAACCAATGATAGGAGAAATATGGATATTGGGATAAAGAGCTTAGAAAATGTTCTTAAAGATGGAGGAGAAGTATATAAATTTTTTTTATCCTGATCTAAAGTGACAAAGGATATTGAGAAGAAAGCGAAAGAACAAGAGAATAAACTGTCAAACTTCTCTCAGAATTTTGACCCTCTCACCATATCCATAATAAACCAGGAATGTCAGACTATTGCAGTCATAAATGAGATAAAGAAGCTTGAGAAGGAGAGGAAGAACATAATAAGTAGGATGGGTGAACTTAGATGGATGATTATCCCTAAATTAGAGGTCATGCATGAGGCTCTAACTGATGCTCAGACCACAGCCCAGACCAATGATCTGATAGATCTAAAGAGGGCAAAAGCTTTTGCATTCCTGTTGAGTGGTCACATCTCAATTTTGGATAGGATGAAGCAGAGTTGGGCAACAGAATTTGTCTAGTTAAAGACAACGTTTGCAGATATACTTCAATATATGTAAGTATAACATGTATATATACTTATGCGACTATGTATAGTTGGATTTTTGGGAATTTTTGGTGTGTGAATTCTATCCTTTGCCATTGATGTCAAAGGGGGAGTGAGTAGCGGTGAAAAAAGTGGAATCTAGCTAAGGGGGAGCTCCAAAAAATTGTACATTAGAACAGAGCATCAGCCAAGGGGGAGTGTAGTATGGCACTTAGTCATTTTTCACTAAGTGTTGCCATCAATGCCAAAGGGGGAGATTGTTGGCAAGAGACACTGTGTGGCTTCATGAGTGTTGTCATTGATGGCAACAAAGTCCATCCCACACATCTGCAGGACATGGTATGTCTATACCGAAAGTCAGATTGAAGAGTATCTTGGTCCGGTGAGCAAGAACAGAGCATGCAGTAAGGTCTGACAATTAGGTCCGGATCTCTCAGAGGAAGTATCTTTGTAAAGTGCAGACTTGGGGAAGTCAAGAGGAGTACCTTGACTAATAGATTCCATGGATTGAGCCTTCAGTGATAAAAGAGTGAAGAGATATGAGCACCTAAGTATTGGGTTCTTGTTTGGCAGAGTAGACAGAGGAAGAACTGACTGGCAGAGCATCAGACCTTAATCGGGATGAGATATTGATGGTGATCAAGGTTCTTAAGGTATCATTCATGATTGGCCAACATGATTGATGACATCTATAACTATATTTTTGATACACATCACTTAGTAAGCATGGATTCAGCCGATAGACTAGAGTTTGGAAATATCTTGAGTTTTTCGGATGCCAACTAGAAAGATGATTGAAATCATTGATGTGGATATATATACCAGATTGATTTTGGTATGAAGGTGTGTGTGGTATGTTGTGTGGTGAAAAGAAAAGTAGAGAGTAGTGTAGAAGCAGTAAAACAGGTCCGGTATGTGACAGGACAGTAGCACCACAGAAGAGGAAGAATGAAGTGCAGTAGATCAGTGTATTGAGCCTAACCGGAATTGAACCTCAGCATATGTGGATGCTTCTCATCAGTTCAAGTATCTTGTTAATTTCCTTATACCTTATAGACAGTGAGTCTCTTGTAGGTAGTGAGCCTCTTGTGAGCAATGTGCTCAAGCAGTGAGCCCTAATTGGCAAGTGCCATTTTGTACTTCTATTCTTTTAATAGAGAATACAATCTTGGGTTAGTCATCCTGTGGTTTTTCCCTTAACAGGGTTTTCCATGTCAAAATCATTGTGTTATGTGTATTGATTTTGTTTCTTCTTTCATGGTTATGGATGCTTACTTGTTTTGATGCTGCACTAGTTATTAAAGAAGAACAGAAAGTGAAATTAATTAAGATAACTGATTCACCCCCCCTCTCAGTTATCAACAGAAAGAAGTTGAAGGTGGGGTAGATTGTATGTGCTTGTATACTGGACACTTCCTTCATATTCCAAACTGCCTACATACCCTGTATCCATGGGATCAAAACACATTATGATGGTGATGAGACATGATGAATATGTAGTTCTAGGCTTATTGATGATATAAGTGATGAAAGATAGAAGAAAAGGACATGAAAGATTGGAGGGTGATTAGAATAAAGATGAAAGATGGATGATGAGAAATGGTCTATCACATATGCCTGAATCAGAGTGCTTCCTTCGCATCTTAGATTTTCTACATACCCTATATCCATGGGATCAAGGCTTTGAACGATAGAGATGAGATGTAGTTCTTGTTTATTATGTTGGTGATTGATGACTGGATGGATCGATTAGATTAATGAGATTGATTGGATGGTATTGGATGGTGTTGTGGATGACATGTGAGATGTTTGATGAGATGAGAGAGATGTGATTCAAATGCAAGATAAAATGATAACATACAAACAAGCAAGAAAGTGTGTACAAATGATTCAAAAACAAACAAGGTATTGTCCTTTTTCAAGTTGTAAACCAATGATTAATTGATTCATTTATGATAGTGTTGTCATGGCAGGGAACGATATATCCCTAGATCAACACAAAGATCTTTGATGATGATGAGTGATTGATTGATTTGGTTTACGACAAGGCTAGGATCAAGATCGTTGATTGTGATTAGATAATTTGACAAGATCGATTAACTTGATTGGTATGGATTAATGATTGACTTGCATTTGGATCATTGCTTGGATTCTTTTGATTTGATGATGATAAATTTGATGTGATTGATTGGGTTATGGATTTAATGTTTGACGATATATGATGTTATTGATGAGATGATTGTTGATAACTGAGAGGGGGGGTGAATCAGTTATCTTTATTCTTTAACTTTCTTTTCTTTTTAACTAATTAGTATAGCATCAAAACTTATAAGCATAAATGAACATGAGAGCAGAAATAAACTCAAAACACATGACACAATATTTTGATGTGGAAACCCTGTTAAGGGAGAAAACCACGGGGTAATTAACCCAAGAATGTATTCTCTGTTAAAAGAATAAGGTAGTACAAAATGGCACTTGCCAATTAGGGCTCACTGCCTGAGTACACTGCTCACAAGAGGCTCACTACCTATAATAGTTTATGGAAGGAAACTAGATACTTGAACTAATGAGAAGCATCCTCATGTGCTTAGGTTTAGTTCCGGTTAAGCTCAATACACTGATCTACAACACTTCATTCTTCCTCTGCCTTAGTGCTGCGATTCTATCACATACCGGACCTCTATCTTTGTTCCCACACTGTTCTCTACTTTTCTTCACACTTCACAATACCCAACTTCATACTTCTTATCGAAATCCATCTAGTATATATATCTGCACCATAGATTTCAACATCTTTCTAGTCAACAACCGAAATAGTCAGTATTTTCCCAAACTCTAGTCTATTGGCTGAATCCTTGCTTACCAAGTGATGCGCATCACAAAGATAGTTAAAGAGGTCATCAATCATGTTGTCCAATCATGAATGATACCTTAAGAACCTTGATCACCATCAATATCTCATCTGGAATAAGTTTGATGCTCTGTCGGTCAGTTCTTCCTCTGTCTTCTCTGCCAAATAGGACCCCAATACTTAGATGCTCATATCTTTTCACTCTTTCATCGCCGGAGGCTCAATTCCTGGAATCTATCAGTCAAGGTACTCCTCTTGACTTCCCCAAGTCCGCACTTTACAAATATGCTTCCTCTAAGAGATCCAGACTTGACTGTCAGACCTTGCTGCATGCTATGTTCTTGCTTACAGGACCAAAGTATTCTTCAATCTAACTTCCGGTAAAGACACACCATGTCCTGCGGATGTGTGGAATGGTCTTTGTTGCCATCAATGACAACACCAATGAAGCCACACAATGTCTCTTGCCAACAATCTCCCCCTTTGGCATTGATGGCAACACTTAGTGAAAAATGACTAAGTGTCACACTACACTCCCCCTTGGCTGACGCTCTGTACACTTTTCTGGAGCTCCCCCTTAGCTAGATTCCACATTTTTCACTGCTTCTCACTCCCCCTTTGACATCAATGGCAAAGGGTAGGGTCTGCACACAAAAATTCCCAAAAATCCAACTATACTTAGCCGCATACGTATATATATACATGTTATATTTACATGTGTTGAAGTATATCTACAAAACTTGTCTTTATCTGGACAAATTTTGTTGCCAAACTCTGCTTCATCCTCTCCAAAATTGAGATATGACCACTCAATAGGAATGCAAAAGCTTATGCCCTCTTTAGATCTTTCGGATCACTTGTCTGGGTTGTGGTCTGGGCATCGGTTAAGGCCTCATGCATGACCTCTAACTTAGAGATAATTATTCCTCTATGTTCACCCATCCTACTTATTATGTTCTTCCTCTCCTTCTCAAGCTTCTTTATTTCATTGATGATTGCAATAGTCTGACATTCCTAGTTTATTATGGAGATGGTGAGAGGATCAAAATTCTAAGAGAGGCTTGACAGTTTATCCTCTTGTTCTTTCAGTTTCTTCTCAATGTCCTTTGTCACTTTAGACCAGGATAAACAAAATTTATATACTTCTCAGCCATCTTTGAGAGCATTTTCTAAGTTCTTTATTCGAGTACCCAAATTTCTCCTATCATTTGTTATTAGCCCTTGAACTTCATAGAATCTCTTATCCAAAAACTCCTTCCAGACCTTTGCTTCAGCGGATTTCTCTAAGGAGTCAAAATGAGTGCAAACAAAACTAACAAGAGACTTGAGATTACCGGATGAAGAGGTTGAGGAGTCCTTCTGAAAGGATGGCATGATCTTTTCCAACACACCTGATGCTATCTCTAGCATCTCATAGTCTTCCATGTGAGACTTTAGAAGTTTCTCTTTTGCCTTTGCTTGGGCAAAGGATGCTATCTTCATTGTTTGAACCAGGGAGAGAGAATCAAAGTCGAATGGTCCTTAAAGTAGCTCTGGTTCATCAATCTCCATAATTTCTTTAGATAGGAAATCTTTAACCTTTTCTGCAGTGTCTCTTATCAGAGACAAAGTTTTCTTCCCTTCTGCAGCCTCAGTACTATCACTTGTGGTCTTTTCAGTTTGACCTTGCTCTCTTCCCTTCACTTCTTCTTTCTCCTCTATCTTTCCTTCTCCTTTAGATCCGGAGACTGCTGGGGAATCTGGATTTACTTCTCCTTGGACTTCCTCTTCTGGAACAAAGGAGTCTTGGTCCTTGGACTTCTCTTTACTTGCCTCTTCTGCAATTGACTTAGTAGATTCTCCTTTGTCATCCATGGCAGAGGGTTCATCACCTATGTTCTCTATAAGAGGAATATTGAATCTTTTAAATGTGTTCCAGAGGATCTCTTCTGTCTCTTTTGTTATTTTTTCAATTTCTCCAAGCATAAGCTGATTCATTCTAGCTTTGCTCTGGAACTCATCCTTGCAATCTTTGAAGATCATATTCATTTGCTTTGGAGTGATTGAAGGATGTAGCTGAATAGCTATCTATTCCTGGATCTCAAGCTCCTTTGCCTTAGCATTATTCTTCCTTATTTCTAATTCCTTTTCTAGGCTTTTGGGAATGAGAGATATGATTTCAATAAAAGCTTTATTGTAGATATTCAGGTGCCTGACTGTAGCTTCTTGCAAGATCTTCTGGTCAGCTTCATTATACTCATCATAGAACTCAGTCATTGGTTTTAGGTTCCCATCCACAGTAACTGATTTGATGATATCATCAATGTGAAGTGTGGGCTTTTCAACAAATTCCTCTGCCTTTTCTTCTTTGCCTTGACCTGTAGAGGGTTCACCAGATGTTTTCTTCTTCTTCTTCATTTTCTTGACCTCTTCATCTGATACAGTCTCTTCATCATCCTTTTGACTGGCATAAGACCTTGTGGCCTTTGTCTTGGTTCTCTTCTCCCCTTTACCAGTTGATTTTGCTTCCGGTTTTGATGCCTTTGAGCTCTTATCAGTGGTAGGTGCAGACCTCTTAGAGGATCTGGTCTGGGAGGGGGCTTCTACCAGATCACTTTCCTTTTTTGCTTCTTCCTTTTCTTTCTCTGCCCTTTCCATCTTCTCTCTATTAGCATCAAGTGCCTCTTTTGATATTCCATATCTCTTGGCAACTTGTTCAACTTCCCTTCTTACTTTCCTCTTGATTTCAGGCTATCTAAGTTCAACATGAACTTTTAAACTCAGCTCTTGAAAGGTTCCAAATCTTTTTGCCTTAGGGTCTTTGGGCTAACTCAAAAGATGTTGGATATGCAGTTCTAGGATTTTCTCATTAGTCTCATACCCCATTGGCATGATCCAGACTGTCCTTGGCTCCACTGCCTCCATTAGGCATTGATCAGTGTCTACCATGAAACACACTGTATCTTTGTACTTCTCAACCAATGATTGGGGAATTCTTTCTCTAGTTTGCATTATATTTTGAAAGTTTTTGAAGTAACCCCACAGAGTTGTATTTCTTGCCTTAGCATCCCCAAGCCCATGCAAGCAATCTCTGATTTGAATTGCAATAGGTCTATCATTCTGCCATACACAACCACTGGATCCGAGTAGCTCATTCATAAAGTAGAAGAACAAACATAGTATCAGCCCACCATACTTGAAAGAGTTCTTGTCCTTCTTGATCTTTTGTAGATTTCCCATTAGTTGGCTCAGAAGGAGTTCACAAAGATCATAATCTGCATTTTTTCTCAAAATTTCATAAGCAGTGTAGATTGCTGTTCTGGATATGGAATTTTCTCTACTGGAGTGATATATCTTGTAGCCAATTATCATGGAGGCAAACTTGATATCTGGATCAGTGATATCATCAATTGTCATTGCTCTTTTATCAAATTTTGATCCGGTAGCTTCACTCACAGTTTGGTTTTTGACTAATTTTAGAGTAGGTAACCCACCGGATGAGTGCAATCTGGTTACTGCCCTAATTGCTTCCTTGGTTATCTTGAATGGCCTCATCGACCACATAAAGTTGTCATGCATTCTGCTCAAAATATACCGAACCCATTCATCTTCTTCAAAACAGGGGAAATGAATTCACTAACCAAAATGTTTATCCCGGATGGCCTTATACTGAGATTTTAGCTCAAATGATTCATCTATCAGTTCCTTGTGGTAGATGTCCATCAATTTGGATTCACCAAAGTCTTCAATGTTTGTGTGAATGTAAACCCTAATGTCTTCTACATGCAGAATTCCATGTGGAATGCTAGAAAATGCACATAGGGGATCAACTTCTAGGGATTTATAAGGATGCTTTCTGAATTTAGGACACAGCCTATTAGTGATCTTCAGCACATTCGAAGTAGCCATCTTTTAAAGATTCACAGAGAGATTTTCAAGAGAGAAAAATACCTTTTACACTTCTAGGGTTCACGATATGAATTGGATCGGATCGCTGGATGAATCAACTTCTGCAGTTGATCTTTGATGGGCTTGAGGCAATTTATTGCAAAGCTCCTTTTCCTTTCTTCTCGAATGTAAAATGAGCAATTGTTTAACAAGATAACCCTTATATTTCTCTGCAAACCCTAATTCCATATTGGAATAAATGCTTAAGTCATTCCAGTTTGCCTTGTTCTCCTTGTTCTAAGGAAAAATCTTTTCCGGATCATTGAGAAGCATTTAGAGTTGTTCTTGGAGATGATTGACAATCTATCTTCCTTTCTGCAGACATTTCATCTGTCCGCAGATCAAGATCCCTTAGTTTGAATCATATCAGACCTAATTGTGAAAAACCTACTTTTTACTAGATGACTATTGAACTGGATTAGTCTTGGAAGATTAACCTGTTCAAAACTTCTTGTGGATCTTTTATCTTTTTACCAAAGCTTATTCAGAAGTTCCTTTGTGAACCCTTTAATCCGCAACTTTCCTTGTGCCAGTTTCAGGCACCAATTAGCTAGCTAGGGGAAAATGTTTTTCCTTGTGTCTCCCCCTGAGCCAGAGCTCACATTTAATTTTCAAAAGGAATATCAGCACCAGATTCTGGTACGGATCCATCCCCAACATTTTCTGTACTTCTCTTCACCCAAATCCTTTTCATCTCCCTTTGAACTTCATCCGCATTCACTTTTCCTTTTCCTTTGTCTTGATTCTGATTATGATGCACCGGACCCATTTTGTCCTAATTCTTACTTCTGTAGAATTTGGCAATATGACTAGATCTATTGCAATTGTAGCAAACAACATTTCTTTGCATATTTGACTGATATCCTCTTGATCTACACTGATTAGCCATATGTCCCATTCTATTGCATGCAAAACATCTACCATTGAATGAATTGTTCATTTGCATATTCTTGTATTCATGAGCTTTGTGACCATACCTTTTGCAATTAAAGCACTGTCTAGAGAAGGATGAATTAGTCTGATTCATTCTCTTTCTGCACTGACTTGCTTTATGACTGAAGTTATTGCAGTTGTTGCAGTATCCATTGAAGGATGGATATCTTTGAGCATTTGGTTGCCTTACCAGAGGTCTTCTAGGCCTGTTCCTTGAGTTTTTTGATCCAAAGTTCTTCTGACTGGATCCGGAGCTTTCACCTTTCTCATATCCAAAGCCATGCTTGTCATCTACCCTCTTTTGGCTTTCAAGAACTTCAAGTTGAGCAGAGCTTATCTTGAATTTCTCTTTGTATTCATTTGTTGTTTGAAGATCCTTTTTAAGAGTGTCAATCTGATTCTCAAGCTATTCTTCATTATCTCTAGCATCTTCAAGATCAGATTCCAGATGCCTAATTATTCTATCCATTTTGTGGCAGTCTTCTATCTTCTCCTTGAGAGATTGATTTAGATTATCTTCAATTTTTCTTTTCTCTTCAATTTCTTGGGTAAATTTCATAACCCCTAATTTCATTTCATGTCTCACCATAATGACTTCTTTTGATAGCTTCTCACATAACTTATTTTTCTCATTCAATTCTTCATTATTGTCGTTGGCTTCATTTTGATTTGCTAATTGTTGAAGTAGTTCCTTTCTCTTTTTCATAGAGATACTCAATTTTCTTTGAGTTCATTTATGAAGTCATTAGCTTGTCTGATTCTTTCCTTCAGGGTATTGACTTCAGAATGAGATTGCTCAAGATAATCTAGGGTAGATTGAAGTTGTTCCCTCATACCATACATATCCATTGATATTCCCAGATCTTCCTCAATCTGTTAGGCTCTGTTCGAAGGAACTTAGCTCTGATACCAATTGTTGATAACTGAGAGGGGGGGTGAATCAGTTATCTTTATTCTTTAACTTTCTTTTCTTTTTAACTAATTAGTATAGCATCAAAACTTATAAGAATAAATGAACATGAGAGAAGAAATAAACTCAAAACACATGACACAATATTTTGACGTGGAAACCCTATGAAGGGAGAAAACCATGGGGTGATTAACCCAAGAATGTATTCTTTGTTAAAAGAATAAGGTAGTACAAAATGGCACTTGCCAATTAGGGCTCACTGCCCGAGCACACTACTCATAAGAGGCTCACTACCTACAATAGTTTATGGAAGGAAACTAGATACTTGAACTAATGAGAAACATCCTCATGTGCTTAGGTTCAATTTTGGTTAAGCTCAATACACTAATCTACAACACTTCATTCTTCCTCTACCTTAGTGCTATTGTTCTGTCACATACCGGACCTCTATCTTTGTTCCCACACTGTTCTCTACTTTTCTTCACACTTCACAATACCCAACTTCATACTTCTTATTGAAATCCATCTGGTATATATATCTGCACCACAGATTTCAACATCTTTCTAGTCAGCAACTGGAATAGTTAGTATTTTCCCAAACTCTAGTTTGCCGGCTAAATCCTTGCTTACCAAGTGATGCGCATCACAAAGATAGTTAAAGAGGTCATCAATCATGTCGTCCAATCATGAATGATACCTTAAGAACCTTTATCACCATCAATATCTCATCTGGAATAAGTCTGATGCTCTGTTAGTTAGTTCTTCCTCTGTCTGCTCTGCCAAATAGGACCCCAATACTTAGATGCTCATATCTTTTCACTCTTTCATCACTGGAGGCTCAATTCCTGGAATCTATCAGTCAAGGTACTCCTCTTAACTTCCCCAAGTCCACACTTTACAAATATGCTTCCTCTAAGAGATCTGGACCTGACTGTCAGACCTTGTTGCATGCTCTGTTCTTGCTTACCAGACCAAAGCATTCTTCAATCTGACTTTCGGTAAAGACACACCATGTCCTGCGGATGTGTGGAATGGTCTTTGTTTCCATCAATGACAACACCAATGAAGCCACACAGTGTCTCTTGCCAACAATGATATGGATTGGATTGATGTGATTTTGATTGATTTGATGGATTGATTTGATTAGTTTGATAAATTGGATTGATTTGATGATTTGATTAGATTTTGTTGCTTGGATTTTCGATGGATATTTGATTTTTTTTTTGTTTTTTTGAAATGTTTTGGAATGTCAATGGATTTACAATTTGGGTAGCCTTTGTGCTAGATACCAATGACAAGGGAAAAACCAAGTCTAGGTGTATGGAGGTAGGTGGAATTGGATAAATGACTGGGTGATAGTAAATGGGATGGAAGGCTCATGATAGATAGATGGATAAAAAGGGTAGGCGATAATGGATAGGATGGATGCATCATAAGGGAGTGAGGATGTGATCTCCAAAGACTATGTTGTATGAGAATAACATGCCCCCATTCTTGGTGGTAGACTTAGGATTTTGCATGACAAAGATTATGACGAAGAGATGACATGATGGATTGGATTTTACATGACAAGGTTTATGATAGGTAGAAAATGATAGGATTGTATGGAAAGGATGAGATAAATCAAGTGATATCTCAAGCATATTTCAACATTTTGCCCCTATGTCTTCATCAAGATCAAAAGGAAGAAGGGAGGATGAATGGACTCAATAGAGTAGGTATGTAGGTGTAATGGATAAGGATGGTAGGATAGGATATCACAAGATAGGATAGATAGTGTGGATGAGACAAGGTGCCCCCAAGTGAAAGTGACATAGAAGATCAACCTACACATGACACCTGTTTGCCAGGTTTTCATCATGGTACTTATCCAAGGCACCTGTTTACCAGGTTTTCACCATTGGACAAAGGGATTTCTCTTTACTTTTTGATTTTTTTTTTTTTAAATTAACTTTTTGATGGGATAGCATTACACATGGTGCCTGTTTGCCAAGTTTTCACCATGGTAATGAATAGGAGGGACTCAAGTGTCTAGTTCCATGATACGTGATAGTCCCATTAGAGATGGATGTCATCACATGGACCATGTCATTATACTCATAGATGTTGGTAGGGTGATGGAGTAAGGAGACGGACTAGGTAGATAATGGATTATGATAGGAACGATAGTGGATTAGGATGTGGATTATGTTGGACTTATGGAAAAGGATGGATGAAAGGTTTATGCAAAAGCATGGACCATAGGAAAGTGATGGGGTAGATATGTAGGATAATGGATGAAGGTTGGGGAGATGGAGGTATGTGGAATTGTTGTGGAATGGAAGAGAACCATGACTAACGGTTGCACACACCGTGATAAACATTGAAGCTTTGGATGGGAAGGCGGTGTAGGAAGCAATGGTGATGTTTGCTTAGGGGATGGGTGATTGAGTGATTTAGGAACCCACACAAACTTAGGATTTCTATGATTTTTGTTTTTCTTGTGGGATTTTTGGATGGAAGGGGATTTTTTGATGGAAGGGGATGATTGAGATTTTTGAGATGTAGAAGAGGATGCCCCATTTAACTTGATTGCTTCTTTTTGCTTGGGGATCCAAACCATTTTGTTTTTGGACTTCCCTTTTGGAGGTATAGGCTTGGATAGCTTTTTGGATGGATTTTTATTTGATTCTTGGCATTTGTTTCCTAAGGCATGAGGATCCTTAGTATTTTTGGTAGGATTTTTGGGTTTATAGATAGAGGAATCCAAATATTTATTTTGGAATCACATGGATTTGGTGGAATGAGTGGAAGCTTCATGTTTAGACAATGTGTGGATTTGTTGGTCATGATTAGGATTGTAAGGGATTTGATGGATAAATGGATAATGAGGCATTGGTAGAAGTGGAGGCAAAGTGGCCGGAGGGATATTTGGAGTTGGAAGTAATGGTGGAAGGTGTATGGTCACATGCCTTTGCAATTTGTAGGATAGTGAAGGTGAAAAGGCAATATATGTATTGGGTATATGATGTGGTTTATGACAAGAAGTAGACTTATGAGGGATGGATAAATTACCAACATCTTTAGGGTGTTGAAACATGCGATTAACAATGGGACTAAGGGTGTTTTGGGATTTAGACTTGAGTTCATTATTAGATGGAGAAGGCAAAGTGGAAGATAATGGTTGTTGCTCCCCTAGGGAAGAACATTCATGGATGAAGGTGATAAGACCACTAGAACATGGTGGTGGATTTAAAATGGAGTTGAGAGTGGATGTGGAAGAAGGATCATTAGGATCTTGACTATCATTGTGTTCACTAAGATCTAAACTATTGGTGTGATCTGCTATGTTTATGTGTTCTTGGGAAGCAATTGTCTCATCATGACGAGTAGATGCTTGCTCATTAGGGATAGGGCTAGGTGGAGGATGGATTGGAGCCATTTGGATATCTTGCTCATGGATGGATATAGGATTATGGATAGGATCAAGGTGCTCAAGGATAGCTTCTTCATAGGTATCATCTTGATCATAAAGAAGGTAAATGTTATGGATAGGTTGAATTTGGATAGCTTGTTCATGGTTGGTATAGGATCAAGTTGCTCATGGATAGATTCTTCATCATAGATATCATCTTGATCATGGAAAAGATATATGTTATGGATAGGTTGCATAAAAGTGATTTGAACTTGACTTGGACTAGGGCTTAATGTTTCCACATGCTTAGGATTAAACTCTTGACATACCTCTTGAGTTGTTTGAATGGAAGTGGATAGCTCTTGGATAGGCTCTTGGTCAACAACATGAAGGCATGATGGCTCTTGCCTTGGGTTAATATTGTTAGGCTCTTGATTAGGCTTGATGGCTTGTGGATCACATGATGGGATTGTAGGATTGGACATGGTGTTTGAGGATTCTTTGATAAGCTCATGAATGGGTGCTTGGCATAGTTGATTTCTAACTAGTTGCCACTGGATCACATCCTTTGTAAGTGTATGGGTAGATGGGCAATATAATGGATTGACAATAATAGTGGATGGGGGTGTGGGCTTAGGATTAAGACTTTGATTGGATGGAAGGATAATTGGATTTGATGGGCTAGGACTTGGATTGGATGGGAGGATGGTGGGATTAGATATATTAGAAGGTTGGTAGATCAATGGACTAGGGGTAAGATCACATGGTGGTGTTGGGATAGGCTCATGGATTGGAATTTGATTGGATGATGGAGGCCATTCATAGGATGCATTTGCTAGATTGGTATTTCCCTCATCAAAAGATATTAGGTCTTTTTGCATTAGGCTCGCATTTTCTTGTTGTGGAGGCCATTGATAATCTTGATAATTGGGCGAAATGATAGGATATGTAGACAAAAGATCTTGGGGTTGATATGAAGTTGAGAGCACTTGATCTTGTTGCTGAGGTGGGCTTGGACTTGCTTGATTTATGTACAAGGGATTGTTTGGATTTGTATGTACCTCTTGTGAAAACACCTTTTGGCCTTGGAAATGGTCTTGACAAATTTGAGGTGAATATTATTGAGTAGATACGGCATTGACATGAGATGAAGGTGAAGGTGACACATGAGGTTGAGGTAGAATGTGGGGAATTTAAGCTTCTTTCGATATGATTTGTTGTGATTGAAAGAATTGATGATGTGTTGATGAAAGGATGTCATAGGATAATTGTAGTTGAGATGGAGATTGACATGGATAGGGGCTAACATTAGAAGACATGGAATAAGTTGGTATAGAATTGACTTGAGGAGTGGATAAATATGATGGGATAGGTGCTAGATAGGATGGTTGGGAAGATGCTTGTTGGACTTTGCAAGTGGCCAAGAGGTGTTGGATTTCTGCCAAGAGGTATTGTATGTGTGAAGATTGGCTTGTTTGAAATATTTGAATCATCTCTTAAAAACTTTGAAAGGTTCACTTCTCTAAAGGTGATTGGCTTGGATGCATGTGGTGAAGCTTATGAAAGAGATTTTGGAGGTCCTCTAAGGTTGACATGATGTAGTTTTTTGGTAGAATGTTTGCTGAAGGTTGTAAATGATTTGAATGTGATTGCTTAGAAGGGATTGATCAGATTGATAGGATGAAATAGAACTTGAAAACCCTAGAGATGAAAACCAAACCTCATGGATTTTAGATGATGATCTTGGGATGATGAAATTGGATGACTGAGACTATTGAAGGATAGTTAAGTAGGCTAATAGATAGATGACAGATACCCACGTTTGATGCTCAGATTGAAGAAAAGATAGCAAATAAGATGGGCAGAATGAAAATGACCATAGGTGATCTATGATAGCTCAAATGCGACTCAGAAAAAGCCAAAAGCAAGGAATAATAGCTCAAAAGTGATCTGGATAGTTTTAGGTGATAGAATACAGTGCTAACTAGAAGCGACCGAATTTACTAAAGGTGACAAGTTTCAGTTTAAAAGTGATTTTCTACTATTTAAAAGTGATGCAATTTTGCCAAAAGTGAGTTGTTTCAATTCAAAGGCAATCTATGTCTAACAAAGGGTGTGTTTTGGTGAATTTTGACAAGAAGATAATGATTTTAGTGACTCACACTCACAACATTCACAAACATGTACAATCCTAGGCTGGCAAGGACTGCATTTGTTGAATCCCCTTGCCATGCTTATTCAAAGTGGATAGCTTTAGCCCCTCCATGACACTCACTTCTCATGCATACCAAGTTATGAGTTTCCCAATGCTCACAAACCTTAAGATTATCTTTGCTATCTCTACTAAGAACCACAAGAATTAGGGTGGCTTCAAAGGCTCCACCTTCTGCATCAACAAATAGAGGGATTTTTACCACTACACAAAGGTTGCTAATATGGCCATCCATTTGGGTGGCTACACATGCGGTGATTCGCTCCATTAATGGAGGTTTCCTAGCCCAAAGAGGTTATGCTCAATGGGGTTTTGGGGGAAACATTCATTGGTGTAACACAACTGCACCTATTGTTTGTGGCTTTTGACACAAACACTTTTCTTATATAGCAGCTTGGAAGAGATTGGCTTTAGCTCATTATCGCTTGGGTCGTACCCCTTCTCACACCAGGAAGGCAGGCCCTCTAAGATAATAACAAGTTCTCATACACCCAAGGTCCATTTGATAGGCAAGGGGAGAGGATACTTTTGTCATTAAATTTGGGTTACACACATACACAACAAGCAAGAAAAAAAAGATAAAACAAACACAGAGCAAATAATGGTTCCTTTTAAGCACCAAATCCAAATGTTCCTAGATTAGTGGTAAAAATGAAATGTCTTGGACTAATCGAAGCTGCAACAGATATGTTAGTAGTTTCACAACCTCCTTTTCTTGGACAAATGATAAGATCCTACACAAATAGATGATTAGTAGCCAAGAAAATCAAATTGTTAAGATAGTGTAGACCCCTAAAAATATCTTTTACCATCAAACTGACTCTATACATCCCTAAACATACCAATTTCCCTTCTAACCAATTAATTGAATTTTTATTTAATTAATTATCCCTCCATTTCCAAAATTCACATCATTTTATCCCCAAATTTGAATTAATTTTATTAATTCAATAGTCCAAACCTTAGCCAATGGATTTAATAAATATGCAATATTTATTAAATCAATTTCCCCCTTTTAACTAAATCCAATTAATTAGTTAAAAACATGTTAACTAATTAATTCAGCCTACTAATTGACCTATCCCTACACTAAACAATTAAATAGCTATTATTTAATTGCCTACCCTAGCCTACCTGATGCAGAGCATATGCCCAGCTGAAACGTGTGAACCAGTTCAAAAACCTCTTGGAGCCCGCAAGACAGCCAAAAGAAACTATATCGGCAAGACTTTGGAATTGTCTCACCGATGTGTACCCACTCTTGCCTATCGGCAAGACAATAACTATCGGCCCACCTTTCTTCGGCGTTCACCGATACTGAATGTCACGCCGAACACTTATCACCAGCTACTCCGTCGGCGTGACTCCCATGTTCGTCACCCCTATCGGTGAGACTTCCTACTGTCGCTCTAGCTTTGAATTCTTCCGCCGATGCCTCCTTTCTCACCGATGACCTCAACTCTATCGGCAAGACCACCTACCATCGGCGCCACCTTTCTTCTTTCTGCCGATGAGGGGACTCATGCCGATATAAACTACATCAGCCAGACTTCTCCGTTATCACTCCGATG
Source organism: Cunninghamia lanceolata (assembly GCA_027924645.1). Lineage (NCBI taxonomy): Eukaryota > Viridiplantae > Streptophyta > Pinopsida > Cupressales > Cupressaceae > Cunninghamia > Cunninghamia lanceolata. The sequence goes on along the minus strand of BSBN01000810.1, from coordinate 482,084 downwards.
ACTATGTTGTTCCCTTCGTCGGGCTGACCTCTACCGTCGGCCCAGCGTTGAATTCTTTCACCGATATACCCCTCTCTTGCCGATGACCTCAACTCCATCGGCGAGACCTCCTATTGTCGGTGCCACCTTTCTCCCTTCTGCCGATATCTCATGTCCCGCCGAAACTCCTACGCCGACCCCTTTCGGCCAAACTTCCCTACAACTCACACCGATGACTTGAATGCAAACCGTTGTCGGTGTGACTTGCTACCATCGGACCAACACACTTCCTCTTGGCCAATGCCCTGACTCTCGCTGAGGCCTTCAGCCACGATTACTATCGGTGAGACTTTCACCGTCGGATGAATCTAATTTCGACACGCCGATATCAATCCTTACGCCGATGGTTTCTCCGTCAGAGGCACAGTTGGAAACTCACGCCGATGTCTCCAAAACATACATTTCAGGCTTGAATTGACATCTAAACTATTCAACGATGCTCATACAGACACAATTGAAGGATACACACAAAATATTCCCTCTGCAAATGCAGTAATACACATACTTAAGGATGATCTACTCAGGAAAGGATTCTACAAATTCTATCCCACCATACTTAACAGTCAAACAAATAAACAAAAATGGAGGGGGATAGTTTACAAATCCATTCCACTGATTTCCCCAAAAATCTGCCAGTGGAATGGATTTATCTAGTTCATTCGACCATAGAGACCCAAAATTAATTTACATACAATTTCTACACAGAATGAATTTCTATACAGGGTATCTATATAGCATTCAAACTCTAAAAAAGAAAGCAATTTCCAGAACTCCTATTCCTCCTTAATGCTTCTGAATTACATTCCCTCCTTAATGCTTCTGAATTACATTTCCCTCTGGTTTTCTCAAAAGACAAAAAAAATATATATCGTCCACCTCGCTACAAAAAGGTTTTTCCCTTTTTATCTTTCCCAATGTGAGGGACTGACATTCCCCTTTGTTTCTGGGATTTGAATTTTTCAAAACTATTGGTAAAGACTCCTAATTAGTTACATGACACCTGTAGAGTATAGGACAGCAAAACTCTAGTGCTTAAGACACCTTGATTAACTTTCCCTTAATCCAAGCTGTCAGAAACTTCATACAGAAAATGCTAACATTACATTATAAACAGGAAATGCTAACATTGGATGTTACATTTGAAGATGCTATAGATAACATGAAATGTTAACTTAAAGTTAGTCTTCTTCTCCTTCCTCTTGTGTATATTGGTCCTTTTGAAGGGGTGCACCTGCACCATACTCCCTGGGAGAAGAGATCTCAAGCCCCTTTGAGATCAGGGTTGGTAGGTCTGCACCATGATTGGAAATCTGATCAGCAGCCATCCAAACTGTCTCTGAATCATGTTGTCCTTGCCAGGCCACCAAATACTCCAAGTATTCTTTGTTTCTAGTCTTCTTGACCACTTGTGAGTCTAAGATGTGGTGCAACTTTGGTGGATCATGCTTCGGAATGTCATCAGCTGCTGCCTGCAATGGTGCTTGTGCTACATCTGCACTTGGTTTGTATGGAGTCAAATCACAGACATTGAAAATTGGTGACAATCCAAGATCTGGAGGAAGTTGGATGTCATATGCATTCTGTCCACACTTCTTTAAAATTTGACAGGGTCCAATCTTCCTCTGCATTAGCTTAGTATACTTACCTTTGGGGAGCCTTTCCTTTTTTAGATTTACCCAGACCAAATCTCCAATTTCAAACTGTAAATCTCTTTTCTTCTGGTCAGCATATGTTTTGTACTTTGTTGTAGCCTGTTGGAGTTGATGCTTGACCTGATCATGTACTTCTTTAATAGTTGAAGCAAAAGATTCACCATCTGCACTAATAGGTTCTCCTACAGGTAGATCTCTCAGCTCCAGAATACCCCTTGGATGAATTCCATACACTATCTGAAAAGGTGACTTCCCTGTACTCCTATTGATGGTGTCATTATAAGAAAATTCTGCTTGTGGGAGGATATTATCCCATTTCTCTCCATGCTGTCTGGTTAAACACCTGAGTAGGTTACCCAATGAACGGTTAACAACTTCAGTCTGCCCATCTATTTGAGGATGGTAGGCTGATGAGAAAGATAAATTAGTTCCCAACTTTTTCCAAAGAGTTCTCCAGAAGTGGCCAATAAACTTCACATCTCTGTCTGATACTATGTTCAATGGTAAACCATGTATTCTCACTATCTCCTTGAAAAACAAATCAGCTACATATGAAGCATCACAAGTGGTTTTACATGGCAAGAAATGTGCCATTTTACTGAATCTGTCGACTACCACAAAAACACTGTCATATCCTTTCCTTGTCCTAGGCAAACCTAGTACAAAATCCATGCTCATGCTCTCCCATGGCCTAGAAGGAATGGGTAATGGCTGATACAAACCTGCATTTGTGGATCTTCCTTTGGCTTTCTGACATATTACACATGCTTCCACAAATTTCCTCACATCTGACTGTAACTTAGGCCAATAGTAATGCCTTTTGACAAGATCAAGAGTTTTATCAAGACCAAAATGTCCTACCAGAGCCCCACAATGTTTCTCCTGAATAATATTCAGTCTCATAGAACATCTGGGAATACACAGTTGTCCACCTTTGAAAAGTAATCCATCTTGGATCAGAAATTCAGAAAACTCAACATGATATTTGTCTCCAAAAGAAGTACATACCGTATAGATCTCTCCAAAGTCTTCATCATCTGCATACATTGTCTTCAACGAATCAATCCCAACACTCTCCAATTGGACCTGATTTATGGTCAGAACTCTCTAGCTCAAAGCATCTGCTACTTTGTTCTTAACCCATTTCTTGTGCTTGAGTGTGAAAGTGAAAGCTTGTAAAGTTTCCACCCATCTCATGTGTCTATGATTCAGCTTCTCTTGACTGTTTAAGAAACTGAGAGCCTGATTATCTATGAACACTATGAATTCTTTGGGCATCAAATAATGCCTCCATTTCTTAAGTGACTGGACTAGAGCATACATCTCCAAATCATAGGATGAGTATCTCTTCTTGGCATCATTTAATTTTTCACTGAAGAATGCAATTGGCCTACCTTCTTGGCTGAGTACTGCTCCAATAGCAATATGACTTGCATCACATTCTACTTGAAAAATCTTGCTGAAATCAGGAAAAGCAAGAACTGGCTGTTCTGCTATCTTCTTCTTCAACATTTCAAAAGAATTATCTACCTCCTTTGTCCATGTAAACTTGCACTTCTGTCCCCCCTTTATAGTGTCAAGCATGGGTGCACAGATATGATTAAATCCCTTTATAAACTTCCTATAAAAGGTTGCTAATCCATGAAAACTTCTAACATCATGCACAGTTTTGGGTGTTGGCCAAGACAGTATGGCACTTACCTTTTCTGGATCCATTCTCAGTTTGTTATGTGAGATAACAAATCCTAAGTAAATGATTTCTTCTTGCAGAAACAGACATTTTGCTAAATTTATCATTAGCTGCTCTTCATGTAACCTTTTGAGAACCAAGTCTATATGGATGAGGTGTTCTTCCCTCGTAGTGCTGAAAATCAGGATGTCATCTAGATATACTATGACAAATTTACCTATGAACCCTCTCAAGGCCTCATTCATCAATCTCATAAAGGTACTAGGAGCATTGGATAAACCAAAAGGCATGACCTTCCACTCATATAACCCCTCATTTGTCTTGAATGTTGTTTTCCACTCATCACCAGGTCTAATCCTAATCTGATGATAACCACTCTTTAAATCTATTTTGGTGAAGTATTTAGCTCCTCCTAAACAATCAAGTAAATCTTCTATTCTAGGGATTAGAAATCTGTACCTGATTGTTATTTTGTTGATAGCCCTTGAATCAGTGCAAAGTCTCCAAGTGCCTTCCTTCTTTGGTGCTAGTACAGCCGGTACCGCACATGGGCTTAAACTTTTGCCAATTAGGCCTGTCTGCAACAACTCTTGAATTTGCCTGTCTGCAACAACTCTTGAATTTGTCTGGCTACCTCTGTATTCTGATCTGGAGTGAGCTTATATGCTGCTTTGTTGGGAAGTGTAGATCCTGGGATCAGATCTATACAATGGCTGATTTCTCTTATAGGTGGTAAGGAACTTGGCATCCCATCAGAACTAATGCCTTTGTACTTGTCCAATAGCTCTTGGACAGTTGGTTCTATGGATTTTTGTCTCTTTTCTCCCTTGACTTCTTTCTGCTGTTCCTTGTTTACCATTAGGCAAGGAATTAGAGCATATGCTGTTCTTTCTGCTGTTCCTTGTTTACCATATGTATCTGCTCCTTCTTCTCTTATCTCTTTCATGAATTATCTTCCTTCTACCATCATCACTTTAACCTCTTTTCCTTTTGTCTCCCCCTCTATCTCCATTAATGGTATCAATTCTATCACTTGACCATTCTTGGTAATTGAGTAGGTGTTCCTAACACCATCATGGTATGCTTTTAAATCATACTGCCATGGTCTTCCAAACAGGAGATGGCAAGCATCCATCTTGGCAATGTCAAACAATAGCTTATCCCTATATGGGCCAATTTGAAATTCTACCCAAGCCTGTTCTTCTACAACTGTTTGATGTCCTTGGGTAAGCCATGAAATTTTATAAGGGCAAGGATGTGGTAGTCTCCTAAGCTTAAGTTTTTCTACCATCTCAATGGATACAAAATTCTCAGTAGATCCAGAGTCAATCAAAACTTTACATACCTTTCCTCCTGCCTTGCAAGTAGTTCTAAAGAGAGACTTCCTTTGTGGAGGTTCTTTTCCAGGTACTTTCTAGTGGTCATTGCTCTCCTAATCATCAAAGATTCTCCATTCTCAGGATACCCATAACTACTAGGAGCATTCGCACTTGGAATGGTGCTTGAGCTTGCTACACTTTGACAATCAGATTCTTGGATCAGATTGATCCTCTTTTCTCCTATTGAACTTGTTGCCTTTGCTGGACATCTACTGGCTATATGGCCTTCTTGGTTGCAATTGTAACATCTGATAGGTCCTCTGCCCTGAGATCTTCCTCTATAAGGTGGTCTTCTGCCCCTAAAGTTTCCCCTTTGATTGTAGCTTCCTCCTTGGTTCTGACTGTTATCTCCTCTGCTGGTCTCTTGGTTGGATTCACTCTGGTATCCAAATCCTCTGCCTCTAAAAGGACTTCTTCCTCCTCTCTGCTATCTTCCCCTACCTCTATGATTCTGCTCATGCCTTCTCTTTAGTTTTTCTTCCACTTTGAGTGCTAATTGATAGCACTTTTGAACTGTATCTGGATTATGCAGATTTAACTCTTCCTGGATGTTAAGTCTCAATCCATTGAGGTATCTTGCTACCTTCTCTTCCTCATCTTCCCTTACCTTTGTTTTTACACACAACTTCATGAATTCTTCTGTGTATGAACTGACATCTAGCTCCTTCTGCTTCAAATTATGTTTTCTCTTATGTAATTGGATATTGTAATCCAAAGGAACATAGGCTTCTTTCACCAATACCATCATTCTCTTCCATGTTGTAACTCTGCTCTTTCCCTCTTTCACCCTGTCATCTTGGGTGAAATTCCACCAAGTCAGTGCAGCTCCTTTCATTTTAGACTGAGCCATCTTTACTCGTTGGTGTTCTGGTATCTCTTCTGTCTCAAAGAAATTATTCAAGCAGTCTATCCACTCCATTACTGAATCAGGTTCCATTTTTCTTGCAAACATAGGCAGGTCTATTTTCACATCCATGGTCCTTCTTTCCATGGACTTGAGGGCATTGAGTAAGGGTCTCTGGTCTGTAGGAACCTCTAGCTCTTCCTGCTCTGTGGTCTCCTCTTCATCCCCATCTTCTCGTTCACCAGAGTTTTCTTCCCCTTTCTCCACTCTTTCCCTCAGCTTCTCTAGTTCTTCCTTCATTGCCTGATTCTGAGCTCTATCAGCTCTACTTTCTACTATTTGCTTCTTCACCCAAGCTGTCAATTCAGCATTGGACATCTTTGCTGGAAGAGTGTCCGAGGCTTCTCCTTCCAACATTCTACTTTCTCCTTCTACTACTAGATGGAACAAATAATTTTAGAAATGAAATTTTCACACTAACCTTTCCCAGAGCTTCCTCTAGCTCTGATACCACCTGATGCAGAGCATATGCCCAGCTGAAACGTGTGAACCAGTTCAAAAACCTCTTGGAGCCCGCAAGATAGCCAAAAGAAACTATATCGGCAAGACTTTGGAATTGTCTCACCGATGTGTACCCACTCTTGCCTATCGGCAAGACAATAACTATCGGCCCACCTTTCTTCGGAGTTCACCGATACTGAATGTCACGCTGAACACTTATCACCAGCTGCTCCATCGGCGTGACTCCCATGTTCGTCACCCCGATCAGTGAGACTTCCTACTGTCGCTCTAGCTTTGAATTCTTCCACCGATGCCTCCTTTCTCGCCGATGACCTCAACTCTATCGGCAAGACCACCTACCGTCGGTGCCACCTTTCTTCTTTCTGCCGATGAGGGGACTCATGCTGATATAAACTACATCGGCCAGACTTCTCCGTTATCACTCCGATGACTATGTTGTTCCCTCCATCGGGCTGACCTCTACCGTCGGCCCAGCGTTGAATTCTTTCGCCGATATACCCCTCTCTTGCCGATGACCTCAACTCCATCGGTGAGACCTCCTATCATTGGCGCCACCTTTCTCCCTTCTGCCGATATCTCATGTCCCGCCGAAACTCCTACGCCGACCCCTTTCGGCCAGACTTCCCTATAGCTCACGCCGATGACTTGAATGCAAACCGTTGTCGGTGTGACTTGCTACCATCGAACCAACACACTTCCTCTTGGCTGATGCCCTGACTCTCACCGAGGCCTTCGGCCACGATTACTATTGGTGAGACTTTCACCGTCGGATGAATCTAATTTCAGCACGCCGATGGTTTCTCCGTCGGAGGCACAGTTGGAAACTCACGCCGATGTCTCCAAAACATACATTTCAGGCTTGAATTGACATCTAAACTGTTCAATGATGCTCATACAAACACAACTGAAGGATACACACAAAATATTCCCTCTGCAAATGCAGTAATACACATACTTAAGGATGATCTACTCAGGAAAGGATTCTGCAAATTCTATCCCACCATACTTAATAGTCAAACAAATAAACAAAAATGGAGGGGGATAGTTTACAAATCCATTCCACTAATTTCCCCAAAAATCTGCCAGTGGAAGGATTTATCTAGTTCATTCGACCACAGAGACCCAAAATTAATTTACATACAATTTCTACACAGAATGAATTTCTATATAGGGTATCTACACAGCATTCAAACTCTAAAAAAGAAAGCAATTTCCAGAACTCCTATTCCTCCTTAATGCTTCTGAATTGCATTTCCCTCTGGTTTTCTCAAAAGACAAAAAATATATATATCATCCACCTCGCTACAAAAAGGTTTTTCCCTTTTTATCTTTCCCAATGTGAGGGACTGACATTCCCCTCTGTTTCTGGGATTTGAATTTTTCAAAACTATTGGTAAAGACTCCTAATTAGTTACATGACACCTGCAAAGTATAGGACAGCAAAACTCTAGTGCTTAAGACACCTTGATTAACTTTCCCTTAATCCAAGCTGTCAGAAACTTCATACAGAAAATGCTAACATTACATTATAAACAGGAAATGCTAACATTGGATGTTACATTTGAAGATGCTATAGATAACATGAAATGTTAACTTAAAGTTAGTCTTCTTCTCCTTCCTCTTATGTATATTGGTCCTTTTGAAGGGGTGCACCTGCACCTGCACCACTACCTCATCCTAGCCCTAGGATTAATTAAATGAAACCTATATTTAATTAATCCTAACCCCTTCATTTGGGTGGTCAAACCTAGTTTAAGACCCTTCCCCACATCCTCCAAATAAAAAATTGAAATAATTCCACCTAAGTCAATTTTTTATTTAAAAAACATCCCACATCACATTTAATTCTCCTTACAACCCCTTACTTCACCCATACTCATTTATTTCCTCTCTTCCCCAAATGAATTTTTAATTCATTTACATTCCCCCATATGAATCTTTAATTCTAAAATAATCCTTCACCACCATGCTCATTTAATAACCCCTTTTCCCAAAATGAATAAAAGATTCACTTTTATTCGTAGCCCTCCATTCATTCAAGATTGAATCTAGGCCCTCCACATCAGTTTTATCCTCCACCATTGATCTTCCAAATCAATCTCCACCATTGGATCAAAATCCCTTCCAAAAATCTATAAATAAGACCTCTCTTCATCCATTCTCACATCCAAGTTTTATGCAAAGTTACCATGTCAAAATCACTCTTGAGCTAAAATAGTGAGTTGCAAATTAGAGTAGCATTTTATATTTGAATCACTTGTCTATGGATAATCATGTCTTAGGAGCTTGTTTTGGGTGCAAAGGCTTCTTCCTCCCTTGATGAGATTGGGTTTGCATGTGAGGTATAACTTTGTGTTTTATGCATTTAGTTTATTGTTTTCAACCTCATTTGCTTATCTAATCTACATTGGCACGCTTGGTGGGACCCACAAGGTCCAAATCTAATCTATTTTGTGTGAGTTTTGTGCAAGGGACGTATGTTTACAGGTCTGACGCCATCCTACCTTCACAGCGACGCCATCACTGGCTTGTTTTAGCACCATTTCCTATTTTAGCGCTATTTTGGCGTAGCACGTTTTCATTTATGAAACTCACTCACATGTCATTTTTTTTGTGATCTCCTTGTTGTTTTTGGTGTTCAATTGCTCTCGATTTTCATAGAAATATTGAAAATGCAAGGGGAAATTATGTCCAAATTTTTATAAAGTCTAACCATGCGTTTTGGCTTTGGTTTTGTTTTGTTTTTCATTTATTCAGACTAACAATGCTAATGGGACATCTTGTGTGTGAACATAATGCTCTATTTTCATGAGGAGGTCTCCATTTTGCAGGTCAGACGCATTCAGCCCCGTATCGACGCTATCCCTCAGATTGGTGTTATCCATAGGTGCAACCAGACTGTTTGATAAGTTGCGTAGTGGTGCATTCATAGAGTTAGTTTAAAGCTATTTCCTAGTTTAGCACTATTTTGGTCTGATTGTAGCGCTATGTATTTTATTAGCGCCTTCATTGTAATATTGTAACGCCATCTTCTGTTTGGCACCTTCCTGGTCCTGTATTGACGCTATCGTATGAATTAGCGCCATCGGTATAGGGTGTTAGGTTCAGTCTATTTTCTATCAGAGTCACCATTTTCTTGTCTGCAGTAGCGCTATTGGACCTCTGTTTTAGCGCTATTTTAAAAAATTGACTTTGCTGGCTGTGCAGGTACTGACAAGTGTTTTTGCAGGTTTTTACTATCATTTTGCGGATACTAACAAGCTTTTGCAGGATGGTTTTATTTCTAGCTTAGCAAAACACTTCAATTGGAAATCTTAAAATGAACCCTTTGCATGTTAGTTACACAACATTTTGATTTGGTGCTATAAAATTGAACAAACAAACAAATCTTTGTGGGCATGTGCCCAACATTTAAAATTTGGTGTTATAAAATTTACAAATTTGTGTGCCAACAACTATCAAACACTTTAATTTTGGGGCTTTGAAAAGAACCACAAATTGCATCAATCAAGTCATTAGGTTAAAAAGAACAACAATTTGCATTATTCATGCATGTAATTAAGAAAATCAAAGTAACTTGGGTGAAGTGTTTTCGTGGTTGTGTTTGTGGTGTGAAAAGTGTATGTTCTTCCTTCGCACCATTTGGTGACCTTGGGAATCGAAAGCTTCTCACTAAACTTACATTAATCACCCCTAACATAATCCAAAGAACTAAAATGAACCATGTTTAGTGTGATGCAAACACAAACAATATGTATGCTCTCCCCTCGCATCTTTGTATGAACTTGGGGATCAAAAGTATTTTTGTGCTTGTATTGCTTTTGTTAATCCTTAGAGGGCCTGCCACCCTGCTTCGAAAGGTGGGAACGACCCAAGAGGCAACAAGCTAAAGCCAAGCTCTTTCAAGCCGCTATATAAAATAAGGCGTTTGGGATAAAAGTCACAAGCAACAGGTGTTGTTTAGTTATACCAACAACCAACCTCCCCCAAAACCCTCCAAGGTGTAACCCTTGGAGGCTGGGAGACTCCATAACGGAGAGTAGTGCTGCCGCATGTATAACCACCTGAATGAAAGCACTTACTATGAACCTTTGTTTAGTAAGCCAAAATCATTCTCTTTGTGGACACAGAAGGGAAACCTTTGAAGCGGCCCTGATTCATGTAGTTCTTAGCCAAGGTAGCAGGGATAATCTAAAGGTTTGGTGAGGGACAAGCCTTATAAGAAACCCAAATCTTGGTATGCATGAGAAGTGTGTGCAATTGTAAGGAGGAGCTGGTTCTACCAAGATCTTGGAGCTACCTACTTTGAATAGGCGCAGCTAGGGGATTCTACAAATACTGTCATATCCTCGCCTTAGGTTGTGCAAAGTGCTTGTTAAATAAAATCACACATATTTTTTTTAAAACAAATGCCAAGAGACAAACAAAATCATTTGATCAAATTCCAAACAAAACAAATCCAAAATTTTCATCAAAAATCTATCTTTTAGGACCTCAACAAACACTGCCTGGTTTTAGCGCTATCTCTGTCTGATTGTGGCACCATTTCACCTGTGGATTGGTGCTATTTTTAGATTGACTTACCTAAAATGGAGATCTATTCAGTTGTGATCTACACCATCTACTCTGCCATAGTCCATATCCACCTTCCCAAAGTCTGACAACAGTCCATCCATTTTCTTAAAAATTTTCAAAACATACCTTCACTTTGACCTTAGAGGATTAATCACCATCATTGTTCGACCCTTTTTGCTATACCAAACCTACCTCATTTCATATCCAATCGTCCTTATTGATCTTTTGCATACCTTTGGACCATAACAAAAATCCTTGTCACAAATCATTCCAAAATCCAAAATCTTCCAAAATCAAAACACCCATCAAAAATCACCAATCCAAATCTCGTCGCCCCTTTTCAGCTAAAGCTAGATCTAGATTTTATCCTATACATCATATCTTCCGTGGAAAGTCAATAGTCTACCTTCCAAGTGAAAAAATCATCCTTCTTTGCGTAAGGTCATTAGTCTACCCCAAACAAAGAAAACATCGATTTGTGCAACACAAAATATAGATCTTACCTAAGCTCAAAATTGTTGACCATCAAATCCTTTTCAAAAAACACCATCCTAATCATTCATATCAAAATCAAACATCAACAATCTCTTCAAAACAAACATCATCCATCACCTACCCTTTGGTCCAAAAAATTGTGCAAAAAAATCAATATCATCCACTCATACCTTTAGAAAGACATATCGATCTTCCACCACACCCTCTTTTCTACTCCATCTCATTACCATGTCCATCTTTGGGTCCAACATAATCAATCAGATTCTCTAAGGTCTCCATCCCCATCTCACTCTACTTCTAGAAATTGAATCCATACACGTGCATGCCCACCACAAGGTCACAACACAAAAAGAATCAAAAAATGGCAGAATCTTGGTAATATGGCGGCATAGGAATGCCTAACACCAACAACAGTAACATACCCATCAATCCAAACCCACCTACATACTCTTACATCCCCCCATATGGTCCCAATGAAAATCCCTTCGGTTACTTACAACAACGACCACCACCACCACCACCACAAAACATCCCCATCCTATCCCAAGATGACCTAGATGTCTTGAGCTTCACGTAAGATGCTGATAACATGGACCTACTTGATAAAATCCTAAGATCGGACCCAAATAGATACCTTGATCATCTTCTCAAAATTGGTGCTCAAATACCCCCCATCACGATATCATCACAACCATCCACCTCTATAATCGTTCCTACCACATCAAACACCCAACCCATCATCTCTCAAACGTCAACACCCACTGTATCCAATGCCAACACAACCTCTAATGTCACCACATCTACAATCCCCACAAGTACCTCCATCCCTATTGCCTCCCAACCCGCCATCACATCCACTACCACAACCACCATCAACCCTTCCGTTCCACAAATCACCTTGGACATACAAGAAAACATCACACAAGTGAGCACCTCCATGAATGTGCCTCCACCCTGTTGGTTCCCAAAAATGCAGGTTGCTAACCCTAAGAGGATGCCAGACTCTATGTTTGGATTTGCAACATTTTTGGACCAACTGATAGAGCTATTAGCTCCCTACACTTTAGGTCCTGCAAACCTAGGCAGGTGTACCTTTGTAACTAAAGCAGATTTAACCCTATATGATTTGATTGGATTTAGGTATCTACCCACAATGGCATAAAATGTGGAATAGATAAAAGCTTCTGAACTACTCCTTCTCCTAATACTAAGATATGAGTTGTATTTGTTTGAATAGGATTTTATGGAATTCTAAAATGGAAATGGTATGACCAGTGCCTATTTCTATTGGGCTAATGGAGTCAAAGTGTATATGATATATGATTTACTTACTGGTTACAATTCTGACTGTTTGGCACTTGTTTTGTTTATAGCTTGTATAAACGTGCAAGAATGTGACTGACAGACTCTACTTAGTGATCCACTCGAATCTTACCAGGTTACTGTGACTTATTGAAAGGATTTTTTAATCCTTGCTTGAAGGAACCGATCAAAAGAATCACACAATGACAGCAAATGTGTATTGACAAATGGAGTTGATGCTTAATTTGAATAACAAGACAATATTGAGTTGGAGACAGTATGGCAATCTTGACAATTATAGGGCTGTTCTTACCTATCCAAATGCTACCTCCAGGTTACTGTAATCAATCAAAAGGATTTTATATCTGTAATGGAAACCAATTAATTTGATTACACGAAAATAGCAAGTGTGTTCCGATGAAACTGAAATATCAACTTGGAAACTCAGGTTCAAATAACAAAGAAATAACAGTATGGAGACAACCAAATAATTACTCAGCTCAACAAACAATAGACACCAATATTAAATCATTAATTTGTGCATTTTCTCCACTATACAATTTTGAAAGATTTTACAATGTACAACATAATATTTTACTTTGGCAACTGGTCAATCCATCCAGTTATCTAACTGATGTTTTTCCTAATCTACTCTTGATCCTAATCTACTGATGTCTATTCCTTTTGCTAGATTCTTCTTCCCTGATAAATATCCTTTGGATTCTAGGGTTACAACCCTTCATACTCATCCTGTGCGTCTTTTTGCTTGCCAAGAGATATTAGTTTGGTTAAAAATATTATCTTCCACAAAATTTTAATTTTCTCTTTGCGTTCAATAAAATATCTTCCAATAATTTCACTCGTGAAGTATTCCTCTGACCGTTTACTTAACTCATCGGGAAAATATTTGAGTTATTGAAGTAACATTCCTCCTTAGGGTTTATTCATTTTTATTAAATTTTTCCAACATTAGTCCCCATGTCCTTTACATTGTTATGAAAACAATAATTATTATTTTTCCATTAATCCCAATGCTCATATTTTACCTTCGAATTGGAGACATTTAACCCATTACTGCATTCTCGTATTCCCTTGGGTGAAAATATTTCATATTTGGTTGAAAGTATTTTACAACTCCATAAAATATTCATCTCTGGGTTAAAAAACATCTCTTCCTCATAAAAATCTTCTCTTGGGTAAAATAGCAAACCATCTTAAATCCGTTTTGAGTAGGAAATAATTACTCACCCATAGAATAGTTATATTTATCAATTAATGGCTCCTGGTAAAATATCTCACATTTTAGTGGAAATATTTTATATTATTTCATCACGTCCCAAAAGAATATTTATAAATCTGCATTTTGAAATATTTCGGGATGCTCATTTCAATTTATTATTCTCCTCAGTGAAAAATATCTCTTACAACTCCCTTAGTGAAAATGTTCAATCTCCAAGTGAAAAATTCCAATTTTAAATATTAAATCTTTCCTTTGGCAAATTAATTATATCTTTTGATTACCATCATTTTATCATCAGGCTGAGTTATAAGTCGGGAAGACACCAAGTTTGCTGACCGATAATCCATTTCTTACCGATGTATATTTCTACCTTCATTTTTACTTAGCATTCAAGTAATTCCTCGAGGAAAATATTATAGAAAATGCTCACTTTGAAATATCATTTATTGTCCTGTATAATTTTATATTTTTCACACAATATTTTTCGAACATATTTTGGTGGCCCACCCCATCAGTGTAATGCACATCATCAGAGAGATCTTGAAAGTCTATCCCGATCTTAAATATCTCTCCGATATAAGACTTTTAGGGTTTTCCCATTTTAGCGTTGCTTCAGCATCATGCCCTAAATCCATTGTGTATATCTATAATCATCGCAGTTAATGAAATTATATCTTTTCAAAACATTTTCATTTATAATTTTTGACAAGAATTACCCTTCCACTACATATTGATGGCGTAGTGGAAAGGATGTATTTACTGGAAAGTTTTTTGAGTCCTCTAAAATGATTTCATATTGTGCACACTCTGGGACAAGAAGCCGTGATCTGTGTGATGACCGTATAATCTATCTTTTGTTTGCGGAGTAAAATTCTTTTCACAGATGTGAAGTCATCTTTGAACAACAAATGGACATCAGTTTTCTGTAGATATAGCAATTGCCAAATCTCGCAGCAAGTCATGGATCTTGCAATGTTTGATTAGACCCTCATTCTCCTTAAGAGCTGGAGGCAAGAAGTCATAACTCAATTTGAGAATCTTTAAAACTCTATTCTTGTTATGATCGCCAACCTTAATGAGTTGATCAACTTGTCGCTCCATTGGCTTTCCTTTTTGTAGCCGGCGAGAGAACCTCCTATTACCTTGAAAGCCAATGGTAATCTCCTACATTTCTCTCCAACTAGTAGCACCCATGCGAGATAAATTTAGAGAGCAATCGATGTCCTCAATTATGATAAGAGATCTGTTCCATGTTTGCGCAAAAAGATAGCGGAGTTGATTACTATCTTTCACCTTGGAGATCTTAAGCTCGATAATATCATATTTCATATACTTAGCAATGGCTGCAATGAGGCTTGTCTTTCCTGTTCCAGGAGGCCCGTAAAGGAAATACCCCCGTTTCCATAAATGTCCAATCCGTGCATAAAAGTCTTTACTTTCTGTAAACCAGTTAAGATCTGAGAGAATGGTTTGTTTAAGCTCTGGATCGAGAGCCAGGGTATGAAAAGTGGAAGGATGATAGAAACTCATGGACGACCACCAATCACCGTTATTGAAGGAGATTGTGAGATTATTATCTGTTCTAATATAGTCGGTTGAATTTCTTTCAATGTGCGAAAGATAAGCATGAAAAAAAATCTCTGTTTGGATTCTTGACTCTAAGAGTGAGCATTCGAGCCTCGAACAGCCAATCCCGAGAAAAGAAGAGGTTGATCTTGGACATGGTCCACCATACTGTGACGCCCTGGAAGCAGTCCCTTATTACTTCACCATAATCTAGACTTATTGTCACTTTATCGGCTGACTAGGTATGTCTAATATAATTTATGCTTAATTTTTTGAGCCTCGGTGATGCTCTCTAGCTTTCCCACATATTCCTCTGATGCCAAATACAGAGGATTTAAACCATATCCATTTATACTATATCCATTTAACGTTTTTTCGTACTCCTTTATCTTCATCTCACTGTAGAGATTGAAAAATGCTCCAATTTTGTATAAGAAGAACTTGCTTAAGATTTGGGTAACCTCCTTGGGAAGAATACTCTGAAGTGCCGTTAAGACTCCTGTGAATGACCATATTTTTCCTATCAATTGGGTTACAGTTCTTTGAGTGCTTGAAAACAGTTGGTAGATGTTTTCTTTTATGCTCATTGTTCACCCCACGATCGTTTCAATAGATGAGCTGATGAGATTATGATGGCAAAAAATTCTACTTAGGTCATATCCTTTATCAAAATCTGTCCAATAAATCACTGTGCACATTGACATAAAAGACAACAATGTTTAGCAAGTGGAGAACTTCTACCACCCCTTCTTCATTTCCTTGACACGGGAGTAAGAGGGCAAAGCTGCTTAGCCCCTATAGACATGAGGTATTGATTCACTTTCTGATCGGCAATCATCGTCAACATATGAAACTACAGCAGGATAGTCATTGCTAATAGAAGCTTCAATGTCAGTGTGTATCTCAGGTTATTGTTTGATATTGAATTTTTATATGGGAAGCTAAAATTTTGTAAAAATGTTTTACAAAATTTTAGGTCCCAACACACCCAACCCTAAAACCATAGCGTACCTACAACAATTATTCTCACAACCACCTCACAACACATCTAACCAATCCAACATCCACCTACCCAATGCCAATCCATCCAGTGTCACGTATCCACATAACCCCACAACATCATCTACACAATATCAACCCAATCCCCAAATACCACCACACATTCTCCAACAACTCCATGCATATCAATAGCATCAGGCACAAATCAACCAAAACACCAACCCACAATACCAACAACTCAACCAAACAAATCTCCAACATCAAATCCCACCCCACCTCCAAGATCTCACCAACCAACAGGCCTACACATTCCCACCACAACAACCACAAGATCTCACGAATGTTGTACAAGCATTGATCCAAAAGGTAGATGACATGCAAACTAGGGGCAAGCGTAAACACTATTCCTTTGAGTACATTTGCCCCTATCCATTTGATCGCATGTTGTACATGCCCCCTTTCCCCAAGAACTTTGAGACGCCTAAATTTGACAAATACAAGGGGAAGGGAGACCCTAGGGACCATCTTAGGGAGTTCTACATCGCTTGCTTAGAAGCCTCAAATAATGATACCTATCTAATGAGACTATTCCCAAGGAGCCTCGACGGTCAAGCCGCAGAATGGTTCGTACACCTTCCCCCAGGCATTAGGACTTTCCCTGAGCTTGCGAAAAAGTTTGTAAACCATTTCTCCTACAACTTTGAGCATGAAATGTCCATGACAGACCTTTGCAACACCAAACAAAAGAACAGAGAAGCCTTCACTTCTTTCTTGCAAAGGTGGAGAGCCTTAGCAAGCAAACTCCCATGGCCAATTCCTGAAAAACAACTCGTCACCATGTTCGTGAACAATCTCAATCAGGAATTAGGGTTCCATTTACAAATTCTTTGTGCATCTACCTTTGAAGAGGTCATCAACAAAGGTACCACAATTGGACGAGCCCTCATTGCCAAGGGCTCCATCAAATTGTATGACTAAAAATCCAACAACAACAACAAACCCCATATCAACACCCCCAATACAAAACAACGCCAATACGCAATCAAATGAAAAATCACGCTATTGGGGGAAGAACAAGAACACTTTGAACAATGGCATCACAGATGTGAAGGCCATCCAACATGTACAGAATCAACCACCTGCACATACCTATGCCACCAATGTAAATAAGCAAAGGGGGCAAGTTAAACCACGCAAACCTCACAGACAATTTAGACCTTTAGGGGAACCCATTGAGGACATCCTCGACAGATGTCTCAAGAAAGGTTTGATCACGCTCCCACCTGTCAGACCCCGTCAAGAGAATGAACTCAAAGTCGTGTGGTACAATGAGAATGACTATTGTGAATACCACCGCGTTGCGGGTCATAAAACCACTAACTGCATGCAACTAAAGCATTGCATCCAAGACCTTATAGATCAAAATCAAGTCAGCCTCAATCAAAGCGCCCAACCATCACCAAATGCTAACCTCAGAACTTACAAGGATCCACTGCCCAACCACAATAAACCTTCCTCATCCAATCAAGCATACAATGTCGCCCCACCACCTGCATCCTATGACTCCATTGTAGGACGGATTGAACCATCATCCCACCATGTCAATATAATCACCATTCGGGCACAAGCACCTGATTGTGCTATCCCAACCCACCATGGCCGTGTATCCATCCGTACAGCCCCTACCACTGAACAAATGCCTGCATCTACTTCCGATCCCCTACCCCCTCGTCCAACCATACGCCCATCACCTACCCATTAGTATAACCTCCTAGAGCATCTAGGAAAGACACCCGCACAAATCTCCATCCTCGAGTTGCTCCGTACATCACCTCTTCACAAAGACGTCCTTGACAAAGCACTCTTGGAAACACAAGTCCCCGCCAACTTGAATGTGACCCAATTCCAAGTCATGGTAGGACATATCGCTGCACCTCACCACCTCACCTTTTCAGAAAAAGATCTTCCCGCTTCTAAACATCTACCCAACGACACCTTACATATCAAAGTTTGTATCCACAAGCATATAATCAAAAGAGTCTTAATAGATGGTGGCTCCAGCCTAAACATATGCACTCTTAAACTATTAAAACACTTGGGGTACTCCGATGTGGTTGTAGACACCAGCGAGTGCATCACAATCAAAGGCTATGATGACACTGAATGGCTCTCTGAAGGCACCATCAAGCTTCCTATTCAAGTGGGATAGAAAATACTAGAAACAAAATGTCAGGTCCTTGATCTTGACCTCCCCTAGAACATTCTTCTCAGCTGACCATGGATCCATGCCATGCAAGCCGTCCCATCCACATTCCATCAATGCCTCAAGTTCCCTCACAATGACATAGAGGTAACTATCTATGCCGACCCTCACCCCTTCCAATACTGCAGTTTTTTGGAAGGCCACAACCAAACCTTTTGCCCATACAACAAAGCCACCACCAAAACCAATCCTACAGCATCAACCTCATACATCAACCCTGCCAACATTGCCACCACTTCATCCCAAGCACCTCCACCACCCGAGGTCAAGATCAAGTTCAACGACATGGGATGTGGGGAATACGACCTGTACGGTACCTTTTGTGTGGGCACATTACCCAATCCTAAGACATTTGGCATCCCAAAAATAGAAGCAGCCAACACAGTTGTCATCAAGTGCAAACCCTCGTCAATCTTTGAAAAGAAACATCTCCTGGATTAGTATGTGCTCAAGGATATATCATCCTGGCTATACAAGGATGAAGAAATAGAACAAGAAGCTCCCACCATACCAACAAAAATTTATGGTAAAGGGTCTAAAATTGTCAAAAGCATGGGTTACAAAGGACAAGGTGGTATCAGCCTTCATGAGCAGGGGATCGTGGAGCCCATCTAAGAAATAAGAAACTCCTATACCCAAGGGTTAGGATATGGATAGAGACAACATATCCTCACTACCGGCGAATGTATCTTAGCCAAGGTTGCTACAGTCTCCCCTGAAGTCGACAACGTCAAAGAAACAGACCATCAAGACTCCTTTAGTGACTTTGCCGACTTCTTTGACTCCTCCATATGCACCATCCACACAGTCACCACCCTAGCCTCATCCTCCAATGATTTACCACTAGTATATCCTGACCTCATAGATTGGGACCAACGGGGACCTCCTGTCTTCGACATAGCACCAAATGATGAGGCCATTGCCGAAATGATGGGGGTCAGAGACCACTTCCCCCTAGGAGATCACAGAGTAGGATACATCATGGAACTCAATCCAGATGCTTATTTCAGGGAGACAACCCCTACTTCCAGTCATAAAAACATAAAAATAAAAAATGGATCTGATGGTGAAAACTATACTGCAGTAGTGTCAGATCCCAAAAAAGTAAAAACAAAAGACGTATCTCCTGGTGAAAAACTCCACGAGGTGCTAGGAGATGGAAGCATGGGCCTTCCTGAAATAGACAAAGTTTATCCAG
Source organism: Cunninghamia lanceolata (assembly GCA_027924645.1). Lineage (NCBI taxonomy): Eukaryota > Viridiplantae > Streptophyta > Pinopsida > Cupressales > Cupressaceae > Cunninghamia > Cunninghamia lanceolata. Next base: position 462,320 of record BSBN01000810.1, on the reverse strand, counting down.
ACAGATCACCTGTCCTAGTCGAGCCAGCCCAAGAGATGAATCTTGGGACATAAGAAGAACCAAAGATCACATTCAGAGCAGAATCTCTCAGCACACAGGAATAGGAAAACTTCTTGGCATTCTTCACACAATGAAATCACAATTTTGCGTGGACTTATGTAGACATGCCGGGGTTAGATCCCGCGTTGGTTGTTCATCACCTTGTAGTGCGTCTTGATACGAAACTGGTAAAGCAGAAACTCAGAAAAATGAATCCTCAGGTGGCCCTCCTTATCAAGGTAGAACTAAAGAAACTACTGGATGTTGGGTTCATTTGCCCAATTGATTATCCTGAATGGGTTTCAAACCTAGTACCAGTAGCCAAACCAGATGGCCGAATCCATTGCTACACTGACTTTAGAGACCTCAACAAACCCTGCCCAAAAGATGACTTCCCACTACCAAACATCGACATGATAGTGGATCTCATGGCAGGACATGAAATGTTATCCCTCATGGATGGTTTCTCAAGATATAACCAAATCAAAATCACCGAAGAGGACTAGCATAAGATAGCCTTCATATGCCCATGGGGAACATACTATTGGGTCGTAATGCCATTTGGCCTAAAAAATGCTGGAGCTACATATCAAAGAGCCATGACTGTCATCTTCCATGACCTTTTCCACAACATCATGGAAGACTATGTGGATGACTTACTAGGGAAATCAAAGACCAGAGAAGAACACCTTGATGTCTTGACCAAGATTTTCAACAAATTAGAGCAATACAATGTTCGTCTCAATCCAAAGAAGTGTGTCTTCGGCGTCACCTCAGGCAAACTGTTGGGATACATAGTCTCCAAAAGAGGAATCGAGGTAGATCCCACCAAGTTCAAGGCCATCACTGAAATACCACCTCCAAAAACATTGAAACAACTGAGAAGTCTGCAAGGAAAACTCCAATCTATCCATCGATTCATTGCCCAACTTGCTGATAAATGCCAACCATTCCAGAATCTACTCTGAAAAGACATAGCTTTTAGTTGGAACACTTAGTGTCAGGGTGCCTTTGATGAACTAAAAGAATACCTGGCTAATCCTCTTGTTCTAACTCCACCAAGGCAAGGAGAACCCCTCTTGCTATACATCTCCGCAATAGGGACAACTATCGGAGCCTTGCTAGCACAACATGATGAGCATGGAAAAGAAAGAGCCATCTATTACATCAACCGTACTCTAATATCCTATGAGATCAACTACCCACAAATTGAATGAGCATGTCTAGCCCTCGTCTTTACTTCACAAAAGTTAAGACACTATATGCTCAATCATAAGACCAAACTCATCGCCAAGATCGACCCACTCAAGTATCTGCTAAACAGAGCTGCTCTTACCGGGAGAATGGCAAAATAGGTCATGATTCTCACTGAATTTGGCATTAAATACATTGAGAGAAAGGTCATCAAAGGACAAGTTATCGCAGATCAGTTGGCCGAAGCACCCATTCCTGCAGAGCACCCTACACTAGCAGAATTCCCTGACGAAGATATCTTAACAATCACACCGGCCACAGACACATGGAAGATGTACTTTGATGGATCATACACACACAGAGGCTCAGGGGCAAGTGTCCTGTTTATTACCCCTCAAGGTGACACCATCCCTAAGTCCTTCAAAATCACATTTCCATGTACCAATAACGTGGTAGAATATGAGGCTCTCATCATAGGCCTCCGCATGGCAATAAAATGGAAAATTGAGAAGTTAACTATCTATGGAGATTCTCAACTAGTCATCAGGCAGGTAAATAATGAGTATAAAACCAAGGATGATAAGCTCCTTCCCTACAAGAAGATGGTTGATGATTTCAAAGACTACTTTGATGACATCCACTTCGAGCAAATCCTAGGGCTCAACAACAAGGCTGCAGACACCATGGCTACCATTGGATCCTTAGTCGACATGAAGAAAGACAGTAAGAAACGTGAGTTCCTGATCGAAGAGCTCCCCATCCCAGCAAACGATGTTCCTCAATCAGAACTGGTGTGCGAAGTCATTGCTCCTCTATCCCCGTGGTATCAAGAAACCTATCTATACCTCCACGATAATACCCTCCCCCTAATCTATCCACCTCAGAGAAAATCGTTCATCTGTCGAGTCTCCCGTATCATCCTTGTAGGTGACACCCTATACAAAAGGAGTCTTGATGGCATGCTTCTATTATGTTTAGACTCTAGGGAAGCTGACGTAGCCTTGGAAGAGGTACACACAGGTATTTGTGGAGCACATTCAAGTGGACCCACTCTGTCTAAAAAGATCCTCAAGACTGGATATTACTGGCCAACCATGGATCGAGACGCCTACAAGTTCATCAAAAAATGCCTACCATGCCAACAACATGGCGATCTCATCCACGCACCAGCACAGGAGTTGCAACCAATCACAATACCATGGCCTTTTTCATAGTGGGGACTCGACCTCATAGGGAAAATACATCCCCCATCCTCCAATGGCCATAAGTTCATAATCACTACTACCGAGTACTTCACAAAGTGGGTGGAAGCAATACCACTCACCTTCACCACTGGCACCCAAATCTCTGAATTCATCCTCCACTACATCATCTGCTGCTATGGTATCCCTCATTCCATTGTCACTAAAAATGGAAAGCCATTCAAGTGTTAGACTTAGGGCACACAACTGAGAGGGGGGGTGAATCAGTTGTGCAAAACTTTCTCCTATTTACACACTTAAATCTTCTTGGTGATTAGCAGTGTATTAAACATGAAACATAATGCATTCAAATCAAAAGTAGAAACTTATCAACACAAAAGACACCAAGATTTTGACGTGGAAAACCTAGTTAAGGGAAAAACCATGGGGTGATTAACCCAAGAATGTATTCTCTGTTAGAAGAATAGAAAGAACAAAATGGCACATGCCAATTAGGGCTCACTGCCTGAGCACACTACTCACAAGAGGCTCACTGCCTACAAGAGACACACTGTCTACAAAGAAATAAGTATCACATACATAAACTAGAAAATAACATCTTCACCATGCTTGGATCAGTTCCATTAAGCTCAATACTTCTGCTCTGCCTTTCACTCGCCTCTTCACTACCACACTTTAATCTCTACACCACACATTCAGAATAACTTCACAATCCCTTATTTATACAAGGCATCGATTTATGAACAATCATCTAAGTCGACAAACACCTACAAGAACATCCGCAAGATGTGTAATACATCTGGTCAGCCAGTCTCAGGAAGAACACCAATATCTGGTGGTTATTCTTCAGATGTGAACTCTAACTTCAATGGGGACCACCAACATGAACTGGACACAATCTAAAGATCACCACAACCTTTCTTGAATCACCAAGAGCATCCACACTTCATCTGATTATTGGAATTCTTGTCTCCTTCATCCGGAACTTCAAGAACACAGTCTGTCACCACTGTCACAAAGGAATAGGAGCTTCCAGACCTTCAAACCACAAAGCAATCTAGTTGAGACTTCAAAAGGACTTCCTCAACACTCCCTCAAATCCGCAAAATGGGATAATGCATTTCCAGATCTCACTGGACCTATCTGTGTCACTCTGTCACCTCTGAACACCTGCCGGAACTGGTTCTACTTGAGTGACCATAACTTCTTTAGATCTTCATGCGGACCTCTAAAAACTTGACTGGAGCATCTCAAGACTTATATCTACAAACCCTTTAAACCACATCCTCTGATCCTCAACCTATCTTGGACTTTTACCTTGTTGTCATCACTGTTCTTCACTGTTCCTGATTGAGACTAATGTTCTCAATATCCTCAGCACACAGCTCATGCAATCCTTCTCATTACTGCAACATGAGTATGTTGACATCAATGACAACACCGGTTAGACCCATACTTGTAACAATCTCCCCCTTTGTCATTGATGGCAACATATGATGTGAAAAACCATCAAGACAAGAACTTCTCCTTATTGTCACAACTCCCCCTATCAGCAACAACTATTCACATGTCTTCTCTTCCTTTACTACTCCCCCTTTGATCAGCAACCACTTGTTTTTCACATGTCTTCTCTCCCCTTTTGACATCAATGGCAAAGGGCTCAATACTTCAAAATCATACCCGTTGCTCCCCCTGAGTAGTAGCTCCCATCAATCCAGATCACAAGATATGACTGTGATATCCACCAAACTGATGCACCTTAGTGCACCTTAGTTCATCACTGGAGGGGCAATAACCCCTAACTTCTCCCTGAGATACTCAAAAGAGTCCCTAGGAAGAGGTTTAGTAAAGATGTCTGCAATCTGATCCTTGGAAGGCACAAACTCCATTCTGACTTCATCCTTGTTCACTTGCTCTCTCAGAAAGTGAAACTTAATAGATATATGCTTAGTCTTAGAATGCAACACCAGATTCTTAGATATATTTATTGCACTTGAATTATCACAGAAGATTGTGATAGGCTCCTCATACTCTACTTTGATATCTCTTAGCATCTACTTCATCCACAAAACTTGAATGCAGCTACCTACTGCTGCAATGTATTCTGCTTTAGTTGTAGATAGAGATATTGCCTCTTGTTTCTTGCTTAGCCAAGAAACCAATCTCTTTCCCAAAAAGAATGCTCCACGACTGGTACTCTTCCGGTCATCCACATCCCCTGCCCAATCTGCATCTGTATATGCATGAAGAGAGAAATCATGATCTCTAGGATACCACAAACCACACTCAACTGTCCCTTTTAGATATCTAAAAATCCTCTTGATTGCCATGACATGAGATTCTCTAGGATCAGCCTAGAATCTAGCAACAAGACAAACAGCCTGCATTATATCTGGTCTAGTTTGAGTGAGATACAATAATCCTCCAATCATTGATCTATACTTTGTCTGGTCTACCTTAGGAGAGTCATCATCTTTCCTCAACTTACATCCAGTTGCCATGGGAGTATTCATTGGCTTTGAATCTTCTATCCCAAATTTTCTCAACAATTCTTTCACATATTTGGTCTGAGAAATGAAGATTCTTTTCTTTGTTTGAGTAATTTGGAGGCCCAAGAAGAAATTCATTTCACCAAGCATAGACATCTCAAACTCACTTTTCATTTGATTTGCAAAAGTTTTACACATACTATCTCTTCCTCCAAAGATGATATCATCAACAAACACTTCAACAATCAAGATGTTTTCATGATCAATTTTGAAATATAAGTTACTATCAGCAATACCTTTGTTGAAACTAATCTTCAAAAGATGCTTATCCAATCTTTCATACCAAGCGCTTGGGGCTTGCTTCAATCCATACAGTGCCTTCTTCAATTTGCAGACCATATCACCATGATCAAACAACTGAAATCCATCCGGTTGCTCTATATACACATCTTTTTCCAAGTCACCATTTAGAAAGGCAGACTTGACATCCATCTGATATACATTGAAATCCTTGAAGGTAGCAAAGGCAAGAAATAATCTGACTACTTCAATTCTTGCCACCGGAGCAAAAGTTTCTTCAAAATCAATTCCTTCTATTTGAGAGTAGCCCTTGCAGACCAATCTGGTTTTATTTCTGATTACTTCACCAACTTCATTTAGTTTGTTCTGGAAGACCCATTTGGTTCCAATCACATTCTTGTTTCTAGGTCTGGGAACAAGATCCTAAGTGTGATTTTTCTCTATTTGCACTAGCTCTTCCTCCATTGCTTTAGTCCAATTTTCATCATTGCGAGCTTCATTCACTGTCTTAGGTTCAATCTTTGAAATCAAACAATACTCTTCTAAATCTTGAGCAATTCTCCTTCTTGTTAGAACTCCTTTGCTTTTATCACCTATGATCTGATCTTTAGAGTGGTTCAGTCTTACATACCTGGGAACTTTGGGAGTTTCCTACACTTCTAATTCTTGATCAGGCTCATTATGACTCATCTCTTCTCCCTGAATTACCAGATCTATTTGATTCTAAGTAGCGGAAGGAGTTTGGGCTCCTTGAATCAAAACACCATTCTGATCATCATCATCATATTCATAAAACCTTGAAGGTTTCTCAATTCCTTCATCAACCTTCACATTTGTACTTTATATCATCTTTCTCAGTCTCTTATTGTAACACCGGTATGCTTTGCTTTGAGTGGAGTAACCTAAGAAAATTCCTTCATCACTTCTAGCATCAAATTTTCCTAGATCTTCATCTCTTTTAATGTAACATTTGCTACCAAAAACTCTGAAATACATTATAGTAGGAGTGATGCCAAACCAAAGTTCATAAGGAGTCTTACCAGTATTGCTTCTGATTTGAACTCGATTGAGAGTATAGACTGTAGTGCTGACATCTTCTCTCCAATAGATATGAGGAACATTAGCTTCTATCATCATAGTCCTAGAAGCTTCCTGTATGGTCCAGTTCTTTCTTTCCACTACTCCATTCTGTTGTGGAGTCCTAGGAGCAGACAACTGTCTCTTTATTCCATGTTTCTCACATAACTCTATGAACTCACCGGATGTGAATTCTCCACCTCTATCAGACCTCAAACATTTCAACTTCAATCCGGTTTCATTCTCTACCATAGCCTTGAATATTTTGAATTTCTCAAAAGCTTCTGATTTCTATTTCAGAAAAGTTACCCACATCATCCAGGAATAGTCATCTATTAGCAGCATGAAGTATCTATCACCTTGAATACTCCTGGTTCTTGCCGGACCACAAAGATCAGTGTGAACTAAGTCCAATAATCTGGTAGAAGACAGTTCCTTGCTTTTGAATGTGACTCTGCTCAGCTTACCCAACTGACATTCCTTGCACAAGTTGTTAGTAGGTTTCACCAATTTTGGAAGATCTCTTACAGCCTGAGTATTGCTTATCTTAATGATATTATCAAAATTCACATGACACATCCTTCTATGCCATAACCAACTCTGATCAACTTGAACAAATAAGCAGCTTTTACCAGTACCAACCAAGTGGAAGATATTGCCTTTAGTTTGAGCACCAGATGCAATCTCTATTCTGGAACTTTCAAAGATTTTGCATTTTCCATCCTTGAATCAGAGATCATAGCCTTTGTCCACCAACTGTCCAACACTGAGAAGATTGTGCTTCAAACCTTCAACATACAGTACATTACCAGTTTTGTTTCTTCCATCAAAAGAAATAGTTCCTCTTCCTCTAATTCTACCAGCAGAGTTGTCACCAAACTTCACCACTCCTCCTTCATACCTTTCCAAATCTATGAACTTATTTTTGTCACCTGTCATATGGTGAGAGCAATCACTATCAATGACCCAATATTCTTTTTCTTCAACTTGGGCAGCCAGAGCTCTTTCTACAACTTTATGATTGATAGATACAGAGGATATTGGTTCTTCTTCCTTGATGGCAATAAACACCCATTCATTTCCTGATTTGTTTCCAGTCTCTGATTCATCATCTGTTACTCCTTCATTATCATCTTCTTCATGAACATAGTAACAATTCTTTTGGAACCTTGATCTGTTAGGACTTGGCTTTGAAAATCTTTCCAGACATCTTGAGGCAAAATGACCAATCTTATTGTAGTTAAAGCACTTAAAAGGTAATTTCCCTTCATACTTACCAGATCCTCTTGGCAATCTCTTTGCAATGAGGGCTTCAAGTTGAGTAGTTTCTACTTCTTCTTCTTCCAGGTCTTTTCTTTCTTTTTCATACCAAGACAGTTTCCTTGATGAGGTCTCTCCCGGATCAAATCTTTGTTTACCTTTCACAGAGGCACTGGCTTTGAATGCAGATTTAGTCTTCGGGGGATCATCTCCAAAGTTGGTCATTTCAAATGCAGCCAGTTTGCCGGCCAATTGGTCTCTTGTGACAATTGTATGGGCTCTGAATTCATCAATGGCAGCAACCTTAATTTTGTAAGAGGCAGGAAGGGATCTAAGAATTTTTTCAATAATCTCATTTTCATCCAAGACTCCACCAGCATTTCTAATTCCACAAACTAGCTCATTTACTCTTGGCATAAAAGTAGTAATATTTTCATCATCTCTCATCTTCAATTTTTCAAATTTCCCTTTTAGACTTTGTAACCTTGCACATTTAACGTACTGGTCTCCCTCATGCAAAAGTTCCAGTTTATTCCAAATCTCAAAAGCAGTTGGTAGGTCAATAACATTTGAGAGCTCTAAGTCAGATAATGCGCTTAGAAGAGCCTCTTTGGTCTGTAGATTGTTTTCAGCATCTGTGATTTCATTTAGGGTTGTCGGACCACCCTATGGAGTTACATACGCTTTTGTAACCATGGACCAGTACACCATTCCCATACACTGCAAGTGACATTTCATGTGACCTTTCCAAAGAGCAAAGTTGGTTCCATCAAACTTTAGACTATCCTTCTTGTAAGACGACATCCTGGATCTCCTCAAGCGGTTAAGCTCCTTTTAGAGGAACTTAGCTCTGATACCAAATGTTAGACTTAGGGCACACAACTGAGAGGGGGGGTGAATCAGTTGTGCAAAACTTTCTCCTATTTACACACTTAAATCTTCTTGGTGATTAGCAGTATATTAAACATGAAACATAATGCATTCAAATCAAAAGTAGAAACTTATCAACACAAAAGACACCAAGATTTTGACGTGGAAAACCCAGTTAAAAGAAAAACCATGGGGTGATTAACCCAAGAATGTATTCTCTATTAGAAGAATAGAAAGAACAAAATGGCACATGCCAATTAGGGCTCACTGCCCAAGCACACTGCTCACAAGAGGCTCACTGCCTACAAGAGACACACTATCTACAAAGAAATAAGTATCACATACATGAACTGGAAAATAGCATCTTCACCATGCTTGGATCAGTTCCATTAAGCTCAATACTTCTGCTCTGCCTTTCGCTCTCCTCTTCACTACCACACTTTAAACTCTACACCACACATTTAGAATGACTTCACAATCCCTTATTTATACAAGGTATCAACTTAGGAACAATCATCTAAGTCGGCAAACACCTACAAGAACATCCGCAAGACATGTAATACATCCGGTCGGCCAATCTCAGGAAGAACACCAATATTTGGTGGTTATTCTTCAGATGCGAACTCTAACTTCAATGCAGACCACCAACATGAACTGGACACAATCTAAAGATCACCACAACCTTTCTTGAATCACCAAGAACATCCACACTTCATCTGCTTACTAGAATTCTTGTCTCCTTCATCCAAAACTTCAAGAACACAGTCTGTCACCACCGTCACAAAGGAATAGGAGCTTTTGAACCTTCAAACCATGAAGCAATTGAGTTGACACTTCAAAAGGACTTCCTCAACACTCCCTCAAATCCACAAAATGGGATAATGCATTTCCAGATCTCACCGGACCTATCTATGTCACTCTGTCACCTTTGAACACCTGACAGAACTGGTTCTATTTGAGTGACCATAACTTCTTTAGATCTTCATGTGGACCTCTAAAAACTTGACTGGAGCATCTCAAGACTTATATCTACAAACCCTTTAAACCGCATCCTCTGATCCTCAACCTATCTTGGACTTTTACCTTGTTGTCATCACTGTTCTTCACTGTTCGTGATTGAGACTAATTTTCTCAATATCCTTAGCACACAACTCATCCAATCCTTCTCATTACTGCAACATGAGTATGTTAGCATCAATGACAACACCAGTTAGACCCATACTTGTAACATCAAGAACTAAGAAGTGCGCACCTTGTGCAAAAATTTTGATATTAAACACCATTTCTCCACGCCGTATTACCCACAAAGAAAATGGTCAAGCAGAGGCCTCTAATAAAACCATCCTCTGTATTCTCAAGAAGACAGTCAATGAAGCTGGCCATGACTGGCACCTCCAACTTAATCCTGCCCTATGGGCCTACTGCATAAGCATCCGCACCCCTACAGGAGCCACTCCATTTTCACTAGTATTCGGATCTGAAGCCATTTTACCTATTGAGGTCGAGCTCCCATCCTTACGAGTATCCCTGCAAAACATAATCTCTGATGAGGACTACAGAGTCACAAGGTTGCATCAACTAGAACTACTGGATGAGAAATTCCTGAATGCGTTGAACCACTTATAGGCATATCAAAACCGCCTCCGAAGAAGCTACAACAAGAGGATCAGAACCCAAAAATTTGAAGTAGGCAACCTCATCCTTTTGGAAAATCAGAAGAACCTGCAAGAGTGTCCTAAGCAAGGAAAGTTTGAACCCAATTGCCTAGGACCTTATGTCGTCATAGCCGACTATGGATCAGGAGCCTATCAACTTACAACACCTAAGGGGCAGCCTCTGGATGAGCCAATGAACATCCTGCATCTAAAGAAATTTTATGCATAACCCATCTGGTACCCCAAGTCAAAAAATTAAAAAAATAGAAAAATCAAAGAAAAAATAAATAAAATTCAAAAAATCAAGAAAAACCTGAGTGCAATAAAAAACTTCCAATGGTGAAAATCACTTCGGTGACACCTTGGATAGGTACCATGGTGAAAACCTGTATCAGGTGCCATGCGTAGTGGCCGGTTTCACCATCTAATAAGTCCTCTTTCCATTACACCACTCATATCCCACCCATCCCATGGCTTGGAATTCTGAAACATCAGGTCCTATCACCCAACCCATAGTATCCCATCCCAAGGCCAACTCATCAAACAAGGATCCTTGTAAGCTCCTCATTGTACATACAAAATCAGAAAATCCAAAAACAACACAACTCACCGCAAATCACCCCACACATCGATCTCACCGAAAATTGCAATCATCAAAGGAAACATCAATCCCCACCATCACACCCATCCCAAACCATTCCCACATCATCAAGTCATGCCAGAACTACATATTCATTTCACCCGCATCTTGAAAGTACCTTGATCCCGTGGATATAGGGTATGTAGGCAATCTGGAATACGAAGGATGTTTCCAGTACTCAAGTACATAAGATGCACCCATCCAACCCATTTGGATGGTCCCCATTCACTGAGCTTTCTAGATCTAATAAATGATACAAACGCTAAGTATACACTCGAAACATGTCCCCTAAATGCAAAAATCAGCAATCAACATACCAACCATAATCCTACACATGGCCAGAATGTTCTTTTGCCCATCTTTCAAAAATTCTCCAATCAAATCCAACTGATCTGTGTCCTAGGATATATCTTTCCCATAATGGACAAAAATCTATCATCCTATCAACACGTCTCTTGGCAAGAGTACACAAGGACTATTTGTATCTTTTTGTTGGTCTTTTTGATTATTGATTTTTATCTTTTTGTCTCACTCAAGGTTATCTCCAAAGCTACCTTGATCTCATTATATCATGGTATGTACCGGACAACACCTGGAGTAGACATAGTCATTGTTTATGTATGCTATGCTTGTGGGTTGGTCTCATTACTCTAGGAATAGTATTTATATTTTGAAGCTTGGGTCAGTTCTAGCATGATGTGTCCCATTTGCATATATAGGCATCGAAACCTTATATGTATTATTCGCACTCATCGTTATGAGTCCCCTTCCTAGGCTAGGCAAAATTCTACTACCCTGGGCATGCATGAAATCAACTTATTATTTGTGGGTCTAGTCCATGCAATTGTGGGATATATATCATCACCTAGGTCATTTCATACCTTTGTGAACTGTATCCTACATTGCTATAATAAACTAAGAAATGCTTTCAATTAGTCTTATGCAACTACTGTTACTAGCTCAAAATCATCATCATAATCACTCATCCAACTATCCCATATCAGCCTAGATTTGATAAACATTCCCCCCCCCAAACCTATCCAATCCCCTCACTAATCCTACTCTCCCACTTCACACATCCTAAAGCAAATCCCCCCTCAATGACGTGGTGTCTTATGACCTAACAAATCCTCTTGTCTCCCCAACCCCATCCTGTAGACGCTCCCAATCCTATCCATACCCCATCCATGCACCCCTATCATCTCCCCACCTAGTCCCCTTTCCCACAGCCTCACCACTCAAGGTCAAACAAAGAACATCATGTGTATCATGACTTGATCATCTCACCTATCACCTAGTTCGCATCTAACTATCACTTAGTTTGCATCTCACCTATCACCTCGCTTACATCTGCATATCATATAGGTTCATTTTACTCATTTAATTTGCATATCATACAGGTTCATTTTAATCATTTAATCTGCATATCATATAGGTTCATTTTAATCATTTAATCTGCATATCATATAGGTTCATTTTTAACCTTTTAATTTGCATATCATGTAGGTTCATTTTAATCATTTAATCTACATATCATATAGGTTCATTTTAATCATTTAATCTACATATCATATAGGTTCATTTTAATCTTTTAATTTGCATATCATGTAGTTTCATTTTAATCATTTAAGTTGCATATCATTTGATCATTTACATTCCATATCATTAGGTACATTTTAGAATCAGTTTAAAATTGCATAGCATTTCATTAGCTGTTAATCTGAATAAACATTAGGTTCATTTTAGAATCATTTAGTTGCACATTATACATTGTTACAAATCATATCATTTACGTTTGTCATCACATAGGTGCATGTTAAAATTAAAATTAGTATCATCACATTGCATTTTCTCATAAACACATTTAGTTACATTACATCATCACAATCATAATCATCTAGCTGCATTTTATACATCATCTAGCTGCATTTTATACATCATCTAGCTGCATATACATATTTCCATACATAACATGTGTTTATTTTGATAAACATACATTACATCACATTGTTGCATCCATAATAAATGTTTATTAGTCTGAACATTCATTTGCATTATACATCATATAGTCCATAAAATCACAACACCATGAAAATATCACAATAAATCCATCATAAATGCATCCATAAAATCAAAGACATAATTGTATAAACATAACACATCCATAGCATATAAATCCATAAAGAATACTGTATCCATCACATAGGCATCATCATAATAGGGCATCATAAACCATCAAAAAGCATCGCATCATATATAATCACTGCAAAAAAATGTACATCGTTCACATCATCAAAAAACAAAAAATACCAAGCCCTAATACAATGCCTCTGAGGGCTAACATGATAAAGCTATCACATGGAGGATCCTCTCTCTAAAGGAGTGGGAGACTCTGATCCTGGTCATGGTTGTGCTCCTGTCTGTGGCTATGGCTATGGCTGCACCTATAACTGTGCCACCTGTTGGGGCACATACAAAGGAGGAGGCATCGTTTGCTGAACCGACTGCACTGATCTTGATCTATGAGACCTGGAGGCCCCTGATCTACTAACCTGACTATAGCTTGGGGCACACTGCCCTGCTGGCACGGTCATGTAATAGAGGCCCTGATAATACTCCAACTATGCTTTAGCCTCTATCAAATCCCCCTGTGCCTAACTCAACTATCCCTGTAACTAATACGACTGTGTCTGTGCCTGGGACAACTGAGCCTGCATCCCTATCAAAACTGGGGCAAGTCCACCACCTGAAGCCTGTAGACTACCTAATGAAGTCTCTGCCTGCTGGGCCCTGGCGAGTGTTGTATCCTGCTCTCTGGTCAACACCTCTATATCACCCTGCGCCTGGGCTAACTATGCCTGCAACATAGCCACATGTCCATCTTCCCCATCTAATAAAGCTAATGCTCCCCGCAACTGCACCAAATCTGCATCACAGCTCTCTAGTGCCTCCTCTAGGCTAGCCACTTGTGCCTGTAGGGTCTCCATCTACTCCTCCTCATCCCAAGGCCACTGACGAGGTGTGAGCCTCCCTACCTCTGCCTCTCCAACTGTCCCTGAGGGGCCTGCCTGCTGTCCTGTTGTCTGCTGCCCTGCACCCTGGTGCTACCCTACCTGTGGTGGGGGTAGATCTCCCATATCCACCCTTGGCTGTCCCCCACACCATCGAGGTCCTCTCTCCTATCACCCAACTCACCTACTGCCCCACCTGCCCCTGTCCTACTGCCACAGCCGCTAGCACATCTATCGGCTGACCATCCCTACCAATCAACCTCTCCTCCCCATCATCTCCAACCTCCACGAGGATGTCCTCAATGATCTCCTCCCCCTCCATGCAGTCATCCCCATCTAGGTCATCTCCATCACCATCTGAATCATCCCCTCTGTGCCTCTTGCCTCCTTTGCTGGGTCCGTCAACCGAGTGGGCTGATGCATCTGCCACCATATATCATATGTAGGTGTAGTACCTGCATCTCTAATAGTGCTCCCCCAATCCCACCGCACTAGTTGTAGAGCTCCAAAATCAGCTAAGGCAACCTATGGCTGTATGGCTACATGCTAGAAGGCCACATCTCGAGGAGTCCGCGCAAATATGGCCATCTGCTAAGGAGTGTCCTGTCTCAAAACAAACTGTTGCATGACCCGAGAGGGTATACTCCTCAGATAGCATAAACAGCGACGGAGGCTATAGGCCGAATGGTTACGGCTTCTTAATTACTAAAACACTCAGATTACAAACTTGCAAACTTCTATTCTAAAACTTCAGACTTAGACTCAGACTAAAACTCTAAGCTTCTAAACTCTCGATCCACTTTCGATCCGATGCCCTCTATGCTTCCGCAACATCTTATTTATAGCCTAAAGATGACCGAAGTAGCCGGTGAAGAAGAATCTAACCGACACAAGGAGGTTTATCATGCATTAAAGCAGACATTGACAGTCCTTAGTGCTCGGAGAATCTTATCACGAAGTACTACAGCTGTCTCGTGAGCTGGTGCTGGCACATGGTGATGTGATGTGAGTGTTGTCATATCCATATCGGTACACATCATTCCAACCGACAGGATGCCACTTGGCATTGATCTGGAACCTTTGATGGACAATCCAATCTTGTACATCAATATCATGATTTATCGCGGGAGAAAAGTAAGATTCCCACTTTAACCGCATATTGATGATAATGCGCATGCACAGTTCTTGACTGATAGGCTCCTCAGGATGAACTGCAGGTGGTCCGGCAAAGTAGAAGAAATCTTCAATCTGCTTTGTAATGGGTGCAGAACAGGATATCCTCCAAGTGTAGAAGGGTTTTCGTACCAAATTTAACAGTAAATGGTACATATGATCAGAATTGAGACGAATAATCTCAAACTGTCCATATCCTGTTGCATATAGATCAGGAGTAGTAATACAGCCAGTATGGTGTAATGTCTCGGCTGCTTGGTTGGCATTTTCATCATAATGATTAAGCAAACCTTTCATCAAGATATCTCTCTGAACAATAACATTCATATGTCTGAAAGGAGCATCATAATTTCTTTCTCTGATAAATCCAGGAGGTTCAGAAGAAGATCCAGGATTCTGCATAAAAGCTCCAGGAAGAGAAGGCCTACTGAAATAATCTGCCACAACATTCTTTTTTCTTGAAATATGCTGGACTTCATAATGAAACTGATTGAAGTATTCTTGCCATCTTAAATATTTTCCACGACCATCTTTTCTGCCATGGTCCTTTTCTTTGAATGTTAGGAATCTGGTGCAGTCAGTTCTGATGATAAAATGCTTCAAATGCATCAACTTTAAAGCAAACTTCTTCAGATTCTTAACAACACTATAGATTTCTTTATCGGATGAAATCCATTTTCTCACATCAGAAGGAAAGACTCCACTAGCATATTCAGCAAGATATTCAACATCATCTTTTATGAAGCATAAATGTCCTCCCCAGGCATAGTTAGAAGCATCAGTATAAAGAACAAACTGATTAGTAGGAGGGACATGAAGGACTGGTAAATTCTGCACTTTCTGCTGAATAAGACGGATGGCATCTGTATGGACTTGGGTCCATAGAGGCTTTCTTTTGGAGAGTAATTCTTGCAGAGGGGCACGATCAAAACCTGCATTAGGATAAAAGTTATTGACATAGTTCAAAATACCTAGAAATCCTTGCAGCTCCTTTATATTCAAAGGGGGCTGAAATTCAAGGATCTTAGCCTATATATGAGGCTGAACTTCTAACTGTCCACCTTTCACAATCATGCCTAAAAACTTACAGGAGTTTGTACACCATTGAATTTTGCTTAGGGACAGAACAATCCCAGAATTAAGAGCAAGTCCATAAAACTTATTTAAATGTGAGCTATGCTCATCAAATGTTTGACTAAAAATAAGAATATCATCTATATAAACACACAACCAATCTTGACATCCAGCAAAGATTTTATCCATGCGTTCTTGAAAGTAGGCTGGAGCATTCATCAATCCAAATGGCATGACTGTCCATTCGTAATGACCAAAAGGACAGCTGAAAGCAGTCTTAAACTGATCTCCTTTCTTCACCCTGATTTGATAGAATCCTGATTTACAGTCAAACTGAGAAAAGATTTTAGACTTAGCAACCTTTTCTAGCAAATAAGATTTATCAGGAATAGGATAAGGGAAAGGAAGAGTTATTGCATTCAAAGGTTGATAATTAATCACCATTCTTTTCTTCTTCCTTCTTCTTTCTGCTTCCTTATTAACCATAAAAGCATAACAATTATATTCAGATTGAGAATGGATAATATACTTCCCTTTCTTGAGTTCTTCAATGGCTGAAGCCATATCTTCATAATCATGTGCAGGGATAGGAATTCTTTTTCCACTCTTTATCTTTGCTCCTTCTTTGATTCTGATTTCCATCTCTGGCATTTCTTTCTCCCAGAATTTCTGAGGATCATCTGAGCATATGTCCTTCAGTAAAGCAGCTTTAAGTTCTGGTAATGGTTCAACTGTTTGTATATGATGAATTGTAGGATATTTTTCTGAAGCATAAATCAGTCTAGGAGTACTGATCTTTTCACCATTTAATGTAAACATTATACTTTTCTTGGTACATCCATAAGGAGTATATCTATCAATAAAGTTTCCTCCTAACAGGACATCTACTGGCATATGATTCATGGCAAAGAAGTCACATTTGAATGGTCTTGACTCAATTAAGAGAGGTTGCTGGTGACAATATTTATCACAAACAAATTCATTGCCCTAAATATCTCTAGTAGTATAAGTAGTCCTAGATGTTAACTATTCCCAATTGGTTAAGATCTGTGGTTTACAGAATGACAGTGAGGCACCAGTATCTACTTGAGCATCATACTGACGACCATTTACTTGAATAGTGATATATTGGGAAAACTTTCCAGTTAACAGATGTACTAAGTATGTAGGATCTAATTGTGGTGATGGTTCAGGCAAAACAGACATGACCAATTTGACTTTACTGGGATCAATGGGAGGTTTAACCTCAACTTCTTGTTCTTCCTGTTCATATAATGTTTGAATCTGTTCTTGGAATAAAGAATGATCAGGAAATGGATATGTATGGCCAGAAGTAGAAGGGAAATCTTCTATATGTATTGGCGGTTGTGGTTGACAACTGAAATCTGGACAAGAACTTTGTAGAGAAAAGTTCTCTAAAGCTTGTGTAACAGTATCTCTTGCAGATCTACTATATTTACGATCTCTCCTTGTAGAAGTAATAATAGGAAATTCACCAGAGAAAACAGTTACCTTAGGAGGCATCATCGGTTGGTTGAAAGACTGCATAGGAGGCCGAACATGAGGAGGATACTATGTTGGAAACTGGAACTGATCACCATCTGGTTCATAAGATTGGTGAGGTCTGGAATAAGCACCACGTCCACGTCCACGGCGATTACCTCTAGGAGGTCTCCATGTCTGATTCATGAATGCTGAAGGTTTAGCATCTTCATAGTGGTCCAACTGTGCTTCAGCACTGAGTAGTGTATCAGCGAGGTCTTCTAAAGCGTCTTCCTCTTCATCTTCATATTCATACTCTTCAAAGATGGGTTCAAAAATATTGTCTTGCTAGATACATCTCTATTGTATGGTCTCCTCAACCCATCAGGTATCGCTGCTGAAATGTAAATGGTAGATGAATATCATCATCTGGCCATGGCTCTATGCCAATATATGGTCACCAGGTCACACTAATAACATCATCTAGTAACCTCCTCCAGTACCGCACCTGTCCAATATACGTGTACTCTGCATCCTGATATAAAAACACAAAAGCCTCAAAAGGCCGCTGATAATACCCACATGTCAGCTGGGAAACAGTGATGTGCTCCCAAATCCATACATGAAGCAGAGTAACCCCAACTGACAACGTTGAATCATACAAATATGCGACTGTATGCATCTCATGGTATTACTGCCCTAGCATCGTCGGTCCCTAGGCATAGATGGTCTCATGCATCACCATCCCCTCTATCACCCCCCCAGCCAACTGGAAAGCCCCTGCCTCACCTGTCAGCATCACAACACCTCCAATCAATGCACACATGAATAAGGAAAAGGGATCTGCACCCGCAGCCAGTGTCCCCTCATAGTCCATCTCTCTCCCGTCTGCTGAGAGAACAATGTGATCCTCTCCAAACACTCTGATCAGGGCACTCTACCCCCTCCTTGTGTCATATCTAACATGACGGCCTCGAATAGGTAGCTTGAGGATGTGATAAACATCCTCAAGTGTAATGGTGATCTCACCAATCAGCAATAGAAAGCTATAGGTCTCAGAGCGATACTGCTCCACAACCGCTGTCATCAGAGCTCTATGAGCTCGCAGGATTGGCATCGACGCCACCGTTAGAAGCCCCAACCTAGCCAGTCTAGCCCGCATAGCATCATCAAAGTGGTCGAACTATGCCATCACAGATGGCACACATCACTCCCTTGAATACACTATAAATTGGGTTCTATCTTGCATCCACAACTTTCTGGTTAGATCTCGACCTATCTTTTTCTAATCACCCCCTTTCTTCTACTACCTAACAACCAAAATCATTTGGCACCAAAATAGACAAACCTTTGTGCCATTCCAAACATGGCACTAGTACTTCTCCATAGTGCTATTATAGATAATAGCGCCACTGCGAAATCCCTTTCGCACTAATTCTGAATATGATGATACTGCGCAACATACTTGGTGCCATTTTTAGAAATGGCATCGATTTAAACTTTAGCGCTATTCCAATGAATAGCGCCAATTTCTTGAAAAGAGCTAATATACACTATGGCGCTATTCCTATATATGGCGCTAAATCTTAACATAGCGCCACTCCCATAGATAGTGCTATTCCAGATAATACTACTACCCTAACATAAATATGGTGCTACAATGCTAAAAACCTTTTTCTTCTAAAAATTGTGCTAATCTGGATGATAGCGCTAAAATCCCAGCTAAATGGTGACAAACCGCCCTAACCCTACCCTGGCAGATAGCGCCAATCTAGAGGATGGCGCTAATCTGCCTTACTGTTGGTGCTACGCGCTCCATTCCCAAAACCCGAACCCAAATAAATTGACAAAAGTAAAAAATTTGAAAAGTCAAGGTTAGACCCTACCTGAGGTCCAGCCTCCGGTGCCCGGCCGAACTCTTAGAACCGCTCTAAAATGTGTCGAAGTCGAGGGAACTAGGGGTTGTGCTCCGCCATCTCTCCTTTGCTCCTTCTTCTCCAATGGTCAATGTGTGCAAATGTGGCACTCTAGGGGCCCACTTTTCCTAATATAGTGGGCCATTTCATCCTTCTTTTTCCCTCCAAGGTGTAGATCTCAACCTTTTTTCTCTATTTTTCTTCCTGCCATCCTCTTTTTATGTCCCCTATCCAACCTTCACTCCCATCACATCCTTTCAAGAACTCACCCAGAAATTTTTTATTTTCCCGCCGACCTCTCGAGGGGGCATCCCTTATCCACCTTATTTCTTCCCAGCAGCTGGGGCATATCTTTCTTCGACCTGATGCCACTTGCCTCCTAAGTCCTGACACCACGTCAAAGAGGGGCAAATGTAGACACCTAAAAATGTCTTTTACCATCAAACTGACTCAATACATCCCTAAACATACCAATTTCCCTTCTAACCAATTAATTGAATTTTTATTTAATTAATTATCCCTCCATTTCCCAAATTCACATCATTTTATCCCCAAATTTGAATTAATTTTATTAATTCAATAGTCCAAACCTTAGCCAATGGATTTAATAAATATGCAATATTTATTAAATCAATTTCCCCCTTTTAACTAAATCCAATTAATTAGTTAAAACCATGTTAACTAATTAATCCAGCCTACTAAGTGGCCTATCCCTACCCTAAACAATTAAATAGTTATTATTTAATTGCCTACCCTAGCCTACCTCATCTTAGCCCTGGGATTAATTAAATGCAACCTATATTTAATTAATCATAACCCCTTCATTTGGGTGGTCAAACCTAGTTTAACACCCTTCCCCACATCCTCCAAATAAAAAATTGAAATAATTCCACCTAAGTCAATTTTTTATTTAAAAAACATCCCACATCACATTTAATTCTCCTTACAACCCCTTACTTCACCCATACTCATTTATTTCCTCTCTTCCCCAAATAAATTTTTAATTCATTTACATTCCCCCATATGAATCTTTGATTCCAAAATAATCCTTCACCCCCATGCTCATTTAATAACCCCTTTTCCCAAAATGAATAAAAGATTCACTTTTATTCCTAGCCCTCCATTCATTCAAGATTGAATCTAGGCCCTCCACATCACTTTTATCCTCCACCATTGATCTTCCAAATCAATCTCCACCATTGGATAAAAATCCCTTCCAAAAATCTATAAATAAGACCTCTCTTCATCCATCCTCACATCCAAGTTTTATGCAAAGTTACCATTTCAAAATCACTCTTGAGCTAGAATAGTGAGTTGCAAATTAGAGTAGCATTTCACATTTGAATCACTTGTCTAGGGATAATCATGTCTTAGGAGCTTGTTTTGGGTGCAAAGGCTTCTTCCTCCCTTGATGAGATTAGGTTTGCATGTGAGGTATAATTTTGTGTTTTATGCATTTAGTTTATTGTTTTCAACCTCATTTGCTTATCTAATCTATAGACAGAACTAAAAGTGACACACAGTTACCAGAGGTGATCAACTGTTGATCAAAAGTGATGCAAATTCTACCAAAAGTGATCAGTTACAAGTCAAAAGCGACGCAGAAAAACTAGAAGCGAGCGATTATCACTCAGAAGCTATTCAAATCTATAGGATGCATAAAAAAATTGATGTTTCTGTAAAACTAAGGTTAGGGTTATGAAAAAAATGACTATTGGAGATTGCAAACCCTAGAATGACAAATCCAGTGGATGAAATATGATGAAATGAACACCTTGCAACCACAGATTGATCAATTGGAAACCCTAGGATGATAAATTGATGAGATCTTGCAAAATCAAGGATGTTAGCTCAATTAAAATCAAAACCCTAATCAAATTGATTGGCCAAATGATAATATGATGATTAGGATCCTACAAAACATAGATTAAAACTCTTGATTGATCACTAAAAATCCAACAAAACACCTTGCAAAACCAAATGTTAACAACAAACCCCAAATTGTGGAAAGCAACTGTAATAACCAAAAGTGACCAGTTTCCAATTAAAAGTGATTCCCTCAGGACTAGAAACGATCACTGTTAGCTCAGAAACGATGCTGAAATGCTGAAAGCAACTGGTTTTAGCTCAAAAGTGACTGCAAATTATCGTAAGCGCTCTAAAAAATCTGAACTTCACAAAAAACAACTTCAAAATGCAAAGTTAATCAAGGACGTGGGTCCCACCGGGCGTGCCAAAATGTGGATAGGTAAAAATTAGGTTAATAAGATCAAGCATGTAAATCAAAACCTAATCCTACCACCATCAAAGAATCGAATCCAAGTGAAATCAAATGCATACAATTCAAGAACAAGATCACCTAGATTGTATGATTCCTTGTTAGTGATGTGTATTGCTTCTCAATAATGAATAATCATGAAGATCAAAGCTGCCACGATAGATAGATGATAGTGATAATATGCTCAATGGATGTAATGGAAGTTCAAATGCTCAATATGCTCAAGATGATAATGTAGACACTATGAAAATGTTGGATGATGATGTGATGTAATAGATATGTAGATAGATCCAAAGTGTGGAATGAGAGGGTGCTTATATAGACCTCAACCAAAATCAATCAACGGTAGAGATTTGGTGGCTATGTGAATGGTTGAGATGAATTGATAATCATAGGTGAATGTGTACAAGCCAAGTGGAAAGGAAAGAATAAGGCACATGTGTGACCGTGTACATAAAAAGTACTACATGTGAAAGATATTAAATGAAAGTTGTACTACCACACATGTTTCAAATAAAAGATGCACACATGTCGGCTTATGATGAAAGGTGAAGATAAATGATAAGAGAAATTAATTAAATAAATAAAATTTATTTAATTAATTGGAGAGATGATTAGGATAGGATTGGGATATGATATGGAAATTAATTAAATAAATAAAATTTATTTAATTAATTGGAAAGTGGGATAAGGATGGGATTTAGAACAAAATGCTACAAGATGTCTAAGATAATGTTTTTGACTAGGTGTTGCAAGACATGGACAAATTTGGGACAATTTTGGGTGTCTACAATACTAACACATTGGGGATCAACACACCATATATATTGGAGAAGGGAGTTCTTGTATTCCCTATTTTCAAGGAAGTTGCAAGGATTGTAGATGCTTATTTTCCAAAGGGAACCTGATACAATCTACTCAAAGTTTCAGATTCGATAATGGTGGAGAGTGGTGCATATGTAAAACTTGAAGTTCCTTTAGATACTATCAATGTTCATGTATATGAAGGGACCATATTGTCTATGCAAGAAATGGGTATGATAACAAGAGAAACCAGAAAAAGATTGATTGGAATGCTCGAGTGAATGTGGTGAGGTTATTGGAGAATCTAAAGAAAGATATAATGTTGATTATTAGCCATGATTTGAAGTAAATATCAAGGCTTGTGGATAAGGCTTAAAGAATGCTGCCACTATTTTACTTACCTTCCCACATTTATTTACAGCATTGCAAAATAGAAGAATCTAGAGCGGTCACCAGAATCAATATCCCTGGTATCAAATGCTATAGGCAAACTATTCTTGGGCAAGATAAAGGAGGAATATTATCATTGTAAAAGTATTAATGGCACCAAAATGGACCGGTTGAAATTTCTTTGATAGAGATGCGGAATATGCACTTGATGGTTTAGTTGAAAAGGCTCGAAACATTATTGGCTAGTGTAACGCCTCTTCCAACCATTGACATAATTCCACCTACTTGTGCCTTTGTTGGGATACCAAGCCAAAATAGAAATGCAAGTGAATAATGTGGAAGCATAAAGAAATAAATACGCGGTCTTTCTGAGTGATTTCACAAAGATTGCTACGATATCAGGATATGTACGAATGGATTTGTTGAAAAAGCTTAGAAACTTTCAAGCAAATGTAATTGTTGTGTAACACTGGTCCTTCCACAACGCCATGCCAAAGATAGCAATAAATAGATTCTTGTCAGATTTTATAGTTGAAAATGCTCAATCAATCATGCATGCAAAATATAAAAGCATTCTAAATGGTTGCGATCTTTTTATTTTAAATTAGATTTATTAGTTAACAGAATACAATAAGCCAAGACAGTGCAAGTCCAACTTCAACATCCTTTCCCAGCATCCTCCACGAGGGAAATGATATAAGGAATGATCATGGGCACCACTATCATAAATCTTTTATGGAGATTTGGATACTGATTCTTCGATTGTGGCTACAAATGGCTCTTGATATTTGTTGAGTAATCATGCAGGATTTCTTAGTTTGCTTGTCATCACATATGGATAAGAAAGGGTCACTTCTCTCAAAATAAGAGTTCTGGGGGAAACATCGGCCGCTTCAACAATTTATTTTTTAGACAATGAATATGTATACGTGGATCTGGCTATGGAAATTTTCAGCTTATAACACTCAACTTGCATGCCTGATTAAAATGGTTCATGTGTATCCGTCTTGTAGAATCTTGTAAATCCTAGTCCCATAGTAGATTTTTGTGTTATTGATCTTGAGAGACAAAGGTAGAAATGAGTAGTTACATGTTCTAGAGTATTTGAGGATAGTTCATTTTACAATGGCATTGGAACCAATAAGTGGGCATCTATAGAGCTTCTAGGCGTTAAAGGAATTTGGTCATTGTAGTCTTGAGGATGGTATGATTAGTTGTTGGCAAAATCCAAGTGGCACTTAAAATGGACAATTATATACCCTTAACTATAGAGATATTACAAGATGTGAGGGTATGATAGCATAAGGGATTCATGGGACAGATTGATAGACAATAAGCTTCATCTTGATAATTCTTATGCACTGGAGGTCATGATGCTATAACTAATGTACAAGGACAACTGTTGCAAATCATCATATTGTATATACCAAGGCTTCAACAACCAGTGAAATGCTAAGAGTCATTGGTGACCTTTGATTTTTATTCGTTTTGTAATTTCTGTAGGCGATGGAAACTGAAGGAAGCATTCCTTGTCTTTGTTTGGGAATGATCACAAGCTGGAGTGGAATGGGAAGAGTCATCGGTGACATCAATTTTTTTGGTCATTTTTTAATTTTCCTTTGTGAGAGAAGATGACTTTTGGGGGTCTCTCATCAGTGTTGTTATATATAATTCATCTGGCTATCTTTGTAAAGGGATCTTTTTTCTTTACAACTGAGAGCTCCTGTGAGAGCTGTGGGGGGTGTAGTGACTAGATGTCTATTCTGATCTTTTTGTTGCCCTGTAGAGTAGGGGAATTTAGTGGAGGAGATAATTGGAGGTTTTGTATTTTAGTTCATTGTTGAATAAGAGAGATTGATGTTCTTATGTCTTCATTCTTTATGGAGTACTAATTATTTTTATGTTCAGTTAGCTTCTTAGTGATTGTAATCTCTTCACTTGTTCTTGGCATACAGGTTTAATGAGACTTTGTTCTTCCCTTTCCTTTCATGTTGTTGTTTCTAGATTTTTTGTTCTGTTCCTATGTTCACAACTGATATCCTTTTTCTTCTTTGGTTTTCTCTCTTTTTCTACCTTCTTGTACCTTCTGGTCAAAGGTACTCAAAAATACAAAAACCCCCATCATATGAGGGAGCTTTCACTCTCAAACGTAGAGGAGAATCATTACATTCACAACAATTTCTCCATTTGTTAGCATCTCTTGTTGCTGCCTTGTTGGGCGAATCAAGGTGTTTTTGCAGTGACAAAACTATATGCTAACAAATACAATATTATGTGTTACAATATGAGGATCAATACCAGGCATATCTGAATAATTCCAAGCAAACAATTCAGAAAATTCATGCAACAACTTTGTCATATCTTATTTTTCTTCTGCATTTAAGCAATCACCTATAGGGATAATTTTTTCAATGTTATCTTTCTCCATGAAAACATTAACAATCTTTCCATTAAGTAGAGTATTGTGGTCTAGGAGATTGAGTGATTGTGGAAACTCTTTAGATTCTTCTTTAGATTTTAGAGTAGTATTTATCATGCTAATAGACTTTCCAAAATATGCAGCACTATTCAAACAATAAGGTAATCCACGTTTATGATGGTAACGGAGAATATTGTCGTAAGCACCTAAGAATTCAATTATCACTTCATCTATTGAAAAGACATCTAAGGGAATCTCTCCTAGAGGACAATTAGTGTCAATCATCTCAAGAAAGATTAAGTTAAGCATAGATATTGTATTCACATTAAGAGTAGGACGTCTACAAGCTTTAGATTCCCTAAAAGGGTTATATCCAATGCCACTTCAGTAATGTTGCGAAGTGGATTCTATAGGTACACGAATCCCTTGTTGATTAATACCACAACCATTACCTACATAGTCACAATTCTTATAAAGGATTTGAAATCCTTGACCATAGAGAGAAGCCATTTCTTTGGAAGAAGGTGGGACTTCATAAGTCTCATAATCTGTAGTGTAAGTAAAGGTATTATTTGTATTTTTAGCAAAGAGACTTTAGTGTTTGAGTATTTAGATGAGATCGATGCAACACTTGATGTTTCAGGAGCAAAGTTGTTAATTTTATATTCACCTGTAGAGGGGGATGCAAAATCTAATGAACCCCAATCATCACCAAGAAATGCATTCGATTGTTTGGACTCTTGCACAACTTTATCTATGGCAAGAGGAGATGATGAATCAACTTTCAAATTGTTTACGATGTTATGATGAACAATTTGCTTTTGTGATTCAATTTGTAAACAAATATCTGGTTCAGGATTAGCATGAATAGTATTAAGTTTATCTTTATGAACAAACTTGATTGAATTATGAAGGGTAGAAGGAACTACCCCCAGTGCATGAATCCATGATCTACCAAGAATCATGTTGTAAGATAAAGAACAAGGCATGGCATGAATCAAGGTAGGTAAAGTTACAGGCCCAACTTGTATAGGTAAAGTTATAGTGCCTACACATTGTCTTCCAACATTATCAAAGCCATGGATACTTATCTTATCTAGCTTAATCAAAGATGTATCAACTTTAATCTTATGTAATAAATTGATGCCACAAACATTAAAAGCCAATCCATTATCAATCATAACTTGTTTAATCAGTTTCTTGTTTATTGTAATGAGTATAATCAAAGGATCATACTAATTTTGAACTTCAAGAGATGGAAACTCATGTTGTTGAAATATAATGTCTATTTTTGTCGCATGCATACAATATAAAAGAGCTGCTACATCATTAGGTTTTACAGCAGGTGGTACAATCACCTTTTGTAAAGCTTCTTGGAGCATTCCATGGTATGTAGGGGAAGCACGATAGAAGACTTCAAGTCCCACACTTTCACAAACTAAAGCATTAGGGAAGCAAAGGATAAGTTTAGGGATAAACTATTGATTTCTAATGTTCCCTTTTCCTATCAATTATGTCTATGTGACTATTTGAATCAAGTTTTTGTAAGCTAGTATCTCTCTCTAAGCATGAAACCCTAATTTTCCAATCAAACTGTAATAACTTAATTTCAAACATAGATATGAATGAAGTGATTATAGAAATGTAGACGAAATAGTACAGAGATAGTGTACCCAGAAACAGAGGAGTTGTTGGACTAGGGTGCCAATGCCAGTGTCCCGTAAGTCTCCAAATGTCAAGATTTTCTGTAACAGATGTCTTCTAACCTTCATAGGCTTCTGGATCCTAAAGAAATCACCTAATTAGACTAGGGTGTTAGTGCCAATGTCCTGAAAGTCTCAGAATCTTGAAATCTAAATTCTGTGACAACTGTGTCTGCAATATCTATCTTCCTACCACTCCTTTCTGCTAGATCTTGATGAATTTAACCTGTACATGCAAAAGGAGGAGAAAGATGGTTGTGGCTATAGGAGCTTGCCTCAGTCAAGCCTCGTTTCAAATATTCCTACCTCAACAATAGCCCAAGATAAAGTTGTAGATTAGAAAAGCAAATGAGGGAAAAACACAAAACCAAATGCAATAAACACATAAGATTATACCTCACAAATGCAAATCTAATCCCATCAAGGGAAGAAGGCGCCTTTGCACCCAAATAAGCTCCTATGACCAAGATGATCCCTAGACAAATGGATTTCCATGTGAAATGCTCATAAGTTGTGCAACTCACTATCCTAGCTCAAGAATGATTTTGGCATTATTTACTTTGCATAGACTTGATCCTCTTAAATGGCTTGGGAGAGGTTCTATTTATAGACTTTAAGAGGGGTTTTTGATCCAAGGGTGGAGAATGCTTGGAAAGATCAAGGGTGGAGAATGGAGATGACATGGAGGGCCTAGATCTAATCTAGCAAAATGGATGGTTATGAATAAAAGTGATTCTTTTATTCATTTTGGGGAAGAGGAAAGTATGGGGGAAGATTATTCCCAAATAAAAGATTCATGGAGGGAGATGTAAAATGAATTAAAAATTCATTTGGGGGGGGAAATGTAAAATGAATTAAAAATTCATTTGGAGGGAAATGTAAAAATGAATTAAAAATTCATTTGGGGGGGAAATGGAGGTATAGGCATGGGAAGAATGATATTTTATTGTGATGTGCGATTTTAGGTGGATTTATTCCCATTTATTTATTTGGGAAATGTGGGAGAGTGGGTTAAACTAGGTTTAACCACCCAAATGAGGGATTAGGGTTAATTAATATTGATTTTATTTAATTAACCCTAAGGCTAGAATAAGTGGGGTTAAATTAATTAGTTAATATGATTTTAACTAATTAATTGGGTTTAGTGGCAAAAAAGGGAAAAATGATTTAGTAAATATTGCATATTTACTAAATTCATTTGACTATTGAATTAATGAAATTAATTCAATTATCTAGGGTAAATTGATGAGAAATGGGGAAATGAAGATTTAATTAATTAAATAAAATTTAATTAATTGGTTTAGGCAGGGAATTGACATGATTAGGGATATTGGGAGTTAGTTCGGTGATCGAGACATTTTTAGGTGTCTACATTTGCCCCTCTTTGATGTGGCGTCAGGACCTAGGAGGGAAGTGGCATTAGGTCGAAGAAAAATATGCCCCAACTGCTAGGAAGGAATAGGATGCATAGGGGATGCCCCCTCGAGAGGTTGGTGGGAAAATAAAAAAATTTCCAGGTGATCTCTCGAAAGGATGTGACAGTACCGAAGGTTGGATAGGGGACGGTGAAAGAGGATGACCGGAAGAAAAATGGAGGAAAAAGGTTAGGATTTACACCCTGGGGGGGAAGAAGGATGACATGGCCCACTATATTAGGAAAAGTGGGCCCTAAAAAGTGCCACATTTGCACACTTTGACCCTAGAGAAGAAGAAGCGAAGGAGAGATGGCTAAGCACAACCCCCAGTTCCCGAGACTTCGACACATCGCTGAGCGGTTCCGAGAGTTTGGTCGGGCACCTGGCACTAGACCCGCGGTAGGCCCTAACCCTGACTTTGTAATTTTCTCATTTTTCGTGCATGTTTTTAGGGTTTTAGGGGCTAGGATTTAGCACGTAGCACTAAGGGCAAGGAGGATTGGTGCCATCCTCTGGATTGGCGCCATCCGCCGGACAGGGTAGGGCAGTTTTTTCGCCATTGGGTGGGAGTTTTAGCGCTATCTTCTGGATTAGCTCCATTCACAGAAGAAATATATTTCATGCGTTTTAACGCCAAGCGGAGGTGAAAGTGGCGCTATTGTCTGCAATAGCGCCATCGTGAGTAGTAGCGCTATAGTTTACTATGGCGCTATTAGAAGAATTGGTGCCATTTGGCGAATTAGCACCAAAAGTAGGAGTGACGCGATGAATGGAGCGCAGTAGCACCAAAATTATTATTGACACTATGGATAGAGCGCAGTAGCGCTATTTTGTGGATTAGCGCAAAGTGGTATGCACAGTGGTGCGATACTTTGGATTAGCATCATTTAGAAGAAATTTTAGCACCATTTGTTAAAAATGGCACAAGGGTTGTGGAAGTTGCATGCCACATGATGTTGGCTTGTTAGGCACTTAGAACAAGGGAAAGGTGGATTTAGAAGAAGAAAGGTTGACATCTAACCATAATGTTGCGTATGCAGGATAGAGAGCGGTTTATATTGCAGTCGCGGGAGCGACGAGTTCCTGTTGTGATGGCTCTATTTGATGGTTTTGACAATGCCGTGAAGGTGCGGTTAGCGAGGTTGGAGCTGCTGACAGTGTCATCGATGCCCATGTTGTGAGCTCATAGAGCTTTGATGACAGCCATGGTAGAGCGATATCGTACGGAGACGTGCAGCTTTTTATTGCCTACAGGAGAGATTATGACGTGTCAAATATGACACGAAGACCGGGCGGAGGGCACTGGTCAGAGTTTTTGGTGCAGATTGGCTTGTTCTCTCTCAGAATGAGAGAGAGATGGATTATGAGGTGACGTTGGCTGCGAGTGGAGATCCATTTGCCTTGTTCCCATGCGCACTGATAGGCGAGGCAGGGGTTTTCCAGTTCGTTGGGGAGGGGTGATAGAGGTGATGGTGGTGCATGGGACCATCTTCGCATGGGGGCCATTAATGCTGGCGCAGCTGTATCATGAGATGCACACAGTTGCCTATCTGCATGATAGGGCCTTATCTACTGGTGTTACGCTATTGCATGTATGGACTTGGGAGCACATCCCTGTCACTCAGCCAGAGTATGGATACTATCGGCGGTAGTTTGAGGCCTTTGTGTTTCTATACTGAGATGCAGAGTACACCTATACGGGCTAGGTGTGATATTGGTGGCGTATACTGGATGACATGATTAGTGTGGTGTGGCGAGCCTATATCGGTTGTGAGGAGTGGCCAGATGACATTATTCATCTTCCATATACCTTTCAGTAGAGGTATTTGATGGGTCGAGGAGACCAATGCATCGAGATGTACCTTCCCTCACGGGTTATGCAGCAGTTTGGGTTGGTGCAGGACACCCCTCAGCAGATGGCCATATATGCGTGGACCCCACGGGATAGACGCTACTGGCTTGCACCCTTACAGCCATAGGTGGCTCTAGCAGACTTTGCAACGCTCTGGCCAATGCAGTGGGATTGGAGGAGTACAGTGAGAGATGTAGGGACCACAGTTGCATATGATATCTAGTGGTACATGCATCGGCCTACACGATTGACGAATCCCACGGAGGAGGCAACAAGTTCAGGAGGCGATGACTCAGATGGTGGAGATGACCCTGATGGGGGGGATGAGGCAGAGGGGGATGTGGTGATTGAGGACTTCTTGGTGGAGATTGGGGATGACAGAGAGGAGAGAGTGGTTGGGAGAGATGGCCAGCTGATAGATGTGCTGGCGGTAGTGGCAACGGGACAGGGATAGGCACAGCAGATTCCAACACAGTAGGGACAGACAGAGTGGGTTCCGGCACAGCAGGTTCCTACAGGGCAGGTACAGGTTGGATTAGGAAGATGGCCGAGAGTACCCCGGTGGCGCAGAGGGCAGCTAAGAGTAGAGGAGGTTGAACAACCTCCACCACAGGAGGGGCGGCGACCGTTTGGTGGTCACGATGCAGAGGCAGGCACCTCGGGGACAGCTGTGGAGGCTGAGGCTGAGGCTGAGAGGCGTGCATCTCGTCGGAGGTGACGGGATGAGGAGGAAGAGATGGAGACTTTACGAGCACAGGTGGTCAGCCTGGAGGAGGCATTAGAGGGCCATGAGGTAGAGTTAGTGCAGTTATGGGGGGCCTGGCATTATTAGATGGGGCAGATGGATAGGTGGCTGCATTGCAGGCATAGTTGGCCCAGGCACGGGATGAGATAGGGGTGTTGACCCGAGAGCAGGATGCCGCACTTGACAGGGCACAGTAGGCAGAGGCTACAGTGGGTAGTCTACAGGCATCAGGGGGTGGACTTGCCCCAATTTTGATAGGGATGTAGGCTCAGTTGTCACAGATGCAGACACAGTCTTATCAGCTGCAGGCACAGTTGAGTCAGTCTTAGATGTAGGTGATGCAGGTGCAGGAGGATTTGGCAGATGCTAGAGCACAGGTAGAGTACTACAAGGGGCTATATTATGTAGCCGTGCTAGCAGTACAACGTGCCCTGAGCTACAGCCAAGTCAGCAGGTCAGGGGCATCGAGATCTCATAGGTCGAGATAGATTTAGTCTATCCAGCAGACAATGCCTCCTCCCTCTCACGTGCCCCAGTAGGTCCCTCAAGTACAGGTACAGCCACCGCCGTAGTCACAGCCACTGACAGGGTCACAGGCTCTCCCAGGATCAGAGTCTCCTACTCCATCAGAGAGGGGATCCTCTATGTGATAGCCATATCATGATAGCCCTTGGAGGCATTTTTGTATCAGGACATTTTATTTTTTGATGGATATATGAGCGATGCGTTTTTTATGGCTTATGATGCTTGTGATTATGATGCTCTATTATGATGATGCCTATGTGATGGATGCAATATTTATTGATGGATTTATATGCTATGGATGTGTTATGTTTATGCGATGATGTTTTTTGATTTTATGGATGCATTTAGGATGGAAATGTATGTTTATGTATGAAAATATGCATATGCAGCTAGATGTTTATTAAATGCATTTATCTAATGATGTAATGTGATTAAGTGGTTTATGAGATGATATGAAATGTGATGTATAATGTGCAACTAAATGATTCTAGAATGAACTTAATTATTATGCAAACCGAAATGGATAAATGAGCTTAATTGACATGCGAATGGATGAACCTAAATGATATGTATTTTAAAATGAACCTAAGTGATGCAAATTAACTGGATTAAAATGCACCTAATTCAAAATGGATAAATGAATCTTAAAATGACATGCAAATTACATGGATTAAAATGAACCTAATTCCAAATGGATGAATGAATCTAAAATGACATGCAAATTACATGGATTAAAAATGGATGAATGAGTCTAAAATGACATGCAAATTACATGGATTAAAATGAACCTCATTGAGATACAACTTGAATGGACAATATCCACCTAAACTCATATGCAATTAAATGATCATGACATGTAGCTAGATGATATGCTTATATATAGTTTAGGTGATAGGTGGTATGCAAACTAGGTGATAGGTGATATGGTCCAGTCCTGATACGCATGATGTTGTTTGTGTTGACCCTAAGTGGTGAGGCTGTGTGAAAGGGGATTAGGTAGGGAGGGGATAAGGGTAGGATTGGGGGTGTCTAGAGATGGGGGGAAGACGAGAGGGTTGTTAGGTCGCAAGACACCATGTCAGTTGAGGGGGGATGTATGTTGGTTTAGGATGTGTTGATGGGAAATGTGGTGGGGGAATAGGATTAGTGAAGGGTTGGTTGGTAGGGGATGGGAGAAAGTGATTTATTAGATCCAGGCCGAGATGTGATAGTTGACTGAGTGATTAGGATGATGATTTGGAGCTAGTAACAATAGTTGCACGAGACTAATTTAGAGCATTTCTTAGTTTAATGTAGCAATGTAGGATACAGTTCACAAAGGTATGAAATGACCTAGGTGATGATGTATACCTGGCAATTGCATGGACTAGACCCACAAACAAAAGGTTGATTTCATGCATGCCCAAGGTAGTATAATCTTGTCAAGTCGAGGAAGGGGACTCATAGCGATGAGTGCGAATAGTGCATAAAAGGTTTGAATGCTTGTATATGCAAATAGGACACATCATACTAGAACTGACCTGAACTTCAATATATGAATACTATTCTTGGAGTAATGAAACTAACCTACAAGCACATCATGCAAAAACAATGACGATGTCTACTCCAGGTGCTATCCGCTACATACCATGATATAATGAGATCAAGGTAGTTTTGGACATGACTTAGAGCGAGACAAAAATATAAAAATCAATAAGCAAAAAGACCAACGAAAAGATACAAATAGCCTTTGTGTGCTCTTGCCAAGAGACGTGATGATAGAATGATGGATTTTTGTCCATTGTAGGAAAGATATATCCTAGGACGCAGATCCGTTTGATTGGAGAACTATGGGAAGGAAGGCAAAGGAATAGTCTAGCCATGTGTAGGATTATGGTTGGTATGTTGATTGATGATTTTTGCATTGGGGAACCTGTTTTGAAGTGCATATGTAGCTTGTGTGTCTGTTATGAGATCCAGCAAGCTCAGTAACTGGGATACCATCCAATGGGGTGGATGGGTGCATCTTAGATACCTGAGTACTGGAAACATTCTTCGTATTCTAGACTGCCTACATACCCTATGTCCATGGGATCAAGGAACTTTTAAGATGCGAGTGAAATGAATAGGTAATCTTGGCAAGACTTGATGATGTGGGAATTGTTCGGGATGGGTGCGATGTGATGACGATTGATATGCATTTGATGATGAGATGTGTTGTTTTTTGGAAAACATGAAACCAAATGCAATAAACACATAAGATTATACCTCACAAATGCAAATCTAATCCCATCAAGGGAAGAAGGAGCCTTTGCACCCAAACAAGCTCCTATGACCAAGATGATCCCTAGACAAATAGATTTCCATGTGAAATGCTCATAAGTTGTGCAACTCACTATCCTAGCTCAAGAATGATTTTGGCATTATTACTTTGCATAGACTTGATCCTCTTAAATGGCTTGGGAGAGGTCTTATTTATAGACTTTGAGAGGGGTTTTTGATCCAAGGGTGGAGAATGCTTGGAAAGATCAAGGGTGGAGAATGGAGATGACATGGAGGGCCTAGATCTAATCTAGCAAAATGGATGGTTATGAATAAAAGTGATTCTTTTATTCATTTTGGGGAAGAGGAAAGTATGGGGGAAGATTATAATAAAAGATTCATGGAGGGAGATGTAAAATGAATTAAAAATTCATTTGGGGGGAAAATGTAAAATGAATTAAAAATTCATTTAGAGGGAAATGTAAAAATGAATTAAAAATTCATTTAGAGGGAAATGTAAAAATGAATTAAAAATTCATTTGGGGGGGGAAATGGAGGTATAGGCAAGGGAAGAATGATATTTTATTGTGATGTGGGATTTTAGGTGGATTTATTCCCATTTATTTATTTGGGAAATGTGGGAGAGTGGGTTAAACTAGGTTTAAGCACCCAAATGGGGGATTAGGGTTAATTAATATTGATTTTATTTAATTAACCCTAAGGCTAGAATAAGTGGGGTTAAATTAATTAGTTAATATGATTTTAACTAATTAATTGGGTTTAGTGGCAAAAAAGGGAAAAATGATTTAGTAAATATTGCATATTTACTAAATTCATTTGACTATTGAATTAATGAAATTAATTCAATTATCTGGGGTAAACTGATGAGAAATGGGGAAATGAAGATTTAATTAATTAAATAAAATTTAATTAATTGGTTTAGGCAGGGAATTGACATGATTAGGGATATCAGGAGTCATGATATAGTGGAGGATGAATTTAGAGATTTGGATACCTATGGTGAAGGTGAGTGGTATTGCTTCCACCCACTTTGTGAAGTATTCGGTAGCGGTGATTATGAACTTATGGCTGTTGGAGGATGGAGAATGTATTTTCCCTACAAGGTCGAGTCCCCACCGTGAGAAAGGCCATGGTGTTGTGATTGGTTGCAGCTCCTGTGCTGGTGTGTGGATGAGGTCGCCATGCTATTGACATGGGAGGCATGCCTTGGTAAACCTATGGGTGTCGTGGTCCATGGTTGGCCAGTACTATCCGGTCTGGAGGATCTTTTTAGAGAGGGTAGGCCCACTGGAATGCGCCCCATAAATACCTACGTGTACCTCTTCTAAGGCTACTTCAGCTTCCCTAGAGTCTAAACATCATAGAAGCGTGCCATCAAGACTCCATTTATATAGTGTGTTGCCGACAAGAATGAAACGAGAGGCTCAACGGATGAATGATTTACGCTAGGAATTAGATAGGTGAGGTGGAAGGATGTTGTCATGAAGATAAAGGTATGTTTCTTGGTACCACGGGGACAAGGGGCCAACGACTTTGCACACTAATTC
Source organism: Cunninghamia lanceolata (assembly GCA_027924645.1). Classification (NCBI taxonomy): domain Eukaryota; kingdom Viridiplantae; phylum Streptophyta; class Pinopsida; order Cupressales; family Cupressaceae; genus Cunninghamia; species Cunninghamia lanceolata. The sequence continues at coordinate 426,998 of BSBN01000810.1, read as the reverse complement.
TGATTGAGGAACATCATATGCTGAGATGGATAGCTCTTCTATAAGGAATTCATATTTCCTGCTATCCTTTTTCATATCAACCAAGGATCCTATGGTAGCCATGGCATCTGCTGCTTTGTTATTGAGCCTTGGGATTTGCTCGAATTAGATGTCATCAAAGTAATCTTTGAAATCATCAACCATCTTTTTGTAGGGCAGGAGTTTGTCATCTTTGGTTCTGTATTCATTAGTGACCTGCCTAATGACCAATTGAGAGTCGCCGTACACCAGTAGCTTTTCAATTTTCCATTGGATGGCCATGCGGAGACCTATGATGAGAGCCTCATATTCTGCTACATTGTTAGTGCATGGAAATGTGATTTTGAATGATTTAGGGATCGTGTCACCTTGAGGGGTAACAAATAGGATGCCTACCCCCGAGCCTTTGTGAGTGTATGATCCATCAAAATACATTTTCCATGTGTCTGTGGCTGGTGTGATTGTCAAAATGGCCTCATCTAGGAAGTCTGCAATGGTAGGATGTTCTGCAAGGATAGGTGCTTCTGCCAGCTGATCCGCGATGACTTGTCCCTTAATGGCCTTTCTCTCTATGTATTCTATATCAAACTTTGATAGAATCATGACCCGTTTTTCCATTCTGCCAGTGAGAGCTGCTCTATTTAGCAAATACTTTAGTGGGTTGATCTTAGCAATGAGCTTGGTCTTGTGACTGAGCATGTAGTGTCTTAACTTTTGGGATGTGAAGACAAGAGCTAAAGAAGCTCGTTTAATTTGTGTATAATTGAGCTCATACAAGATCAAGGTGCGGCTGATTTAGTAAATGGCTCATTCTTTCCCATGTTCATCATGTTGTGCTAACAAAGCCCCGATAGTTGTCTCTGTTGTGGAGATATAAAGTAGGAGGGGTTCACCTTGCCTTGGTGGAGTTAACACAGGAGGATTACCTAGGTATTCTTTTAATTGATCAAAGGCACCCTGACACTGAGTGTTCCAGACGAAAGCTATGTCTTTTCAAAGTAGATATTGGAATGGTTGGCACTTATTAGCAAGTTGGGCAATGAATCATCGGATAGATTGGAGTTTCCCCTATAGGCTTCTCAGTTGTTTCAGTGTGTTTGGAGGAGGCATTTCTGTTATGGCCTTGACCTTTGCAGGATCAACTTCGATTCCTCTTCTTGAGACTATGTATCCTAGGAGCTTGCCTAAGGTGACGCCAAAGATGCACTTCTTTGGATTCAAACAGACATTATATTGGTCTAACTAATCAAAGATTTTGGCCAATACATCCAAATATTCTTCTCTTGTCTTTGATTTGCCCAGTAAGTCATCGACGTAGTCCTCCATGATGTGGTGGAAGAGGTCATGAAAGATGATGGTCATTGCTCTTTGATAGGTAGCTCCCGCATTTTTTAGGGTGAATGGCATTACTACCCAGTAGTATGTCCCCCATGGGCATATAAAGGATGTCTTATGCTGATCTTCTGCGGCAATTTTTATTTGGTTGTACCATGAAAAGCCATCCATGAGAGATAGCATCTCGTGTCCTGTGGTGAGATCCACTATCATGTCAATGTTGGGTAGTGGGAAGTCATCTTTCGAGCAAGCCTTGTTGAGGTCTCTGAAGTCAATACAACAGCGGATTCTGCCATTTGGTTTAGCAACTGGTACTAGATTTGAAACCCATTCGGGGTAATCAATAGGGCGTATGAACCCAACATCTAGTAACTTTTTTAGCTCTACTTTGACAAGAAGGGCCACCTGAGGATTCATCTTTCTAAGTTTCTGTTTGACTGGTTTAGCATCGGGACATACTGCAAGATGATGAACAACCAAGGCGAGATATAGCCCTGGCATGTCTACATAGGTCCATGTGAAATTATGATTTCTTCATGTAAAAAAAGCTAAGAAGTTTTCCTGTTCGAACATGCTGAGGGATTCTACTCTGTATGTAATGTTTGGTTCTTGTTCTATCCCCAGGTTCATTTCCTAAGTTGGTTCTACCAAGATGGGTGATCTATCTAGATATACTTTGTCTATCTCAGGGAGGCCCATGCTTCCATCTCCTGGCGCCTCATGGAGGTTTTCACCAGGAGATGCGTCTTTTGTTTTTACTATTTTAGGATCTGATACTGCCACAGAATGGTTTTCACCATCAGATCTATTTTTTATTTTTATGTTATTGTGACTGGAAGCAGGGGTTGTCTCCCTGAAATAGGCATCTGGATAGAGTTCCATTATGTACCCTACTCGATGATCTCCCACAGGGAAGTGATCTCTTACCCCCATCATTTCAGTGATGGCCTCGTCGTTAGGTGCGATATCAAAGACCGGAGGTCCCCGTTGGTCCCAATCAATGAGGTCAGGGTAAACTAGTGATAGGTCGGTGGAAGATGAAGTGAGAGTGGTGATAGAGTAGATGGTATAAATGGATGAGTCGAAGAAATCAGCGAAATGGCTAAAGGAATCTTAAAGGCCCGTTTCATTAACATCATTGACGTCTAAGGGCAGCATAGCGGCCGTGAATAAGATACACTCGCCAGAAGGGAGGATGCGTTGTGGTTGACCATACCCTAACCCTTGAGTATAGGGGTTTCTTGTTGCTTGTAGTGGTTCTACAATCCCCTGTTCATGTAGGCCAATGCCGCCTTGTCCTTTGTAACCCATGCTTTTGATGATTTCAGAACCTTTACCGTAGATTGTTGTTGGGATGATGGGGACATCTTGTTCTATTTCTTCGTCCTTGTAAAGCCAAGATGAAATATCTTTGAGTATATCCTGATCCAGAAGGTGTTTCTTCTCAAAGATAGGTGAGGGTTTACACTTGATGATGACTGTGTTGGCTGCCTCTGCTATGGGGGTGCCAAAGGTTTTAGGATTTGGTAGTGTGCCTACACAAAAGTTGCTGTGTAGGTTATATTCCCCACATCCTTTATCACTGAGTTAGATCTTGACCTCAGGTGGTGGAGGCACTTGGGATGAAGTGGTGGTGATGTGGGCAGGGTCTATGTATGAGGTGGAAGCTGTAGGATTGATTTGGACAATGGCTTTATTATATGGACAGAAGGTTTGGTTGTGACCTTCCAGAAAACTGCAGTATTGGAAGGGACGGGGGTCGGCATAGATAGTGACTTCTGTACCGTTGTGGGGGAATTTGAGACATTGATGGAAGGTGGATGGGACAGCTTGCATGGCATGAATCCATGGTCTATCGAGAAGAATGTTATAGGGGAGGTCAAGATCTAGAACCTGACATTTGGTTTCAAGGATTTTCTGTCCCACTTGAATAGGGAGCTTTATGGTGCCTTCGGATAGCCTCTTGGTGTCATCATATCCTTTGATTGTGATGCACTCGCTAGTATCCACAACCACATCTAAGTACCTGTTGGTCATGATGTTAGTCATTCACAAGCATAGAATAAAAGTTACACAACAACCTTTACTCATCTTGAAAGATACGATGAATTCAGAGAATTCATGATCCCAAGTCTCCGTTGATTAGGTCTTAATCTACTGACGTTACTCAGTGGTTGATGTGTGTTGCTGTTTTCCATTCAGGGGCCTTACGTATTTCTGCAAAGTTCATCATTGTTCCTCCAAATATCCTGCTCTGTATGTCTGCTCTGCATAAATCTTCAATAATTCTACCTCTGCACTGTGAATTTAGTCAAATAATGTGCCTACAGATTGATATTTGCATGATTTCTACCATTATTTGCAATTCTTTGCATGATATTTTCAATTGTGCATGCTTAGTGTTCAAATATGCTAAATATTTATGATTATCTACGAGATGTCTGCATATTTTGGGTTGTTTGCTTAAGATTATCAGTTTATTTGCAATTGTGATAGTGAGATGCTCTGAAATTGAAAGAAATTAAAGGAAATGCTTCTAATTAAGTTGAACCTTTAGCTTTTGATCCACATACATGCTTGATACTGTCATGAGGAGAAGAAATCAAACCATATGTTCACCAGGACATTCCATAGCTAGATACAGTTGATGCAAACTTCAGAGGATAATAAATGAAAACAATACATGCAACATGATGAGCACTCCAAGGGACGCAGCAAATCAAAGCACATATCCAGAATTCAGACACAGATTACTCAAGATTTATGAAGATTTGTAATCAAAATACTCTTCCCTTTCATTAAGTATGCAAAAGACATGTACATATACAGCAGCCTTGAAATAAGTCCTGAATACTTCAGCAATCAAATTTCAATTAAGTTTCGAATGAATATAACAAGGCATTCCACCACCTTTTATAGAATAAGGTGAGGAATCCGTTACAAAAGATCCACGGATCTGATTTATCAATATAGATCAACGGTCATCACTTCATGACTTGTCAATTTTACAAAAAGGCACAAGTTGCCAGCTGGCAACTATCTATATTACTTATGCAAAATATTCCCCTTCATGATGTATCTTCATCATGCTCTTCATCTGATGCATGCGGGTCATCATCACGTGCATCACTTCCTGACTCTTCGCTATCCTGATGATGACACTACTGCATATGGGGCTGCATGCTACTCTGGATTTGTTCGTATGACTGCACAACTTGGTCTATTCCTCTGCCATCTTGAGTCTTTGCCTTGATGATGGCGTGTTTGTGCACTTCATACTTATCCCTGCTGTTGTCCAGCTTATTCTTTCTGTCCTGCAATGTCTCATTGTAGGTCTCCATCTTGACCTTGATCCTCATCATTTTATTTATTATCTCTTCTGTCAAGTGGACTAGCGGACCATCATCTTCCAGGTGGAAGTTATTACGCAGAGCCTTAAGGGCAGAATCTTCATCTTGATTCTCAATTTTCCCTTCCAGCTTGCCTTCTAATGTTTTGAGCATGTCTGCTTCAATGCCCATTAAATCACGTAGCCTCATGCTGATCTCCCTCAGCTTATTATTGCATCTCTTGAGGACTCCGCATTCAAACTGTACATCTTTATACCAGATATCCACTAATAATGCAGTATTATTATTTAACACCTGCTTACTGATAAGCAGTTGTGGATTTATCTTCCTTATTTCGTCCAACAGGCTGAGGACTTTCTCCAGTTTATAAGACCTTTTTCCGGTCTGCATCTGCAATTTATCCACCTTAGCCTTGGAGTCACTCAATATGCTCCATCTTTTCAAAGAACCTTTCATTATTTCAATGGCATCATCCAATGTGGATGACACCCACTTTCTTATTACGGAAACCTCATGTTTCATGAGGTCCAGTCTATTTACCTCCTCTCGAGAAATGGCAGTCAATGGGACTACAGCTTCACTTGTAGTATCCTCAGGATTGGTCAAGCCTTTAATGTATGCATGCAACTGAGCAATGTGCTCTTTATGTTGCTTATTCTTCTCTTTCTCTCTTTTCACTTTCTGAATCAGAGAGTCAATGATATCCTTTCCCTCCTGACCTTCCTGCTCTTCATTGGCAAAACCCAAATCAACTGTGCTTATCTGGAATTCATCCACAGTGATTTTGCCTTTCTCTTTCTCTACCGTAGGTACAGCAATTTGTGCAGTCTTTCTCCATGTCGCCAGATCTCTTTTGATGGCCGAAGTCATTCTGGCCTTCCTCCTGGGTTTCATTATATCTGCGGCGAACAGGGTGGAGACATCGAACTCTTGAATCTCCAACTCCTCCTCAACATTTACCTCCTTTTCTAACCATGGAGGCACCTGATCATGCTTTTCAGCATCATGATGTTGTTCACCTCTATCTCCCATTTCCACCAACAAGCGTTGTGGAGATGGTGACTTTTCTTTTTCTGGCTCTTGATGCTCACCTTGCTCCGAATCCTGTGGTGCCTCCTCCTATTGAGGAACTTCCTTTTCTGGGGGAGCATCTTCTCCGTGTGGGGAACCTGGTGGTGTACCTGTATGTGGATCATGATGATCATGATCTTTCTCCATCCTTTCTTCACCTGTCCCCAGTTCTTCCTCCTGTGGAGGTTGGTCATCCTCCTTTTGTTTTTCTACTTCTGGTGGTATGTCCACCACCTTTGATATTGTAGGATCTGCCTAAGGTGATGGCATCTACTCTGCGGCGGCTATCTATTCTGTACCTGCAGCATCCACCTCTTGTGCCTTATCAGCAGGATCCTCTATCGTTTCTTTCTTCTCATCATCAGCCTTTGCTTCTTGGACCTCTACTATAGCAGGTCCTGCTGATGTATCCTGTGGGCTTTGTTGGCCTGATTCAAGAGCATGGCCCTCTGCTTTGGCCATCTCTATCTCCTTTGTCAGGTGGCCCTTATCAAGTGATCCTACTGGCTGTTCAGGACTTGCATCCTGCTTCTCTGTTAAGTCTACCACTGCAGGACTTGTCACCTCAGCGATCAATGTATCCAGCCCTATGTCCTGAGCTACTTGCTCTGGGCTCTTCTCTGGTTCTGGGCTCTTTTCTCGCTCCGCTTCTACTTGCTTCATCTCCTCAAGCACTGTTTGAACCGTTGGAGGCTTGTGAGGAGTCACACTGATGCCAGCAGCCGCAAGTGCTTCCATTTCTTGTGCAGCTACATCCTGCACCACCTCATCATCAGACAAGTTTATTGTCTCGTCTAGCGAGACATGCTTTTCTGCTTGCACCTGGGATGCTTCCTTTTGTTGCTCTTCTGCCAGTTCAGTTTTGAACTTGACAATGGTAGGAAGTGGAACATTGTGCTGAAGTTCCTTCTGCACTTCACTACCTGCCCCTTGTATTTGCACTGGGGGTTGACTCATCTCACCTCTCATGGAGGTTCTTGTTTTCTTAGGTGTGGTAGGAACCAGCACCTGCGAAGCTCTCCTCTTTCTTCTGATTATCAATGGAGCTTCCCCCTCTTCTTCAGGCTCTTCCTCCATGAGGATTTCCTTGCCTGGTTGTCTGGATGATTGACCCACTTCTTGGGTCTCAGTGGTTCCAGCCTCTGCTGTCTTGGCTTTCTTGGGCTTGGGAGGAGAATCTGATTCTGACCCTGATTTGGCTACCTCCTCCGCTGTGAATACTGCCCTGTCAACTATGACCCCTCTGGGTCCCTTTTCCACCTTCTTGCCCTTTGTGGCCCTTTTGCTAGGTTGCTGTGGTGGAGGGGTCCTCTCTCCCTTAGTCTTCCGCTTCTCCAGTAGGAAGTCATCATATTCATCTGTGGGGATGTCCTGCCCCTTCTTCTTGCTATCTATTGTGATGGCAACACCCTTTTTCTTCAATGTCTCTACCTGTGCATCTACCCAAGCTTGGGTCAAGTGTATGGTTCTGGCAAAGAATGGGTCCAAGGACATATCCTCCTGCATGGTGAGGTCAGGGGCAGAAATGGTATCATTGTATATCTTCTTCTGCTCGTATTCATCTGCCATGATCCTGCCGTCATCACTCTTCAGCTGCTGAGGGAGGGGTATGCAGTCAAATGTCCTAATCTGGTTCAGAGTTAACCTCTGATACCTCCTCCTCCTGGCCTCTGCCTCATCTTCGCAATCAGCCCAAAAATCTTCTAGGTGCCTCTGGTGAATAGGCTTTCCTAGGATCTTCTGCATTCGGCCGTAAGGATCATATGGTCTTGTTACTAGGAAGGGCAGTAAATTCATCTTGTTCAGAATGACCATCACCTTCTTAATATTGTCAGAGTCAGGGCACATGTAGTTGCCGATGCTGACTGGGAACAAAATTGGTGGCAGCTTCTTGGCATCCTTATACGTCTGTATGATGGTGGAGCCCTGCCTGATAAATTCCATTAATACTACTGCATCTGTAGGATACCTTGGCAGCATTAGGGGATGCCCTTCAAAACCTTCTATCCTGATGTAGGAAAAGGTGGCAAATTGGATGTACCATGCCCCATGCCTGTATACTGCCTCCTGAGCTTCCATGCTCAGTCTTTTAGTTCTGTCATCTTCCATGGTCCTTACCAGATGCATAGAAAATGCATCATTGACCAATTTGTAGTCCTTGATATACTTGGTTCTTTGCAGCTGGGGATGATGATCCCATATATATGCTGCATTCGTGCCCGTCAGTTTTCCATCTGTGACCAGGGCATCAAAAGTGCCTCCATAAGCACAGGAATAAACAATATAGGAGGTCATGTAGAAGGCACAATCTGAACCTCCCAGATTCAGCAGCTGCTCATGCAGAGCATCACTTATGATTTGGCCCCACAGTGGCTTGATGTCTGCATATAGGCACATCATTATTATGCCGTACATCCAGTCTCTGAATTCTCCAGTATCAGGCTGGCCAGTCACCCTGTTCAGTAGGGCAATCACATACTGATATTCTTCATTAAAATCAAATTTGAACATGCGCACAGGGAGCTTGGCCGCTGCATTATATGTGCTGTTCTCGGCCCGCCAAGCATACATGTTCTTTCTGGCCGTCTTCTTGTTGGCCTCATATTCTCTTTCAAACTTCTTCAAGTCTACACTCTTTACCTTGCTGCCCATTGGCAGTCCAAATGTTTGGGATAGACCTTTGATGGATAGGTCTGCATACATTCTCCCATGCTTCACCACCTGCCTCGTCTGAGGGTTGTAATTTCGGGCACACTCAATAACCAGCTCCGGAGACTCCATGGAGTAGGGGAAGCCAGCAACGTTCCACATACCTGATACAAACACAGCGTCTAGCACCGGACTCTTATCCTGCCCATCATTCAGCTTGGCTGACCAAGCCTCCAGGTTGGTACTCCCCTGATGGGTGTCTGTAATTGCCCCAAATTTAAACAGGACCCCTCTCTGAGAAGAGAACATAGGCCTGCTGAATTCTTCCTAACACTTGACTAAGCATTTTTCAGCCATGGGTACCTGCAATTAACAACATTTCTTCTCACAACAGGATATGCATGCAACATACTGCAAATATCATGCTTATTGTATCAATTCTACATTACTTACTTGCATGGATACATAACCAGAACCTTCAACATTATTTAAAAACAACATGATGAGGGTTTCAGTTCACTTACCTGGTTATGCCGATTTCTTTTTATACCAGTATATCTCTAAGACGCTCTTGATTTAGCTGCTGATCACCTTCCTCCTTCAGTCTATGAGCTCCAGTCGCGCAACAGTAGCTGTTATGCAGAAATAGAGGCTAGTGCTCTGTAAAACAATTTTAACGTAGGTAAATGTAACAATGGCGGTTGAATTACCTTTTAACCTCGCAGTTAGGGTAAACTTAGGGTAACTCTGACAAGTTAGATCGTAATCTTTGATCATTCGTGCGAAAACTCAGGATCTCGCCAGACGTTTCATTGGGTTCCGGGATCGTCGGGAATCACCTACCATATCTGCACGCATTTAATGGCAATGGCGGCAAAGGGAGCGGGGGAATATCCATATGACATGATATCATGAGAGCAGGATGACATTTCACAAATATCAGGTTGAGTTTCAATATCATCCTCCCTAGTCTTGAAATTGTTATCGCGACAAAATTCGGGTGACAACGCACCTTTGTTTACACTTTAGCACATCAGGAGGATATTTCGGTCTATCGGGTGATATTCCAAAATATGATGATGACCTTCAAACTTACTCATTCTCTTCTTTGAATATCGGGATGATGTCATCATGATATTTGTTCTTTGTATTGGAAATGTCTCATGACGTCATCGCCACATTGGGTGAACATGATCATGTTTACAAAATATCCTGTCGAAATGTAAATATGATGATGATGTCATCAGGATGTTTGTTTTTTTGTTTATCGGATTCAGATGATGTCATCAGGATGTTTGTTAAGGGTGATATTTTGCATCAGGATGATATTAACGAATATCGGGTTACTTTCAAAATATGATGCTCTCTATACAAAAGACCGTTCGACGGGGAAGACTTACTATCACTTAACGTTGACGTCTAGATATTTGAACCGCAGGATATTATCGGGGGGGGACGTTTCAAATATGATGATGATGTTCTTCACACAGCATAACTGAGGTTATAAAATATGACCCTCTTTTTGCGAATATCAGGTTTGACCAAGACTTTGACTGTTCATAACTCTCACATCCTGATGAATATCAGGGTGATGTAAAAAGCAAACCTGCATGAATTTTAATGCTCTTTCAGAATATGTGGTCGTATATACGAAATATGAATTTTGACAGACTGACCTCATATTGGGGCTTACCTCATCTTGACTCCACATGATGATGAACATGACTGATTTTACCAAACCGCCAGAAAGCAAACAACACAAGCCAAAAGAAAAGTTGGGTCCCTGTTTTACCAAGTCAAAATGGGGCGTGTTGTGTAACCACACAACAACTTGCCACCAAAGAAAATAAACAAATTCCAATGATTCAAGTGATGTGATCACATTCATCTACAGTGTTCTAATTCTGTCTAAGTGTAAGCATCATAATCCTCTGAATGATAAAATTTCATCATGGTGATAAAGCTAACAAAGGATCAGGTGTGTGCATATGATTAATTATCCTCATCTTGAAAGTAAGTTGAAAACATAAGTAACTGGTGTTAAACTACATAGTTGGGGATCATCCCTCATAGCCAACCTGGATAGAGCCTTGCTGCCAGCAGGCGTCTATAGCCCCGGCAAGGTTATCTATACAATCTCCCTAAGTAGAGCCCCACTGCCAGCAGGGGTCCATAGCCCTAGTAGAGTTACTTAGATGGCCTAATTTTATTTCTTTTCTGATTTTTTCTTTCATATTTATATTTGATATCATCATGTCAGCTCATTTGTACAAGGTATAGTCACTTGCAGCTTTAGGTTGGAGATTGTATTGGTAGCAAGGGAGTCCCTTTAGATTTTTCACTTAACACCTATACTAGTGTGTTCAACAAACCCAAGGCTGTTAGGTGTTTCATTGTGATGGATTCGCTTTGACCAAGAAAAAGCACCTTGACGAACAGATATCACAAACCTGATCATGAATACTTCCTAGAATGAATTATAACCTATATTTAAATGTGATTACATCACTTGAATCCCAACAATTTAATTATTTTCTTAGGGTGATGAAGTGCATCATCCTGACTTACCAAAACAAGGTCTCAACCAACAAAACAACAACAACATACAACAAACAAACTGCACAAACAACTATACAAATATACAATATGATACATATGACTGTCATGAAGTCATTCAGGCCTGGAAATAATGTTTGAGGAATTGTCCATTGACTGGCAATGGGACATCCTCACCTGTCAGGTTCTTAAGCCTATAAGTGCTATCTCCTAAAATTTTAGAAATCTGAAAGGGACCTATCCATAATCTATCAAACTTACCATGATCACCTTTCTTTTCATGGGCCTTATCCCACATCAGGACTAAATCGGATATCCTGAAAGCTTTAATTCTGGCTCTCTTGTCAAACCAACGTTTGACAACAGCCTGATGTTTTGCAAATTGGTTAATCGCTTGACTTCGCTTTTCTTCCAGGTGCATCAACTGAAGCAACCTGACTTCCTGTTTATTATCTACGCCTAGATACTCTTGGGCAAACTGCAGAGTAGGAATTTTCAAGTTTACAGCGAGGATAGGATCTACCCCATATACTAGTTGGAAGGGTGAGTTTCCTAATGCAGTTTTCATTCTAGTTCTGTCTACCCATAAGGCATATTTCAGAAATGAGTTCCATTCCCTGGGATTTTTCTCTATCAATTTTCTTATGATACTCAGTAAATTCTTGTTGGTGGACTCTGCTAATCCATTTCCCTGGGGATAGTAGTTGGATGAGAACTTAAGTATGATCCCATGATCAAAAGCCCAACTTGACAATTTGGTGGAAATGAAGGCAGAACCATTATCACTTACCAATGCATAAGGAATTCCATACCTGGTGACAATGTTGCTTTCCAAAAATTTAATGACATCATCCGCAGTACAAGTTTTACTGTTGATAGCCTCAGTCCATCTGGTACAATAATCAGTAATCGTTAGGACATACCTATGGCCTGAGGAAGACGGAGGATTGATCGGTCCTATGAAATCCATGCCCCACTGTGCAAATGGGCGCTCTTCCATCACTGGCTGCAATGGTTGTGCAGCATATTTTTCTCTGTTGGCAGCAACCTGGCAAACATGACAACATTTAACATGATCAGCCGTGTCCTTAAAAATTGTAGGCCAGTAATATCCTGCTCTGAGGATTGCATGTGTTGTGGCCAATGCTGATCCGTGTGCAGTACCAAACTTGTCATGTAACTCTGTTAAAACTTTATTTGCTTCTGGTTTCTCTAAGCATCTCAGGTATATTCCTTCATAATTTTTCTTAAACAAGGTTCCTCCCTTTATCATATACTTCTGGGATCTTATCTTTAAGGCTCTTCTCTGTGAGGCTTGCATTCTTGAAGGACATCCTCCGGTGATCAGGATGTGCTTGATGTCTGAATACCATTCTCTATTGTCTTTCTCATTGATCACATACTGCTGACTGATGATGTTTGGATCAGTTTCAGATATCATCTAGCTCAGAGCTTGTCCTCTTACCAGCTTCATTGGTGTGATCTCCATGTCATATTCTTGTAATACAGTAATCCATTTGGCTCTTTTTTCACCAGGTTCACTCTGCATCAGCAGCATCTTCACCGCTGCATCTGGTACCACAGCAATCACTTTGCTTCTCAGTATATAATGTCTAAACTTTTTTACTGCTCTGACTAATGCAAGTGCCTGTCTTTCAACATCTACATATCTCAATTTAGCATCTCTGAAAGGACAGCTCATGAAAGCAATTGGTTTCTCTTCTTTCTCTTCATTCCTTTGAGTTAACACTGCTGCAGAAGTATGTTCTGAGGCAAATGAGTAGATGTAGAAATCTCTTGTATAATCTGGACTAATGAGGACAGGAGCATCTGAAATGGCTTTCTTTATATCTTCAAAGGCAGCCTTGGCTTCTGGTGTCCACTCAATTTGTGCATCTTTTTTCAACATGGCATTCAGTGGTCTGACAATCTCAGCAAAGCTGGTGATGAACTTCCTCACAAAATTTATCTTACCAAAATAAGATTTAAGTTCCTTTTTGCTTCCTGGAAGTTGTAACTTCATAATAGATTCCACCCTGTCAGGATCAATGATAATTCCATCTTCTATGATCAGGTGGCCTAGTAATTTTCCTGTTGTGACTCCAAATATGCACTTCTTAGGATTCAACGATATTCCATATTCTTCACATTTCTTCAGTACACTTCTAAGATCAGCAACATGATTTCCCCTTTCCTTGGAGAATACTGTCAAGTCATCCATGTAGATGACTATACATTTTCCTATTAAGCCTCTGAAGGCTATGTCCATTGCTCGCTGGAATGTAGCTCCAGCATTTATAAGTCCAAATGGCATACGTCTATATGCAAATATACCCCACTTTGTGGTGAAGGCAGTTTTTAATCTGTCAATTTTATCAACCATCACTTGGTTGTATCCTGAAAAACCATCCAAGAAGGACATCATCTTGGCTCCATTCACAATTTGTAGAACTTCATCCAAAGAGGGCAAAGGATAATTATCCTTTTCTGATGCTCTGTTCAGGTTCCTGAAATCTACACATAATCTGATGTCTCCATTCTTCTTTCTGACTGGCACAAGATTCGCCACCCAAGTGGAGTGCCTCACAGGAAATATTATCCGGGCATTTAACAATTTCTTGACTTCTTCAAGGATGATTGGCTCAAGCAGAGCATTGACTGGCCTCTGCTTCTGTCTGAAAGGTTTTGCATCTGGCTTGAGAGGTATAGTATGAGTTATGACAGAAGTGTCATATGTCTTTAGCTCATCATAAGTCCATGCAATTACATGTATGTAATCTTTAAGGGCCTGAGTTATTCCTTCTAACTCATCTGGTGTACAAACCTTACCCAATAAGACATTTCTCTTGTCATCAGCTTGTCCAATATTCACCTGTGAATATTGACCTCCATCTGCCTTAGGCAGATCTTTATGTTTAAGCATATTATCTAGATCAAAGGCTCTTTCTAATTCAATCATACCTTTGGGAATTCTGTTGCTAGGCAACTCTAATATCTCATCTTCTTCCCAGACATGATCTTCCATACCATTCTCATCTATAATCTGAGCTTCAAATATGTCTCTGTTTGATATGAAGTCCAGGATGTGCTGATCATCATCAAACACCTGGAGATTAGTCACATTGTCAGGTACTGAAGGTACTGACACCAATTCTACTGAAAATCTCTTCAGACCAGATATAGACAGCGGTTCCAACGTACTGGCGGCCTGGGCAAGTGCATCTGCCCTCTGGTTCTGTTCTCTTGGTACGTGAACGATATTAAAGGCATCAAAGTCTTCAATCAGGTCCCACACACGATGTCTGTAATTTGATAGCTTTCTGTAATTACAAGAGTAAATTCCTCTTACTTGTCTCACAACTAGTTCTGAATCTCCAAAGACATGCAAGATCTTCACTTTCTTCTTATGGGCAAACAACACTCCATGAATCAGAGCTTCATACTCTGCGACATTATTGGTGCAGGGGAACTGTAGTCTGTAAGCTGCTAAATAGGATTTCCCTGATGGATCAATAAGGTCAATTCCTACCCCAACACCTTGCTTGGATTTAGATCTGTCAAACCTTAAGATCCAAGGCTTATCTTCAGCAGGACATTTGTCTTCAGCAGGATATTTACTTGAACTTTCTTTCTTCTTTGCAGCTCTGGCTACTGCTCCGCCTAATATCCACTTTAACTTGGGGATGTCATCCTCAAGTTTCTTCTTTCCTTTATTTGGTGAGCCTAATGGCTTTTCTATTTTCTCTTCCATCTCAGTAGGAGGATGATGTTCAGCACATACAGCTGCATGTTTCTTCAAAATATGTAAGCATAGTGAGCAAGTTGTTTCTGAGTGAAGTGCCTCATGCAGCCTACACCAACCTTTAATTAAAACCTCCTGGGGAGATTTACGCTGTTGTGTCATCTTTTCTATTTCTTTTACCAGAAATTCTTCGAACTTCGTCAAGTCACTGCCTTTATCTTCATCAGACAACTCATAATCTGATTCCATGAAGCAATCACTACCAGGAGTGATCTTTTCTTTTCTCGTATAATTTATCGGATCCGACACCAGGACCTCTTCTTCTCTCCGGATATGATCTTCATCATGATCTGTCGACTCTTCTATTCCTGCAGGAGACAAATAAGAATTAGTATTATCATCATCATCAGATGTAACACTCACCTCAGAATATGATGATGATGCTTTACTATACGTTTGCTCCAGTATCATCATGTCTAAGCATGGTTCACAAGTCTTTTCTGAGTGTGCTTTTCCGTGTAATCTGCACCATCCATCAATCAAAATGTCATTAGCAGGTATATTCAATAATTGGTAACATTTTACCTGAGTAGATAAATGCATCTCAAAATCTCTGAAGTGATCTATTTCATTCTCATTATCTGGATTATTATCAAATTCCATACTCGGCATGTCCTCATGATAGTCATCACCATGATGATGATGAACATCCAGCATCAGGATCTCTTCTATTTTAACAGTTTGCGGCCTGATGTGATAAACTCCAGGTTCTACATTTACATACATGATCTCATTTGTTTTGTTATATTCCGTGATCATATGTTTCATCCTAGGCTCAGCATCAATCCTGATCTGATTAGGTATACCTTTCCATGGTAACCACATGTGACTGAAGTCTATGGACATATATCCGTTAAGCGTTTTAGACCAATCTCGGCTAAGCAACATCCCATATGTATCAGGTATGTCCACTACCTGAATGTCAATGTAATACTGGATCCGAGGATCAGATGCTAGCTGCATGTGAATGTGAGTTAGTTCTCCTATCACACTTACTTCTGTCTTGTCTAGTTGAGTGACCTTCTTTAAGGATTTAGCAGGATGCAGTCCTAATGCGTTACATATTGATAAAGGCATAACATTCATTGAGGCTCCTGAATCAACCAAACAATTGTGCAAGTTCTTGCTGAACATTCTTATGGTGAGGAGAAACGGAGGTGATTCAGTTTTATCTCTATACAAGGTCATGTGGGAGGTTTCAGCGGCTTGGACTGTAGCTAACACCTTGGGCTTGATAGTATTATCTTTAGCAGCATGATCTTTGCTATTGGATTGACTTGAAAGATGATTATCCTCTTTAGGAGCAGGATCATCTAGTGACTTCATGAATGCTCTTTTGATGGCAGGAGTTTTTAGTAACTCCGATAAGGACAGGCTGATCTTGATTTTCTTCATTTCATCAGCCAAATAGCTGACTAACTTGTCAGACTCCTGAGGTGCATTTACGACTTTTGTTACTGTGTTTTGAGGAGACAAGTATTGAGCATTCACCTTAGGGAACCCAGGGTTATTGCTAGCCTTTGGATCAGGAGGTGTATTGAAGTTGTTTGGAGGTAGAGATGATGTCAATGGACCAGCAGGTCTGTTGGCATTGCTCCTCAGGTTATAATTGTGCTTACCAGGATATTGCTACTGATATGCATGTACTTCCTCATGCTCTCTTGCGGGTTCATTTTCATCCTCAAAGGGGAAAACATAGTTTGTTTCAAAGGTTAGGGCAGATTCCTCACAGGTCTGATCATAATCCTGATGAGGCTGATTTGTGTATGTTTCTAACACAAAAGCGGAATCATATCCACAAGGAACTATCTCATTTCCTTCTGCCTGAGGTGGATTTCCAGAAGTGTTAGACACTTCAGTTTGAAAGATGCTGGCAGCAATCCTAAATTGTGGACAATATAATTCTGCATGTGCATTTGTATTGTGAATCCTACACCAATTGGTAAGGGCTGCTTCAGCAAGATTGACTCTGGTAGTCTGTTTGGCTTCACCAGGAGGCTGATTGTCTAGGGGTGATGGTAATGAACCATTATTTGGCCTGGAGTTCCACACTCTGGGCTGTCTAGGAGGATTATTATTGTTTCCACCATTATTGTTGAAGTTGTTGTTATATCCTCTGTCAGGGTAGTTTGGTCTGTCATTGGAATAATTTCTATTCTGACCTGACTACGAATAAAACCCTTGATTTCTCAAATGTGTTACTTCTGTGGTGAGTTTTCTGAGTTGAGCAGAAATTTCTTTGATTTCCTCCTTCTCCTCTTGAGCTTTGGCAACTACATTTTTAGTCTGAGGCTTGAAAAAGGAAGATCCATGGTTATTGTTGGATAGATCGGTACCCTGAGGTGTCTAAGCATGTGCAGGATATTGTGGCAATTGGCTATTTCCATTAGGAGGAGGCATAATACTCAATGGAGGTACTTGCAAAGGTGCAGGCATGACTGCTGGGGGTATCACTGATCCATTAGGATATTGTGCAAGATATTGTGAAGGATAAGCTGCAGGATATGGTGCTAGATGGACTGTTGTTGGATATGTGAGGTAGATTCTTGGGTATTTGATAGGGAAGGAGCGATTGTAGAGATGGATGGTTGCGAGGACGTCGTGATGCGGGAAGTTGGGCACCAATCTTGAGGAGATAATCAAGATATCAATTTGGGTCTGATCTCAGGATTTTATCTAGTAGGTCCATGTTATCAGTGTCTTGCGTAAAGCTCAAGACCTCTAGATCATCGTGGGACATAGCAGGGATGTTTTGTGTTGGTTGTGGTGGGGGGGGTGATGGTTGTGTTTGTCATAAGTAACTAAAGGGATTCTCATTAGGACCATATGGGGGGATGTAGGAATATGTAGGTGGATTTGGATTGATGGGTCTGTTGTAGCTATCGGTGTTAGGCATGCCAAATTGCCAATACTCTGCCATTTCTTGATTATTTTTGCTTTGTGATCTTATGATGGGCATGCACGTATATGGGGTTGATTTCTAGATGTAGGATGAGATGGGGATGGAGACCTTAGAGAATCGGATTGATTTTGTTGGACCCAAAGATGGATGGGGAGTAGAAAAGAGGATGTGGTGAAGATTGATGTCTTTCCAAAGGTTTTATCCTAAGGGTGATATGAATGGATGATATTGATTTTGTTTTTGCACAAATTTTGGACCAAAGATGGATGATGAAAAAGGGATTTTGAATTTGATGTTTTGATATTGATTGGGATGACTAGGATGATGTTCTTGATGTTTCACAAATTGAGCTTTGAGATAGGATCTAGATTTTGAGTTGGCACAAAGGGATGTTTTTCTTTGTTTGGGGTAGACTAATGACCTTACGCAAAGAGGGGATTTGTTTTTCTTGAAAGGTAGACTAATTACTTTTCAAGGAAAATGTGATGTTAATGATAAGATCTAGATCAAATTTTGGCTCAAAAGGAGGACAAGTTTTGTCTGATGATGTGTTTTGATTTTTATTTTGGATTTTTTGAAATGATTTGTTTTGGTCCAAGGAGATATGCAAAAAGGTTTGAAAGGGGATGGATGAATATGGATTTTGGATGATGATGATGTATCAAAAGAGGTCCAATAATGGTGGTGATTAATCCTCTAAGGTCAAAGGGAAGCTGTGATTTTGGAAAATTTTGGAAGAAAATGGATGGACTGTTGTTGGATTCCTGTGAGATGGATACGGATTATGATAGAACAGGTAGTGGAGATCTCAACTAAATGGGCCCTTTGTTTTAGGTAGATCAATCTAAGAATAATGCCAATCCACGGGTGAAATGGCGCCACAATCAGACAGATATGGCGTTAAAACAGGGTAGACAGATCTTTTGATGGCAAATTTTTTGGATTTGTTTGTTTGGAATGTTATCAATTGATTTGTTTTTGTCTCTTGGCAATGTTGTTGCAATCAATTCAAGCACCGTTTCTCCACGCCATATTACCCCCAAGGAAACGGTCAAGCAGAGGCATCTAACAAAACCATCCTCTGCATTCTCAAGAAGACAGTCAATGAAGCTAGCTGCGACTGGCACCTCCAACTCAACCCCACCCTATGGGCTTATCGCACAAGCATCTGTACTCCTATAGGAGCCACCCCATACTCACTAGTATTCAGATCTGAAGCCATTTTACCTATAGAGGTCGAGCTCCCATCTCTCCGAGTATCATTGCAAAACATTATCTCTGATGAGGACTACCACGTCGCACAGTTGCACCAACTAGAGCTACTGGATGAGAAATGCTTGCATGCCTTAAATCACTTATAGGCATATCAAAACGGCCTCAGAAGAAGCTACAACAAAAAGATCAGAACCAGAAAATTTGAGGTAGGTGACCTTGTCTTAGTGGAAAATTAGAAGAACCTGCAAGAGCGTCCGAAGCAAGGAAAGTTTGAACCCAACTAGCTAGGACCTTATGTCGTCACGGCCGATTATGGGTCAGGAGCCTATCAGCTTGCAACATCAGAGGCGCAGCCTCTAGATGAGCCAATGAATATCATGCATCTCAAGAAGTTCTATGCATAACCTATCTACTACCCCAAGTCAAAAAATAAAAAAAAATCAAAAACACCCAAAAAAAAAAAAAGAGTGCAATAAAAAACTTCCAATGATGAAAATCACTTCAGTGACACCTTGGATAAGTACCATGGTGAAAACCTGTTTCAGGCGCCATGCGTAGTGGCCAGTTCTACCATCTAATAATTTCTCGTCTCGTCACACCACTCCATATTTCACACATCCCATGGCTTGAAATTCTGAAACATCAAGTCCTATCACCTAATCCATCCTATTCCATCCCAAGGCTAACCCATGGAATGAGGATCTTTGTAAGCTCCCTTTGTACATATAAAATCAGGAAAATCCAAAAACATCACATAATCAGAAAAATCCAAAAACATCATAAAATCAAAAAATCCAAAAACATCATAAAATCAAAAAAATCCAAAAACATCACAAAATCAAAAAAATCCAAAAACATCACAAAATCAAAAAATACAAAAAAAGCACAAAATCAAAAAAATCCAAAAACATCACAAAATCAAAAAATACAAAAAAATCACAAAATCAAAAAAATCAAAAAACATCACAAAATCAAAAAAATCCAAAAACATCACAAAATCAAAAAGTCCAAAAACATCACAAAACATCAAAAAATCCTAAAACAATAGAAAAACACAAAAATTCCAAAAATAATCTATCCATCACACAAATAAACCTTGATCCATCACACTCACATTTATCATCATCATCAATAACCTTACACTAGATCCAAGCATCGCATCACCTATCAAAGCATTGTCCTTAATAAAAATCATCAACTATCAAATCAGCATCAATCATAACTTGTCACCATCATATCTTGAGCCAATCTTACAAACATCAATCTAATCATCTATCAATCCCTACCTTAGGATTTATCTTTCCTATGATAGGCAGCATCTATCACATCATCATCCATTTTGGCAAAAGATACAATGGTTACTTGTTTGGTTCGTTGGTCTTTTGGTTTTTGATTTTTATCTTTTGTCCTATTCGAAGATCACATCAAAGCTACCTTGATCTTATTATATCATGGTATGTGGCGAAAACATCTAGAATGGGGCATGGTCTTGCTTTTGTATGCTGTGCTTGTGGGATTGGTCTCATTACTCCAAGCTAGTATTCAAATCTTGATTGATCATAGGGTCGGTTCTAGCATATTGATCTCTTTATGCATCTAAGGTTCATCATACATTTTGTGTACTAAGGGCTTATGCTATGAGTCCCTTTCCCTCGTCTAGACAAGGTTATACTATCTTGGGCATGCATGGGATCATCCCTTTATCTGCGTGTCTAGTCCATGCAAATGTTGGATAAACATCATCACCCTGGTCTTCTATACCTTGGTGAACATATCCACTTTGCTATATCAAACCTAGGATTTCTCAAATTCAGTTTCAGCACAATGATCATCCACCAATCATCTCCCAACATCACCATCCTTTCATCCCACCACTTATTCTCTGCCCACATCTACCAATCGGTCCCATCCATTTCGAGAGAACAACCGTGTTCTTGCAACCCGCCTATCCTCTCGAGGGGGCATCACCCTTACCAATTATCCCCAAACCTTACCTTATTCTTCCAAACCAAAATCTTTTTTCTATCCGATCCATCTCTATGTTTTAACTTCTTTGAAATGATGTTACTTAGCCACAACACCATCTCAAAGAGGGGCAAATCTAGACACCTAAAATTGGACTGCTCTGTAAACCAATTTTCCGTATCTCGCACTAATCTATTCTCCCCATCTACATGTCCCTTATGATCAATTAATTCACCCTAATTGAGACATTTAACCTTACAACCCTATCCTATTAATTGAATGAATATTCCTAATATTCATTTAATTGATTTATCCATTTCCCTAATCCATGTTAATTAGGTTAGTCATGCTTAAGTTAATTAAGAAAACACTTAATTAACCTTGTGCCCCACTCATCCACAATCTAAATTTAATATTCAGATGTCTCCCACTCACTGAATATTATATTCAGATGTCTCCCACTCACTGAATATTATATTTAGATGTCTCCCACTCACTGAATTTAATATTCAGATGTCTCCCATTATCCCCCACTCTTCCCAAAATGGGAATTTTTAATTCCTCCACTAGGAATAAAAGATTTACTTTTATTCCTAGCCCTTGATCTTGTCAGATGAATCCTAACCCTCCATCCTCAGCTCTAAAATCCTATAAATAGGACCCCTCTCTAAGCCATTTAGGAAGGCCCCTTCATGCATAAAACCTCTGTCAGAATCATCTCTCATTCCCATCTAGTCTCCCAAATCAGTCATCAATCACTTATCTCTCATCCACAGTGTGTTGTAGGCATTGAGCAATCCACATTTAGTCACACTGATCACGGGAACAATCTTGAGGAGCTCTCTTGGGTGCATCTCCTTCTCGCATGGATTTGTGAGGTCTCAATGAAGGTATAATCGTTTTGTTATGCATTAGATTAATATTGATTTTATTTAATTAACCCTAAGGCTAGAATAAGTGGGGTTAAATTAATTAGTTAATATGATTTTAACTAATTAATTGGGTTTAGTGGCAAAAAAGGGAAAAAATGATTTAGTAAATATTGCATATTTACTAAATTCATTTGACTATTGAATTAATGAAATTAATTCAATTATCTGGGGTAAATTGATGAGAAATGGGGAAATGAAGATTTAATTAATTAAATAAAATTTAATTAATTGGTTTAGGCGGGGAATTGACATGATTAGGGATATCAGAAGTCAGTTTGGTGATCGAGACATTTTTAGGTGTCTACATTTTCCCCTCTTTGACATGGCGTCAGGACCTAGGAGGGAAGTGGTGTCAGGTCAAAGAAAAATATGCCCCAGCTGCCAGGAAGGAATAGGATGGATAGGGGATGCCCCCTCGAGAGGTTGGCAGGAAAATAAAAAAAATTCTAGGTGATCTTTTGAAAGGATGTGACAGTAGTGAAGGTTGGATAGGCGACGGCGAAAGAGGATGACCGGAAGAAAATCAGAGAAAAAAGGTTAGGATCTGCACCCTAGGGGGGAAGAAGGATGATATGGCCCACTATATTAGGAAAAATGGGCCCTAAAAAGTGCCACATTTGCACACTTTGACCCTAGAGAAGAAGAAGCGAAGGAGAGATGGCTGAGCGCAACCCCCAGTTCCTGAGACTTCGACACATCGTCGAGCAATTTTGAGAGTTTGGTCGGGCACCCAGCACTAGACCCGCGGTAGTCCCTAACCCTAACTTTGTAATTTTCTCATTTTTTGTGCATATTTTTAGGGTTTTAGGGGCCGGGATTTAGCGTGTAGCGCTAAGGGCAAGGAGGATTGGTGCCATCCTCTAGATTGGCGCAATCTGCCCGGGCAGGGTAGGGCAGTTTTTTCGCCATTGGGTGGGAGTTTTAGCGCTATCTTCTGGATTAGCGCCATTCATAGAAGAAATATATTTCATGTGTTTTGATGCCAAGCGGGGGTGAAAGTGGTGCTATTGTCTACAATAGCGCCATCATGAGTAGTAGCGCTATACTTTACTATGGCGCTATCGGAAGAATTGGTGCCATTCGGCGAATTAGCGCCAAAAGTAGGAGTGATGCGATGAATGGAGCACAGTAGCACCAAAATTATTATTGGCACTATGGATAGAGCATAGTAGCGTTATTTTGTGGATTGGCGCAAAGAGGTATGCGCAGTGGCGTAATACTCTGGATTAGCACCATTTAGAAGAAATTTTAGCACCATTTGTTAAAAATGGCACAAGGGTTGTGGAAGTTGCATGCCACATGATGTTGGCTTGTTAGGCACTTAGAAGAAGGGAAAGGTGGATTTAGAAGAAGAAAGGTTGACATCTAACCATAATGTTGCGTATGCAGGATAGAGAGCGATTTATATTGCAGTCGTGGGAGCGACGAGTTCCTGTTTTGATGGCTCTATTTGATGGTTTTGACGATGCCACGAAGGCGCGGTTAGCGAGGTTGGGGTTGTTGACAGTGTCGTTGATGCCTGTGTTGCGAGCTCATAGAGCTTTGATGACAACCATGGTAGAGTGATATCGGACGGAGACGTGCAGCTTTTTATTGCCTACAGGAGAGATTACCATCATGCTTGAGGATGTTTATCGCATCCTCAAGCTACCTATCCATGGCCAACGTGTCAGATATGACACGAAGACTAGGCGGAGGGCACTAGTCAGAGTTTTTGGTGCAGATCAGCTTGTTCTCTCTCATAATGAGAGAGAGATGGATTATGAGGTGATGTTGGCTACAGGTGGAGATCCATTTGCCTTGTTCCTGTGCACGCTGATAGGAGGTGTGGTGATGCCTGATAGGTGAGGCAGGGGTTTTCCAGTTGGTTGGGGAGGGGTGATAGAGGTGATGGTGGTGCATGGGACCATCTTCACCTAGGGACCATTGATGCTGGCGTAGCTGTATCATGAGATGCAATAGTCGCCTATCTGCATGATAGGGCCTTATCTACTGGTGTTACGCTGCTACATGTATGGACTTGGGAGCACATCCCTGTCAGTCAACCGGAGTGTGGATACTATCGGCGACAGTTTGAGGCCTTTGTGTTTCTATACCCGAGATGCAGAGTACACCTATACGGGCTGGGTGTGATATTGGCGGTGTATACTGGATGACGTGATCAGTGTGGTGTGGCAAGCCTATATCAGTTGTGAGGAGTGGCCAGATGACATTATTCATCTTCCATATACCTTTCAACAGAGGTATCTGATGGGTCGAGGAGACCGATGCATCGAGATGTACCTGCCCTCACAGGTTATGTGGTAGTTTGGGTTGGTGTAGGACACCCCTCAGCAGATGGCCATATATGCACGAACCCCACAAGATAGACCCTACTGGCCTGCACCCTTACAGCCACAGGTGGCTCTAGCAGACTTTGCAGCGCTCTGATCAGTGTAGTGGGATTGGAGGAGTACAGTGAGAGATGCAGGGACCATAGCTGCGTATGATATCTGGTGGCACATGCATCAGCCTATGTGGTTAACAAATCCCACAGAGTAGGCAACAGGTTCAGGAGGCAATGACTCAGATGGTGGATATGACCCTGATGGGGGGGATGAGGTGGAGGGGGATGTGGTGATTGTGGACTTCTTGGTGGAGATTGGGGATGACGGAGAGGAGAGAGTGGTTGGGAGAGATGGCCAGCTGATAGATGTGCTGGCGGTAGTGGAGTGGGATAGGGATAGGCACAGCAGAGTCTAGCACAACAGGGACAGGCAGAGTGGGTTCTGGTATAGCAGGTTCCTGAAGAGCAGGTACAGGTTAGATCAGGGAGATGGCTGAGAGTACCCTAGCGGCATGGAGGGTAGTTGAGAGTAGAGGAGGTTGACTGACCTCCACCACAGGAGGGGCGGCGACCGGTTGGTGGTCATGATGCAGAGGCAGGGACGTTGGGGACAGCTATGGAGGCCAAGGCCAAGGCTAAGAGGCATGCGTCTCATCAGAGGTGACAGGAGGAGGAGGAGGAGATGGAGACTTTATGAGCACAGGTGGTCAGCCTAGAGGAGGCATTAGAGGGTCGTGAGGTGGAGTTAGTGCAGTTACAGGGGGCCCTAGGATTATTAGATGGGGCAGATGGATAGGTGGCTGCATTGCAGGCATAGTTGGCCTAGGCACAGGATGAGATAGGGGTGTTGACCCGAGAGCAGGATGTCGCACT
The DNA here is from genome assembly GCA_027924645.1 of Cunninghamia lanceolata. Lineage (NCBI taxonomy): Eukaryota > Viridiplantae > Streptophyta > Pinopsida > Cupressales > Cupressaceae > Cunninghamia > Cunninghamia lanceolata. The sequence goes on along the minus strand of BSBN01000810.1, from coordinate 402,004 downwards.
TGACAGGGCACGACAGGCAGAGGCTACAGTGGGTAGTCTATAGGCATCAGGGGGTGGACTTGCCTCAATTTTGATAGGGATGCAGGCTCAGTTGTCGCAGGCACAGACACAGTCTTATCAGTTGCAGGCACAGTTGAGTCAGTCTCAGACACAGGTGATGCAGGTGTAGGGGGATTTGGCAGACACTAGGGCACAGGTAGAGTACTACAGGGGGCTATATTATGCAGCCGTGCCAACAGCGCAGCGTACCCCGAGCTATAGCTAGGTCAGCAAGTCGTGGGCATCGAGATCTCATAGGTCAAGATCGATTTAGTCTATCCAGCAGCCAATGCCTCCTCCCTCTCACGGGAACCAAGACTAATGGTTGCACACACCGTGATGTGTTTGGAAGCTTGTACTTTGGATGTGGAGTTGGGAGTAATGGGGATCGGGATGGGAGATGTGTGGATGGTCGATTTGGGGTTTTAGGTACCCAAATGGACTTAAAAATTATGGGATTTTTAGATGGGGAGGGGGATATTTGGGATTTTGGGGTGGATTGGGATGTAGATGCCTCATTAGAGTTGAGTGATTTTTGTTTAGGGACCCACATGATTCTTGTTGCTTGTAGTCTATCTTTGAGAAGAAACACCTTCTGGATCAGGGTATACTCGAAGATATTTCATCTTGGCTTTACAAGGATGAAGAAACAGAACAAGATGTCCCCATCATCCCAACAACAATCTACGATAAAGGTTCTAAAATCATCAAAAGCATGGGTTACAAAGGACAAGGCGGCATTGGCCTGCACAAATAGGGGATTGTAGAACCACTGCAAGCAACAAGAAACCCCTATACTCAAGGGTTAGGGTATGGTCAACCACAACACATCCTCCCTTCCGGTGAGTGTATCTTATTCACGGCCGCTACACTCCCCTTAGATGTCAACGATGTTAATGAAACGGGCCTTCAAGATTCCTTTAGCCATTTCGCCGACTTCTTCGACTCATCCATTTATACCATCTACTCCGTCACCACTCTCACTTCTTCTTCCACTGACCTATCACTAATTTACCCTGACCTCATTGATTGGGACTAACGGGGACCTCCAGTCTTCGATATCGCACCTAATGACAAGGCCATCGCTAAAATGATGGGGGTAAGAGATCACTTCCCTGTGGGAGATCATCGAGCAGGGTACGTGATGGAACTCCATCCAGATGCCTATTTCAGGGAGACAACCCCTGCTTCCAGTCACAATAACATAAAAATAAAAAATGGATCTGATGGTGAAAACCGTTCTGCGGCAGTATCAGATCCTAAAATAGTAAAAACAAAAGACGCATCTCCTGGTGAAAACCTCCGTGAGGGACCAGGAGATGGAAGCATGGGCCTCCCTGAGATAGACAAAGTATATCCAGACAGATCACCCATCTTGGTAGAACCAGCTCAGGAAATGAACCTGGGGACAGAACAAGAACCAAAAATTACATACAGAGCAGAATCCCTCAGCATGTTCGAACAGGAAAACTTCTTGGCTTTTTTTACACAAAGAAATCATAATTTCGCATGGATTTATGTAGACATGCCAGGGCTAGATCCCACCTTGGTTGTTCATCATCTTGCAGTACGTCCCGATGCCAAACCAGTCAAACAGAAACTTAGAAAGATGAATCCTCAGGTGGCCCTTCTTGTCAAAGTAGAGCTAAAAAAGTTACTGGATGTTGGGTTCATACACCCTATTGATTACCCTGAATGGGTTTCAAATCTAGTACCAGTTGCTAAACCAGATGGCAGAATCCACTATTGTACTAACTTCAGAGACCTCAACAAGGCCTGCCCGAAAGATGACTTCCCACTACCCAACATTGACATGATAGTGGATCTCATCGTAGGACATGAGATGCTATCTCTCATGGATGGCTTTTCAGGGTACAACCAAATAAAAATTGCCGTAGAAGATTAGCATAAGACATCCTTTATATACCCATGGGGGACATACTACTGGGTAGTAATGCCATTCGGCCTAAAAAATGTGGGAGCTACCTATCAAAGAGCAATGACCGTCATCTTTCACGACCTCTTCCACCACATCATGGAGGACTACATCGATGACTTACTCGGAGACATCTGAATATAATATTCAGTGAGTGGTAGACATCTGAATATTAAATTCAGATTGTGGATGAGTGGGGGACAAGGTTAATTAAGTGTTTTCTTGATTAACTTAAGCATGATTAACCTAATTAACATGGATTAGGGAAATGGATAAATCAATTAAATGAATATTAGGAATATTCATTCAATTAATAGGATAGGGTTGTAAGGTTAAATGACTCAATTAGGGTGAATTAATTGATCATAAGGGACATGTAGATGGGGAGAATGGATTAGTGCAAGATACGAAAAATTGGTTTGCAGAGCAATCCAATTTTAGGTGTCTACAAAAGTTCTGCAAATGTGTGTGTTTATCTAACAAATGTGCATGCATAAACATAAAACCCTAGATGACTCAAGAATCAAGGAAAGATCAACAATTTAATTCACTCAATGAACAAAACACAACCTCACCTCAAGGAGATGGAAGCAATGAAGACTTGCATGAACAAGAAGGCGATGTAGTCGTGTCCACAGAGGATTCCAAACTTGATGTTGGAAGCTTCGACCCTTCTCCTAGTCATGTAAAAGGTGTACAAACCCTAGGAAGAGAAAGATAGTCTGAATATCTTGATTCCTAATCTCCATCCATTGTCTCCATGATAGCAAATTCAATAACTTCAAAGAGCTTCAATAAATCACTGATCTTCAATGGCAATTTTGGTAGAGTTTTGGCATAAAGTTTGTATATAGATTGTGTGTAATAAAATGATTTTCAAATGTATTTAAATATCTAACCTTAGGAATTTTAAATTTTGAAATAAGATATTGACATTGCGTGAAAAATGATAGTTTGAAAATAGAATCCTGGAATGCACAGTGGGGGTCGATATCCCTCCAAATTTCAAAACCCTAGGAAATAGGGCAGGACAAGGGTGCTAGCGCCCAAGTCCAAGCCCTAATTTCCTGACCAGGTCTGCCTCAGGGAGGTTAGGGGATCCCAAGTCCAAGTTTGCTTTTCACCTTCAGTCTTTAGTTATTCCAAAATATGACATTCTTCCAGTTAGACATAGGTCAATCAGGGATTAGGAAGGTCCAAAATAATCTAGGTTGAAAAGGTCACCAAAGAAGAGGAGCTAAACTTATGAGAAATTGTACCATTCCATACAGGAGGACAATTTCTGACATAACAAGGGTTTGGGGTGCAATAAGGAAAAAAAGAGAATTTTGGATATTTTAAAGATTTTTACAGACTTCAAACTCTAACAAAGGATAATAATGTATTTTTTAAATAATCAAGTACCTTTCAACTGAAAGTAGCTCCCAGAACCATGAAATTTAAAGATTTTAAAATCTGGCATGCGTTGAAGGCCTTGGACAGAGAATTATTTCCATCTCACCATTTTATTTTCCAACTTGGATAGAAGAAATTAAATTTGACAAGTACCGAATTCATTTCCCCTAACAAATCTAGTAACTTGAAAATAAAGAAATGTGCACAACTTTTGACAGGATTGATATTTTCTTACGAAATCTTTCCACATTGCCAATGATGGCATCATGAGGCTCCCTATAAATCCATTTCACTCCAACCTCCATAAAACTTCCATTTTAATTATTTCCTTAAATTACTGATAAAAAAATTGAAGTTTTAAATTATCACAAACCACAAGGTGTATGGACCTAAAAAGTTGCCACATTAGGAAAAATATAAACACTAATACCCCTGTAAAATGATTTATACCTAGCCTTCATGGATCACAAAATTTAATTGTTTTTTTGTAATTCCCCTAAAACTGGATAATTGCTCTCAGAAATATGATGGAACCAATGATTGATCCACATCAAAAATGACATTCCTATACCATATTAAATTTTAGAAATAGATATAGACATGATTGAACATGACATTTCGATGACAAGTGACCATGACGACTGACACACAAAACATGTGACACTCTAGATTTGCGACAAAAAGGTAAAGGAGTTCAACACATGGCAACGCTTTTCATTTTGGCATGAAAAGTTTAAATTTTACTATGTCAAAACTATGTCAATAGCTGGCTCTAACTAGGGACAAGGACTATAAAGGACACAGTGAAGGACCCAGGGTCTCTATTTTGAACTAGTGCTTTAACCATTGGGCAATAGAGTCAACTAGAAAGAAACAATATATTGGAAAAACAGAGGGATGCACAAAAAAAGACACACGAACAATAAAAGACACACACACAAAAGACACAAGAACAACAAAAGACACACACAAATGAAAAGGGAGAACCAACAAAGCAATGACACCTAATTAGCCTATATACAGGGTAGGCGAGTCCTACCTCAAACTGCTCTAGGAAGGTTATGCAATACCATTAACAGGTTGTGAGAAATATGTGCCTATGCAGAAAAGGTATGCAATCCTATGAAATACTTGTAAACTCAACAACCATCTTAAAATAATGTGAAAACTGCAACAAGTGGAATGTGAGGGATGCTTGAACAATGTATTAAAGAACCACTTATCAACATGGATTTCCAGGTCTTTATCAACCACATTGGTACTGAACTATGTAATGTCCATCAAAACCTCTTGCATAGTACCAAATATATAAATATCCCATTTCTGAAAGTACTTTGAATCATCTAGATTAAAAGAAATTAAACCATGAACTGGACATCCCTTGTATAAATGGTGAAGTGAAGAAACTTGTGACAATGCAAATGGTGAATCTAGTTTGTGAATATTACTTTCTACCAACATGAGATCACTTCTAATTATCAGACTTACTTCCCACTTTACTGTGAAAACTTGAGGCAATACCTTATTTGAAGAAGAGGAAACAAGAGAATAGGATATTGAGTTTGTATTCTGAGACTGGATTACAAAAAAAATCATCCGTAGCTGCTATAGAATTAGGAAATACATTTTTTCTACAAAAGAAATCATTATCTGATTCAGCTTGTAAACTAGCCTCATGAACACCAACTGCCATAAATGAAATATCATCATTTCTAGATGAAACCCAATCTTTATCAAATGCATTTAATTCAAAAACCTCTGGTGTAGAAAAAGAAATGACACTTTATTTGCAAACAAAGTCATGATCTGAAATTTCTGGACAACAACTTATAATAGGAAGATTTTGAAACTGTACATCTAATTGAACTGTGTCTAGTTTTGTACATTGTGTTTCTTGTTCTTTCCACATTTCAGATTCTTCAAATTTATCTTTTATAACTTGTTCAAAATGCGATGAATAGCACTCAAAATCAAAAATTATCTGCTCAACATTCTTTACTGATGATGATGAGAAGGAAGAAGGAACACACTGGTTGTCATCAATATCTTGTTCACTTGAAATTTCATTTGCATGCACTCCAAAATTAGAAATATTATCTCTTCTATTAATATCATCATCCAAACTGCATTCTTTAACATCATCATGCACTTTTTTGACATTCAGAGAACCAGAACATTGTGATGAAAGCATAGGTTTTCCAAAACAAGGTGTTTTGAGAATAAATCCCTTCTTAAACTCTTGTGTACAGGTTTGGTTTCAACCAAGGGAATTTTATCTCTAATAGATGATGGATGATTTGAAACTTATACTAGTTTAGGTTGTATGGTTACTTCATGGATAGTTACTTCATAGTGTATATGATCATTTCCCACCTCAGAGCTTTCATCCTTCTTTGAAAAAGTAGATTCAGAAAATTTATTGTTCAAATCCTGAGAAGAGGAAGAATCTCCAAATTATCTCCAATCAAAAATGTATTGTGATTTTCCAAATCACACACCAACACGTATAACACTCCCCTTTACAACTCTTTCAAGTGTCCAACACATTTTCACATTTCCCAAAACAAGAGGTCCAACTTTTGGAGGCCATAACTTTTGATCTATATGTCCAACTGACAAACCGTTTGATGCATTGAAAAGCTCGTGAAGAGATCTATCAGGATATAACTAGATTTTCTAGTTACAACAAATTTTGGGGAGTTTAGGGACCTCTAAGTTCCTCAAATCTAATTTCAAAACCTTTTTTGGGAGTTTCAAAACTAGAAACTTTAATATCTTGTAATCTGTTAGTGTAGGTTTTTTATTCCTTATCATAAGGTTTTTCCTACACATTTATTTAATCTTGCTTAGGATAATAAATCATGTTTTATTAGGTGAGAGGATTATGAAGTGTCACCTTCCTACATGTGAGCATCCATTAGTTATCTTGGGAAGATACTTTGCTATCTTTAGTCCGATAGATGGTTGCTCCTCATTGGTCAGTGTTGCCACCTCCTCCCTCTCCCTGCTCTATATAAGCATGCTACCTAGATTGTATTTTGATTTGATATTGGAGATAGTTATCTGATGTTATTTTGTCATTCGAGCATTTCACATTTGTCTCTTGGTATCATTGTTATGTTATTCAATTTCTTTTGCATTTACAGTATTTGTTTCTAACTCTTTCAATTTATTATGGGTTATAATCTGATTTATAGATTCTAACATGGAATCAGAGCAATTTTTGTTAGGTTAGATTCTTTGTAGAGATCCTGCAAAATCTTGTATGCTCTTCTCTTGCATTTTCAAGTGATCTAGAGAATCAGAAAGGATTTATGAAGATCCAGTAATCTTGTTTTTGCATGTATGAGATCTAGATGATTGCAACATCTTTAGGTAGTCTAGAAGCACTTTTGACTATTTCGTTGCATTTGGGAGGCTCTTGAAAGTCATTTTTGGCTTTCGTTTCACTCATTTTGGAGATTGCTGGCCATACCTGCAAACAAGGGTTTTAAAGCTCAAATCTGACAATCGACTTGCATATTTTGTGTTTTGATCAATATTGTAGGTTGTAGCATGCCTTTTCTTGTCTTAGGTAACTGATCCAGCCTTTGCATGTCATTTTTTGGTTATTGGAGTCATTTTTTGTTGCTAAAGGCATTTTTTTAGATTAGATCCACATCTTTTGTACATCATAAAGACAAATGCCTTCTAGGTTTTGTTTCCAGTGTCAAAAAACTATTTGGGTATCTGTTAGTTTTTGCATTCATCTTATATATTTTGCAAAAACTAAATTAGAAAGCTACAACAGACCCCCTCTCCATTGCCAATTGCGGATTTGAAGGTAGTTTTCAAATGCTCCATTCTAGCTCATAATGACTCTGTTGCTCAAACATTTTTTTTATTTAGGCTATTTTTTCATCCTCTATGCACTAGTGCAGATGGTGTTTGATTTTGATGGATAGAATTTCTTGAAATTATAGATTCTCACTTGTGACACTGCATAGTTCTCATTTTGGGAACTTCAAAGAAGCATAACTTTTGCATAAAACCTCAGATCGAGGTGATTCTTTTTTTGAAAGTGCATATTTTTTTTGTTTACTTTGCAGTGGTGTTGTTTATTTCACTTGGTATTGTACCAAAGTTGCATTTTTAGAATATTCTCTTTTTAAGGATTTGTAATAGCATTGAGATCAAGTCCACTCAGTATTTCTTGTTGGTGGCAATTGTACTCGCACTAAATATAAAGTGCCAAATCATATTTTCTTAGAGGGGTTCTTTGATTGAGTGAAAAGGGGGGGTGTGTTATTGTTGGCAAGAGACACTGTGTGGGTTCATGAGTGTTGTCATTGATGGCAATAAAGTCTATCCCACACATTCGCAGTACATAGTATGCCCTTACCGGAAGTCAGTTTGGAGATTGTTTTGGTCCGGTGAACAAGAACAGAGTATGCAAGAAGGTCTGACAATCAGGTCTGGATCTCTCAGATGGTGTAACTCAGCAAGTTGCAAAATTGGATAAGTCAAGAGGGGTATCATGACTACTATATTCTAGAGATTTAGCCTTCGGTAGTAAAGCATGGAAAAGATATGAGCATCTAAGCATCGAGTTCCAGTCAAGTAGAGCAGATAGAGGAAGAACTATCCGATAGAGTATCAGACTTCAATTCGGATGAGTAATTGATATTGATCAAACAATTTGTGGGATCATACATTGTTGGGCGACATGATTAATGACTTCTATGTCTATGTTTTTGATACGCATCACAAATCAAGCATGGATTTAGCCGACAGATCAGTAACTTGTAAATATCTTGAGTGTTCGTGTTGCCGACTAGAAAGTTGATGAAATCCTTGATGCGGATATATATACTAGATGGATTCCAATATGTAGATGGGTGAAAAATATAGGTAAGAAAGTACAGTGCGAAGAAAAGTAGAGATAAGTGTGGGAACAACTATCCAAGCCCGGTATGTGACAGAACAACTACATTGAGTAGAGGAAGGATGAAGGGCATCAAATCAGTATATTGAGCCTAAACTGGAACTAAACTCTTACATTTGCAGATGCTTCTCATCAGTTCAAACACCTTATTACCTTCTGTAAGTTTTGTAGACAGTGAGTCTCTTGTAGGCAGTGTGCCTCTTGTGAGCAGTGTGCTTGGGTAGTGAGCCCTAATTGGCAAGTGTCATTTTGTACTCTTTTATTCTTTTAACAGAGAATACTATCTTGGGTTAGTCACTGTTGGTCATGATGTTAGTCATTCACATACATAGAATAAAAGTTACACAACAACCTTTACTCATCTTGAAAGATACGATGAATTCAAAGAATTCATGATCCCAAGTCTCCGTTGATTAGGTCTTAATCTACTGACGTTACTCAGTGGTTGATGTGTGTTGCTGTTTTCCATTCAGGGGCCTTACGTGTTTCTGCACTGTTCATCATCATCATCTTCAAATATCCTGCTCTGGATGTTCGCTCTGCATAAGTCTTCAACAATTCTACCTCTGCACTGTAAATTTAGTCAAATAATGTGCATACAGGCTGATATTTGCATGATTTCTACCATTATTTATGATTCTTTGCATGATATTTTCAATACTACATGCATTTAACCAAATATGCTAATGATCTTCAGTTACCTACGGGATTTCAGCATATTTCACTATTTCTGCTTGTTATTTATCATGATTTGCAGTTATGGTGATGAATTAATGAAATTGAAAAAAGGAAAAGGGTTAGAGAGTGAGATTCCTAAAATTACTGGACTTAGATCACTGATTCACATACAAGCTCCCATACTTGCAATGAAAAGAAGGAAAACTAGAAATCATACTTCACCAGGACATTCCACAAATCCGCATGATCTAGTGCAAAGCTTCAAAGGAAAGTTGACAACAACATGTAATGAAATGAAAGCGCTTCCAGTTGAACACAGCATTCACCAGTACATATCCAGAAATCAACAGAAGATTACGTAAAATTTACAATCAGGATGTAATCTGGAACTTCATATTCATTCAGTATGCTCAAGAACAGGTACATTTACAGTGATCTGAAGAAAGAACCTTGACATTTCAACAATTCTATCCTCATTAGTCTCAGTAATCCGATCTCCTAACTTATTCTACAGTAATTGACTCTTTGCGCCAGATGCGTCTGTGTATTCTAATGTATTCCCCCTTTAAAATGACAAGCTCTGGATGTTATATAGAACAACTGCCAGAAAACGGTTACAATGATCCAAGGATCAGGATCCTCTCATAGCAAACAACGGCCCAGATGAAAAGCACATGCTTCGTCAGTTAGCAAATGTACAGCTGGCATAGAATATTCCAGCATCTTCAACTTGATTCGGTCTCCAGCTGGCGAACAGCATATTTGACAATATCCTCCTCATTTCTGGCCCATGTTGACTCCATGCGCAACTTTGTAATGCTCAGCTTCAGCAGCATCATCATGATTTCAACGTTCAGCTTCAGCAGCATCATGATGATCTCCTGCAAGTAAACAGACAAACATAAGGTTCATCATCATCATGATAAACAACAGGAAGTAAACACTTTATTAAACATACCTCCCCATGTGCAGCTACAGGCAACCAGGTCTTACCTGTGAAAAAATATGCACTAAATGCATAAACAGCATGAAAACAACCAGGTCAACCCTCGTTGACCAAAATCAGGTAGTCGGCCCTTTCTAAATTCCATCGCTTCATGTTTTTGCCCATTTTCTTGTATATCGGGTTCGAAATATGATGATGATGACCATGACTATACAAGGAAATAATCGCCTTTCAACCATCCTTAGAAACCGGCCTTGCATCATCATCATATTTGCATCGGCGTGACTACATATGATCAGGGTGACAATTTTACCTTAGGCCGACGGCAACAGTTATACCGACGCCAAAAAAATCATGATGATGACCAACTATATATCTTCACAGTGGCCGCAGGATATCACGAAATATGATGATCCTCCTTTCCTAATACTCTGATGGAAAGCACATCAGGATGTTTTGCTCTTGCACATTCGGGAAAGAAAGACATCGTCATCATCATCATGATGAAGACAAACAGGAGGACTTGGAAAATGATCCTGCCGCTGAGGAAAAAACATGATGACGTCATCGTCATCATCAGGCTTCGTTAAAATGCAAAGGGATGACATCATCGTCATGTTTCGTTAAGATCAGGAGATGACGGAAAAATCGGGTTCCCTCAAAGGAAGATGATCAGGTCAAGAAAGCAGCATGACCCCTTTTTTCGGCCAAGGCAATCCGCTCGAAAGGTCAGGATGATGCACAGCATCATCATCATATTCGCACTGGGCGACCTAAAATATGATCCTGCTGAAAGTCCTGATGACGTCATCAGGATATCCGGGGCTTGTGTTAATCTTCGAAGATGACGTCATCGTCATCATCATATTGGTGAAATGGATCATGCCTTGGAAAATATCCTGCCGAAGGAGAAGGTGATGATGACGTCATCGTCATCATCATATTTGCAAAATGTTATACCTATCGGCAGGAGGATATTACGAACTGTCGGGTAGGGAAAGATCATGATGATGATGCCCACAAGACTTAAGAAATGAAAATCACCCTCCGCTTCGAAAGATAAGGTGATCATCATGATCACGCAAAAGGAGGTCAGGAGGATATTAGGAAATGTCAGGTCTCGAAAAATCATGATGATGTTGATCACCAAGACTTGGTCGTGCGCGCGCAAATTATGCAGATGGCAGATTTCTCTAAGTAAGGTGACGATGATCATCAGCATGATATTATCACATCGGGTGATGCTGGAATATCATGATGATGCTCGCAATGCGAGAATATCATGATGCTAGCAATGTTGGACAATATCATGATGAAGATGATGTTAGAATATCATGATGCTCGCAATGTTTCTAAGGTTACTCGACGGGTAAAACACACTAGCACTTAAGATTGACGTCCGGATGTTTCGGGACTGCATGATATTCACCGGGTGATAGAGTAAGATCATGATGATGACCTTTGGCGACACAAAAGACCGTCCGACGGGGAGAACCTACTACGACTTAAACTTGACGTCCGGATGTTTCGACCTCAGGATATTATCGGGGGGCTTTTCAAATATCATGATGATGATGTTCATATAGCAATTATCAGGTTTGACCAAAACTTTGACTGCTCACAACTCCCTCATATGGACGAATTTTCAAGTGATGTAAAAGGCAAACTTGCATGAAATTTCAAGCTCTTTCTAACCATGAAGTCACAGAAACAAAATATGAACTTTGAAAAACTAACCTCATGATGATGACCTACCTCATCCTGACCCTCATGATGATGATGCACTTGACTTATTTTTACCAAACCGCCAGAAACAGACAACACAAGCCAAAACAAAAGCTGGGTCCCTGTTTTGCCAAGTCAAAATGGGGCGTGTTGTGTAACCACACAACAACTTGCCACCAAAGAAAACAACAAAATTCAAATAATTCAAGTGATATGATCATATTCATCTATAGTGTTCTAATTCTGTCTAAGTAAATCATCATGATCTTTGAATGATAAAATTTCATTATGGTGATAAAGCTAACAAAGGATCAGGTGTGTGCAGATGATTAATTATCCTCATCTTGAAAGTAAGTTGAAAACATAAGTAACTGGTGTTAAACTACATAGTTGGAGATCATCCCTCATAGCCAACCTGGATAGAGCCTTGCTGCCAGCAGGTGTCTATAACCCCGGCAAGGTTATCTATACAATCTCCCTAAGTAGAGCCCCACTGCCAGCAGGCGTCCATAGCCCCGGTAGAGTTACTTAGATGGCCTAATTTTATTTAGTTTCTGATTTTCCTTTAAAAATTTAAATTTGATATCATCATGTCTGCTCATTTGTACAAGGTGTAGTCACTTGCAGCTTTAGGTTGGAGATTGTATTGGTAGCAAGGGAGTCCCTTTAGATTTTTCACTTAACACCTATACTCATATCTTCAACAAACCCAAGGCTGTTAGGTGTTTCATTGTGTTTGATTCACTTTGGACAAGAAAAAGTACCCTGATGAAAAGACATCATAAACCTGATCATGAGTATTTATCAGAATGAATTACAATCTATATCTAAACCTGATCTCATCACTTGAATCCTAACAATTTAGTTATTTTCTTAGGTGATGAAGTGCATCATCCTGACTTACCAGAACAAGGTCCCAACCAACAAAACAACAACAACAACAAGCAAACACTGTACAAACAACTATACAAATATACAATATGATACACAAGACTGTCATGAAGTCACTCAGGCCTGGAAATAATGTTTGAGGAATTGTCCATTGACTGGCAACGGGACATCCTCACCTGTCAGGTTCTTAAGCCTATAAGTGCTGTCTCCTAAAATTTCAGAAATCTGAAAGGGACCTATCCATAGTCTGTCAAACTTACCATGATCACCTTTCCTTTCATGGGCTTTATCCCACATCAGGACTAAATCTGATATCCTGAAAGCTTTAATTCTGGCTCTCTTGTCAAACCAGCGTTTGACAACAGCCTGATGTTTTGCAAATTGGTCAATTGCTTGGCTTCGTTTTTCTTCCAAATGCATCAACTGAAGCAACCTGACTTCCTGTTTATTATCTATGCCTAGGTAGTCTTGGGCAAACTGCAGAGTAGGAATTTTCAAGTTTACAGGGAGGATAGGATCTACCCCATATACTAGCTGGAAAGGTGAGTTTCCTAATGCAATTTTCATTCTAGTTCTGTCTACCCATAAGGCATACTTCAGAAATGAGTTCCATTCCCTGGGATTTTTCTCTATCAATTTTCTTATGATACTCAGTAAATTTTTATTGGTGGATTCTGCTAATCCATTTCCCTGGGGATAGTAATTGGATGAGAACTTAAGTATAATCCCATGATCAAAAGCCCAACTTGACAATTTAGTGGAAATGAAGGCAGAACCATTATCACTTACCAATGCATAAGGAGTTCCATACCTGGTGACAATGTTGCTTTCCAGAAATTTAATGACATCATCAGCAGTACAAGTTTTGCTGCTGATAGCCTCAGTCCATCTGGTACAATAATCAGTAATTGTTAGGACATACCTCTGGCCTGAAGAAGATGGAGGATTGATTGGTCCTATGAAATCCATGCCCCATTGTGCAAATGGGCGCTCTTCCATCACTGGCTGCAATGGTTGTGCAGCATATTTTTCTCTGTTGGCAGCAACCTGGCAAACATGACAACATTTAACATGATCAGCTATGTCTTTAAAAATTGTAGGCCAGTAATATCCTGCTCTGAGGATTGCATGTGTTGTGGCCAACGCTGATCCGTGGGCAGTTCCAAACTTGTCATGTAGCTCTGTCAAAACTTTATTGGCTTCTGGTTTCTCTAAGCATCTCAGGTATATCCCTTCATAATTCTTTTTAAACAGGACTCCTCCCTTCATCATATATTTCTGGGATCTCAGCTTTAAGGCTCTTCTCTGTGAAGCCTGCATCCTCAAAGGACATCTTCCAGTGATCAGGATGTGCCTGATGTCTGAATACCATTCTTTATTGTCCTTCTCATCTATCACATACTGTTGACTGATGATGTTTGGATCAGTTTCAGATATCATCTGGCTCAGAGCCTGTCCTCTTACTAGCTTCATGGGTGTGATCTCCATGTCATATTCTTGTAGTACCGTAATCCATTTGGCCCTTTTTTCACCAGGTTCACTCTGCATCAGCAGCATCTTTACTGCTGCATCTGGTACCACAGCAATCACTTTGCTCCTCAGTATATAATGTCTAAACTTTTTTACTGCTCTGACTAATGCAAGTGCCTGTCTTTCAACATCTACATATCTCAACTCAGCATCCCTGAAAGGACAGCTCATGAAGGCAATTGGTTTCTCTTCTTTATCTTCATTTCTTTGAGTTAACACTGCTGCAGAAGTATGTTCTGAAGCAAATGAGTAGATGTAGAAATCTTTTGTATAATCTGGACTGATGAGGACAGGAGCATCTGAAATGGCCTTCTTTATATCTTCAAAAGCAGCTCTGGCTTCTGGTGTCCAGTCAATTTGTGCATCTTTTTTCAACATGGCATTCAGTGGTCTGACAATCTCAGCAAAGCCAGTGATGAACTTCCTCACAAAATTTATCTTACCAAAATAAGATTTAAGCTCCTTTTTGTTTCCTGGAAGTGGTAATTTCATAATAGATTCCACCCTGTCAGGATCAATGATAATCCCATCCTCTGTGATCAGGTGGCCTAGTAACTTTCCTGTTGTGACCCCGAATATGCACTTCTTGGGATTCAAAGATATTCCATATTCTTCACACTTCTTTAGTACATTTCTGAGGTCAGCAACATGATTTCCCCTTTCTTTGGAGAACACTGTCAGGTCATCCATGTAGATGACTATACATTTTCCTATTAAGCCTCTGAAGGCTATGTCCATTGCTCGCTGGAATGTAGCTCCAGCATTTATCAATCCAAACGGCATACGTCTATATGCAAATATCCCCCATTTTGTGGTGAAGGCAGTCTTTAATCTGTCAATTTTGTCAACCATCACTTGGTTGTATCCTGAAAAACCGTCCAAGAAGGACATCATCTTGGCTCCATTTACCATCTGCAGAACTTCATCCAAAGAGGGCAAAGGATAGTTATCCTTTTCTGATGCTCTGTTCAGGTTCCTGAAATCCACACACAATCTGATGTCTCCATTCTTCTTCCTGACTGGTACCAGATTTGCCACCCAAGTGGAGTGCCTTACCGGAAATATTATCCGGGCATTTAACAATTTCTTAACCTCCTCAAGGATGATGGGCTCAAGCAGAGCATTGACTGGCCTCTGCTTCTGTCTGAAAGGTTTTGCATCTGGCTTGAGGGGTATAGTATGAGTTATGACAGAAGTGTCATACGTCTTCAGCTCGTCATAAGTCCATGCAATTACATGTATATAATCCTTAAGGGCTTGAGTTATTCCATCTAACTCTTCAGGTGTACAAACCTTACCCAACAAGACATTCTTCTTGTTATCAGCTTGCCCAATATTCACCTGTGAATATTGACCTCCATCTGCCTTAGGCAGATCCTTATGCTTGAGCATATTATCCAGATCAAAGGCTCTTTCTAATTCAATCATACCTTTGGGAATTGTGTTGCCAGGCAACTCTAAAATCTCATCTTCTTCCCAGACATGATCTTCCATACCATTTTCATCTATGATCTGAGCTTCAAATACATCTCTGTTTGATATGAAATCCAGGATGTGATGATCATCATCAAACACTTGGAGATTAGTCACATTGTCAGGTACCGAAGGTACTGACACCAATTCTACTGAAAATCTCTTCAGACCAGATATAGACAGTGGTTCCAGCGTACTGGCGGCCTGAGCAAGTGCATCTGCCCTTTGGTTCTGTTCTCTTGGCACGTGAACGATGTTGAAGGCATCAAAGTCTTCAATCAGGTCCCACACACGATGTCTGTAATTTGACAGCTTTCTGTAGTTACAAGAGTAAATTCCCCTTACTTGTCTCACAACTAGTTCTGAATCTCCAAAGACATGCAGGATCTTCACCTTCTTCTTATGGGCAAACAACAGTCCATGAATCAGAGCTTCATACTCTGTGACATTATTAGTGCAGGGGAACTGTAATCTGTAAGCTGCTAAATGGGATTTCCCTGATGGATCAGTAAGGTCAATCCCTACTCCAGAACCTTGCTTGGATTTGGATCCATCAAACCTCAGGATCCAAGGCTTATCTTCAGCAGGACATTTATTTGAACTTTCCTTTTTCTTTGAAGCTCTGGCTGCTGCTCCGCCTGATATCCACCTTAACTTAGGTGTGTCATCTTCAAGCTTCCTCTTTCCTTTATCTGATGAGCCTGATGGCTTTTCTGTTTTCTCTTCCATCCTAGCAGGAGGATGATGCTCAGCACATACAGCTACATGCTTCTTCAAAATGTGCAAGCACAGTGAGCAAGTGGTTTCTGAGTGAGGCGCCTGATGCAGCCTACACCAACCTTTAATTAAAACCTCCTGGGGAGATCTACACTGTTGTGTCATTTTTTTTATTTCTTTGACCAGAAATTCTTCGAACTTCGTCAGGTCACTGCCTTTATCCTCATCAGACAACTCGTAATCCGGTTCCATGAAGCAATCACTACCAGGAGTGATCTTTTCCTTTCTCGCATCATTTGTCTGATTGGACACCAGGATCTCTTCTGTTTTTCGGATATGATCCTCATCAGGATCCGTCGACTCTTCTGTTCCTGCAGAAGACAAATAAAAATTAGTATCATCATCATCATCAGATGTAGCACTCACCTCGGAATATGATGATGATGCTTCACTATACGTCTGCTCCAGCATGATCATGTGTAAGCATGGTTCGCAAGTCTTTTCCGAGTGTACCTCGCCATGTAGTCTGCACCATCCGTCAATCAAAATATCATTAGCAGGTATATTTAATAAATGACAACGTTTTATCTGAGTAGATAAATGCACCTGGAAATTCCTGAAGCGATCTATTTCATTCTCATTATCAGGATCATTATTAAGCTCGACAACTGGCATATCCTCATGATAATCATCATCATGATGATGATGAACATCAAGCATCAGGACCTCTTCTATTTGGACAGTTTGTGGCCTGATGTGATAAACTCCAGGTTCTACGTTTACATACATGATCTCATTTGTTCTGTTATATTCGGTGATCATATGTTTCATCCTAGGCTCAGCATCAATCCTGATCTGATTAGGTATACCTTTCCATGGCAACCACATGTGACTGAAGTCTGTGGACATGTATCCGTTAAGCGTTTTAGACCAGTCCCGGCTAAGCAACATCCCGTATGTATCAGGTATGTCAACTACCTGAATGTCAATGTAATACTGGATCCTAGGATCAGACGCTAGCTGCATGTGAATATGAGTGAGTTCTCCTACGACACTTACTTCTGTCTTATCCAGTTGAGTGACTTTCTTTAATGATTTAGCAGGATGCAGTCCTAATGCGTTGCATATTGACAAAGGCATGACATTAGTTGAGGCTCCTGAATCAACTAAACAGTTGTGCAAATTCTTACTGAACATTCTTATGGTGAGGAGAAACGGTGGTGATTCAGTTTTATCTCTGTACAAGGTCATGTGAGAGGTTTCAGCAGCTTGGACTGTGGCTGACACTTTGGGCTTGACAGTGCTATCTTTAGCAGTATGGTCTCTGCTATTGGATTGACTCAAAAGGTGATTATCCTCTTTAGAAGCAGGATCATCCAGCGATTTCATGAATGCCCTTTTGATGGCAGGAGTTTTCAGTAACTCAGATAGGGACAGGCTGATCTTGATTTTCTTCATTTCATCAGCCAAATAGTTAACTAACTTGTCAGATTCATGAGGTGCACCTGCGACTTTTGTTACTGTGTTTTGAGGAGACAAGTACTGAGCATTCACCTTAGGGAACCCAGGGTTATTGCTAGCCTTAGGATCAGGGGGTGTGTTGAAGTTATTTGGAGGTAGAGATGATGTCAATGGACCAGCAGGTCTGTTGGCATTACTCCTTAGGTTATAATTGTGCTTACCAGGGTATTGCTGCTGGTATGCATGTACTTCCTCATGCTCTCTTGTAGGTTCATTTTCATCCTCAAAAGGGAAGACATAATTTGCTTCAAAGGTTAAGGCAGATTCTTCACAGGTCTGATTATATTCCTGATGAGGCTGATTAGTGTATGTTTCCAGCACAAAAGCTGAATCATATCCACAAGGAACTATTTCATTTCCTTCTGCCTGAGGTGGATTTCCAGAAGTATTAGACACTTCAGTCTGAAAGATGCTGGCAGCAATCCTAAATTGTGGACAATCTAATTCTGCATGTGCATTGGTGTTGTGAATCCTGCACCAATTGGTAAGGGCTGCCTCAGCAAGATTGACTCTAGTAGTTTGTTTGGCTTCACCAGGAGGCTGATTGTCTAGGGGTGATGGTAATGAACCATTATTTGGCCTGGAGTTCCACACTCTAGGCTGCCTAGGAGGATTATTGTTATTTGCAGCACTACCGTTGAAGTTATTGTTGTATCCTCTGTCAGGGTAATTTGGTCTGTCATTGGAATAACTCCTATTCTGACCTGACTGTGAATAAAACCCTTGGTTTCTCAAGTGTGTTACTTCTGTGGTGAGCTTTCTCAACTGAGCAGCAATTTCTTTGATTTCCTCTTTCTCCTCTTGAGCTTTGGCCACTACATTTGCAGTCTGAGGCTGGAAAAAGGAAGATCCATGGTTACTGTGGGATAGGTCTGTACCCTGAGGTGTCTGAGTATGTGCAGGATATTGTGGCAATTGGCCATTTCCATTAGGAGGAGGCATGATACTCAATGGAGGTACTTGCAAAGGTGCAGGCATGATTGCTGGGGGCATCACTGCTCCATTTGGATATTGTGCAGGATATTGCGAAGGATAAGCTGCAGGATACTGTGCTGGATATTGTGACTGCATGCCAGGCAAAGCAGGGAACGCTATATTTGGAGTAGGAGCAGGTATCAGCTGTTGATTTACCTTGATAGCTTCTTGAAAAGCTCCTGTCAATGTGGTGATCGCAGGATGTGTTCTCCTGATGAACATGGCGGTTAACGGATCCAGGGCTGAATAATAAATACTTCTGGCAGCATCATCAGCCACCACATATGGGGTAACTAGCTTGGACAACATTTTCTGGAACCTAGCATTGAAATTTGCAATAGGTTCATGCTCCAATCTCTTAATTGTGGCAAACAGGTGGTAATTCATGGATGGATCAATAGGGACTTTGAATCTGTCAAGAAAGGCCTTCTCTAAGACAGCCCACGAACCTACAGAAGATTGACCAAGACTGATGAACCAATTATAAGCCTCTTCCCCTAAGGAAAAAGGGAATAATCTGCACACCACATCCTGATGCTCAATTCTGGCTCTGCAGCAAGCTTCTTTAAACGTCCTGATATGATCATCCGCATCCTGGTAAGGATGGTATTTTGGACAAAGCTTGTCCGGATACTTTGGTAACTCATGATACGCAGTAAAGGTCAATGGTGATTCTGCTGCAAAGAACGACATTGCAACCTGAGGGGGCTGAACTGGTGGTGCAGTTGGCTGAGGTTGGACTAAAGGTATACCCTGAGGTTGAACAGGAGGTGTCACTGGTATACCTAAAGGTATTTGCAAACCAACAGGAGTTATAGGGGGAGGTCCTGGTGAAGCTCTGGACGTACTAGACTCTAGAGTATGGTGGACGTCTACAGTCCTAGGTCTAAAACCTCTGACAGGCAATTCTTCGAAAATTTCACTATGTCTAGACCTGGTATTTATCCTGTGAGCCAGGATTTCTCGATTTGGAGGCCAATTAGCTGAAACTTTGCAAATATTGGCTGGATTCCACCGGACGAGGTGATATTTGCGGTCAACTTGCAAATCAGACTGAATATTTACGTGATATTTGCGAAGATACTGCAAATATGACAGGATATTGGGATATTTCGACCAGTAGCACCAGATCTCACGTGTCTAAGGCTCAAATCCTCAAAGCTTGAACAAATTTATGCATCTTTGGCCAATATTTAGTGAATTTAAAGAAATCTACTGTAAAGCTTGCAATATTTATGTGAAATTTGGAAATCTTTACACAGAATGTGCAAATACAAACTTGTCGCAGCAAATATTTACGCAATTTGATGAAATTCACAAATGATCTGAAGTTACCTTACTCTGAGCGTCATCAAACCTGAAAGTACTGATGATGAATGTGATCTTCAATCCTTGGCCCTCCTTCTAGCGCCAATTTATGTTGGTCATGATGTTAGTCATTCACATACATAGAATAAAAGTTACACAACAACCTTTACTCATCTTGAAAGATACGATGAATTCAAAGAATTCATGATCCCAAGTCTCCGTTGATTAGGTCTTAATCTACTGACGTTACTCAGTGGTTGATGTGTGTTGCTGTTTTCCATTCAGGGGCCTTACGTGTTTCTGCACTGTTCATCATCATCATCTTCAAATATCCTGCTCTGGATGTTCGCTCTGCATAAGTCTTCAACAATTCTACCTCTGCACTGTAAATTTAGTCAAATAATGTGCATACAGGCTGATATTTGCATGATTTCTACCATTATTTATGATTCTTTGCATGATATTTTCAATACTACATGCATTTAACCAAATATGCTAATGATCTTCAGTTACCTACGGGATTTCAGCATATTTCACTATTTCTGCTTGTTATTTATCATGATTTGCAGTTATGGTGATGAATTAATGAAATTGAAAAAAGGAAAAGGGTTAGAGAGTGAGATTCCTAAAATTACTGGACTTAGATCACTGATTCACATACAAGCTCCCATACTTGCAATGAAAAGAAGGAAAACTAGAAATCATACTTCACCAGGACATTCCACAAATCCGCATGATCTAGTGCAAAGCTTCAAAGGAAAGTTGACAACAACATGTAATGAAATGAAAGCGCTTCCAGTTGAACACAGCATTCACCAGTACATATCCAGAAATCAACAGAAGATTACGTAAAATTTACAATCAGGATGTAATCTGGAACTTCATATTCATTCAGTATGCTCAAGAACAGGTACATTTACAGTGATCTGAAGAAAGAACCTTGACATTTCAACAATTCTATCCTCATTAGTCTCAGTAATCCGATCTCCTAACTTATTCTACAGTAATTGACTCTTTGCGCCAGATGCGTCTGTGTATTCTAATGTATTCCCCCTTTAAAATGACAAGCTCTGGATGTTATATAGAACAACTGCCAGAAAACGGTTACAATGATCCAAGGATCAGGATCCTCTCATAGCAAACAACGGCCCAGATGAAAAGCACATGCTTCGTCAGTTAGCAAATGTACAGCTGGCACAGAATATTCCAGCATCTTCAACTTGATTCGGTCTCCAGCTGGCGAACAGCATATTTGACAATATCCTCCTCATTTCTGGCCCATGTTGACTCCATGCGCAACTTTGTAATGCTCAGCTTCAGCAGCATCATCATGATTTCAACGTTCAGCTTCAGCAGCATCATGATGATCTCCTGCAAGTAAACAGACAAACATAAGGTTCATCATCATCATGATAAACAACAGGAAGTAAACACTTTATTAAACATACCTCCCCATGTGCAGCTACAGGCAACCAGGTCTTACCTGTGAAAAAATATGCACTAAATGCATAAACAGCATGAAAACAACCAGGTCAACCCTCGTTGACCAAAATCAGGTAGTCGGCCCTTTCTAAATTCCATCGCTTCATGTTTTTGCCCATTTTCTTGTATATCGGGTTCGAAATATGATGATGATGACCATGACTATACAAGGAAATAATCGCCTTTCAACCATCCTTAGAAACCGGCCTTGCATCATCATCATATTTGCATCGGCGTGACTACATATGATCAGGGTGACAATTTTACCTTAGGCCGACGGCAACAGTTATACCGACGCCAAAAAAATCATGATGATGACCAACTATATATCTTCACAGTGGCCGCAGGATATCACGAAATATGATGATCCTCCTTTCCTAATACTCTGATGGAAAGCACATCAGGATGTTTTGCTCTTGCACATTCGGGAAAGAAAGACATCGTCATCATCATCATGATGAAGACAAACAGGAGGACTTGGAAAATGATCCTGCCGCTGAGGAAAAAACATGATGACGTCATCGTCATCATCAGGCTTCGTTAAAATGCAAAGGGATGACGTCATCGTCATGTTTCGTTAAGATCAGGAGATGACGGAAAAATCGGGTTCCCTCAAAGGAAGATGATCAGGTCAAGAAAGCAGCATGACCCCTTTTTTCGGCCAAGGCAATCCGCTCGAAAGGTCAGGATGATGCACAGCATCATCATCATATTCGCACTGGGCGACCTAAAATATGATCCTGCTGAAAGTCCTGATGACGTCATCAGGATATCCGGGGCTTGTGTTAATCTTCGAAGATGACGTCATCGTCATCATCATATTGGTGAAATGGATCATGCCTTGGAAAATATCCTGCCGAAGGAGAAGGTGATGATGACGTCATCGTCATCATCATATTTGCAAAATGTTATACCTATCGGCAGGAGGATATTACGAACTGTC
Organism: Cunninghamia lanceolata; assembly: GCA_027924645.1. Taxonomy (NCBI): domain Eukaryota; kingdom Viridiplantae; phylum Streptophyta; class Pinopsida; order Cupressales; family Cupressaceae; genus Cunninghamia; species Cunninghamia lanceolata. The sequence continues at coordinate 379,521 of BSBN01000810.1, read as the reverse complement.
GGGTAGGGAAAGATCATGATGATGATGCCCACAAGACTTAAGAAATGAAAATCACCCTCCGCTTCGAAAGATAAGGTGATCATCATGATCACGCAAAAGGAGGTCAGGAGGATATTAGGAAATGTCGGGTCTCGAAAAATCATGATGATGTTGATCACCAAGACTTGGTCGTGCGCGCGCAAATTATGCAGATGGCAGATTTCTCTAAGTAAGGTGACGATGATCATCAGCATGATATTATCACATCGGGTGATGCTGGAATATCATGATGATGCTCGCAATGCGAGAATATCATGATGCTAGCAATGTTGGACAATATCATGATGAAGATGATGTTAGAATATCATGATGCTCGCAATGTTTCTAAGGTTACTCGACGGGTAAAACACACTAGCACTTAAGATTGACGTCCGGATGTTTCGGGACTGCATGATATTCACCGGGTGATAGAGTAAGATCATGATGATGACCTTTGGCGACACAAAAGACCGTCCGACGGGGAGAACCTACTACGACTTAAACTTGACGTCCGGATGTTTCGACCTCAGGATATTATCGGGGGGCTTTTCAAATATCATGATGATGATGTTCATATAGCAATTATCAGGTTTGACCAAAACTTTGACTGCTCACAACTCCCTCATATGGACGAATTTTCAAGTGATGTAAAAGGCAAACCTGCATGAAATTTCAAGCTCTTTCTAACCATGAAGTCACAGAAACAAAATATGAACTTTGAAAAACTAACCTCATGATGATGACCTACCTCATCCTGACCCTCATGATGATGATGCACCTGACTTATTTTTACCAAACCGCCAGAAACAGACAACACAAGCCAAAACAAAAGTTGGGTCCCTGTTTTGCCAAGTCAAAATGGGGCGTGTTGTGTAACCACACAACAGTCACCCCATGGTTTTTCCCTTAACAGGGTTTTCCACGTAAAAATCCTTGTGTTATGTGTGTTGATTTTATTTCTATTCTTATGATCACATATGCTTGTATGTTTTGATGTTGCACTAATTATTAAAGAAGAAAAGAAAGTTAAAGAAATTTGAGATAATTGATTCACCCCCCCTCTCAGTTATCTGCCTTGTTTTCCAACAATTGGTATCAGAGCTAAGTTCCTCTGAACAAAGCCTAACATCTTGAGGAAGATCTGGGAATCTCAATGGACATATATGGTATGAAGGAACAACTTCAGTCTACCCTAGATGATCTTGAACAATCCCATTCTAAAATCAATAATTTGAGAGAAAAACTCAAACAAGCTGATGATTTCATAAATGAGCTAAAATAAAAACTTAGTATCTCTGTGAAAAAGAGAAAGGAACTACTTCAAAAATTAGCCAATCAGAGTGAAGACAATGATACTAATGAAGATCTGAATGAGAAAAATAAGCTATGTGAGAAGCTGTCAAAAGAGGTCATTATGGTAAGGCATGAGATGGAATTAGGGGTTATGAGATTCACCCAAGAAATTGAAGAAAAAAGGAAAATTGAAGATAATCTAAAACAATCCCTCAAGGAGAAGACGGAGGACTGCCACAAAATGGACAGAATAATCAGGCATCTTGAATATGATCTTGAAGAAGCTAGAGATAATGAAGAACAACTTGAGAATCAGATAGACACTCTTAAACAAGATCTTCAAACAACAAATGAATACAAAGAGAAATTCAAGATAAGCTCAGCCCAACTTGAAGTTCTTCTTGAAAGCCAAAAGAGGGTAGATGATAAGCGTGGCTTGGGATAAGAGAAAGGTGAAAGCTCCGGATCTAGTCAAAAGAGATTTGGATCAGGAAATCAAAGAAACAGACCTAGAAGACCTTTGGTAAGGCAACAAAATGCTCAAAGATATCCATCCTTGAATGGATACTACTTCAATTGCAACAATTTCGGTCATAAAGCAACTCAGTGCAGAAGGAGAATGAATCAGACTAATCCATCCTTCTCTGGACAATGTTTCAACTACAAAAGGTATGGTCACAAATCTCATGAATGCAGAAATATGCAAATAAACAATTCATTCAATGGTAGATGCTTTGCATGCAATAGAATGGGACATATGGCTAATCAATGCAGATCAAGAGGATATCAATCAAATATGCAAAGAAATTTTGTTTGTTACAATTACAATAGATCCGGTCATATTGCCAAATTCTATAGAAGTAAAAATCAGGATAAAAAGGGTCTAGTGCATTATAATAAAAAACAAGATAAGGGTAAAGGTAAAGTGAATGTGGATGAAGTTCAAAGGGAGATGAGAAAGATTTGGGTGAAGAAGAGTACATAAAAAATTGGGGATGGATCCGCACCGGAATCTGTTGCTGATATTCCTTCTAGAAACTAAACAGATGAGCTCTAGCTCAGGGGGAGTCACAGAGAAAAACAAATTCCCCCAGCCAGTTAATTAGTGCCTCAATTCGGTACATGGAATGCTACGGATTAAAGGGTTCTCAGAAAAATATCTAAATAACCCTCAGGAAAAATATCAAAGATCCGCATGGAGTTTTGCACGAGTTTAACTGCTCAAGTTGATCTGGTTGACAGTCATCTGATAAAGTAGGATTTTCACATATAGATCTGGTATGATTTAGAATTGAATTACTTTGATCTGCGGACCCATGGCATGATTGAAGAAAAGAAGATACATTGTCAATCCTCACTGACAATGATTCTAAGATCAGCATAATGATTCAAGAAGATCTCTCTTAAAATAGGATAACTAGATAACTCAAGTTGTGCATTTATTATGAAAGGAAATTAGGGTTTGTCCAAGAGTAAAAGGGTTCTCTCACTCTTCATTTGCACACTTGCATTCATGAAGAAGATAAGAAGAGCTCTGCAATGAAGTTTCTACAATTCACTCAAAGATCAACTAGAAAATCAAATTCAATCAACAATCTGTTCTGGCTCCTATTTCAAACCCTAAAAGTGTTAAAAAGGTACTTCCATTTTGAAAATCTCTCTCTAAATCTTTTGCAAGATGGCTACTCCAATGGTTGTAAAGATCACTAATAGGCCACGTCCTAAATTCAAGAAACACCCCTATAAATCTCTATAAGTTGATCCTTTAGGTGCATTTTCTAGCATTCTGCATGGGGTATTGTACGTAGAAGATGTTAGGGTCTATATCCATGCCAACATTGAGGAATTTGGAGACTCTAGATTGATGGACATCTATCACAAATAGCTAATAGATGAGAGTTTTGAACTCAAACCTCAATACAAGGCTCTCTGAGATAAAGACTTTGGACATTGCATACACTTCCCCTATTTTGCAGAAGATGATTGGGTCCAGTATGTCCTAAGCAGGATGCATGATAATTTCATACGGTTAATGAGGCCCTTCAAGATAACAAAAGATGCCATCAGGACAGTGACTGGACTGCATTCTTCCAATGGGTTACTTGCACTTAAATCTGTCAAGAACCAGACAGTAACTGAAGCCACCAGATCTAAGTTTGACAAAAGAGCAATGACCATAGATGACATCATAGATCCAGATGTCAAGTTTGCCTCAATGATAATTGGCTACAAAATCTATCATTTGAGCAGGGAGAATTCTGTGTTTGGGACTGCAATATATGCAGCATATCAGATGTTGAGGGAAAATGCAGATTATGACCTATGTGATCTTCTCCTAAATCAACTATTAGAAAACCTGCAGAAGATCAAAAAGGATAAGAAGAATTCCTTCAAATATGGTTGTATTCTTCTACTATATGAATGAGCTACCCAAATCTAGTGGTTGGGTTTGGAAAAATGATAAACCGGTTGCAATCTAGATTAGAGATTATATGTATGGACTTGGTGATGCTAAAGCTCAGAACATAGCTCTCTGGGGTTACTTTAAGAACTTCCAAAGCATGATGCAGGCTAGAGAGAGGATACCTCAATCCATAGTTGAGAAATACAAGGACACAGTGTGCTTCATGGTTGACATTGATCAATGCCTAATGGAGGTAGTTGAGCCCAGAACAATGTGGATAATGCTTATGGGATACAAGGTGGATGAAAAAAATCTTGCAACTACATATTCAACACCTGTTGAGTCAGCCCAAGGACCCTAAAGCAGAAAGGTTTGGCACCTTTAATGAACTAAGTGTAAAAATACATGTTGATTTAAGACAACTGGAGATAAAGAGGAAAGTAAGAAGGGAAGTTGAGGAAATTGCCAAAAGATTTGGCTTATCAAAAGAGGCAATAGATGCAAACAGATAGAAAATGGAGAAGGCTGAGAAAGAGAAACAAGAAGCAAAAAAAGGAGATGTTCTGGTACAAGCCTCCTCCTGGACTAGATCCTCCAAAAGCTCTACACCTGCCACTCCTAAAAGCTCAAGGGCCACCAAACTGGAAGTCAAGACATCCAGAAAAGGAGAAAAGAGGATGAAGACCAAAGCCACAAGGTCATATACAAGCCTCAAGGATGATGAAGAAATAGAATCTGATGAAGAAATCAAGAAAATGAAGAAGAAAACATCCAAGGAATTCTCTGATAGCAAAAATAAGGAAGAAAAGGCAGAAGAATTTGTTGAAAAGCCCACTCTTTCCATTGATGACATCATCAAGGGAGTTACTGTGGATGGGAACCTGTAGCTAGTAACAGAGTTCTATGATGAATACAGTGATACTGACAAGAGAATTTTGGAAGAAGCTACTATTAGGTACCTGAATATTTACGATAAAGCTCTCATTGAAATTATATCATTAATTCCCAAGAGTCTAGAAAAGGTACTTGAACTGAGAAAAGAGAATGCAAAGGAAAAAAACCTAGAGATTCGGGAACAAATAATGATTCAACTTTATTCTTCTATCACTCCAAGACAAATGGGCATGATTTTTAAAGATTGTAAGGATGAGTTTTGGAGTAAGGCAAGAATGAATAAACTTATGCTTGGAGAAATTGACCAAGTAGCAAGTGAGACAAAAGATATCCTCCGGAATGCTTTGAAAAGATTCAATCTTCCTGTTATAGAGGAATCAGTTGAAGAACCTTCTACCATGGATGTTGAAGGATTAAATGTAACCAATGAAAAATCTTCTGATGTAGAAGGATCAAAAGAGATAGATGAAGAGAAGTCTAAGGACTTGGATTCCTCTATTTTAGAAGAGGAAGTTCATGAAGCAGTAGACACAGGTAACATCTCTCCTCCAAATCCCACTGCAGACATTCTAGATTCAGAAGCTAAAAGAGAAGGAAGAAAAGAGGAGAAAGTGAGTCAAGAAGAGGAGGTTAAGGGAAAAGAAGAAGAACAAGCAAAGAAGACCTATGATGATAGTTCTGAGATCCCAAAAGAAAAGAAGATGCAGTCACTAGCAAGAGACATTGCAGAGACAGTGAAGAACTTCTTAAAAAAAGAAATGATGGAGATAGATGAACCTGAGCTATTTCAAGGGCCACTAAATTTTGACTCTCTCTCTCTCCGGTTCAGACAATGAAAATAGCATCTTTTGCTCAAGCCAAAGCAAAAGAAAAACTCCTGAAATCTCACATGGAAGACTGTGAACTGTTGCAAATTGCATCCAGGATGCTGGAGAAGATCATGCCTTCATTTTAAAAGGATCCTTTGGCCTCTCCATCTAGTAACTTGAAATCTCTGGTAAATTCTGTTAGCACTCATTTTGAATCTTTAGAGAAATCGGCAAAAGCAAAGGTCCAGAAGGAGTTTTTAGGAAAAAGATTTACTGAAGTGCAAGGACTGATTACTAATGATAGGAGGACCCTAGACATTGGAATAAAGAGCCTTGAAAATTCTCTTAAAGATGGTGGGGACATGTACAATTTTTGTCTATCTTGGTCCAAAGTGACAGAAGATATTGAAAAGAAGGTGAAAGAACAAGAAGGTAAACTGTCAAGTTTATCTCAGAATTTTGATCCCCTTACTACCTCTTTAATGAATCAAGAATGCCAGGCCATTGTTATCATAAATGAAATAAAGAGGCTGAACAAAGAAAAGAAGTATATAATAAACAGAATGAGTGAACTCAGAGGGATAATTATCCCTAAGTTAGAGGCAATGCATGAGGCCTTGTCAGATGCTCAGACCACAGCTCGGACCAGTGATCCAGCAGATTTAAGAAGGACAAAAGCATATGCATTTTTGTTGAGTGGTCACATCTCCATTTTGGACAGGATGAAGCAGAGCTGGGCCACAGAATTTGTACAGTTAAAGGCCACTTTTGTGAATATACTTAAGTATATGTAAGTATAACATATATATATACTTATGCAGCCATGTATAGGTTAATTTTTGCAAATTTTGGTGTATGGATTCTGCCCTTTGCCATTGATGTCAAAGGGGGAGTGAGGAGTAGTGAAAAATGTGGATTCTAGCTAAGGGGGAGCTCTGGTAAAATAGTGCAAAAGACAGAGCATCAACCAAGGGGGAGTTACTACGAAACTTAGCTATTTTTCACTAAGTGTTGCCATCAATGCAAAAGGGGGAGATTGTTGGCAAGAGACATTGTGTGGCTTCATGAGTGTTGTCATTGATTGCAACAAAGTATATCCCACACATCCGCAGTACATAGTATGCCCTTACCAGAAGTTAGTTTGGAGATTGTTTTGGTCCGGTGAACAAGAATAGAGTATGCAACAAGGTCCGACAATCAGGTCCGGATCTCTCAGATGGTGTAACTCAGCAAGTTGCAGACTTGGATAAGTCAAGAGGGGTATCATGACTACTATATTCCAAAGATTTAGCCTCTGATAGTAAAGCATGGAAAAGATATGAGCATCTGAGCATCGAGTTCCAGTCAAGTAGAGAAGACAAAGGAAGAACTGTCTAGCAGAGTATCAAACTTCAATCCGGATGAGTAAATAATGTTGATCAAACAATTTGTGGGATCATACATTGTTGGGTGACATGATTAATGACTTCTATGTCTATGTTTTTGATACACATCACAAATCAAGCATGGATTCAGCCGACAGATCAGTAACTTGTAAATATCTTGAGTGTTCATGTTGCCGACTAGAAAGTTGATGAAATCCTTGATGTGGATATATATACCAGATGGATTCCAATATGTAGATGGGTGAAAAATATAAGTAAGAAAGTACAGTGTGAAGAAAAGTAGAGATAAGTGTGGGAACAACTATCCAAGCCCAGTATGTGACAGAACAACTACATTGAGTAGAGGAAGGATGAAGTGCATCAGATCAGTATATTCAGCCTAAACCAGAACTGAACTCTTGCATTTGTAGATGCTTCTCATTAGTTCAAACACCTGATTACCTTCTGTAAGTTCTGCAGATAGTGAGTCTCATGTAGGCAGTGTGCCTCTTGTGAGCAGTGTACTCGGGCAGTGAGCCCTAATTGGCAAGTGCCATTTTGTACTCTTTTATTCTTATAATAGAGAATACTATCTTGGGTTAGTCACCCCATGGTTTTTTCCTTAACAAGGTTTTCCACGTAAAACTCCTTGTATTATGTGTGTTGATTTTATTTTTGTTTGTATGATCACATATGCTTATATGTTTTGATGCTGCACTAATTATTAAAGAAGAAAAGAAAGTTAAAGAAATTTGAGATAACTGATTCACCCCCCCCTCAGTTATCTGCCTTGTTTTCCAACACCTATGTGCTCTCTTTGAGTTATAAGGGAATCTTTTATGGGGTTATTGTTATCATGAACTGAGATAAAGTTCCATTTTGGGTGGTTCATCATGGATTTTGGTATTTATTTCCATCCTTTTGTTGTGAAGCTAACTTGAGAGAACTATTTGTCTTGGAAACAAGGGATAAAGAATCATTGTCTTGAGAAGGATCAATTGCCCTATCTCCTTGGACTTGTTACTGTTGTCACGTGAAATTGCACCCTGCTTGTAAAGATTCCAAGCATTCCAATGACACAATGGGAATGATCTCTAAGTGTGGGACTTTGCTAAATGAGATCAAACCTCCAGAGAAGGCCGGCTTCCTTGCCTAATTATCACCTAACACTATTAAATTTTGAGGGGAAAAGGGAGAAGGAATGCTTTAAAGTGAAAGATGAAATGACAAAACTTGAAACCAAAAGGGTGATGCACCAGACAGATTTAAAGAAATTCTCACAAAACTAAAAAATGCACAACACAACCAGATATAGCAAGTATGTATACACAGATTAGATGATTATAGCAGAGGCAAGAAGCAATATGACTAAGAGGAACAAAACGTTCATAGAAAACCATATGCAGATTTACACAAAACTAGAAAATCAGTAAAAGAGGTATGATAACTTGCATATATTCAGTAGGAAGGCAAGGTTACAGTAACAGAAAAGCTCTATTTGGAAAACAAGAAAGCCTCTATGCTAAAAATTTTCCAACCTTATTTACATCATAAGCCTCAGCTTATATAGCATCTCAAAAATGCCCTAAGTTGGTTATAGGATTCGTTCTATGAGCTATATTAGAAAATATCCCCCCTTGAATGACTGTCTAGTTGCAAAAGTTATGGCATCAAATATCTAGCACTGGGCAGATAGAAGATATTTTCAATCTTTAATGCAAGCTACTACATCATCGATCTGTAACCAATGCATATGTGGGGAGATATTTTTGGTCATGATTGTGAGCATCTTCCATTATCTGCAGAAATGAATGCAAAAAAAAAAATATCTGCATCCTGCCCCAAAAGTCACTGAAACACCCAGTCACCCAAAACATGCAAATCTAGATCTAAAAATAAAAGATGACAAAAACCCCTGAAAACCCTACCAAATGAAAGAGGGGACCAAAATATGCATCTTTGCCTCTTGCAGCATGTCGAAATTCACTAAAATGGAGAAGATACATGTGGTCAAAGTTTTGGTGAACCGCCTGTATATATCACTTGAATTTGCCGCCTGAATCGGCATCCAAACCTTCTTTGCAACTGCCATTGGATATGCATGGCGCTTTGTATATTGGGTTATGAAATGTTTTCTGTATGTTCAAAAATATGTCACCTCCTTGCATTTTCAGATTTGTATATGCATACAAATGCCTTTGTATGTGCGGGCCCCATGATTTGCATGTTAACTTTGTATCTTGCCCTTGTATATCAAAACATACAAGCAGAAGATACATGCAAAGTGCCTATACCTTGGTGGACCCCACCTCTTGCACATTCAGCCTTTGCATATTTTTGTTGCATACAAGCCGTGGATTCAACGCTGCATTCAACCAAAATGTATATCCATTTCAAATCTGACTTGCATCCTTACTTTGTATCTTTCATTGTATATCGGCATATACAAGCACCATATACATGCAAGCCGCGGACTTCAAATTTTTATGAAGCAGACTAGAAAGACTTTGAAATCCGGCTTGTATATCGCCTTTGTATATTTGCTTGTATGTGCGCGATATACATTCCACTGTTGCATGTGATCCTTTGCATGTATATCGGCCTTGCTTCTTTGGCTTGTATGTGCAAACATGCAAGCCGCATATACAATGCACTGTTCATGACATACATTGGCCTTTGTATATTTTTGCTTATGAGGGATATGATGGTGATGTCACCATCATGGACGCTTGGGGTGATATTGCAAATATCAGGGTGATATTCAGAATATCACCTGATGTGGAAAATCAGGTTTGACCAGAACATTGACCATACATAACTTTCTTATTTTAGTGAATTTTAGGGTGATGTAAAAAGTAAACTTGCCTATTTTTTCAAGCTCTTTCACATGGTAAGCTTCTTCAGGCAAGCTTCAGACCTTGAGATTTGGGTTCAGACTTCAAGATCACAAATATAGATTACATTGGGGATATGCACACTAACTAATGCTGCTTGAATTATTTGATTCCGGCTAGAGGAAAATAGGTCAACAATTTGGCAACTTCTATGGGATGTTTGCCTGCTACACATAAGATTAGTAGCCTTAAGCATCCATTGGGCATGGGGTCAAGTCAGAGACAAAAGATATGTCTTGACAAAGAAACCTGACTTTAGCAACTCAGCATCTTGATAGTGAAGAACATTTGGAAGACCAAGTCAAGACAAAAATGCTGAAGGCAACCCCTCCAGCTGTACTAGACAGCACTTAGGGAAAACAAAAGGATCTATACTATTGTGTAGTAACACTTATTGAAAGCAAGAAATCTAATTTACTGATTTACAAGGTACTCATACCTCAAAACACCTCTTTAGGTGTATCCCATTAACTGGGATAGGCAAATTTTGTCCATCCATACTTTATAACTGAAATGCATTGTGCTCCTTGCATTAAGTAATGAGAAATGGGCCACTCCACATGTTGTCAAACTTGGAATGCTTTCCTGGTCTACTTTTTAATTCATCCCATTTGAGCACCATATCACCCATTCTAAAATTTGTGGGGGTGGCCTTCTTATCAAAATTTATTTTTGTTTGAAGCTGATTATACTCCATGGTCTTCATAGCTTTATCTCTACTCTCTTCAAGCTCCATCAGTTGAGCATATCTGATAGCCATGTGGTCCTCTACCTCAAACATTTCTAGCTGGTTCATAATGTCTAGTGCTGGCAGTTCCATAAACATAGGCAACCTTGCCTCTTTTCCATACACTAGCAGATATGGGGAATTCCCAATTGACCTCTTGGGAGTTATTCTATTTGCCCACAATGCATACTTCAGATTAGTGTGCCAGGTCCTTTGGTTATCCTCCCTTGATCTTTTAATAATCCTTATGAGATTTTTGTTTGTAGATTCAGCCAAACCATTACCCTGTGGATAATAATTTGATGAAGTATTTAAATAGATCCCATTCTTAACAACCCAGTCAGTTATTTTCAATCCTACAAAGGCCAAAGCATTGTCTGAGATAATAGACTCAAGCACTCCAAATCTAGAAATCAAATCATGATAAAACAACATTCTCATTGGATTCCTTTAGAGCCACTACTTTAGTCCACATTGTGAAATAGTCTGTAGATGTAAGAATCCACCTGTGGCCTACACTTGATGGTGGGTTAATAGGACCTATAAAATCAATGCCCCATATCATAAAGGGATGCTCTACCTGAATTGGCTGCAGAGGTAAAGCTGGCAGCCTTGCTTTGCCGGCAAAAATGACATACTTTATACATTTTCTATCCCATGCATGGGCATCCTTAAATAAGCTGGGCCAGTAATAGCCAGCTCTCATTACTTTCCAAGCAATAGTCCTTGGGGAAAAATCACCCCCTACTGTTCCATCATGAAATTCATGTAGCACCTTGTCAGTCTGATCTTTATCAATGCACCTTAGCAATACACCATTAAAATCCTTTCTGAAAAGGATGCCATTTATTAAAACATATGGAATGGATTGCAGTCTAAAATATCTTCTTTTGGTTCTATCTAGACCTGCTGGACATTCACCAGTTTGCAAAAATTGAGTCATATTATTAACCCAACTGGTGCTTACTGTTGTTGTATCATTCTGATGCTCCTCTTCAATAGTCAAAAGCACCTCCTGTTCTTTTTCTATTTCATTTTCTAAACTAGTAGCGAGTTGTTCACTGAGTCCTCTGCCTCTAACAAGCTTGGTTATCTTGATCTCTACGTCATATTCCATGACTTTGGTGACCCAACCAGCCCTTTTTTCACTAACATCTTTACTCAACAAGAACTCTTTCACACTGGGATGAGCGACCATCAAATGTATCTTGTTATGAGAAATAAGATGCTGAAACTTCTTGAGGCTCCTTATCACTGCCAGGACATGTTTTTCAATGAAGCTATATCTTTGCTCATACTCCTCTAGCCCCTGACTAAAGAAAGTGATTGGTTGCTCAAAACCCTCACTCTGCTGCTGTACCAAAATTGTAGAGATGGTATCCAGGCTGCCATAAGCATATAAAATAAAGTCTTAGGAGAAATTAGGGTTTACTAGAGTTGGTGTAGCCTCTAATGCCTCCTTGATGGACTCAAAGCTGAGTTTGGCCTCCTTCGTCCAACTGAATGTTGTACTCTTCTTCAACATAGATGTCAAAGGCTTCAAAAGATTTGCAATGTCAGGGATAAATCTTCGCAAAAAATTAATTCTGCCAATAAAACTTTGTAGTCCCCTTTTGTGGCTGGGTAAAGGCAACTCCAGAATAGCTCTTACCCTTTCAGCATCAATGGTAATGCCTTCTTTTGACACAACGTGCCCTAACAGCCTACCTTCATGCACAGCAAAAATGTATTTCCTGGGATTAAGAGATATGCCAAACTCTTTGCATCTCTCGAATACTAGCCTCAGATGGGATAAATGCTCAGATGCATTCTTAGAAAAAAACTGTGATGTCATCAAGGTATACTAGCACCGATTTATATAGCAAACCCTTAAAGGCCATATCCATGGCTCTTTGAAAAGTAGAGCCAGCATTTGAGAGGCCAAAAGGCATCCTCTTGTAGGCCATGGTACCCCATTTGGTGGTGAAAGTAGTCTTGAACTGATCCTCCTCCTTGACTAACACCTGATTGTAACCAGAAAATCCATCAAGCAAGGAAAACCTTTCTGAGCCAGCCACTACCTGCAGAATTTGCTCCATTGAAGGCAATGGGTAGTGATCTTTTAGGGAGACTCTATTGAGGTCTCTAAAGTCAACACATAGCCTAATCTCTCCATTCTTTTTCCTCACAAGGACAAGGTTGGAGACCCAAGAAGTATGCTTGATTGGAAAAATGATTTTCCCCTCAATCAGTTTGGTCAGTTATTTAATCATTAGAGGCTCAAGCTTTGGATTTAAAGGTCTTTGCTTCTGCCTCACAGGTTTAGTATCTGGTTCTAACTCTATGGTGTGCTGGGCAATTTGAGGGTCAAACCCTTTTAGGTTTGAGTAATCCCAGGCAAACACCCTGTTAGCACTCATTTTGACCTGGAGGTTGATTTTTCATGTTTAGGGGGTTTCTTCATTTGAACCCTATATCTTCTTGCCCATTTTCCTAAGTGTTGGACCTCCTCGGCATTTTTCAGCTGCATCATCATATTTTCTTCGAGGAGGAAGTCATCATCATCATGTTTGCTTCGATGGTGGTCAGCATCATCATGTTTTATGTCGACTTGTTTTTCATCAGGATCATCATATTTCAATATCGGGTGATGTTTGGATATCATCCCCATCCTGCTGATGAGCTACAATGTGCCTTAATTTTCTTGCGGAGGGTGATTTTTCAAATATCCGGTGATCTTCCAATTATCACCCTGCCCTTTTATGATGATGATGTCACCCCGATCTTCTGAAGGGGTCATTTTCTAAGTTGTTCGACCCGACCTATTTTTTCTTAAGGGTCGTCATCATCATCATCATATTTCTGGACATCACCCCGATGTTGCTTACGAGGGTCATCATATTTTTTGCCTGCATGATCTTTCGCTGGGGTGATATTTTAACATCGGGTGATCTTTGTTAAGATCATCCTGATGATGTTGCTGTAAAGTTCTAAGTGTGACCCGATTTTCATCGTGGTCATCATATTTTGGACGTCAGGATGATCTTAGTCAATATCATCCTGATGTTGTTGTATCACTTCATGTTCGTTGTTTTATCATCCTGATGATGCTGACGTCATTCTTATGTCAGGGTGATATCTTTTTCTCTGCCTATCTGCATCATGATATTTCCGAAGGGAGATATCCGCCTGTCGGCTTCGTGCATTATCTAGTGGGGGGTGATCTTTTCAAATATCTGGCATATTCATCTATCACCCCGATCTTATAGTGGAGCTACAGTGCAGCATGATATTTGTGCATCAGGATGATATTTCCAAATATCTGGTTATCTTCCGAATATCATCCTGATGTCGATATGATGATGACATCATCAAGGTCTGGGGGGTCATATTTCTAACACTGATCATCTTGTGGAGATCCCTTGATATTTGCAAACATGATGATGACGTCATCCGGATATGAGGAGGTGCGCAGTAGGCAAATATGCTGATGACGTCAGCAGGATATGATGATGACATCATCAGGATGTTCATCGGCCAGACTTTTGGTATCGGCTAAGCAGGAGGATCTTCCTCCGATGGATCAGGTTGTGCCGATGAAGGCGATTATCATGCAGGTTATATTGCGATATGATGCTGACGTCAGGGTGATATTTCAAGCGACAGGATATCATGCTGTTGGAGGATGATGATGAAGTCCTATACTAGTGTCGTCAGGAGCAAAAGCACCGACATTATATATGCTCGTGGCCTAGTATATAAAGTGTTGAAAAGGTCGCCGCGGGGTGCATGTGGGATAATTGATATCCTGCATATTTGAAATATCATGACGATGAGGTATCTTGGCGGGAAATGGTGGCGATGCACAGTTTGACGTTTTCTCGAGGCCGCGGGTTGGTGCGCCATTAATGGCGAAGGTTGCAGAGGTATGGATGGATCTGGTACCCGATTGAAGATGTACATCAACGGACAGTGGCGCAGGGCTCGAGGTTTCTTCCTGTCTCCTCCCCTACCTACTGCATTCATGTTTGGGCGCCAATCTGGTAATGCGTTGAGCGCCATTTTTCTGATACTGTGTATCTGGCGGGATTTTTGGTCAACCATGTAATTAATTGCTGTGGTACACTACCTGGCTGTTATAAGCAGGAAGTGTTACTCATTTTTGGTTGTTGAAAGTTGAAGATTTTTGGCTCTGTAATTCAAAACAAGCTGATCTGGCTGCTCTGTACAGCTAAACCTGTGAGTCTATGTATCTCTTGTTGTATGTTTTGGCACGAACCCACTGATTTCATGATTAATCTTATATGAGAAATGTTATCTTAGCATGTGTTTTGTTAATTCTGTCTCCAGTATTGCATGTATTCTTCTTCTGAATCTGGATATTTGGGTAATGTTTAGATTCTAGAGCATAGAATTCCTATGTTGAATGTCTGATCTTTTAACTTCTGCTCAAGGGGTAGATTAAACTATTTTCAGGTTGAACATTGGGAAGGGTATACTGCAGTAGGGATGCCATAAGTAGAGATAACTTAACACTCTTTATTGGGAGATATCTGTAAGGTAGGTATCACATATATCCCCCTGAAATCCAGTTTTAGCTGTTCATGTTGATCATTCACAGGTGTATGTCTACTGACTCCAGGCCCTGGATAGGCACCAATCTTGCTTTGTGTTTGTGTTACAACCATGTCCAGCTTTGCATCCAAACTGAAAATCAAAATCTAAATCTAAAACAATCTTTAGGACATTAGAATTAGTTTTAGGATCCTCAGTCCTCTGTCTACAACTGCAAATAGGCCCAAAGCTAGCCCCTTTGCTCTTATCTTTCAGTTTTGGTCTACTTACAGGAGGACTTATCTGCTTTCTGTCAGCATCCCAGCCTTGCATGCATATCCTCATGGATGTTGAGTAGGGAATACCCCCTAGGTCTTGCAGAGCCTAAAAAAGAAGAGGAGATAAAATATAGAGTCTATCTCCTACACTGTTGGCCCCTGGCCCAGAGATCCTGTTGATCACTGATGGCTACCTTGTAGGGAAATCTGGGAATAAGCATCCAGTCTGGGAAAAAGTCAACAGAAATTGGCGACTCCGCTGGGGAATTTGTGAAAGAACCCTGGTTTTCAAAAGAAAACAGTTCCTAGTAATAGGTGGCAACTCTGAAGTAATCTCCCAACCGGTCAAAGTAAAATTTATATGCAGGGGAGAAGATCCCAACAAAATCCTTTATTTAAAGAGTTACCAGTAACAAGAAGAATGATGTACAGAAGAAAGGGAGCTGTCTCAGTTAGTCATGAGGGTTCCCCCAGAAAAGGTGATGATATGCAAGATAACCCTAGGCCATCAGGACAGCATGTGCCTTACTTTTCAAATGCAGAAGCTGATATTCAAGGTGCATATGAGAGGCAACAGGGTGGTAGCATGAGAATGAGGTCAGAGGTGTTCCAAGAACGCCCATTTCTAGACCCTACTGAAAGGTTTGAAGAGGCAGAGTCTCTGAGGGATGATGAAGATGATGACCAGAATGGTATGAGACCATCTACCTCCATGCCTAAGGATGAACAATTAGCTGAAGAAATCAGAAATCTAAGAGCAGAACTAGAATATCTACAAGCCATGAAAATCAGAGATGATATGAAGCAGAAAGTGCAAGCTTTAAGAACTGCCCAAAATGATTCAATTCCTACCCTAGAGAATGCAAATGTGCAGAGACATTAGCAAAGAAATGAAGTGCAACATCAGCATAATGATGAGAGACAAAATGTGAATGATGCTAGGATACCACTGAACAATGTAAGAAACCAGAATGCAAATAGAAATGTTAATGTTAATCAGTTAAACAGACAGCCCATGCAGTTAGATAGATTCAGGCAGCTGGTGTTTGATGGTATTCCTGGGTATCCTAACCCCATTGGCAAGCATCTGAGGCTGCAAGTGCCTAAATTTTCAGGAAACAACACAGTGTCAGGAGAAGATCATCTAAAAGCCTTTCAAAATGTCATGGATAACTTTGAGGTTGAACATGAGGATGTTTTCATGAAGTCATTCATGCAATCCTTAATAGATGAGGCAAGAGAATGGTACAAGAATCTGCCTGACCGGAGTATTTCATCATGGGATGATTTTAAAAGGATGTTCAAGGAGCAATATGGTGACAAAACTGACCCTAGCTTTTTTGTAAATGAGTTCACCAGTATCACTAAAGGGTCAAATGAGCAGGTTGCAGATTTTAATGCAAGATTTACTAAAGTGTTAAACAAATTGCCACATCACATGAGGCCAAATGAACCAATGTGCATAATATTGTATATCAATGCCTTTGATGCAAAAACTGCATATGGATTAAGAGATAAAGGTCCTGCTACTCTCAGGGATGCTTTCAGAATTGCAGTGAATATTGAAAACAACAGGAAAGCATCGGGCAAGACAAATAGAAGGGATGATATAAAAATTCTGCAGAATCCAAACAAGCCTCAGAACACTCAAGGTAATACATCTGCCCCTGAAGATAAGATAGACAAATTGGCAAATGTTGTTAAGGACCTAAGCTATAGATTAGCTAGAAGTGAAAAAGGGATGGGTCCTGATAGGCAAGTCTATCAAAGGCAGGAAAAGAGGCCATCATTGCATGATATGCCTTATAATACCAATTGGCATGATGGTAAGCCTATTTTCCCACGTAACCACACAAATCAGAGGGCTCAACATGTCAAAGAAACTCCTGATCCTCTAAAGAAAGCTATAAATATTGTTGATGATGCTCCATGGTGTATAATTTGTCAGATGCCACATTCACAGTCACAGTGTATGATTGCTCAATCCTTGTATGATAATGCTACATCTTGTAATGAATGCAATGAGCCACATTATGTGCAAGATGATGATGTTAATATGATGTCCATAGGCAATGGATACACTCTTTATGATGCTGATGAGAATACAGATCATCAAATTCAGGCTTGCCAATAGTTCCCATATGATGAAGATAATGAAGATAACTATGTGTATGCTCAGAGCTCACACAATTTTCTGAATAACTTACAACGACCTTCTGATGAGGAAATTAGAGCCTTCACAGCTGCAGCAGTTGCTCAAGTCAAAAGCAACTACAATCTCAAAGGTAAAAATCAAGTAGGCAGCCCACATCAGCCAGAAGATATTTCTGCAGGTCAGCTAGTGCATGGTCATAAAGGAATTGAACCACAAAAAAGGCAGTGGGTAAATAATAAACAGAATTTTAGACATAGAACAGGTCATGAATCTCAAGGACCAGAAAACAGAATCCCTCAGGCTGAAGATCAAGGTAAAGGTTCCCAAGACAAGAATGATGATCAGGGAACTATGAAAGTAAGAGCTAAATCAGTTCAGGATAAAAACAAGATTGTGGAGCAAGCTACAACTGTTACACAAAATTATGCTCCATTTGATATAGCTCAGGTCCTCTCTCAAGTAAAAGTCTTTGTTCCACTTATGGAACTGATGAAAGTGGAAGAAATCAAGAGTAGGACAATATCCCTAATCTCAGGGGTACCTTTTCAAGCTAAACAAAATGTTCAGACCCAGGGTGAGAAACATGTCATGTGTAATGAAGAAGATGAGGCTCCTGAAGTCTATTTAGGAGTGACTATGACAAAGTGTCCTTCACAAGTGGAACCATTTTATGTTTCCCTAGTTATAAATGGAAAAATAATTAGAAATTGTATGCTTGACTCTGGAGCATCTACAAATGTCATGCCTTTGGCCATCATGCAACAAGCTGGATTGAAAATTGACAAGGCATGTGGAAAATGTTATGCTATGGATGCCAGAGAGGTACCAGTTATTGGAATCATGAAGGATGTAGATTTCAAACTGGCAGCATTTCCTGAAAAGAGATATAAAATGAATATAACAGTGGTTGACATCAAGCCATAGTATGGTATGTTGTTGTCAAGAAGATGGGCAGCACTAATTGGTGGAAGTATGCAGCTGGACCTGTCATATGCCATGATTCCAATGAATGGCAGGGATGTTAAGCTAATCAGAGAACAAAGATCATCAGAGACAGTGGAAGACCAAGAAGCAGAGGAACAGGTATGCTTTGTAGACACTGACTATGATAACTTCAAGGTTGTCTCAGATGATACAGAAGATAAAGAAAAAAATGTCTGCATTGAAGAGCTGGATCAGCAAGGCTTATGGACCATGTTTTTTGATGGAGCTTGTGCAAAAGAAGGCTCTGGAGCTGGAGTTGTTTTCCTGTCTCCAACTGGTAAGCTCCTCAAATTCTCTTTCTTGCTAAGGTTTGATTGCACAAACAACATTGCAGAATATGAGGCTTTACTCTTAGGCCTAAATATTGCTCTCAAACATGGAATTAAAATGTTAAGAGTATTTGGGGATTCTGAGCTGATTGTATCCCAAATTAGAGATAAGTATGCTTCAAAAAATAAAAGATTGAAACAATACAAGCATGCTGTTTGGTATACCATTGAACTATTTGATGCATTTTCAATAGGCTGGGTAGAAAGGTCAAAGAATGTTATGGCTGATTTCTTAGCCAATGTTGCAATAAGGCCAGATGACATCACTCTGTCAGATGTTACAAATGTAGAAGTTAAAATTAGGCCTGCAGTACCAGAAAATATATGCAGTTGGCAAGTGTTTAATGATGATAGGGATTTGTTGAAATTTTTGCACTGCATAGATGAATATGAGAATCAAGAAATTGATTTCCAAGCTTTTGTAGAGACTATAGATGGAAAAGAAACTCTTGTGGGAAAAGAGATAATTCAATTGAAGACTAATAAAATCCCTAGAGGGTTGGTAGCTTTGGAAAGAGCTTTTGATAGTAGAGATAAATTGGTCACAAGGACATCTCCCACAAATAAGGAAGATTTAGAAGAGATAAATTTGGGGACATCTCAGGCCCCTCAGAAGGTATACATTGGTAAACAGCTCAAACCACACATTAGGAGTATGCTGATTGCATTACTGAATAAGTATAAACATGTTTTTGCTTGGTCATATGAGGACCTAAAAGCCTATAGGGAAGATTTATTCCAGCATGAGATCCCATTGAAGCCTGGAGCTAAGCCATTTAGACAAAAGCAAAGACCTATTAATCCTACCTTAGCTCCCAAGATGCAAGAAGAACTCAAAAGGCTCAGGGAAGCTGGAATAATTGTGCCAATCAGGCATTCAACTTGGGTGTCTAACCTTGTCCCAGTCAGAAAAAAGAATGGTGATATTAGGCTTTGTGTTGACTTCAGGAACTTGAATGTATCCTCTTTAAAGGATAACTATCCACTGCCTAATATGGAAGCTATGTTGCAGAGAGTGACTGGTTGTGAACTCTTATCCATGATGGATGGATTTTCAGGCTATAATCAGGTGAAGGTAAAGGAATCAGAACAGTATAAGACCGCCTTTACCACTCCATGGGGAACTTATGTGTATGTTAGAATGCCCTTCGGACTAACCAATGCAGGTGCTACATTTCAAAGAGCAATGGATGTTGCTTTTGCAGGGCTGATTGATTCAATTCTGGCTGTATATCAGGATGACTTGACTGCTTACTCAAAGAAAGAAAAGCAGCATTGTTTGCATCTGGAGCAGATTTTCATAAGAGCACTAGAGTATGGTATTTCTTTAAATCCAAAGAAGTGTGCCTTTGGGGTAGTTGAAGGAAAGCTCCTGGGACATATTGTTTCCAAGGATGGAGTCAGGATAGATCCAGAGAGAGTGGCTGCTATTGACAGAATTCAAATGCCAAAAACTGTAAAAGGAGTTCAGTCCTTCTTTGGACAGATAAATTTTATTAGGAGATTTGTTCCCAACTTTGCAGAAACCACAAGGAACATTTCCAAGATGATGAAGAAGGATGCAACTGTCCACTGGGAAAGTGAAGCAATAGAATCATTTCAGAGTATCAAAGAGGCAATCAAGATGGCCCCTGTTCTTAAATCTCCTGATTTTTCTAGGCCATTCCAAGTATTTTCATTTGCTTCCTTTCATACTATTGCTGCATGTTTGCTACAGAAAAACGAAGATGGTTTTGAACAGCCCATCGCTTTCTTCAGTATGTCCTTGCAGGCCTCTGAGTTGAAGTATGATATTATGGAAAAACAGGCATATGCACTAGTCAGAGCCATCAAAAGTTTCAGACCATACTTGGTAGGGTCATATATAATTGCATATGTACCCCATGCAGCAGTCAAAGACATATTCACTCAGCAGGAGGTGACTGGAAGAAGGTGCAGATGGATAAACAAACTGCAAGAGTTTAACATAGACATACAAGTTACCAAGTTGATAAGAGGACAAGGATTAGCCAAGATGATGGCACAGTCAAACTTGGAAGCATGCCAAGTTAATGCAGTCCAAAATGAGAGTGTAAATGTATCAGGATCTGAGTGGTACAAGGATATTATCTACTACTTGCAAAATCTGAATTGTCCTTCCCATTTTAGTGACAGTCAAAAGAGGACTTTAAAGTTACATGCAATCAGGTATGTTATTGTTCAAGGTGAGCTATACTGGAAAAACCCTGATGGTGTGCTACTGAGATGTGTGGATGAGGATATGGCTAACAATGTTTTGATTGATATGCATAAAGGATTGTGTGGTGGACATTATACTGCCCAAACAATAGCTCATAAAATTCTCAGAGCAGGATATTGGTGGCCCACTCTCTTTTCAGATGCACAAAAGTTAGTGAGGAAGTGTGACCCTTGCCAAAGATTTTCAGGAAAGCTAAAATATGATGGTGCTTTACCCCTCAGAACTGTAACTGTGGATGCTCCATTTCAGCAATGGGGAATTGACTTCATAGGGGAAATTGCAGACAAATCAAGTGGGGGACACAGTTGGATTTTGGTGGCAACTGATTACTTCACCAAATGGATTGAGGCCATTCCAACTAAGAGAGCTACAAGTAAGGTGGTGATGGATTTCATACTGGAAAATGTTATCATCAGGTTTGGAGTACCATTCAAGATAGTCACTGATAATGCTATGTGCTTCAGATCAAGTGAATTTGTTGATTTTTGCAACAGGTATGGGATAAATCTATCATATACATCACCATATCACCCACAAGGGAATGGTCAAGCAGAATCAAGCAATAAAAGCATCATGAAAATTATCAAGAGGATACTGGACAAGAATAGGAGAGCTTGGGACTCAAAATTGAACTTAGCAATATGGGCTGACAGAGTGACAGTAAAAAGCGCTATTGGGAAGTCACCTTTTGAGCTAGTATATGGTGCATCAGCCAGATTGCCCATAAACAATCTCCTACCAGTTTATAGATTCATTCAGGAAAATGATGAGGAGATTGAAGACTCCATGACAAAAAGAGTGAACCAGCTGGTTGCATTGGATGAAAACAGAAGGAAAGCCCACCAGATCAATCTCAAAAGACAACAAGATGTGAAATATCAGTTTGACAGGAGAACTACAAAAAGGAAGTTTCAAGTCAATGATCTGGTGCTCATTTGGAATGCAAAATGTCAAGAAAAGGGTAAACATGGTAAATTTGAACCCTTATGGATGGGCCCATATCAGATTTGCAGTACTCATGGGGAGGATTCTTATTTCCTCCAGGCCCTAGATGGTGAAGTTCTGGAATTGCCTGTGCATGGCCAATTCCTTAAGTTCTATTTTGCATAAATGACTTGTCGCTGTGCACATTTGTAAAAACATGTATGTAGTGTAAATGTTTTGTGCAGTTCGTGCTTTTTGGTTTTTTGCCTGGTCTGCCCGGAGATCTGGTTCTCGCTGCAGGTTTTCACCTGCACGTCCCCATTCGAAGCCAGTGTTAGCACTCATTTTGACCTGGAAGTTGATTTTTCATGTTTAGGGGGTTTCTTCATTTGAACCCTATATCTTCTTGCCCATTTTCCTAAGTGTTGGACCTCCTCGGCATTTTTCAGCTGCATCATCATATTTTCTTCGAGGAGGAAGTCATCATCATCATGTTTGCTTCGATGGTGGTCAGCATCATCATGTTTTCTGTCGACTTGTTTTTCATCAGGATCATCATATTTCAATATCGGGTGATGTTTGGATATCATCCCCATCCTGCTGATGAGCTACAATGTGCCTTAATTTTCTTGCGGAGGGTGATTTTTCAAATATCCAGTGATCTTCCAATTATCACCCTGCCCTTTTATGATGATGATGTCACCCCGATCTTCCGAAGGGGTCATTTTCTAAGTTGTTCGACCTGACCTATTTTTTCTTAAGGGTCGTCATCATCATCATCATATTTCTGGACATCACCTCGATGTTGCTTACGAGGGTCATCATATTTTTTGCCTGCATGATCTTTCGCTGGGGTGATATTTTAACATCGGGTGATCTTTGTTAAGATCATCCTGATGATGTTGCTGTAAAGTTCTAAGTGTGACCCGATTTTCATCGTGGTCATCATATTTTGGACGTCAGGATGATCTTAGTCAATATCATCCTGATGTTGTTGTATCACTTCATGTTCATTGTTTTATCATCATGATGATGCTGACGTCATTCTTATGTCAGGGTGATATCTTTTTCTCTGCCTATCTACATCATGATATTTCTGAAGGGAGATATCCGCCTGTCGGCTTCGTGCATTATCTAGTGGGGGGTGATCTTTTCAAATATCTGGCATATTCATCTATCACCCCGATCTTATAGTGGAGCTACAGTGCAGCATGATATTTGTGCATCAGGATGATATTTCCAAATATCCGGTTATCTTCCGAATATCATCCTGATGTCAATATGATGATGACGTCATCAAGGTCTGGGGGGGTCATATTTCTAACACTGATCATCTTGTGGAGATCCCCTGATATTTGCAAACATGATGATGACGTCATCCAGATATGAGGAGGTGCGCAGTAGGCAGATATGCTGATGACGTCAGCAGGATATGACGATGACGTCATCAGGATGTTCATCGGCCAGACTTTTGGTATCGACTAAGCAGGAGGATCTTCCTCCGATGGATCAAGTTGTGCCGATGAAGGCGATTATCATGCAGGTTATATTGCGATATGATGCTGACGTCAGGGTGATATTTCAAGTGACAGGATATCATGCTGTTGGAGGATGATGATGAAGTCCTATACTAGTGTCGTTAGGAGCAAAAGCACCGACATTATATATGCTCGTGGCCTAGTATATAAAGTGTTGAAAAGGTCGCCGTGGGGTGCATGTGGGATAATTGATATCCTGCATATTTGAAATATCATGACGATGAGGTATCTTGGCGGGAAATGGTGGCGATGTACAGTTTGACGTTTTCCCGAGGCCGCGGGTTGGTGCACCATTAATGGCGAAGGTTGCAGAGGTATGGATGGATCTGGTACCCGATTGAAGGTGTACATCAACGGACAGTGGCGCAGGGCTCGAGGTTTCTTCCTGTCTCCTCCCCTACCTGCTGCATTCATGTTTGGGCGCCAATCTGGTAATGCGTTGAGCGCCATTTTTCTGATACTGTGTATCTAGCAGGATTTTTGGTCAACCATGTAATTAATTGTTGTGGTACACTACCTGGCTGTTATAAGCAGGAAGTGTTACTCATTTTTGGTTATTGAAAGTTGAAGATTTTTGGCTCTGTAATTCAAAACAAGCTGATCTGGCTGCTCTGTACAGCTAAACCTGTGAGTCTATGTATCTCTTGTTGTATGTTTTGGCACGAACCCACTGATTTCATGATTAATCTTATATGAGAAATGCTATCTTAGCATGTGTTTTGTTAATTCTGTCTCTAGTATTGCATGTATTCTTCTTCTGAATCTAGATATTTGGGTAATGTTTAGATTCTAGAGCATAGAATTCCTATGTTGAATGTCTGATCTTTTAACTTCTGCTCAAGGGGTAGATTAAACTGTTTTCAGGTTGAACATTGGGAAGGGTATACTGCAGTAGGGATGCCATAAGTAGAGATAACTTAACACTCTTTATTAGGAGATATCTGTAAGGCAGGTATCACATATATCCCCCTGAAATCCAGTTTTAGCTGTTCATGTTGATCATTCACAGGTGTATGTCTACTGACTCCAGGCCCTGGATAGGCACCAATCTTGCTTTGTGTTTGTGTTACAACCATGTCCAGCTTTGCATCCAAACTAAAAATCAAAATCTAAATCTAAAACAATCTTTAGGACATTAGAATTAGTTTTAGGATCCTCAGTCCTCTGTCTACAACTGCAAATAGGCCCAAAGCTAGCCCCTTTGCTCTTATCTTTCAGTTTTGGTCTACTTACAGGAGGACTTATCTGCTTTCTGTCAGCATCCCAGCCTTGCATGCATATCCTCATGGATGTTGAGTAGGGAATACCCCCCTAGGTCTTGCAGAGCCTAAAGAAGAAGAGGAGATAAAATATAGAGTCTATCTCCTACACTGTTGGCCCCTGGCCCAGAGATCCTGTTGATCACTGATGGCTACCTTGTAGGGAAATCTGGGAATAAGCATCCAGTCTGGGAAAAAGTCAACACACCCCTTCAAATTCTTGACAGAGAGCAATAAAAGCTCTTCTGTCCTCAGTTGAGAAGATTTTACCGATTTTAAGAAGGTTCCCTTTAATAATTTCTAGCTCCTCGTAATGCTCTTCTTTAACCTGCATGTTGATCATCTATACTAAAAATAGATTCCAAGGTTACCAATCCCTTGGGCAGCTTGTTTGTTCTCAACTAAACAATTTGCTCATTGTCGTATTGTTGTTTGAGCTTATCCTGATTCATCATCGAAAATTCATCTTCTTCTAATAAGAAACACAGGATCTACTCATCACTTTCAAAAACTTGCCAATGAATATTATTATCAGGGATAGAGGGCCTACCAACTATTTTTACATGAGGTTGTTCCTTCTCCCTTTGAATATCACTAGGGATGTCAAACTAATCCCCAATTGTAGCTAACCTATCAGCATGATAGTTCTGACTCCTTGGAATAGAGATCATATTGAAAGCATCAAATTCTTCAATCATATCCCACACCCTATGTTTGTAGCATTTCAGAACATCATTTTTGTAAGATGTAGTCCTCTTACCTGATTCACAATGAGTTCACTATCACCATACACCTGTAAACATCCTATTTTCCTCTTCCTTGCCCACTATAAACCTTGAATTAATCCTTCATATTCAGCAGTGTTGTTTGTACATGCAAAGGCAAAACGGAAAGAAGAAAAATATTTTTCACCTTGTGGTGACACTAGCATTGCACCACCACCAGATCCATTCTTGTTCCTAGAGCCATCGAAATACATTTTCCACACCCCATTTTGCTATTATGTCTGCTGTTCTGCATCCTTCACAAGATTTGGTATTGTTGTTTCATGTTCATGCAGTATGTAAACCCCCATACCAGCTTCTTGGATGTGTCCCTCCAGATCATCCACATTATTTTCTAAGGCCCACTCCCTTAAGAGTACCTCTGGTATGCTTTCAGCTTGTACTTCTTGAGCAGCAACAAGTTCAGGATCATCAGAAATAATGTAATTTGCATTAAAAACACTTGGTGTGTAAGGCTCTATGTGATGATTTGAAAGCAACTCAGATTTTAAAGTTACTTTGGTGCCATATCTAGTCCTAAAAAACATGTGGGACCAGTCTAAGGATAAATATCCTCCTATCTTGGCTGTAAACTCTCTTGATAAGCACATGGCAAAATAAGGAGGCAAATCTATGATGAATACCTCCTGGGAAATGGAAACATTGGGACAGGTATGTAGAGTGAAACCTAGGTCTTTTATTACACCCACAGTATTAACCATTGTGCCATCTAATTGGAGTACACCCTTCTCAAGGGGCTAGTACTTGAGCCCTAATTGGTCTGCAATCTATTTAGGCATCACATAACTGCTTGCACCACTATCCACCATGTAATTATGTACTAATTTGTCTCCAATTATTAATGACACATAGAATGGGAGTGGTTTGTCACTTTTGTTTGGTTGTTTGCTATTATCCTAGGATGAATTGGGAAGGACAACCCTATTTGGGTCAACAGTTGTATCATTGGACATTTTCAAATCAAACAAGGCAGATTGCAATATGTCTTTTTGGCCTGGGATGGCTAGGGAATCCCACATGGACATTGTCGCGTTCACCTTCTTTATATTTTCAATAATATGGAAAGGTGGAATGGCACTTACCTTCTGATTTGATTTTGTAGCAGCAACCTCTGCTTGCAAATGAGGCATCTCCCTTGTTGCTACTGGGTTAATTCTTTGTAGAATATGGGGAATATGTGATGTAGAAGCACCAACATGTCCTTTCTCTTTATTTGTTGCTTGGTTTATCTCATAACCCCTCTTCTTGGCTTTTGTATTTGCTACAACTAAGGTGTTATCGCTGTTTATGCCACAAAATTCACCTTCTTGCCAATTTATGAAGGTAGAATCATTCTAAGGTTGCTCTTGTTGTTATGTAACTCCATCATTTGGTACATTTGGCTGTGAGACTACCACATTTTGCACCATTAAAGCCTGATTTATCACTCCATTCGAGCAGGCTACTTGACTGTGTGGTTGATTGCATGGATAAGACCATTCATACTTAGCTACAAGGTTGTTCTAGGTAGGGACAAGGTCCCTTACTGCATTAATAGGTGCCAGATTATAAGGTTGAAAAGGCCTTTGATTCATATTTTTCTTGGCACCTTGGTAACTGCTTTGATAAGGTGGCCTATTAGCTTGATAAGGCTAATTTTGGCCTTGATATAGTTGTTGATTTTGTCCTTGAGGTTGCGGCTGATAAGGCTGTCTATGTTGGGATTGCTGCTTTTTGATGTTTACTAGCTCATTTCCAAAGGTTTATAGGATATTTTCTATTTTCTGTTGACTATTTTTAATCTCTTTCAACTCTTGAGATGAGCTAGAAGCAGTAGGCTCATAATTGGCAGTACTTGGTACTGCTGCTATAGTAGGTAAAGGGGCAAAATATGGGATTGGCAATGGCATTGAAGCCTGAATCTTAGGAAAGATGGGCACTGGTGGTCTGGGTGCTATTTTTCTGGCCTAAATCAGATTATTTTCTACCCTAATAGCTATTTCATAAGCATCAGGTAAACTAGTACCTCCTAATGATTGAATCATTACTAAAATACCACTATTCAGGGCTTTCAAAAAATACAAGAATGCATATTCAGCTGGAGGTCTTACCATGGTAGGGATTCTGTCCCATTTCTTTTGGAATCTAAAATTGAAATCCATCATTTGCTCCTGGGGAGCTCTCTTTATGGTGGTCATCTATTCAACCAATGATAGATTATCTGATCTATCTTGGAATTGTTTGTTTAGCTTCTCACCTAGATTATCCCAGGTTGTAATGGTTTGCACTGGTAAACTCCTGAACCATTGCAAAGCCTTCCCTTTGAATGAGGCAGCCAGCAGCCTGATGGCTACACTCTCTTGAGTGACATGATGTACACCACATAGAGATGCTATGTCTCTAATGTGCTCAATAGGGGTAGTCTGATTTTTCCCTATGAAATAGGATAGACTCTTCAAAGCTGCCATGGGTATAACATCATGTACTTTTAGATTTAAAGGGCTGCCCCCATCAAAAGTCACGAATGGCTGATTTCTTGCCATCTAAACAGCTAGGGGTAGATTTGCTTGAGTTACTACAGGAACTACAAAAGCAACTGGTCTGAAATTTGGTGGAGTTGACTATATCCTTTTGGAAGTTGGAGTCCTTACTACAGCTCTACTCTACCTTCTAGGTGGAGACAACTGCAAGTAATCGAATGTACTTGAACTCCTTGTTTGAATCTTTCTCATATAATGTGATAGCAGAACTGATCTGCTTGTCCTTCCTCAGTGTGAGTCACCAAATATGCAGGTTTAACCTCTTACAGGTCTAAAAATCACTGACTGCATATTAAAACTAGTAATAAAAGTTGTATTGTCCCACCGGGCATGCCAGAAACTGTTGTCACGTGAAATTGCACCCTGCTTGTAAAGATTCCAAGCATTCCAATGACACAATGGGAATGACCTCTAAGTGTGGGACTTTGCTAAATGAGATCAAACCTCTGGAGAAGGCCAGCTTCCTTACCTGATTATCACCTAAAACTACTAAATTTTGAGGGGAAAAGGGAGAAGGAATGCTTTAAAGTGAAAGATGAAACAATAAAACTTGAAACCAAAAGGGTGATGCACCAGACAAATTTAAAGAAACTCTCACAAAACTAAAAAATGCACAACACAACCAGATATAGCAAGTATGTATACACAAATTAGATGATTATAGCAAAGGCAAGAAGCAATATGACTGAGAGGAACAAAATGTTCATAGAAAACCATATGCAGATTTACACAGAACTAGAAAATTAGTAAAAGAGGTATGATAACTTGCATATATTCAGTAGGAAGGCAAGGTTACAGTAACAGAAAAGCTCTGTTTGGAAAATAGAAAAGCCTCTATGCTAAAATTTTTCCAACCTTATTTACATCATAAGCCTCAGCTTATATAGCATCTCAAAAATGCCCTAAGTCAGTTATAGGATTCGCTCTATGAGCTGTATTAGAAAATATCCCCCCTTGAATGACTGTCCAACTACAGAAGTTATGGCGTCAAATATCTGGCACTGGTCAGATAGAAGATATTTTCAATCTTTAATGCAAGCTACTGCATCATCGATCTGCAGCCGATGCATATGTGGGGAGATATTTTTGGTCATGAATGCGAGCATCTTCCATTACCTGTAGAAATGAATGCAAAAAAAAATTATCTGCATCCTGCCCCAAAAGTCACTGAAACGTCCAGTTGCCCAAAACATGCAAATCCAGATCTAAAAATAAAATATGACAAAAACCCCTGAAAACCCTACCAAATGAAAGAGGGGACCAAAATATGTATCTTTGCCTCTTGCAGCATGTCAAAATTCGCTAAAATGGAGGAGATATAGGCGGTCAAAGTTTTGGTCAACCACCTGTATATATCACTTTGTATCTATGCATATATCGCTTGAATTTGCCACCTGAATCGACATCCAAAACCTTCTCTACAACTGCCTTTGGATATGCATGGTGCTTTGTATATCAAGTTATGAAATGTTTTTTGTATGTTCAAAAATATGTCACCTCCTTGCATTTTCAGATTTGTATATGCATACAAATGCCTTTTTATGTGCGGGCCCCATCATTTGCATGTTAACTTTGTATCTTGCCCTTGTATATCGAAACATACAAGCAGAAGATACATGCAAAGTGCCTGTACCTTGGCGGACCCCACCTCTTGCACATTCGGCCTTTGCATATTCTTGTTGCATACAAGCTGCGGATTCAACACTGCATTCAAGCAAAATGTATATCTATTTGAAATCTGACTTGCATCCTTAATTTGTATCTTTCATTGTATATCGGCATATACAAGCACCATATACATGCAAGTCGCGGACTTCAAATTTTTATGAAGTAGACTGGAAAGACTTTGAAATTTGGCTTGTATATCACCTTTGTATATTTGCTTGTATGTGCACGATATACATTCCACTATTGCATGTGATCCTTTGCATGTATATCAACCTTGCTTCTTTGGCTTGTATGTGCAAACATACAAGCCGCATATACAATGCACTATTCATGACATACATTGGCCTTTGTATATTTTTGCTTATGAGGGATATGATGGTGACGTCACCATCATGGATGCTTGGGGTGATATTGCAAATATCGGGGTGATATGCGGAATATCACCCGATGTTTGGAATATCATGCAATGTTTGGAATATCACCCGATGTGGAAAATCAGGTTTGACCAGAACATTGACCATATATAACTTCCTTATTTTAGCGAATTTCAGGGTGATGTAAAAAGAAAACTTGCCTATTTTTTCAAGCTCTTTCACATGGTAAGCTTCTTCAGGCAAGCTTCAGACCTTGAGATTTGGGTTCAGACTTCAAGATCACAAATATAGCTTACATTGGGGATATGCACACTGACTGATGCTGCTTGAATTATTTGATTTCGACTAGAGGAAAATAGGTCAACAGTTACTAAGCCAAGTGACAATGAACAAAAGAATGCATGGTTCAACAATAATGACATGGTTTATGGATTAATATGTCTTACTATTTCTGAGGATATTCTACATCACATAGAGCACACTGGTTGCCCTTTTACTACTTGGACCACAATCCAGTAGTTGTATGGAGACTTTGGATCTTCATCTAATAGTGATGTTTCCTTGGATGACCAGACTCTTGTGGATGATACTAAGACTTTTGTTTCCCCTTCCTATGTGGATAGATCCTCATGGGATGATCAATCTATTTGGTTGACATACATTGATGCCCCATCTACAGTTAAGGACATTCCTACTACACCTGTTGCTACTTCAGAGTTCAGAGTTTCTTCTTCGAGGGATTCCAGTGATTCTTTGTAGCAGGGTCATATATGTCTTCTGTATTCACTTCATTGGGACCAATTTCTACCAAACATCTCTTGATTGTTTGTAGAGTTCCTCATTTCAGATTTGGATGACACTCTTGAGGACATTCAAATCCTCTTTGATGATAGTCATTCATCATTGTTATCCCATCTTCCTTGTCTTTGGATCTTGTACCTCCTGGTTCTACACATAGGATTGGATTACTTCTACCTTCATGCTTTGAGGTATCTTCTGATAATCACATGGGGACACTTGAGCAGAGTTCTGAGACAAGATACATCATGAGACTTCCTTCCTCACCTTGCTTCTTGTTATGTCATAAAAAGTTTCCCTAGGACTTTTTACCTCCTAGTTTAGCTCTTAGGTCCCCTTAATTTAATCATGCATGGGTAAAACTTATCTTGGAGCAATTTCCCCTAAAACTCATGTAAAATGGGGCTTAGGGGTCCACTTTAATGCTTAATCATGACTTAAAAAGCACCCCTAGACTTGGGCGCCAATGCCCTAGTGCGGGCCTATTTTGCAGGGACCTAAATTTAAATTGTCGGCATCAGAACGTTAAAAAGGTTTCCCTTTGTCATCCTTTTCAATTTAAATTATGAATGTCAATGGGAATGCATATATAAACATCTCTAGGACTTCATTTTACTCCTAGTTGATTAAGGCAAACTTATGATCATCAAGCAAAGACCATTCAAGGCATTCATTGTGTTGCATAGCATAATTGTGTTGTGTTTGTATGTGTTTGTTGTAGATTTGGATCCATCAACTCATTTCCTCATGATTTGAAGACTCTTCATCTCCATGAGGGTTTCACCTTTTTTATGTCATAAAATGTCCCCCTCAGACTTTTTCCTCCTAAGTTTAGCTCCCGGGTCCCTTGTTTTGCATCTTGCATGTTCATTTTAACTCCTGGAAGAAAATGGCATGAAATCCATGTCAAATGGGGCTTGAGGGACATTGTGACATTTAACCCTATCCTAAAATAGTACCTGGGGGCTTGGGTGCTCGTGCCCTACTCCTACCCTATTTTAGGCAGGTCCTAAATTTAAATGTCTGTTATGTGACTATTAAAAGGTTCCCATGCCAACATCTTAAGTTTGAATTACGAAATTAAAGTGGGAATGCATATATAAGCATGTTTAGGGATTCATTTGCAAACTAGAAAATGATTATGAACTTTTGGCGAACTTGTGATTTTAGAGCAGTAAAGATATTCATTGTTGCAGAGAAGAATATTGTTGTTGTGTTTGTGATTGTAGATTTAGCTTCATCTTCTCATGTGTTGAAGGATTTTCATCTACATGTGAGATACACCTTTAAGGTGATATCTATTTGTGTTTGAATCATTTACCATTTTGTTTTACCTCTATCCCGTAGGGATACGCGCTCTTTATCTGACAATGGTGCTTGAAAGACTTGAATGTGCTTCTAGGGCTTGACTGAGGCAAGCTCCTAAACACCACAACCCCCAACCACACTCCTTGTGATTTCAAGTTACATGTATCATATTTCATGGAGTGGAGTTACAAAGGTTAGAGAAGATAAGGATTCCAGATCTAGTAGAAAGAAGCAATCTAGTGCACTTTCGGGGCTAGGGCACTAGTCATAAAGCCCTCCAAGGTTGCAGGTACAGAAATCTCCATGACAATAATATTCAGCATCAGAAGAGGTCCCGATATCCTAAAGAACATCCTACCTTGGTCTTGGTGTGAGTCATAGTGTCCTCCGCATCTACAGAGCCAGAAACAGACAAAACAGTGATCATTTGTGTTGGAAGGAGTCTGAAACCCCCTGAAGAAAACACTATATTGGGCTAGGGCGCTAGTCATTAAGCCCCTAATTATTCTGCATCCCAAAATTTGAAAAATGGCTAGTAACTAATCTCTATCTACTATCTTGGTCTACAAGCATTTGTCGTAATTTATCAGTTCACTTACAATTTTGCATAATTAGGGTTTTGAGCATACTTGAGCATTACATTAATACATTAGTTGACAAAATATAAATTTCCACATCATTACAAGTGACTATCAGCCTATAGGTGAATCCTCTTGCAAAAGTTGTGATTCAACTCGGTTGAATGTCGTTGAATGTTTGTAGTGAAAGAAGGATCTAACTATTTCCCATCATCCCCCTTTTCCTATAAAACAACCTCTTAGGTGATATCTATTTGTGTTTCCATTCAATCTATCTTATCGTTTGATTTTTGCCTTTGTCCACTAAGGACACAGACTCTATCTAACAACGATGCTAGAAGGCTTGAATGCCATTCTAGGGCGTGACCGAGGCAAGATCCTAAACACCACAATCCCCAAGCCCCTCTCTTGTGATTGCAAGTTATAGGTGTAGGATCTTGTGAAGTGGAGTTGCAAAGAAGCTAAGTAGAAGATAAAGATTCAGGATCTGAGTAGAAAGTGGAAAATTAGACCTACTAGACTAGGGCACTGACCCTGTAGTCCTCCCGACTATCATCTCCGAAAACTTTGAAGCAGGTTGTTGTCCTCATCATCTTACTATTCCAGATCTTCAAAAAAAGTGGCCTATTGGACTAGAGCACCCATCCCAGTGTCCCTGAAGTTTTTTCCTCTAGAAATCTAAATCCTGGTATGTTTCTAATCTGCATTTAGTGCCTTCCTGTGCGATCATTTGTCGTATCTTGTTCATCT
Organism: Cunninghamia lanceolata; assembly: GCA_027924645.1. Classification (NCBI taxonomy): domain Eukaryota; kingdom Viridiplantae; phylum Streptophyta; class Pinopsida; order Cupressales; family Cupressaceae; genus Cunninghamia; species Cunninghamia lanceolata. The sequence continues at coordinate 346,099 of BSBN01000810.1, read as the reverse complement.
GTATCCAGAACCACATAATTAGGGTTTAAGGCTTAATCAAATTATGGTTTAAACAATTCATCAATACATTCTCTCTTTCCTTATTATTTCATAGTGACACCAAACCTGTAGTTGAGTCCCCTTGCAATAGTAGTGACTTATCTCAGTTTATGTCCTTGAATGTGTATGTGAAAGGAGGGTTTGATTGAATCTATCTTAACCACACTTCAACCATCACCCCCTTTTCATATATAACATTTTGGTGAACCCGTGTTTTTACTGAACTCACATCTTACTAAGTGTTGTAATCTATCTTTGCAATCATTCATATCATATTTATCATCTTGCATTCAAAAATCTTGCATTCATTTGAAAAATTTGAAAAAAATAAGCATTCTAGGCTTGCATTAAGATATAGGTTGCACTATTTTCCTTACATATTATTGAACACATTTAAATTTCTAATATTTACATTAGATTTGAGATAAATTATAGCATTTCATGATCTTTTACCTTGCATTTGCATATCTCATTTGCTAGGGTTTTACTTGAAATTTTATTTTTTTCATATAACCTAGTAATTCCAAAAGCTAAGATTTGTAACTAAAATCTTATTTCAGATTTTATTACTCATTTAAACACTCTTTAAAATCTGATTTTGGACTGTAGTTTTTTTGCATTGTAGGTTTTTGCATTTACATTTGCATCATTAGCAAATTTACATTGCAAAAACTGAAAAAATTAAGCATTTTAGATTCATAGACAAGTATAGACTTGTATTATTTCATTGCATTTGTCATAAATATATTTCATTTCAGATCTTGCATTCATTTTCAATTGTATATTCATTGGTCATTTGAAAATTTGGCATTATTCAATGCTCTAGATTGAAAATTGGCATATTTTCTAATTTACACATTGTGTATTTCAACAAGCATAATCACATTACTCCGTGAAGTTTTATTATTTGGTGCATTGAGTGTTATAAAACTTTCCATGAGTTGTCTAACTCCTCATCCTAATAATGAGAAGTCTTAGATTAATGGGTTATAGTGTTCCCGATAGCAATGTTGTACCAACATCAGAAAATCCATTGAACACTTACTTTACAAAAGGTGAAACACAAACTTTGCAAGATATCATACCTCCTACAACTACAATGGAAGAACAAACATTTCATGATTTTTAAGATCCTATTGGTGTGATAACACATGTACTTGATGATCAAATAAACAAACTTGATAATGAACTAGCTGATTTTCAAGCATTTGTGGAAAAAGAAAGGATAGCTGAAGAGGTTGTACCTGTTGTTCATAGTCTAAGAGAGCTATTAAAAAAAGGACAAGATGGTATTAATACACTACATGGACAAGCCCATATAGTGCATAACAACATTATGACAATGATTGAATGTGCCAATACTATTAACAATTTGTCATCATCGAATCATACATAGGTATTGACACCTATACCGACTACCAGAATGTCTACTTTCACATCATCAATCCTCACTACTAATGCACAAGCTTGTAGTAATGCTACCACTAGTATGGGAGTATCTAATGGCATTAATTCACATAATTACAAGGTTGTGGGATTCAATTATCAAAACTTATCACCTAGGGTGACTTCTTATATGAATAATCACTCTCAACCACCTCTCCATTCCACCTATTCTCAACCACCTTTCACTTACAATTGTTCTCAACCACCTTTCACTTACAATTGTTCTCAACCTCCTTTCATTACCACTCACAACCAATCACCTCAAAACTTCATGACCGTGGCTTCTAATTCTTCTCAACAACAAACTGCATCTCCTAATGATGCCCTTTTAAATCAACTCTTGCAAGGCATGACCTATTTACAATAGAAGGTTACAAACTTGACTAATTCTTCCCAACCTACTTTACCAACATATCATGCCCATAGTCCTTTATCTTATGCAATCTTAAGAACTCCTATGCCTAAAAATTTTGAGACTCCTCGCTTTGAAAAATATGGTGGTAAAGGTGATCGTAATACTCATGTGGCAGCATTCACTGTGATGTGTAGTGATTTCTTCTTTGAAGAGGACTTCCTAGCAAAACTCTTCCTGCCATCTCTCAAAGATATGGATTTGGAATGGTTTTGCTCTTTACCTCCTAACTCAATAAACTCTTTCTCACAACTAGTTGATCAATTCTTACAACACTTCCAAGAAAACATTGGACCTACAGTCTCTTTGATTGACTTGGTTCATTGTAAACAAGGTTCGAAAGAGAAGTTGATGGAATTCATCAGTTGATATCAAGGTCTCATCTCACAAATACAATACCTGATTAAAGATGATCTTCAAAAGGTATTTATTACAAATTTACAACCTAACATCCATGATAACATCCTCTTGATGAAGTATAGCTCTTTTCAACATTTATGCACAACCCTTCATGATTACCAGCTTTTATCTAGTCAGTTTGAGAATCAAAACTCATCGACTCAAGTTGGTCAATCCATGGCTAAACCTTCTCAAAACTGTAGGAAGTTAAGCTGGCCATTTCTCCCAAAAGGTGTACCTTTCAGGAAACCGCTACCATCCCAGATAAGGACCAACAGGAGGTAGTTAAGCCATGTCACAAATCCCTAAGGGGGACACTAACATTTTTGCCAACAATCCCCCCTCAGCGTTGCCTAAGGGGATTTGAACCTGTGACCCGGCTCTAATACCACTTGTAGGGAGTTGAGCTGGCCATTTCTTCCAAAAGGTGCACATTTTAGGAAACCGTTACCATCCCAGATAAGGACCAACAAGAGGCGGTTAAGCCATGTCACGAATCCCTAAGGGGGACACTGACTTTTTTACCAACAAAAACAACTTTAAAAGGAATAATAAGAGTTTCATCAATATCAATGGACAACATTCAAATAATTTTCAATCACAAGTGTCTGCTATTAGTAATCCTAAATGGGCACCATTTCAGTTCAAACAACAACATCGACAGTTTACTCCTTTATCTGACTCTCTTCAATCAATTATGAATCAAGCAATAAGCAACAATATTTTGAAGCTTCCTCCTATGAAACCATTTGATAGTAACAAGTTACAAGGACCATCATTTGATGCTAATGCCTTTTGTCAGTATCACCACTCAGTAGGACATGACACCAAATGATGTATGTGTCTTAAACATGAGATTCATGACCTCATCGATTCTAATATAATATAGGTAACTAGCATGAATAAAAATGGAAATAAGTCAATTGCTCCTCTGAATCAAAATTTATAGATCTTCACTAATCCATTTCCTAAGCATAGCAACAACAATATGGTAGAACAAAATACAATAGAGCAAGAAGATGATTATCTTGACTATGATGAAATAGTTGGCATGATAGAAGTGGATAGTGAGAAGGCTGAAGATTCACCTTGTCCACAAGGAAAAGGTATCTATGTTGAGGTTCCTCTGTCGTTATCCCTTCAAGGATCAGGAGACAACCAAAATGCACCGGATATGCAAATTGAACAACCACGACAAGATATTATGATACAAGAAAAGGTTGCCACGATGGAAAATATCCCATTCAACCGTGAAAGGCTCATTCATAAAAATAAGAAAGAAAAGGATCAGAAAAGAACAAGGCCGCTATCATTAGTGGGAAATAACAATGATTCCCCTTCTCACAATCAACAAAAGATTTCAAATATACAAGGACTTGAGAAACAAGCACTGCATGACCGTTCTGGAAATAAGAATGAATTAGGTATGAACTACTCACACTTTTTACCACACTTAATAGAGCACCTTTCTAAGATGCTCACAAGTTCAAGCTCTTCTTATGTGTGTGTGTTATGTTGTGTTCCTCTATGTTGTGTTATGTGTTGTTTAGGTCTCTTTGGATGACCCTATGGAATTAGTCCGGACAACTAAGGGGGGGTGAATCAGTTGTCACATAATTTAAACTTTTCTACCTTTAATCTTCATTTACAACTTACAATCAAATAAACATTAAAGCATGTATCAATAACATATGAGCAGATGTATAAGTAACACACTTGACACCAATATATTTAGCGAAATCCGGTTAAGGGAAAAACCATGGTGGGAGTTAACCCACAAAAATTAATACCCTGTTAAAAGTATTTTTACAAATGAGAATGCATATGCATTCAGGCTCACTGCTCAAATAGAGGCTCATTACAAATGATTACAAGAGAATAACAGAGATTTTGAACTAATGAGAAACATCTACTAATGCATGAATTCAGTTCCGGTTAAGCACAAAACACTGATCTTACACATTTCATCTTCACTCTGCCCTGTTTACTGCTCTGCCTTCATCCAAATCTTAGATCTTTGCTCTTTTCACCTTTACTCCATAGTCGCAACATACACACCAAAATCATCCAAATCCATTGGCTAAATATATCTGCATCCTGATCTTTAATTACTTTTCAGTCAGCTTCAAGAACACTTGGAACTTTATTCAATACTCTGCTTTGTCGGCTAGATCCATGCATAAATTGAGTCATAGACCAAAACTTACACTCAAAAATCATTAGTCAGGTCGGATACTATCACTGATCAACACAACTTGTCCAACCAACAATTTCCATACATCCAGAACCAAGATCAATTACAATGTCAGCCTGTTCTTTTTCTGTTTGTTCTATCAAACTGTTAACCTGATACTCAGATGCTAATAACTATTGACTCCTCCATCACCAGAGGCCAAAATTCTAGATTTAGATTTTCTTGACAATGCTTATGACTCCCTCAGATTCATAGAAAACTCTGATCTACTCCTGAGGAGATCTAGACCAAGATACCAGACCCTATCACATACTCTGTTCTTGACTTCCCAGACTTAGACAGATCTTCAATATATTTTTTGATCTGGGTAAATTATGTAAAATGGATGTGTAGAGAGACTTGGTTTCCATCAATCACAACACTTATCATGCCTTATAGTGTCTCTTGCCAACAATCTCCCCATTTGGCATTAATGGCAACACTTAGTGAAAAATGACTAAGTGTCGGAATAACTCCCCCTTTGCTTGTGCTTCATACTGTTGTTCACACTGCTTTTTGGTGCTCCTCCTTTGCTAGATTCCTTATTTTTCATTGATCTTCACTCCCCCTTTGACATCAATGGCAAAGGGTGGGGTCCACAAGCCAAAATTCTCCAAAAATTCTATGTATAGTGCCGCATATGTACAAATCACTAAGTTCTATTCACATGAACTTGAGAATGTCTGCAAAACTATTTTTCAATTGCACAAGTTCAGAGGCCCAAGTTCCCTTCATTCCATCCAAAATTGAGATGTGTCCACTAAGAAAAAATGCATATGCTTCTTCCTTAGTCAGATCCAGAGGATTACTTGTCTGAAGTGCAGTCTGAGCTTCTGATAAGGCATTAAAAATGGTTTCTAACTTGGGGGCAATCAATCCCCAGAGCTCACACATTCTCTTCATAATATTGCCTTTTTCTTTAACAAGCCTCTTTATCTCATCTGTCAAGCTAATAATTTGACATTCTTGACATATAGGCAAAACTATTAGAGGATCAAAAATTTGAGAAAGATTTGACAATTTATGTTCTTGCTCCTTTATCTTCTTCTCAATATCTTCACTAACTTTGGGACATGATAGACAGATTTTGTACATATCACTTCTATAATTTAGAGGATTCTAAATCCTCCTCATGCTAATGCCAAGTATCATCCTATAATTTCTTATTAGATTATGTACTTCACTAAATTTCTTATCTGAAAATTCCTTCTGAACTTTCGCCTCCGTAGATTTTTCAAAAGACTCAAAATGTATACTTGCAGCATTTACAAGATTCTTTAGGTGACTAGAGAGGGAATCCGATGGACTCTTTTGACAGGTTGGTAATATCTTCTCCAAGACTCTGGTTGCAAGCCTTAATAGTTCACTGTCCTCCATGTGAGATTTTAACAGCTTCTCTCTAGCCTTGGCTTGAGTAAAGGATGCAATCTTCATCACTTGTACCAGAGAGAGAGCATCTAGATTAAATGGTCCTTTGAGTAATTTAGGTTCATCAAACTCAAGCATCTCTTTATCTAGAAGACTTTTTACTACATATGCAGTGTCTCTTACAACAACTTCTGGAACACTTTCTTCTTCTTGGGTTTTCTCTGGACTATCTTGTTTGGGTGCTTCAACATTTGCACCATCTTCTTCTATTTTCTCATCTTTACTCTCTTCTTTCTCTTTCTCTGCTTCACATTTCTTTGTATCATCTGCAGTGGGATTCTCTCCTTTGTCCTAACCATCTAAAATCTATTCTGGAGGATCTAGTGTGGTAGCAGTATTCTCAACATTATCTTCCTTTTCTGATTGGTCAAGAGGAGTTAGAGTAACACCTGCATCATCAATTTGGTCCACCATTTCTATATCTACTTTGTTTATTTGCTTCTCTCTCGGAATAGAGGAGTCATCAATCTCTATTCATTGCTCATTGATGTTCACTTCTTCAGCAACTGGAATTGATGAATCAATTCCATCATCTGTCTCCTCATAGATTTGTTCCGGAGGATCTAGAGTATTACCTTGGTCATCATTTCCCTTTTCAATCTCTTCTTCTAGAGCTTCTTGTGCCTGTGAAATAATATAGTATTTATCTTTGTTAAGGGATTTTCTCAAAATTTCTTCTGTTTCCTTTACAACTTCCTCTGTTTCACCAAGCATTAACTTATTCATATGGATCTTGCTTCTGAATTTCTCCTTAACTTCCTTGAGGATTTTATCAGCTTCTCTTCTGGTCATTACTGGACACAGGGTGGAAAGAACATATTCTTTGAGTTCTATGTCTTTGTCCTTGGTAGTCTCCTTCCTCATTTCTAGTATTTTCCTTAAGCTTTTGGGAATTTCTTGCAGAATTTCTAATAGAGCTCTATTGAATTTATTCAAGTACAAGATGGTGGCATCCTCCAAGATTTTCTTATTTTCTTCATCAAAACTATCATAATATATTCTGATAGGCTTTAGATTCCCATGAACAGTAACTGATTTTACAATTTGATCAATAGTCATAGCAACCTTATGAGTCTCTTGCCTTTTACTTCCCTTTTTGCGTCCGGAGGGTTGGTTCTCAGAGGCCTTTGAAGTCTTGGCTTTCTTTAATCTTATCTCTTTAACTTCTTCATTTGTTTATGTTTCCTCATCATCTTTTGTGCTCTTGTAGGCTCTTGTGGCCTTGGTTTTCTTCCTCTTTCCTCCTTCATTGGATGGTGTGGCTTCCGGTGTCATAATGCGAATAAACTTGGATTGTTCTGAAATAGTTGTAGAGCTTCTTGTTTTCCTCGAAGTGGAGGATGATTCCACTGGAGCATCTTCTTGTTTCTTGTCCTATTTTTCTCTTTCATCCTTTTCAATTCTTTCTCTATTTTGCTTCACTGCCTCCTTGGTTAGGCCAATGCTCTCAGTATACCTTTCCACTTACCTCTACACTTTCCTTTTAGTCTCTAGCCATCTGAGCTCCACATGCAACTTTAGACTTAGCTCCTTGTATGTTCCAAACATTTCCACAGATGTGTCTTTTGATTTGCTTAGGAGATGTTGAGCATACATTTCCAAAACTTTCTCATCAACCTCATATCACATTGGCATAATCCATATTGTTCTAGGTTCTACAACTTCCATCAGACATTGATCTGTGTCAACCATAAAACATATCTCATTCTCATACTTTTCTACAACTGACTTAGGGATTCTTTCCCTTGCATGCATTAGACTCTGAAATTTTTTGAAATACCCCCAGATTGTAGTCTTTTGTGCACCTAAATCTCCAAGGATATATAAATGATCTCTTATCTAGATTGCCATTGGCCTGTCATTTGTCCAGTGCACACTTTGCACTCCAGGCACTTCATTCATAAAATAGAAAAAAAGGCATATAATCAAAGAACCATACTTGAAGGATTTTTTCTTGTCTTTCTTGATTTTGTTTAAATTTTCAAACAGTTGAACCCATAGTAGCTCACAAAGGTCATAGTCTGCATTCTCTTTCAGTATTTTATATGCTGCATATATAGTTGTTCTGGAGATAGAGTTTTCTTTGCTTGAGTGATAAATCTTATACCTGATTACCATGGAGGCAAACTTGACATCTGGCTCTAAAATGTCATTGATTGTCATGGCTCTTTTATCAAATTTCGCACTAGTTGCATCAGTGACAGTTTGATTTTTGACAGATTTTAACATGGGTAGTCCACCGGTTGAGTTTAATCTGGTCAAAATTCTAATAACATCTTTGGTGATCTTAAATGGTTTCAGCAGCCATATAAATTCATCGTGCATTCGGCTCAACACATAACAAACCCATTCACTCTCATCAAATGATAGAAATTCAATAATTTGTAGAAAATGTTTGCTTTCTAGGGCTTCAAATTCAGGTTTCAGATGGTAATTATCATCCTTTAGATGGCTCTTAAATAATTCCAGTAGTTTCAAATTCCCAAATTCTTCTACATTGCAATGAATGTATGCCCTAATGTCTTCAACATGTAAAACCCCATATGGAACACCCGAAAAAGCACCTAGTGGCTTGAATTCAACAGATTTGTAAGGAAGCTTCTTAAATTTAGGATGGGGCCTTTCAATGATATCAACAACTAAGGGTGTAGCCATTTGCAGAGATTGAGAATTCAAGAGGTTTCACAGAAAACAAAAGTACCTTGTTTCGTAGATTAGGGTTTTGCTTGGAGATCCTCTTCATGCTTCAATTCTTGAGAATTCTCAGCTCTGAGCTCATTCACTCCTTCTCTTCTTGTTTTCTTCTAATGCAAAGTGATCTAAATGAGGAATGAATGATCTGTTTATGCTCTGCATTGCCTAATTTGTCTTTGTAATAAATGCTCTACCCTAATACATCCAGTTACTCTGTTTGTTGAATAGTTTCTCATGGATTACTCTACAATTTACCATATTTACCTCTTTTCTTCTGGAAATCCTTCCAAATGATCTGAAACAGTATAAGATCTCTTTTCTCACTATGCTAGATTTAGGTACCCACTTATTGGTTGGGGGATTTGATTTTTAATGCAGCTCCCCCTGAGCCAATGCTCCTAATTCAATTTCTAGAGGAATTATCAGCACCAGATTCTAGTGCAGACCCATTACTATGGTTCACAATTGTTTTCTTGACCCATGTCTTGCTCATTTCATTTTGGATCTCATTCTCATCAATTTTTATTTTGCCTTTGTCTCTACTCATCCAATTTTCTATTTACCGAACCTCTTCTTCCATTGTTCCTGCTTCTACAAAATCTTACAATATGACCAGATTTATTGCAATTAAAGCACACAACATTTCCTTGCTTATGAACTTGATTTCCTCTTGATTTGCATTGATTAGCCATGTGTCCAAACCCATTGCAAGCAAAATAGTAACCATTGAAAGAATTGCCAATTCCTCTATTGTTAGCATTATTCATTATCATACTTCTACATTCATTTGATCTATGACCATACCTCTTACACTTGAAGCATTGACTAGAGAAGGATGGACCATTTTGATTTAATCTTCTTTTGCACTGAGTAGCTTTATGGCCAAATTTATTGCAATTGAAATAATTTTCATTGAATGATGGATATCTGTGAGCATTAGGCTGTCTTACCAGAGGTCTTCTAGGCTTGTATCTCTCATTCCTTGGTTGAGAGTTTCTTTGTCTAGATCTAGAGCTTTCACCTTTCTCATATCCAAGACCATGCTTATCATCAGCCTTTTTCTGACCCTCAAGTATTGCTTCAAGTTTGGTTGAACTTATCTTGAACTTCTCCTTGTATTCATTTGCAACTTCTAGGTCATGTCTGAGAATGGCAATTTGTCTTTCAAGATCTCTTTCATTGTCTCTGCTTTCTTGTAGATCAGACTTTAGGTGGCCAGCTATATTGTTTAATTTGTAGCATTCATCAGTTCTTTCTTTTAGAGTTTGATTCAAGTCTTCTTTAATTTTCTTTCTTTGGTCAATTTCTTTGGTTAGCCTTATTGCCCCAAATTCCATCTCAATTTTCAAAATAGCAACTTCGTTTGATAGCTTCGCACATTCCCTTGTCTTTTCTTCCAAAGCTTCATTCATGCCATTTTCTTCAGTTAAACTGGATAACTGCAGAAGTAGCTCCTTTTTCCTTTCCATGGATTTTTTTAATTTGTCTTTTAACATTTCAATTGTATCATCAACATCTTTAAGTTCAGCTCTTAGATTACTAATTTCTGCTTTAGACTAAACAAGATCTTCTAGGGCCAACTGAAGTTGATCTTTGAGTGAACCCATTAAAACTCCTTCCAAGATCTTTCCTTAAGTTGTTAGGCTCTTTTAAAGGAACCTTGCTCTGATACCAATTGTTGGAATTAGTTCGGACAACTGAGAGGGGGGGTTAATCAGTTGTCACACAATTTAAACTTTTCTACCTTTAATCTTCTTTTACAACTTACAATCAAATAAAAATTAAAACATGAATCAATAACACATGAGCAGATGCATAAGTAACACACTTGACACCAAGATTTTTAGTGTGGAAAACCAGTTAAGGGAAAAACCACGGTGGGAGTTAACCCACAAAAATTAATACCCTGTTAAAAGTATTTTTACAAATGAGAATGCACATTCATTCGAGCCCACTACTCAAATAGAGGTTCACTGCCTACAAATGATTACAAGAGAATAACAGAGATTTTGAACTGATGAGAAACATCTACTAATGCATGAATTCAGTTCTGGTTAAGCACAAAACACTAATCTTACACATTTCATCTTCACTCTACCCTATTTACTGCTCTGCCTTCATCTGAATCTTAGATCTCTGCACTTTTCACCTTTACTCCATATTCACAACACACACACACCAAAATCATCCAAATCCATTAGATAAATATATCCGCATCCTGATGTTTAATTACTTTTCAGTCGGCTTCAAGAACACTTGGAACTTTATTGAATACTCTGCTCTGTCAGCTAGATCCATGCATAACTTGAGTTACGGACCAAAAACTACAATCACAAATCATTAGTCAGGTTGGCTACTATCACTGATCAACATAACTTGTCCAACCAACAACTTCCATACATCTAGAACCAAGATCAATTACAATGTCAGCCTATTCTTTTTTTGTCTGTTATGTCAAACTGTTAACCTGATATTCAGATGCTAATAACTATTGACTCCTCCATCAACGAAGGCCAAAATTCTAGATTTAGATTTTCCTCACAATGCTTATGACTCCCTCAGATCCGCAGCAAACTCTGATCTACTCTCGACAAGATCCAGACCAAGATACTGGACCCTATCACACACTCTGTTCTTGACTTCCTAGACTTAGACAGATCTTCAATCTATTTTCCGGTCTGGGTAAATTATGTAAAGTGGATGTGTAGAGAGACTTGGTTGCCATCAATGACAACACTTATCATGCCTAGCAGTGTCTCTTTCCAATAGACCCTTGATACTCTTGTAAGGTCAAGGATACTGGGAGACCGCCTCTGTTGTGACCATTCTTCTATTTGTTTCATCATTCTTCTATCTTGTTGTTATGTATGAAATTGTACTCTTGTATGGATTAGCACAATATCACATATTTTATCTCCTCTCCTTTGGTATCCTATTGCCTTTTATATTTCTAGCCTACCTAAACCCTGATTGACCTATACCCTACTGAAGAAATGTCGTATTCTGAAGCAATAACTGACAAAACCTGAAAACAAACTTTGGAGTTTGGACATTCTAGACCACCTAGAGATAGACCTTCTATAAAATTTAGGGTCTGGACTAGGGTGCCCATGCCCTAGTCCTGCCCTATTTTTTTGGGCCCTGAATCTCAAGGTGGTGTCAGCTTGTTCTATGCACCTCAGGATTTCGATTTCAAATTTTAGTTTTCACGCAATGTCAATGTATTATTTCTAATATTTTAATTTCTAAGATTAGGTATTTAAAGAGAATTGAAAATAATTATATCACACACAATCTACATGCAAGCTTACTATTCTAAAATTCTGTCGCTTTTGCTATTGAAGATCAGCACTTTGTTGAAGCTCTTTAAAGTTATTGATATTTTCTATCATGGAGATATTCAGTAGAGATTAGGAATCAAAATCTTAAGTCTATCTTGCTCTTCCTAGGGTTTTGTCAAGCCCTTTGTATGATCAAGAGATGGGTTGAAGCCTCCAACTTGAGCTTGGGAATCCTCCGTAGATATGGTTACCTCGTCTTCTTGTTCTACAAGTCTTCATTGCTATCATGTCCTTGAGGTGATGTTATTGTTTCCTTGAGTGAAACATTGTGTTGATCTATCATTGATGCTTGAGTGATCTAGGGGTTTATATTTTTGCATACACATATGATCTATGAGCACACCCATCCGTAGATCTTTATCATTGGCTATTGTTGAGGTATAAATACCAAAGATGGGGTTTGACTGAGGCAAACTCTTATATAGCCACAACCATCTTTCTCCTCCTTTTGTATGTGTAGGTTGTATTCAAAAAGAGCTTGTGAAAAGGAGTCGAAGGAGAATAGGTACTACAGATATAGTCATTGTAGATCTTTGATTATTAGCATTGCAAAATAATCAAGACACTGGGCGAGCACCCTAGTCTAACTAGGCATTTAATCTTAGATCTAGAACCTTCTGTAGACACTTTGACACTAGGTACAGGAGATTTCAGCTATCAAAAACTTTCAGGACACTAGGGCGGGCTCCCTAGTCTAACAGACCCTCAATTTTCAGGTACGAGCTCTTTGTAACCTCTGCTCTACAATTCTATACTTTGTTTGTCAGTATCTGTGCCATAAATCAATTTGTTATCACATACCTTACAATTGGGGTTTCATGCTAGTTGGCTGCTTGAAGCTTGTAAAAACCTAATTGAGGCATCTATTCAGTTATAGCAAGCATAAAAAGGTCATAAGAATCAGTATCTTGATCCTTCATAGTGAGGAAGCTGGGTTCATGTTTCCTAATGTGATCTAAGTGAAAGAGGGGCTTGATTTTGGTTTAGGAAAACTATCAAATTCCCACTTTTTCAACATTACATTTTGGTGAACCTGTGCTTTAAAGAATTTGCATCCTTTTTAACATCAGATCTGAAATAGTTTGCTGTCCTAAATAACATTTAGATTTCAAACCCTCTTTTATGAAAAGTGTATGCATTGAATCTTGATTGATATCTTTAGCTTTTCATTAAAAGAGTTTGAAATTACAACTTTGTGACTTGCATAGTGATATCTTGTCTCATTTTTGTAAAGTTTTTGTTGTCTTGATTTACATTTAAGTCTTGGGTTAATTAGAACATGTTATAATGTCAGATTACTTTCTACAAGACTTTAACGTGTACGATGAGCTATTTAGTTGTCATGACTTCAATATGTTAGATGAAGGCCTTGAGGACTTTATCTCAATTGAATATTCCACTACGACTCTTAAACCATTGTTGTTTCAAAGAATAGTAAATGCAATCTATGTTTTTAAACCTCAAGAAGAACCTGCGAAGCTGAAAATAGTGGTCAACCTATGTTCGGATGTGGTTCAACCACAATCTAAACTTGTGCTCATTGTTAGAGGTCTTATGTCTTCTTCTCGACCTCCTGATTACATCTATAACTATGTTAAACAAATAACACATTGAAGTCAACAAGAAAGATCACAACAACCTAGTCATACTATGGTTGCTCACAAATATAATACATGGAATAACAAACAAAGTAAACAACAATCGAGCATTTTGATATCTTTACCTATTTCTCAACACATGCTTCCTCAAGCACCTCGTTTAACACATAAAGTTGGTCAAGATTATGATCTTGTTGAGCAGCTTCGTGCTACTCCTGCTAAGATTTCTCTTTGGGAACTTATACAAACTTCACCTACATACCATGGAATGCTCCAAGAAGCTTTACAAAAGGTGATTGTACGACCTGTTGTCAAGCCAAATTATGTAGCAACGTACTCTTTTAGATTGTATGCATGAGACAAAAATAGACATTTTGTTTCAACAACATGAGTTACCTTCTATTGAAGTTCAAAATCAATATGATCCTTTAATTATTTTCATTACAATAAAAAAGAAATCAATCAAGTGAGTTATGATTGATAATGGATTAGCTCTTAATGTTTGTGGTATTAATTTGTTACATAAGATTAAGATTGATACTTCTTTGATTAAATTAGATAGAATTAGCATTCGTGGCTTTGATAATGTTGGAAGACAGTCTATAGGCACTATAACTTTACCTGTACAAGTTAGACCTATGACTTTATCTACCTTGATTCATGTCATGCCTAGTTCCTTATCATACAACATGATTCTTGGTAGACCTTGGATTCATGCATTGGGGGAAGTTCCATCTACCCTTCATCATTCAATCAAGTTTATTTATATAAATAAACTTCATACCATTGAAGTTGATCCTAAACCAAATAGTTGTTTACATATTGAAATGCAAAGATACGTTGTTCATCATAAGATTCTAAATAACTTGAAGGTTGATCCATCACCTCCTCTTGCCATGAGTAATGTTGTGCAAGAGTCTCAACAATTGAATGCATTCCTTGGTGATGATTGGGGTTCATTAGATTTTACTCTTGCCTAGATATCGGAGAATACAAGCTTAACAACTGTAATCCTGAAACATCAAATGTTGCATCAATTTAATCTAAGAACTCTATTCAGAAACCTAAAGTTTCTTCGGTAAAAACCATAGATAATACTCTTACACTATAGATTATGAGACCTATGAGGCTCCACCTTCTTCTAGAGAAATGGCCTCTCTTTATGGTCATGGATTTCAGATCCTTTATAAGAATTATGACTATGTAGGTAATGGTTGCGGTATTAATCAACAAGGAATTTGAGTACCTGTAGTGGTAGGAATTGCATGCAGAAGATATCAATTAAATGCAAATAAAGATTAAACAGAGGAATAAAAAATACATAGAAATAATAACAGCGAGAGATAGTTTTGAATGTGGTTCACCTAATCTCGGGCTACATCCACCAACAGAGAGTCCAATATTATTATCCAGCTAATCAAACTAGTTACAACCAGCAATCCTTGCAACTCAATACCACTACAAATGCTACAATATAATATCAATGGAAACCCTAACCCTAGGCTAGTTTATCAAGACTTATGTCAGTTACAAAATAGGGTTTTTTTATGTCAGCCAATAGAAAAATAACTCCCGATGCCTTTATAAAATAATAAAAAAATGTTTGAGCTTTCAGGGGCGCTGTCTCTCAACCCCACCCTATATCGCGATAGGGAGCGCACCAGGGATGCTGCCTCTTAACCCTGTCTTGGGGGCGCTACCCCAAAACACCTGTTAAATAATTTGGGGGGAAACCACGCTGATAAAAGTGGGAAAAGTTAACCTCCAAGTCTAATTAGGCTCCATATAACAACAATCTCCCACTTGGAGACTGATCAGACTCCACAACATATCATCTCGCACTTGGAGACTGATCATAACACCGCTAACCCTGTAGCTTCCACTGGAAATAAGAACCCTGGACCCTGTTGTTCTTACTTTTTGTTTTCAGTCTTGAAGACGAACCGAAGCTGAAGAGAAGTTCAACTTCTCCCTTGTCACTACCTTTGCAAACATATCCGCTAGATTTGCATCTGTATGTATCTTTTCTAGCCTTAACTGTCCATCATCCAACACTGACTAAATGAAGTGATACCTTAACTGTATGTGTTTGGTCTTTGAATGCAAGGTAGAATTCTTTGCAAGATGTATGGAACTCTGGCTATCTGTAAACAAACAACTATTAGCCTATTGTTTGCCCAATTCTTCCATGAAAGATTGTAGCCATATCATCTCCTTGCTTGCCTCTGTTGTAGCTACATACTCTGCCTCCATGGTGGATAAAGTAACCACATTTTGCAACTGTGAGATCCATCTCATTGTTGTTCCACCTACAACAAAGACATAACATTTAGTACTCTGCCTGGTATCAATATCCCCTGCCAAATCTGAGTCCACATAGCCTACTAAATCAGTATTAGAGCCCCCAAAACATAAGTTTTTATTGGATGTACTTCTCAAATATATGAGAATCCATTTTACCACATTCTAATGCTCCAATCCGGGATTACTCATATACCTACTTACAACTCCTATAGCATGTGCAATATCCAGTCTTGTGCATAACATGGCGTACATTAAACTTCCTACATCTAGCTATTCCAAATGCAAATCTTCAAAAGCCACAATACTTAGAACAATACGAACAGAAGTCATCTTAACTACCAGAGAAAAAATCTCATCAAAATCAATGCCCTTTTTCTATGCAAATCCTTTTACAACTAACCTAGCTTTAAATCTTTTCTTACCTCCATCTTCCTCTTTCAGCCTATAAACCCATTTGTTTGGTAAATCCTTTTTACCTACAGGCAACTTACATAATTCCCAAGTCTGATTTTTCAGCAAGGAGTCCATTTCTTCTTTCATTGTAAGATCCCACTAAACCTTTGTATCCACCTGCATAACTTCATCATACCCTTCCAGTTCACCAACATATGTTAACAAAATAGAATACAAAAAGGGAGAAAACCTTTCAGGAGGTCTACGTAGCCTTGTTGACTGTCTAACATTCACTGGAGTTTGTGGTATTTCTTGTTGTTGTTGCAAAGCATGAGGAACCACTAGAACATCATTATCTAGAGTATCATCTAGCACCACATAATCATTTTCTTTCTTCTCATGCTGCTGCAATTGATCTTTGTACAACACCTTCTCATTGAATACAACATCCCTGCTTCTCATAATTTTTAGATTTTCAACATCCCAAAACCTATAACCAAATTCATCAATGCCATATCCAACAAAGATACACTTTTTTTATTTTGTATCCATCTTGGTTCTATTTTTAGAATGTATATGTACAAATGCTTCACATCTAAAGGTTTTGAGAAAAGATTAACTCACCTACTTACCTGTCCATGCTTCTTTTGGAATACCACAGCCTAAAGGAATTGAAGGACCTCTATTAATTAAATATATAGTGATATTGAAAGCTTCTGCCCACATATTTAAAGGCAGCCCAGCATGCAATCTCATGCTCCTTGCACGCTTCATTATTGTCCTGTTCATGTGCTCAGCCACTCCATTCTCCTGTGGAGTTCCTAGAACCATTTTTGGCCTATGAATTCCATTAAAGGAAAAATAATCCTCAAATTCTTTTCTACAATACTCACCACCATTATCAAATCTGAGACATTTTAATCTTTTACCCATCTCATTCTCAACCAAGCTTCTCCATTTCTTAAATGTTTCAAATACATCAGATTTCTGCCTAAGGAAATAAATCCAAACCTTCCTAGTTGCATCATCTATGAATGTAACATAATACCAAGAGCCACTGAGAGAAGATACCTGAGCCAGTCCTGATACATCTATATGCACAAGCTCCAACTTTTCATCTTTCTTTTGCTTCCCATCCTTGAGAAAACTAACTCTCTTGTGTTTGCCATACACACAACTTTCACAAAAATCCATATTTATACATTTCAGACCTGGTAAAACTTTCTTAGAATGAAGTACCTTCATACCTTTTTCACTCATATGCTTAAGTATGTTATGCCACAGTGTTGTCTCAGAACCTGCAGCAATTGATTCGATCTCTTCCTACAAACCCGCAACAACTATTCCTGAACCTGTTTGATTCTTCTCTACAACAACTAAAGTAGAAGGAACAGTATGACCTGTACAAAGATATAGGGTGCCTAATTTCACACCTTTTTCTACTATTAAGGCAACTGTTGAAACCTTTCAATTTTTATCACTGAAAGTAACTATGCAACCTTCATCAGCTAGTTGCCCTGCTAAAATTAAATTCCTACTCAGCCTTGGAATGTGTCTTACCTCTTGTAGTAGCCAATGATTCCCATTCTGTAACTTAATCTTGATTCTTCCATTTCCAACAATCTGACAAGGTTCATTATCTCCCAAATAAACTAGCCCAAAATCCCCTTGGACATAACCAAGAAAATAACTTCTATGGGGTATAGCATGAAATGAGGCCCCTGAATCTAAAACCCATGAATCATTAGCATTATCTAGGGAAAGAATCAAAGCATCATCTTCAGATTTATAACTTACCACATTTGCATCCTTATTGCCTTCTTGTTTGTCTCCTTTATTCTTCTGAGACTAGCAATTTTCTTCAGATGACCTGGTTTCCCATAGTACCAATAATCCTTCTGTCCTCTGGATTGGGACCCCTTGTCCTTTGATTTTCCTCATGACTTCTTGTGACTTCGAGAACTTTTTCCTCTCTCCTTTGATTTGACCCTGCTTTCTGCATTCAAAACACTACCTGATATGGATCCTCCTGATCTTTTCTGTCACATTTCCTCGCTAAGGATAACACCAACAACATCATCAAATTTCAAAGTATTTGAACCAGAGACAGAGTTACAGCCATTACCAAGCTATTCCAGCTTTCTGGCAAAGAACATAAAACCAAGAGAGACCTCACCTCTTCATCAAATTTCACTTTTACAAAAGTTAATTGACTGGTAATCATATTAAACACATTTAAATGATTTGTCATAGATCCACCTTCAACCATTTTCAGATTAAACAAACACTTCATGAGAAATACCTTATTTAAGGCTGAGGGTTTTTCATACAATTTAGCCAAAGCTTTCATCAGTTCATCTGTTGTCTTCACTTCTATTATATTAAACACCACAGATGGTGCCAGGCACAACCTAATGGTTCCCAGTACCTTTATGTCTAGAAGATTCCAATCATCATCAATCATTGTTGTCGGTTCCTTGGCTATTCCTTCCAACGGCCTCCATAAATCCTTCTGATAGAGATAATCCTCCATCTGCATATTCCATAATTGATAGTTTTGCCCATTGAATTTATCTACCTTCAATTTACCCTCATCCGCCATTGCTCCCACTTAACCGTGAGACTCCCACTCAACCGTGAGACCTTCCTGCAGACGATAATCAAACACAACCCATTCTAATACCACTTGTTAGGCATTGCATGCAGAAGATATCAATTAAATGCAAAAAAAGATTAAACAGAGGAATGAAAAATACATAGAAATAATAACCGCAAGAGACAATTTTTAACGTGGTTCACCCAAACTTAGGCTATATCCACCAATAGAGAGTCCAATATTATTATCTAGCAAATCAAACCAATTACAACTAGCAATCCTTGCAACTCAATACCGCTGCAAATGCTACAATACAATTTCAACGGAAACCATAACCCTAGGTTGTTTTATCAAGACTTATGTCGGTTACAAAATAGGGTTTATTTTTTATGTCGGCCAATAGAAAAAATAACTCTCGGCACCTTTATAAAATAATAAAAAAACATTTGAGGTTTTGGGGGTGCAACCCCTGAGCCCCCACTGAGGTGCTACCCCTTGACCCCGCCTTGTATCGAGACAAGGAGCGCACCAAGGGCGCTGCCCCCAAACCGCCGCTAAATAATTTGGGGGAAACTGTGCTGATAAAAGTGGGAAAATTTAACCTACAAGTCTGATTAGGCTCCATATAACAACATATAGATGCTGCTTCGTGACACTACTTGGGTGGCATTGGATATAATCCTTTCAAGGAAACCAAAGCCTGCAGACGTCATAATCTTAATGTGAACACAATATCAACACTCAATTTGATATTTCCTGAGATGATAGACACAAATTGTCCTCCAGGAGATATTCCTATAGATACATTTTCAACAAATGAAGCGATAATTGAATTCTTGGGAGCTTATGACAAGGTTCCTCGTTATCATCATAAGTGGGGACTACCTTATCATTTAAATGTTGATTTGTACTTTGGAAAATCTACCAACTTGATAAACATTACTAATGAAGAGTTTGAAGAATCATCACAATCACCCAATCTCATAGACCCCAGTACTTTACTTAATTGAAAGATTGTGGAAGTTTTTATGGACAAAGATAATACTAAAAAAGTTATTCCTATAGGTGATTGTTTAAGTACTAAAGAAAAAGAAGATATGACCAAGCTTTTACATGAATTTTTTGAATTATTCGCTTGGAATTATTATGATATGCCTGGCATTGATCCTTAGATTGTGACACATAATATTGTATTACAACCTGATGCTAAGCCATTTAAACAAAAGATTTGTAAGATGAATCCT
The DNA here is from genome assembly GCA_027924645.1 of Cunninghamia lanceolata. Classification (NCBI taxonomy): domain Eukaryota; kingdom Viridiplantae; phylum Streptophyta; class Pinopsida; order Cupressales; family Cupressaceae; genus Cunninghamia; species Cunninghamia lanceolata. Next base: position 325,972 of record BSBN01000810.1, on the reverse strand, counting down.
AAGGTTGCATTGTTAGTTAAGGCTGAGATAGAAAATCTTTTGCAAGCTGGATTTATCTACCCTATTAATTATTCACCTTAGATTTTGAATATTGTGTTTGTTGCTAAACCTGATAACCATATTCGAATGTGTACTGATTTTAGGGATTTAAATCTCACTTCTTTGAAAGATGATTTCCCTCTTCCAAAAATCAATATGATTGTTGATTCAATAGTTGGCCATGCACTACTGTCCTTCATGGATGGTTTTTCGAGATATAATCAAATTTGTATCAACCCTCAAGATCAATATAAAATAGCTTTTATAACCCTGTGGGGAACATTCTATTGGGTAGTCATGTTGTTTGGATTAAAGAATGCTGGAGAAACCTACCAATAGGCTATGGCTCTTATTTTTCATGATTACATGCATAACATCTTAGAGGATTATGTTGATTACATTCTTGCAAAATCTATTTGTTGCCAGGATCACGTCACAATCCTTTGTCAAATCTTTGAGCGAATAAAGAAATACAACATAATCTTGAATCCCCGTAAATGCGTCTTTGGCGTAGACAGTGGAAAACTATTGGGATTCATAGTTTCGCACTGTAGTATTGAAGTAGACACAAAGAAAATTGACGAGATTATTAATTTCCTAGCACCTAAAAACATATCTCAACTTTGTAGTTTGCAAGAGAAGATACAAACCATCTGTTGATTTATCTCACAACTCATGGATAGGACTCAGCCTTTTACTCAACTATTGAAGATGGATTCAAAATTTCAATGGAATTCTGATTGTCAGAAAGCTTTTGAAGACTTAAAAAGTTATTTAGCTAATCCTCCTATTTTACAGCCTACTACTGCTGATAAACCTTTTCTTCTTTACACATCAGCATCTAATAATGCTCTCACAACATTATTAACACAACATGATACTGAAGGCAAAGAATACCTTGTATATTACATTAGTCAAACTTTGCTCGATTATGAAGTGTGATATATTGTCATCGAGAAGCAGTGCCTAGCTTTTGTCTTTGCAACATAGAAGCTTAGGCATTATCTCTTAAATGCTGAAGTTCATGTCATGGTGAAATTTGATCCTTTAAAACATATTTTTCTAAAATAGATCTTTCAGGTCGCCTCACTAAATGGGTTATGTTATTAACAGAATTTGATCTCAACTTTATCTCTCAAAAAGTGATTAAAGGACAAGCGTTAACTGACCATTTAGCTGAAGCACCTTCACCCTTTTCTATACAAAATCAAGAGACATTTCTTGATGATCAAATTCTAAATATAAATACAGATGATAACTGGGAATTGTATTTCAATGGCTCATGATGTTGAACCGGCTCCGTGTAATATGTTGCCCTGTTCTGCGGTAATTTCTTTGTTTGTCTTTTTAGTGTCTTTTTGTAGTTTTATTAATGTGGTCTTTTAGACTAGATAGAAGATGCAGAACGGGTTTCAGTTTTAGAATTGCATGTGTGTTTTTGAGAGAGATTTTGCAATAAAAACATGAAATAATTGATGAACAATCAACTAGGAATAAAAATGAACACATTGAAAACTTGGAAGCACATACCCAAATGCATTTTTTGCATCTTTTTCCATTTCTAAGTTCGTTGCTACAAATTTTGAGTTGACAAGAGAGGAAGATCAATAATTTCTGGAATCATTCAATGAAATGAAGAATAACCAGAAGTGCATATGTTATTCCAACCTCATGGCAGCCACTTTGCATCAATACCCATATGCCAAAATTGATTTCTGTGAGTACCCATGTCAAACCCTAGCTGGAACTAAAAATTGCAGCAACACCCAAAAGCTCAAATCTATAAAACTCAAATACCCAGATAGATTATTTGCAACACAACATCAAAATCCATCACTCCTCAAACAATCAATGTCCTTGAATGTGTATGTGAAAGGAGGGTTTGATTGAATCTATCTTAACCACACTTCAACCATCATCCCCCTTTTCATATATAACATTTTGGTGAACCCATGTTTTTACTGAACTTGCTTCTTGCTAAGTGTTGTAATCAGTCTTTGCAATCATTCATATCATATTTATCATCTTGAATTCAAAAATCTTGCATTTATTTGAAAAATTTGAAAAAAATAAGCATTTCAGGCTTGCATTAAGATATAGTTTGCACTATTTTCCTTACATATCATTGAAAACATTTAAATTTCTAATATTTACATCAGATCTGAGATAAATTATAGTATTTCATCATTTCATGATCTTTTACCCTGCATTTGCATATCTCATTTGCTAGGGTTTTACTTGAAATTTGCATTTTTTTCATATAACCTAGTAATTCCAAAAGCTAGGGTTTATAGCTAAAATCTTATTTCAGATTTTATTACTCATTTAAACACTCTTTTAAATCTGATTTTGGACTGTAGTTTTTCTGCATTGTAGGTTTTTACATTTACATTTGCATCATTAGCACATTTACATTGCAAAAAGTGAAAAATTTGAGCATTTTAGGTTCATAGACAAGTATAGACTTGTATTATTTCATTCCATTTGTCATAAATATATTTCATTTCAGATCTTGCATTCATTTTCAAGTGTATATTCATTTTTCATTTGAAAATTTGGCATCATTCAATGCTTTATATTGAAAATTGGCATATTTTCTAATTTACACATTTTGTATTTCAATAAGCATAATCACATTACTACGTGTAGTTGTTTTATTATTTGATGCATTGAGTGTTATAAAACCTTGCATGAGTTGTCTAACTCCTCATCCTAATAAGAACATCCTTGTAAGGAGAAGTCTTATATTAATGGGTTATAGTGTTCCTGATAGCAACGGTGTAACAACATCGGAGAATCCAATGAACACTTACTTTACAAAAGGTGAAACACAAACTTTGCAAGATATCATACCTCCTACAACTACAATGGAAGAACAAACATTTCATGATTTTGAAGATCCTATTGGTGTGATAACACATGTACTTGATGATCAAATAAACAAACTTGATAATGAACTAGTTGATTTTCAAGCATTTATGGAAAAAGAAAGGATAGCTGAAGAGGTTGTACCTGTTGTTCATAGTCTAAGAGAGCTATTAAAAAAAGGACAAGATGGTGTTAATACACTACATGGACAAGCCCATATAGTGCATAACAACATTATGACAATGATTGAATGTGCAAATACTATTAACAATTTGTCATCATCAAATCATACATAGGTATCGACACCTATACCAACTAGCAGAATGTCTACTTTCACATCATCAATCCTCACTACTAATGCACAAGCTTGTAGTAATGCTACCACTACTATGGGAGTATCTAATGGCATTAATTCATAGAATTACAAGTTTGTGGGATTCAATTATCAAAACTTATCACCTAGGGTGACTTCTTATATGAATAATCACTCTCAGCCACCTCTCCATTCCACCTATTCTCAACCACCTTTCACTTACAATTGTTCTCAACCTCCTTCTATTACCACTCACAACCAATCACCTCAAAACATCATGACCACAACTTCTAATTCTTCCCAACAAAAAACTGCATCTCCTAATGATGCCCTTTTAAATCAACTCTTGCAAGGCATGACCTCTTTACTACAGAAGATGACAAAGTTGACTAATTCTTCCCAACCTACTTTACCAACATATGATGCCTGTAGTCCTTTATCTTATGCAATCTTAAGAACTCCTATGCTTGAAAATTTTGAGACTCCCCACTTTGAAAAATATGGTGGTAAAGGTGATCGTAATACTCATGTGGTAGCATTCACAGTGATGTGTAGTGATTTCTTCTTCGAAGAGGACTTCCTAGCAAAACTCTTCCCACCATCTCTCAAAGATACGGCTTTGGAATGGTTTTGCTCTTTAGCTCCTAACTCAATAAACTCTTTCTCATAACTAGTTGATCAATTCTTACAACACTTCCAAGCAAACATTGGACCTATAGTCTCTTTGATTGACTTGGTTCATTGTAAACAAGGTTCAAAAGAGAAGTTGATGGAATTCATCAATTGATATCAAGGTCTCATCTCACAAATACAATACTTGATTAAAGATGAAGATCTCCAAAAGGTATTTATTACAAATTTACAACCTAACATCCTTGATAAAATCCTCTTGATGAAGTATAGCTCTTTTCAACATTTATGCACAGCCCTTCGTGATTACTAGCTTTCATCTAGTTAGTATGAGAATCAAAACTCATTGACTCAAGTTGGTCAATCCACGGCTAAACCTTCTCAAAACAACTTTAAAAGGAATAATAAGAGTTTCATCAATATCAATGGAAAACATTGAAATAATTTTCAATCACAAGTGTCTGCTATTAGTAATCCTAAACGGGCACCATTTCAGTTCAAAGAACAACATCAACAGTTTACTCCTTTATCTGACTCTCTTCAATCAATTATGAATCAAGTAGTAAGCAAAAATATTTTGAAGTTTCCTCCTATGAAACCATTTGATAGTAACAAGTTACAAGGACCATCATTTGATGCTAATGCCTTTTGTCAGTATCACCGCTTGGCAGGACACGACACCGAACAATGTATGTGTCTTAAACATGAGATTCAATACCTCATCGATTCTAATATAATACAGGTAACTAGCATGAATGACAATGGAAATAAGTCAGTTGCTCCTCTGAATCAAAATTTATAGATCTTCACTACTCCATTTCCTAAGCATAGCAACAACAATATGGTAGAACAAAATACAATAGAGCAAGAAGATGATTATCTTGACTATGATGAAATAGTTGGGATGATAGAAGTGGATAGGGAGAAGGATGAAGATTCACCTTGTCCATAAGGAAAAGGTATCTATGTTGAGGTTCCTTTGTCGTTATCCCTTCAAGGATTGGGAGACAACCAAAATGCACCGGATACGCAAATTGAACAACCATGACAAGATATTATGATACAAGAAAAGGTTGCCATGGTGGAAAATATCCCATTCTTCCGCGAAAGGCTCATTCATCAAAATAAGAAAGCAAAGTATCAGAAAAGAACAAGGTGGCTATCATCAGTGGGAAATAACAATGATTCCCCTCATAATCAACAAAAGATTTCAAATATACAGGGACTTGAGAAACAAGCACCGCTTGACCGTTCTTGAAATAAGAATGAATCAGGTATGAACTACTCACACGTTTTACCGTGCTTGATAGAGAACCTTTCTAAGATGCTCACAAGTTCAAGCTCCTCTTAAAAAATATATATAATATATGTTATGTTGTGTTCCTCCATGATGTGTTATGTGTTATTTAGGTCTCTTTGGATGACCCTTGATACTCTTGTAAGGTCAAGGATATGGAGAGACCGCCTCTATTGTGACCATTCTTCTATTTGTTTCATCATTCTTCTATCTTGTTGATATCTTAGAAATTGTACTCCTATATGGATTAGCACAATTTCACATAGTTATTCTCCTCTCCTTTGGTGTCCTATTACCTTTTCTGTTTCTGGCTTACATAAACCCTTATTGACCTTTACCCTACTGAAGAAATGCCATATTCTGAAGCAATAACTGACAAAACCTGAAAACAAACTTTGGAGTCTGGATATTCTAGACCACCTAGAGACAGACCTTGTGTGAAATTTAGGGTCTGGACTAGGGCGCCAATGCCCTAGTCCTGCCCTATTTTTTTGGGCCCTGAATCTCGGGGTGGTGTCAGCTTGTTCTGTGCACCTCAAGATTCTAATTTCAAATTTTAGTTTTCACATGATGTCAAAGTATTATTTCAAATATTTGAATTTCTAAGGTTAGGTATTTAAAGAGAATTGAAAATAATTTTATCACACACAATCTACATGCAAGCTTACTATTCCAAAATTCTGTCACTTTTGCTATTGAAGATCAACACTTTGTTGAAGCTCTTTGAATTTATTGATAGTTTCTATCATGGAGATATTCAGTGGAGATTATTTTGAAGATCAACACTTTGTTGAAGCTCTTTGAATTTATTTTTCTCTTCCTAGGGTTTTGTCAAGCCCTTTGTATGATCGGGAGAAGGGTTGAAGCCTCCAACTTGAGCTTGTGAATCCTCTATGGATATGGCTCCCTTGCCTTCTTGTTCTACAAGTCTTCATTACTATCATCTCCTTGAGGTGATGTTGTTATTGTTTCCTTGAGTGAAACATTGTGTTGATCTATCCATGATGCTTGAGTCATCTAGGGGTTTATATTTTTTCATACACATATGATCTATGAGTACACCCATCTATAGATCTTTATCATTGGCTATTGTTGAGGTAGAAATACCAAAGATGGGGTTTGATTGAGGCAAACTCCTATATAGCCACAACCATCTTTCTCCTCCTTTTGTATGTATAGGTTGTATTCGAAAAGAATTGGCGAAAAGGAGTCAAAGGATAACAGGTATTATGGATATAGTCATTGCAGAACTTTGAGTTTTGGCATCACGAAATAATCGAGACACTAGGGCGGGCACCCTAGTCTAACTGGGCATTTAATCCTAGATCTAGAACCCTCTGCAAACACTTTGACACCAGGTACAAGAGATTTCAGCTATCAAAATTTTTTGGGACACTGGGGCAGGCTCCCTAGTCTAACAGGCCCTCAATTTTTAGGTACGCGCTCTTTGTAACCTCTACTTTGTATTTCTATACTTTGTTTGTTAGTATCTGTGCTATAAATCAGTCTATTATCACATACCTTACAATTAGGGTTTCATCCTAGTTGGTTTCTTGAAGCTTGTAAAAACCTAATTGAGGCATCTATTCAGTTACAACAAGCATAAAAAGGTCATAGGAATCAGTATCTTGATCCTTCATAGTGAGGAAGCTGGGTTCCTATTTCCTAATGTGATGTAAGTGAAAGAGGGGCTTGATTTTGGTTTAGGCAAACTATCAAATTCCCACTTTTTCAACATTACATTTTGGTGAACCTGTGCTTTAAGGAATTTGCATCCTTTTTAACATCAGATCTGAAATAGTTTACTGTCCTAAATAACATTTAGATTGCAAACCATCTTTTATGAAAAGTGTATGCAATGAATCTTGATTGATATCTTTAGCTTTTTATTAAAAGAGTTTGAAATTACAACTTTGTGACTTGCATAGTGATATCTACTTTCATTTTTGTAAAGTTTATGTTGTCTTGATTTACATTTAAGTTGGGTTAATTAGAACATGTTATAATGTCAGATTACTTTTAACAAGACTTTAATGTGTACGATGAGCTATTTAGTTGTGATGACTTCAATACGTTAGATGAAGCCCTTGAGGACTTTATCTCGATTGAATATTCCACTACGACTCCTAAACCATTGTTGTTTTAAAGAATAGTAAATGCAATCTATGTTCCTAAACCTCAAGAAGAACCTGTGAAGCTGAAAATAGTGGTCAACTTGTGTTCGGAAGTGGTTCAACAACAATCTAAACTAGTGCTCACTGTTAGAGGTCTTCCATCTTCTTCTCGACCTCCTAATTACATCTATAACTATTGTAAACAAATAACACATTGAAGTCAACAAGAAAGATCACAACAACCTAGTCATACTATGGTTGCTCACAAATATAATACATGGAATAACAAACAAAGTAAACAACAATTGATCATTTTGATATCTTTACCTATTTCTCAACACATGCTTCCTCAAGCACCTTGTTTAACACATAAAGTTGGTCAAGATTATGATCTTATTGAGCAGCTTTGTGCTACTCTTGCTAAGATTTCTCTTTGGGAACTTATACAAACTTCACCTACATATAATGGAATGCTCCAAGAAGCTTTACAAAAGGTGATTGTACCACCTATTGTCAAGCCAAATTATGTAGCAACGTACTTTTTTAGATTGTATGCATGTGACAAAAATAGACATTTTGTTTCAACATGAGTTACCTTCCATTAAAGTTCAAAATCAATATGCTAATTTAATTATTTTCATTACAATAAAAAAGAAATTAATCAAGCGAGTTATGATTGATAATGGATCAACTCTTAATGTTTGTGGTATTAATTTATTACAGAAGATTAAAATTGATACTTCTTTGATTAAACTAGATAGAATTAGAATTCATGGCTTTGATAATGTTGGAAGACAGTCTATAGGCACTATAACTTTACCTATACAAGTTGGACCTATGACTTTATCTACCTTGATTCATGTCATGCCTAGTTCCTTATCATACAACATGATTCTTGGTAGACCTTGGATTCATGCATTGGGGGTAGTTCCATCTACCCTTCATCGTTCAATCAAGTTTATTTATACAAATAAACTTCATACCATTGAAGTTGATCCTGAACCAAATAGTTGTTTACATATTGAAATACAAAAATAAGTTGTTCATCATAAGATTCTAGATAACTTGAAGGTTGATCCATCAACTCCTCTTGTCAAGGGTAATGTTGTGCAAGAGTCTCAACAATTGAATGCATTCCTTGGTGATGATTGGGGTTCATTAGATTTTACTCCTGCCTAGATATGGGAGAATACAAGCTTAACAACTATAATCCTGAAATATCAAATGTTGCATCGATTTAATCTAAGAACTCTATTCAGAAACCTAGAGTTTCTTTGGTAAAAAACATAGATAACACTCTTACTTACACTACAGATTATGAGACCTATGAGGCTCCACCTTCTTCTTGAGAAATGACCTTTCTTTATGGTCATGGATTTTACATCCTTTATAAGAATTGCGACTATGTAGGTAATGGTTGCGGTATTAATCAACAAGGAATTTGAGTACCTATAGTGTTAGGAATTGCATGCAGAAGATATCAATTAAATGCAAATAAAGATTAAATAGAGGAATGAAAAATACACAGAAATAATAATAGCGAGAGACAAATTTTAATGTGGTTCACTGAAACACGGGCTACATCCACCAATAGAGAGTCCAATATTATTATCCAGCAAATCAAACCGATTACAACCAACAATCCTTGCAACTCAATACCCCTGCAAATGCTACAATATAATATCAACGGAAACCCTAACCAAGACTTATCTCAGTTACAAAATAGGATTTTTTTATGTCGGCCAACAGAAAAAATAACTCCTGATATCTTTATAAAATAATAAAAAAATGTTTGATGTTTCGGGGTGCTGCCCCTCGACCCCGCCTTGTATCACGACAAGGAGCACGCCAAGGGTGCTGCCCCTTGACCCCATCTTGGGGGCACTACCCCCAAACACCCGTTAAATAATTTGGGGGGAAACCTCACTGAAAAAGTGGGAAAATTTAACATCCAAGTCTGATTAGGCTCCATATAACAACAATCTCCCACTTGGAGACTGATCAGACTCCATAACATATCATCTCCCACTTGGAGACTGATCATAACACCACTGACCCTATAGCTCCCACTAGAAATAAGTACCCTGGACCCTACTATTCTAATTTTTTGTTTTCAGTCTTGAAGACCAACCGAAGCTAAAGAACAGCTTAGCTTCTCCCTTGTCACTACCTTTGCAAACATGTCCATTGGATTTGCATCTGTATGTATCTTTTCCAGCCTTAACTGTCCATCATCCAACACCGACCAGATGAAGTGATACATTAGCTATATGTGTTTGGTCTTTGAATGCAAGGCAGAATTCTTTGCAAGATGTATGGCACTCTGGCTGTCTATAAACAAATAACTGTTAGCCTATTGTTTGCCCAATTCTTCCATGAAAGATTACAGCCTATTATCCTCAAAATTAGCTACACTCGATTTTGTGGGATGACCCCTATGAAACTTGTCCATTTCATAGCCCACAACTCTAAACCTGCGAAATGAGACAATCACAATCATCTTTGAGTGCATTCCCCTAGCCTCAAAGAATCCATTTAAGCTTCGTCTAGTGTCAGTTTCTCAAAATTTTCAAAATTTGTCAACCTTGCAACTTTAAGTTAATGCATCTCGTTAATAATGTTTTAAGGGTCTTTCAAGTCAGTGTTTTTTTTTTACTTTATTTTGGTTTCCTCATCCTTGCTCTCATAAGTCCTATGTGTTGTTGATAAGCTTTTGTTCTTGCTAAGTGAACAACCTCAAACAAATCTGACAAAGCATTCATCTAGGATTTTTTTGTCATTTTTCAAGACATGTCTCTCCTTTATTTCTTCTTCATTTTATCATTGAAAATAGTTTTTGGTGATGGAGATATTGTTGTGGGAAGTGTAGCTTTGGTGTATTCAAAATATCAAAAATCTAATGGCACAAAAATGATCCATGGAAGAGTTCTTCATGAAAGAGTTCTTCAGAGAGGAAGTGAAATTATGTTAGGAAGTGCAGCTAATCCATGGGAAGTCTTCTTGAACTAACCAATGCCTCTAAGTTGATGTGAAGGACGTTAAAAGAAAAGCGGTTTCAGGGGATCAGCCTACAGAAAAGACATTAGAAACATCTAAAGATTGTCACTAGTTAACTCTAGACATATTTGTTGGTTGTGGTGGATTGTCAGAAGGGTTGGAAAAATTAGGAGCAAGCTTTATCAAATGGGCCATTGAATATGAAGAGCCTGCTGCACACATTTTCAAGCTTAATCATCCAAAAGCTAAGGTATTCTACCATAATTGTAATGCTATATTAAGGTATCATTGCATGGAGGTTTGCAGTATGTTGTTGTCAAAGATACAGCATTAGGTGCCTCTTTTTGCTCTATAATGGTGAAAGATACGATTGGTGACTTGCCACCTGTTGGAAATGGTGCAGATAGATTGGAAATAACATATGCAAATGCTTGAGTCTTTTGGTTTCAAAAGAAGGTTTGTCCTAAGGAAGTTGCTCTATATGACCATATTTCTAAAGAAATGAATGAGTTGAATCTAATTTGTTACCAAAGAATTCTGAAGTGCCCAGGTTCTGGTTGGCGGGATCCTCTAGAAGAAAAGGTTAAGTTTTTTGTTCCATGTGTAAGCGGCGAATCTAGCTAACCATGTTAAAAACTCATCAAGTTTTAGCTTAAGATGTAGGAACAGCAAAAAATTTTGCCAATACATGACTTGTAGTTTCTACTTATGGTGTAAGGGCGGCAGAAAATGCTGCCCATACATAATACTTCCCCCAATATCATTATGTAATAGCGGCATAAAACTCTGTCAATGCATAGTGCTATTCTCTGGCTTCTTTTTGTGTAGGAGTAGCATTTTTTACCACATGTGCATAATGGTCAATGTGAAGGTGTTGTTTTCCACCGCTTGAGCATTTACAAGTTTTTTTTATCAAGATGTTTTGAAGATGAAGTGGAACTGGAGGTGACTTTTACATGGCTGTTGAAGTTGAGAGGATTGTTAAATTGAGCTATTGGAAGTAGTATTATTTGGTGCTCAGTGTGGAAGCAATGATTCTTGACAGCCAATTTTCCAACCTAGATGAGAAGGCAAGAACTCCATGACTATGTGGGAAAGAATTTGCACATGCTTAGCCGGATAGAAGGGGTTGACTTAGATTTGTACAACGACACTATGTTGCTTAGTGTTTTGGAACAAGTTGCTAACTGCAAAAATGAGATTGCACAGTATTATCTCATGGAAGGTATAATTCAGGTATTTCCTGATGATTATCATTTACAAACTCTGGAAACATTTCTCAGTGCATGTCCTCAACTTCAGCCAACTGTTGATATAAACACAGTGATCTCTCAATTGATGGAATGCCTATCAAATTATGCTTCTTTAAGTCCAAAGTCATTGCAGAATCGGGATAAGGATGAGGACTGGGATGTTTTTGGGCATTGAAGGAAATGCAAGAGTGGTAATGATTGCCGCCCCATGTATAAAGCATCATTTCATATAATATGTAAAGGTGGGCATTTTTTCCACCATTTCACTTGCAAAGTTATATTATGTAAGGGCGGTAAATTTACCAACCCATGCACTAGAAGCAGATACTTCACTCTACAGATGGCTACCACCAAGCTTGGTGAAGAAAATGCAATCTATTGATTTGTACTCTCAAGAAGAGATCTCCAGTGTTAGAGTTTCTGTGTGTAGTCAAGAAGAAGATTTGTTCACCTCAAACCGCAACTCAGTTGTTGTGGGAAAGTTGACAACTAAATTGTAGAATTCCTAATGGATCATCTCTTAGTTATGAGATGTTTGTAGCTCAATGGTCTCACATAGTGTAGCATTCCATAAATCAAGTGGCTAGTAACATGTGACTCATGAATCCTATATATCTAGTGGAGAATCATTCAACATGTGGAAGAAATAGGGAGGGTCCGTATGTTTTACCCAACGGTCAGGATTGAAAACCTCAATTGTTGTTGTTATGTCTTTCATTAAAGGTCTTGGTTGAAGAAAATGCTCTCCTGAAATTGAAAGATAGTACTCCTGGAAAGCCACTTGGGCTCCGTGCGTGAGCTCCACCATTGCCTTTGCTATTGCCCTCTCTTTCGTAGTCCAAAGTACAGTTGAAAGCTCTAGATGAGGATGGGAAAAACATTGTTTTTGATGTAGATCTAGAGCATCTATCGCACTCAGAGGGTGAAGATGAGTATGACTGACTTCCTCCTTTCAAATATTTGACAAAATCTTAGTTATCTGAACTATCCAAAGAAGATAGGCACTTTGGGTTATGTAGTGCAGCTCAAAGCATTGAAAAGGAACTTGAAGGAAATGTTTGAGTCTGGAATTTCAGTCAAGCAAGAGAAAGAAGGAAGAATTCAAGATATCAAAAGAAAAGTAACTAAAATGGTCCAAATGGAGGTTTCTTCTTTGGTTTCATCATTGTAGGCACATGATGGTGAGAAGAAACAAGGTTTAATGGATGATTGTCAAGGAACAATGCACTAGATACATCATGCTTATGATCAAGTGTTTGAGATAATTCTTGATATATGAGGCATAAACCCATTTCCTTGAATCAAGCCTTCAACTGCTAGTAGGCTAGGAGATGATGGATGTCGTGATCATCTAATACATATCGGCTCATTATTGGACGAGGACATGGTGCATATTGCGGCCACTGATCTTCATACATCATTCTTTACATATGAGAGAGAGCTATATATGACAGGAAATAATGATTTTGGTCAGCTAGGAGCTCGGGTTAGAGAGTCTTAGTTATCTCCTATTCGGATATCTGCTCTAGACACATATCTCATATCACATATGGCTTGTGGTCAAGCTCATACTTTTGCCATGATAGATGTTGGAGCATTGGTGTAATGGGTGTAGTAGATCTAGGTCATTTGGGCCACAAAGATTCTATTAGTCAAAGGGACTCGTGATTTTCTTTTGTTCATGTAGCAACTATGGTGACGCATATTCTCTTTCACTCTACAGATGGCATGCGGGGAAAACCATGATGCTGCATTGACGGTGTAGGGAAGATGGTGTTCGAATCTTTGTCCCCTGTAGTGACATACATGCATTGCGATGTAAGCAATGAAGAAGATGTCATTCATATTGTAAACATGACTGTCAACAAATATGGAATGGTTAGATATTATGTTTAACAATGCAGGAATCCTTGGAGAACATGCGAAATGAAAAGAATATAGTGGATTTTGATGTAGATGAATTTGATACTGTAATGGGTGTGAATGTGAAGGGAGTTTGTCTTGGCATGAAACATGCAGCGAAGATAATGGTTTCCAGAGGAAATGGGTGTATTATTTCTACATCAAGTGTTGCAAGTGTCCAAGGAGGGCTTGGGCCTCATGCTTAAACAACATCTAAGCATGTCATCACTGGTCTCACCAAAAATGCTGCCTATGAGTTGGGTAAGTATGGGATTCGAATCAATTCCATATCTCCTTTTGGGGTAGCAACCTCTATGATGATAAATGCATGGAGAAAGTTTGATCATCACAATGTATGAAGGATCCACCAAGAAAATACTAGTGGAAGAAGGTACTTGTGATCATTGCCTTAGTTAATTTTTCCTAGTTTTGTATGTCTTTTGTTTGTAGTTGTGTACATATTTACATGTACTTTTCTCATATGTAATTACATGTAAAAACTTAGGAAGTCCCAAGTCAAATCGGACTCTTTTGTTTGAATAAGTAAAAGTAGTTAGACTTTCCTATTTTAGCTCTAGGCCTCTCCCTATAAATAAAGGAGGCCTCTTTTGTAATCTATCATCTTTAATCTTATGCAACAAAGTGCTGCCCAAATTGAGACTCAACTTTGAGACTTTGTGTTCAAATTGTATGATCAATTCCAAACAATAAAGAAGGCGAGGTTTAATATCAAATTTTGTGTTGAATCAAATTTGTATGAGTGAGGATGTATATATGGCATTTTTTCTGATTTGTCTTGTTGATTGATTGAAGAAGTGGTGTTTGGTTGTCATGATTGGAGGACATTCAAGATAAGTTATATAAACTTTGTGTTATATTATTTCCTTGAATATATGCCTGTTGAAAGCATTTCTTGGTGGAGGATTATAAAGACTTTGAGCTTGTATTTGTTCACTTTGTATATGAATCGTGTTGAGAACTTGTAGACTTTGTGCTATGATTTTCAATCACATTCATGTGGATCAACAGTGTTGTTAGTTGACAGACTTTGTGCTCCAACTGGTGATACGGTTACTTTTAAAATCTTTTTGGGGATAATTTGAAGACTTTGTACTTGAGATTATTCACTTGGTTCGTGAATCTTTTTTTTTGTGAAGTAAGTTGAAAGACTTTGTGCTTCAACTTACAAGAGTATTGTTGATTATTGTTTAAGTGTAGAAGCATTATTGAATATTACCATGAAACATTGTAAACATCTTTTCTGAAAGAAGAGAAAAGGATGAATGTAACACACCCCCAAAGCTAGTATTTAATGTAATTAAGTTTGTAATAGTTAATAGGGAACCTCCCCTTGCTGAGAGGAGAGATTTATCTAATTACACTGTGGTTGATATAACCATTTTGTCCTCAGTGAGTTGACAACAAAATATTCACCCAATAGTTTTTGGTGACTCTACTGGGGATTGAATGCGCAACCAAGGGCCTCTTGCCTTTGGTTGAAGCATACCGGCCTCATCTTTTGTAATATATATTTTTGTTATATTTTCTCTATTGTTTGTTAAATTTTTATCAAGGAATATGGTTGTCCTAGGTCCATGGGGAAATACCTTTGGGCTATTGAATTTGACTCAGTCTCTACATGAACTACCTCCGGGTTCGTGTAAGAATTTTCCCAAGTTCTACGAGGATGGCAAACAACATCTAGATGAGCACATTGCATGTGGTGTTCTCAGAGTTGAGTATGAAGATGTTTCTGTAAGACTATTTGTAGAAACACTCCAAGGTGTTCTAGCTGATTGGTTCTTTCACCTTGCACCTGGAACTATCACTAGATGGAATACACTTTGAACTCAGTTTGAAGCCAAATTCAAGTCAGCAGAAGATGCTTATGCATTGTTGGCTCAACTTACTCCAATGAAAAAGGAACCGTGTGAGTCCATGTGTGAGTTCATGGCAAAATTCAATAAGCTAAAGCACAGGATCCCAACTATTTCTCAACCCACAGCTGAGAACCTAAAATGCTTCTTCATCAATTCACAGTTACCGGAAGTAAGTTTTCTTTTACAAAGAGCAACACCAGCTAATCTTGCAATTGCTCAAAGTTTGGTAGTTGAAGTGGAGGATGATTTGATCTTGGCAGGAAAGTTGAAGAAGGATTCTGTTAGGCCTAGTGGGCAGCCCCCTTTGGCTTTATCTTCTACAAGAACTATGGATTCTATACTGCAAAAGTTGGCTGATGAGTTGTTAGCTCTGAAAGAACAGGTGTCACAGAATTTGTCCATTCCCTTCTATAAGGGCATATCAAGGGGAACTTCCCATGATGCTCTGAATTACCAAGGTAATTCTTTGAGGGACCAGAATCAAAATAGGTTTCCTCCACAACAAGGAATACTTGCTTTGGAAGCATCGTCTGTGGATGCAACATTTTCTATTATGAATCAGAGCAAGACAATCTTCTTCAATCAGAATATGATCAAGGAGAAGATCTTGCTAATATTTTCATGGAAGTTGAAGAGCAATTAGTTGGCGACTCTACCATCGAGTTCCTGAACTTGGAAGATGAGATGGGGCAAGAAGAAGTTACTTCTGGTGAATCTTATTTCATTCTCACACGGTCACAGAATCAATTTGATCATCATTATGTGGCTAGTGATAACCAAGTAAGTACACCAGATCTTCATCCTTCATCCCCTGTTCCTAAGACCAGTACCCCCATTGTAAAACCACAAGATGAGAGTTTTACATCTTCTGTAGCAAGTTCATATCAGCTTGTTGATATCATAGATCATGCTGAGGAGACAAAGATTCAAATGTTTGACACAAGAATACCTTTTGAGGGTATTATGCAGGAGGTTCATCCTGAAAGGGAGGCCAAGTACATAGTGATGAAATCTAAGGATCCAAAAGTTCAAATTCTCTTTGAGTTTTCCGATATGGGTACTTACTTCTTGATCTCCAATGAAGATTTTGAGTCATTGGATAATGTTTCAAATGGAGGTCTAGAAATAGATGGATCATTCTCTTCAAGCGAAGGGATTTTGCAACTAAAATGAAATGCCATTTCAAAGGATTGGTTTTTCTAGAGAAACTTTTTGATGACCCTGATTGCTTTGTCAAAAGGCAATGACAGTTGGGACTGAATTCACCAACAAGAGTGGGACAATTCAATATGGATGCAGAAGAAGATCTCAAAATGGAAAACACTGGGAAAAGTTACTCTTTCAATAGTAAAAGAAAAAGATGTGGAACATCCTTTTTGTTGCCTCACAGCAGATATCATCTGAAGCTTTTCTCAAAGTGAAGCTACAGATAAGTTCGTGTATTTTTGTATAGTTTTTGTCTTTTTATTTTTAGTGTTTTTATGTTTTTGTTTAGTCTTTTTGCATCTTTTTGTTTTGGTAGCTTGACTCTATAGCCCAATGGCATGGATAAAGGCACTTAGAGACTGGATTCTTCTCCCTTTGATCATTTCAAAGAATGATCGAAGGAAGCTCCCCAATTAGAGCCAGCTGTTATCCTCAAAATTAGCTACGCTCAATTTTGTGGGATGACCCCTACGAAACTTGTTCATTTTGTAGCCCACAACTCTAAACCTATGAAACGAGACAATCACAATCATCTTTGTGTGCGTTCCCCTAGCCTCAAAGAGTCCATTCGAGCTTTGTCTAGTGTCAGTTTCTTAAAATTTTCAAAATTTGTCAACCTTGCAACTTTAAGTTAACGCATCTCATTAATGATGTTTTAAGGGTCTTTTAAGTTAGTTTTTGTTTTTACTTTATTTTGTTTTCCTCACCCTTGCTCTCATAAGTCCTCTGTATTGTTGATAAGCTTTTGTGCTTGCTAAGTGAACGACCTCGAACAAATCTGACAAAGCATTCATCTAGGGTTTTTTTTGTCATTTTTTGAGACATGTCTCTCCTTTCTTTCTTCTTTGTTTTATCATTGAAAATGGTTTCTGTTGATGTAGATATTGTTGTGGGAAGTGTAGCTCTGGTGTATTCAAAAGATCAGAAATCTAATGGCACAAAAATGATCCATGGAAGAGCTCTTCATGAAAGAGTTCTTTAGAGAGGAAGTGAAATTCTGTTAGGAAGTGCAGCTAATCCATGGGAAGTCTTCTTGAACTAACCAATGCGTCTAAGTTGATGTGAAGGATGTTAAAAGAAAAGCAATTTCAGGGGATCAGCGTGTAGAAAAGACATTAAAAACATCTAAAGATTGTCACTTGTTAACTCTAGACATATTTGTTGGCTGTGGTGGATTGTCAAAAGGGTTGGAAAAATCAGGAGCAAGCTTTATCAAATGGGCCATTGAATATGAAGAGCATACTGCATAGGTTTTCAAGCTTAATCATCTAGAAGCTGAGGTCTTCTACCAGAATTATAATGCTATATTAAGGTATCATTGCATGGAGGTTTGCAATATGCTACTGTCAAAGATACAGCATTAGGTGCCTCTTTTTGCTCTATAATGGTGAAAGATACGATTGGTAACTTGCCACCTATTGGCAATGGTGTGGACAAATTGGAAATAACATATGGGAATGCTCGAGTCTTTTGGTTTCAAAAGCAAGTTTGTCTTGAGGAAGTTGCTCTATATGATCATATTTCTAAAGAAATGAATGAGTTGAATCTAATTTGTTACCAAAGAATTCTGAAGTGCCTAGGTTCTGGTTGGCGGGATCCTCTAGAAGAAACGGTTAAGTTCTTTGGTCCATGTGTAAGCGGTGAATCTAGCCGACCATGTTAAAAACTCATCAAGTTTTAGCTTCAGATGTAGGAACGGCAGAAAATTCTGCCAATACATGACTTGTAGTTTCTACTTATGGTGTAAGGGCAGCAGAAAATGCTGCCCATACATAATACTTCCCCCAATATCATTATGTAATAGCGGCATAAAACACTGTCAATGCATAGTGCTATTCTCTGGCTTCTTTTTGTGCAGGAGCGGCATTTTTACCACATGTGCATAATGGTCCATGTGAAGGCACTATTTTCCACCACTTGAGCATTTGCAAGTTTTTTTATCAAGATGTTTTGAAGATGAAGCAGAACTAGAGGTGACTTTTACATAGCTGTTGAAGTTGAGAGGACTATTAAATTGAGGTATTGGAAGTAGTATTCTTTGGTACTCAGTGTGGAAGCAATGATGCTCGACAACCAAGTTTCCAACCTAGATGAGAAGGCAAGAACTTCATGACCTTGTGGGAAAGAATTTGCATGTGCTTAGCCAGATAGAAGGTGTTGACTTAGATTTGTACAAATACATTGTGTTGCTTAGAGTTTTGGAACAGGTTGCTAACTGCAAAAATGATATTACACAGTATTATCTCATGGAAGGTATATTTCAGGTATTTCCTGATGATTATCATTTACAAACTCTAGAAACATTTCTTAGTGGGTGTCCTCAACTTCAGCCAACTATTGATATAAAGATAGTGATCTCTCAATTGATGGAACACCTATCAAATTATGCTTCTTTAAGTCCAAAGTCATCGCAGAATCGGGATAAGGATGAGGACTAGGATGTTTATGGGTATTGAAGGAAATGCAAGAGCGGTAACGATTGTCACCCCATGTATACAGCATCATTTCATATAATATGTAAAGGCGGGCATTTTTTTTTCCATTTCACTTGCAAAGTTATACTATGTAAGGGTGGTAAATTTACCAACCCATGCACTAGAAGCAAATACTTCACTCTACAGATGGCTACCACCAAGCTTGGTGAAGAAAATGCAATCTATTAATTTGTACTCTCAAGAAGAGATCTCCAATGTTAGAGTTTATGTGTGTAGTCAAGAAGAAGATTTGTTCACCTCAAACTGCAACTTAGATGCTATGGGAAAGTGGACAACTAAATTGTAGAATTCTCGATGGATCACCTCTTAGTTATGAGATGTTTGTAGCTCAATGGTCTCACATAGTGCAGCATTCCATAAGTCAAGCAGCTAGTAACATGTGACTCATGAATCCTATATATCTAGTGGAGAATCATTCAATATGTGGAAGAAACAGGGAGGGTCAATATGTTTTACCCAACGGTCAGGATTGAAAACCTTAATTGTTGTTGTTATGTCTTTCATTAAAGGTCTTGGTTGAAGAAAATGCTCTCCTAAAATTGCAAGATAGTATTCCTGGAAAGCCACTTGGGCTCTGCACGTGAGCTCCACCATTGCCTTTTCTATTGCCCTCTCTTTTGTAGTCCAAAGTACAGTTGAAAGCTCCAGATGAGGATGGGATAGACATTGTTTCTAATGTAGATCTAGAGGATCTATCGCACTCAGAGGGTGAAGATGAGTATGACCGACTTCCTCCTTTCAAATATTTGACAAAATCTTAGTTATCTAAACTATTCGAAGAAGATAGGCACTTTGGGTTATGTAGTGTGGCTCAAAGCATTGAAGAGGAACTTGAAGAAAATGTTTGAGTCTAGAATTTCAGTCAAGCAAGAGAAAGAAAGAAGAATTCAAGATATCAAAAGAAAAGTAACTAAAATGGTCCCAATGCAGGTTTCTTCTTTGGTTTCATCATTGTAAGCACATGATGGTGAGAAGAAAGAATGTTTAATGGATGATTGTCAAGGAACAATGCACTAGATACATCATGCTTACGATCAAGTGTTTGAGATAATTCTTGATATACGAGGCATAAACCCATTTCCTTGAATCAAGCCTTCAACTGCTAGTAGGCTAAGAGATGATGGAGGTCGTGATCATCTAATACATATTGGGTCATTATTGGATGAGGACATGGTGCATATTGTGGCCACTGATCTTCATACAGCATTCTTTAAATGTGAGGGAGAGCTATATATGACAGGAAATAATGATTTGGTCAACTAGGAGCTCAGGTTAGAGAGTCTTAGTTATCTCCTGTTCAGATATCTGCTCTGGACACATATCTCATATCACATATGACTTGTGGTCAAGCTCATACTTTTGCCATGACAGATGTTGGAGCATTGGTGTAATGGGTGTAGTAGATCTAGGTCATTTGGGCCACAACGATCCTATTAGCCAAAGGGACTCATGATTTTCTTTTGTTCATGTAGCAACTGTGGTGATGCATATTCTCTTTCACTCTATAGATGGCATGCGGGGAAAACCACGGTGCTGCATTGACGGTGTAGGGAAGATCGTGTCCGAATCTTTATCCCTTGTAGTGACATACATGCATTGTGATGTAAGCAATGAAGAAGATGTCGCTCATATTGTAAACATGACTGTCACCAAATATGGAATGTTTAGATATTATGTTTAACAATGCAGGAATCCTTGGAGAACATGCCAAACGAAAAGAGTATAATGGATTTTGATGTAGATGAATTTGATATTGTAATGGGTGTGAATGTGAAGGGAGTTTTTCTTGGCATGAAACATGCAGCGAGGATAATGGTTTCCAGAGGGAATGGGTGTATTATTTCTACATCAAGTGTTGCAATTGTCCAGGGAGGGCTTGGGCCTCATGCTTACACAACATCTAAGCATGTAATCATTGGTCTCACCAAAAATGTTGCTTATGAGTTGGGTAAGTATGGGATTCGAATCAATTCCATATCTCCTTTTGGGGTAGCAACCTCTATGATGATAAATGCATGGAGAAAGTTTGATCATCATAATGTATGAAGGATCCACCAAGAAAGATACTAGTGGAAGAAGGTACTTGTGATCATTGCCTTAGTTAATTTTTCCTAGTTTTGTATGTCTTTTGTTTGTAGTTGTGTACATATTTACATGTACTTTTCTCATATGTAAGTACATGTAAGAACTTAGGAAGTCCCAAGTCAAATCAGACTCTTTTGTTTGAATAAGTCAAAGTAGTTAGACTTTCCTATTTTAGCTCTAGGCCTCTCCCTATAAATAAAGGAGACCTGTTTTGTAATCTATCATCTTTAATCTTATGCAACAAAGTGCTGCCCAAATTGAGACTCAACTTTGAGACTTTGTGTTCAAATTGTATGATCAATTCCAATCAATAAAGAATGCGAGTTTTGATATCAAACTTTGTGTTGAATCGAATTTGTATGAGTGAGGATGTACATATGGCATTTTTGCTGATTTCTCTTGTTGATGATTGAAGTGGTGTTTGGTTGTCATGATTGGAGGACATTCAAGATAAGTTATATAAACTTTGTGTTATATTGTTTCCTTGAATATATGCGTGTTGAAAAAATTTCTCGGTGGAGGATTATAAAGACTTTGAGCTTGTATTTGTTCACTATGTATATGAATCATGTTGAGAACTTGTAGACTTTGTGCTATGATTTTCAATCACATTCACGTGGATCAATGGTGTTGTTAGTTGACAGACTTTGTGCTCCAACTGGGGATATGGTTACTTTTAAAATCTTTCTAGGGATAATTTGAAGAATTTCTACTTGAGATTATTCACTTGGTTTGTGAATCTTTTTTTTTGTGAAGTAAGTTGAAAGACTTTGTGCTTCAGCTTACAAGAGTATTGTTGATTATTGTTTAAGTGTAGAAGCATTATTGAATATTACCGTGAAACATTGTAAACATCTTTTCTGAAAGAAGAGAAAAGGATGAATGTAACACACCCCCAAATCTAGTATTTAGTGTAAATAATTTTGTAAAAGTTAATAGGGAACCTCCCCTTGCTAAGAGGAGAGATTTATCTGATTACACTATGGTTGATATTGTCATGCCCACATGTTCCTTGTGGTCACAACACACATCGCACGTGTCATAGCCACATCTGTCATGTGGTTATGACACGAGATATGAAAAACTTTTCTCACACTGTCCTAAAAACCCCTTTCGCATGCGTACGCATGCTCAACGGTGTTCTCTCATGGCGAAACACTATACTCATCGGCGGAATACAAGTACAATGGCGTGCAACCAGAAGCATATAGATCAACAAGAGGGTCTATACAACGCTGCTAACGTCATTGCAAGAGTGAGATTACCAAAGTTCTTAAATCGAATCCTCGGAATGTTCGGTAGCAGAATGCCTTACGGCGTTAGTGGGAATTACGCTGCACTCATTTACGCACGTGGTTCACTGATAGAGGAACCACTCCCCACGACGCCTTGTTCCGACTAAACCGGCTAGTGATCTCCCTATTTAGTCATTTTTCAGCTAGGCACGGTTGTCTGTCTCCTCTCTTGTTCCCTGAAACATACTCCTCCTATGACTTAGCATTTTCAACAAGGCGGTTTGGTTGCCCTCTCTTCCCTTTCCACAAGTTCTTAAGTTGGATTATATCTTTATCGCCCTTACCTTAACTATCTCTTAGTTCATTTAGTGTGTTTATATTTCGGTCTCTCTCTCTCTTTCATTTTCTATACTTTCTTTATGTGCATCTTGTCCTTTCTTCATGATTTACGTCAATCAGGGTTATCACTGCAGTTATTGTTGATATTAAACCTAATTTCAGGATGATCTAGGTCACAAAGGCTGGTTTACTATTTCGCTGGACTCGGTCTCCTAATCTTCCCCGATCTAGGTTCCTCCTCTTCGTAAATACTTAGTCAACTTGTTCCTAAGCACAATTGACAGAAGGGTCCGTCAACTTAGTTCTCTTATCCTGTGTGGGAAATGTCGCGCATTTTCTCCTCTGTGTTTTCCAATGTTAGTTTTTCCTTCTTCGGGACCTCTTACAGGTTTACATATGAGATCGTTTGCTACAGTTGAGATTAATATGGCCACATGGATTGTTAGTGGTGGCTTCATAAGTTTATTTCCAGTGTTCTTTTGAGCAAAGAGTTGTGTAATTTTCCTCTTCATTTTCCGGGTGATTATTAGTACGTTAACAGTTGAAACTTCCGAGAAACTCTTTCCAGAGTATCACTGAATATTCCTAAACTCTCTTTACATTATAATTTTATTTTCTCTTGTTTAGAATTACTGTTGTTACTGTTACTCTTAATTACGATTCATACACTGATTGTAATTCGTATGACGTTGTCAATAGATGTAGGTGGTTCACCACTTTATAAAACTCTGTTCAAGGTAATATATCTTCTTTGGTTGTTGTGTTCAACACTTAATAACATCTACTGTGAGAATATAATTGTTATATATTTTTTTTTTCTCTATATCCATGAGACATAGTTTATAACGATTTTAAACGAGGGCCCAATAAATTGGTTCAAAGATTTACTCCTATGCATATTATATATATATATATATATATATATACATACATACATATATATAATATATTTATTTTAATGTCTATATAATGGACAAATTGGTTTCCCACAACTTATATACCTATATCTTTATCTATATATATATATATATATATATATATATATATATATATATATATATATATATATATATATATATATATATATATATATACAGATATATAATCATTATTATATTATATCTATATAGCTATATACATAGACATATATAGTATATATATATGCCTATATATATAAAGCTATATAAAAAAAAAACTGTATTTATATTACAAATACACCACTCATATGTTAGGGCCCAAGCCCTAACATTCTTTATAGCTTTAGATTCACAGCAGGCGGCGACCATGGGCGGCGGTGGCCGCAGAGACAGAGGAGCAGGGCCGGTGGTGGCCGCGGAGCGGCGGACAAGACCTGCGGTGGCCACAGAGCGGCGGACGGATTTCGCAGTGGCCGCAGAGCGGCGGACAAGATCCGCGGGAGGCATAAGGGTTTGGAGGGGGGGAGATGTGGAGTGGGGCGGAGCCCCACCCACATTCCCACGACGTGGGATGTGGGTGGGGCTCCGCCCCACTCCACACCTCCATATGTAATAACAACTTGCGGTGGGGTTTACTCCCCACCGCCCATATAAAATTTCGACTGTGTTTTTTTTTAATCCGCGGCTTACATGTTGACAGTCTTTCACCATTCGTTGGTTATTATCAATAATAATATATTAACAAGTATATATATATATATATATTTATATATATTCATATATAAATATATATATATATATATGTATATATAACAACAATAATATATTTATATATATATATATATATTTCATATATATATATATATATATATATATATATATATCCCCCTTTTTTTTATATTAATATATAACAGTTATAATTACTTTCAATTACTCTATTATTTTCTAAAATGATAATTACTCAAAATGAGAAATATATATATATCTCTATATATAAATTTATAAATTATTTAGAGAAAAAAATACTCTTTATATACTTGTATAATTCCAATTTCTACAATTTCTCAAATTCACTACTCTATGCATTTTCTCCAAATCAACCTATTATAAAGAAATTGTCATAACAATTAGATATATATATATATATATATGCCAATTTCACCAAATGGTAAATAGCTATCCCCTTATTTTAAGTATAAATTTCCATTTTCATAAACATATAAGACTTGTAAATTTACAAACAGATTATATTTACATGCTAGATTTCCTCTAATCCTTCTAAATTAACAGAATCCATTAAATCTGGAGAATAACTCAAATATTTAAAACTGTCTTTTCCATTTTAATATTGAACTATAAAGAAAAAATAGCATTTCAACCAGTGAAGCAATTCCAAACTTTCAAATGTAAACAACTCAGATTAATTTGCAAAAATGAACTTTTTTCTTTTCAGTAATACTTGAAACACAAAAATTGCTATTGAACAAAGATTACAAACATCAACTTAAATTTTAAGCACATTCATATTACAGCTTCTCAATCATGAACACCAACTTCCCAGATATGAACTTTCTCCTCCCAAACAGTAGACAACTGAAAACTATGACAACCAATAAAAGTCCAATAATAACAAGATCAGGGAGGTGATTTTCTTCACTCCCAGAATATCATTAATTTACAACATTAACAAGAGAGGTGTTCTCTCTTCATCTCTATGAAATGAACCAGGCCTAATTCTCATGACAAGAAGATAATCTGTTTCTTCATAAATAGCCAACTAGAAGCTCCAAGAGAAAAACCTGCGTATCAAAGACAAACAAAGAAGAAAATACCACTTGTCTAGCTCTCCTCCCTACCGTAGACCCGCAAGAGGGTCACCCCCGAGCTAGGGAGACCATACTCACACCTGGGTACTCAAACACTCCACTTCACAACAGAAACAACAACAATCCCAAAGCACACATACACCCGTGGCTATTTTACACAATACGGAAACTCAACTACAGTGAGTTTCATAAGGGGCAGGAGAGTGGATACACTCGACTCCAGAGTGTCACCCTGACAGATAAATGAACTCATATAAATTTCTCTTGGTCTCAACCAAGTGTGATCACAATTTGTAAGAAATCTGTATATGACTCTCAAGTCAAAAATACAGTCACAGATACATGCCCTCAAGGCTTTCAACATCCCAAAAGATGGAACAGGTATGCACCCGAGGAGGATCTCTCCTCCCCTACCCCAAACTTGATGAGCATTTCTCCCAAGTGGGAGACGCTCTGTCAAACACCCGACAAGAACCCCACAGAAAACAAATTTAAACACATATTTCACACACATTTCATACACATTTCAGTTCTACCAAAACAAAGGTAAAATTCAGACCAACCTTGCAAAGCCCTCCTGGAATGAAGTTGTTGCAGAGTCCACAGAGTTCACTTCCAAGCTTAGCCACCAACTCCCTCTCTCTTCTCTATCTTCCAAACTAACTTCTCTATTTTTGGTAAGGCCAAAATGAAAGATTTTCCCCAAAATTCAACTAACTCCCTCTCATCCCAAAATTTGAAAATAAATAACCCAAAATTCTCTTTCTTTCTAATTTTGAGAAATGGGGAAGTGACACTTGTCACCTCCTCACCCTTCCCAAAAATCACTATTCTGTCCAGGTGGCTTATGTCACTCTCCATTCCCAAGGGTACTCCTTATTCCTTTCATGTGACTCCACTTTCTCATGGGAAAAAAAAAAAAAAAAGTTAAATGGGAACAAGACAGGTGACCCATGCCTCTTTCTCCTTTCTTCACATGGGTGTCCCCATAGTACATGGGGGAATCTTACTAAAGAAGAGGTAACTTTTACTAATGGATGGCATCTCTTATCTAGGGGAAAGTAGAGGGGATGGGTTGAGTGTTGGTACAACCCATCATGTCCCCTCCTACCTCCAATTTTCGCCACTTAACTTCAGGGGAAGGTTAAGTTGACTAGATGGAGGTTACTCAAGGGTTACCCATGCCAAATGGGCTCCTGGACCCATGGGGTAGAACCCAGGGTCAATTTTAACCCATACAAGACACCCCAGGTCAAGGTAAAGCACAAGAAAAAGGGCCTCATAATTTAAAGAAAAATAGAAATTTCAAATTCAATCTCTTAACAACACTTACTTATAAAAATAATGTTACATGAGGGTAACCTAACCCACTCGACCATACGAAAGACCACATTACATCATGACATCAAACACAAAGAGATCTTGGTTCTTCGTGGAACCAGATCGGCTTAACAGGGAATAACAATTAACAAGGTGTGGAATGATCTCCGAAATCTGTGGTTTGATTAGTAGTCCCTGCACACTCAATTACAAGATCAGTAACCACATAAATTCATCATAGCCGAAGCAACTTAAATAACACATGCATTCTCATGCCTTAGTACAATTTAACATAATTAAAAATCATATTACAATTTTCCATCATCCCTAATTCATTTTTCTGAAAAGTAACTTATCCAAACATCACCCAATTAGTTTTTCCGAAAACATAATAAAGTTAAATAGTCTGACAAATTTTGGGAACTGCTATCCCACAAATATGAAAGTAACAATAACAGTACTATAAATAGTCATAACAACAGTAGTAAAAAGGGCGGTCCTCACATCCTCTCCCCCTAAGACGGTACTTCCTCCTGGAAGTCGTCAAAAAGGTGAGGATACAGGGTCTTCAATCTCTCTGCATCTTCCCATGTTGCAGTGACTTCGTCGTATAAGTCCCATTGGACTCTAACCTGGTCCAGCTCTCGACCTCGAAGGGCCAGCGTCCGTCGAGCCAATATGCGAATTGGCTCCAACGCCAGTTGTCCGTCTGCCTCTACCTGAAGAGCACTCCAATCCAACACATGAGATAAGTCAAAAATATATTGACGTAAAACTGATACATGAAATACATCGTGGATACGTGACAGGCTAGGTGGCAAGGCTAGACGATAGGCTACTGGTCCTATCCGCTCCAAGATTTCGAAAGGTCCTACAAATTGAGGTGCGAGTTTAGAGCCTTTTCCGTAACGGATTGGACTTTTGTGCGGCCGCACTCTCAAAAATACTCTTTCCCCCACAGAGAAGCTTCGGTCTGTCCTTTTAGCATCGGCATACTTTTTCTGCCTATCCTGTGCTTCTAGAAGCCTCTGTCTTATCTGTTTAACTTGCAGTTCCATATTCTGAACTATCTCTGGGCCGATGACTGTTCTGTCCTCTATACGATCCCAACTCAAAGGTGTTCTGCATGGTCTGCCATATAATGCCTGAAAAGGAGGCATACCCAACGAGCTATGATGCCCATTATTGTAGGCGAATTCAACTAGATACAGGTACTCCTCCCATCTAGACTGGTGGTCCATCACATACATGCGAAGCATGTCTTCTAACACCTTGTTAACTCTCTCTGTTTGTCCATCGGTTTCCGGATGATATGCAGAACTGAAGTTGAGCTGTGTGCCCAACGCCTGATGTAAGGCTTTCCAGAACGATGAAGTGAATACGGAGTCTCTGTCAGATATAATGCGGCGAGGTACTCCATGAAGTCTAACAATCTGATCAAGAAACACCTTTGCCACTGATGGTGCATTGTACGTTGTACATATTGGTGAAAAATGTGCCACTTTGGTCAGCTTGTCAACTGTCACCATAATAGCATCATGGCGACGTGATGACATAGGTAGACCAACGATAAAATCCATAGAAATGGTATCCCATTTCCATTCAGGTATCTCGTGAGGGTACAACAGTCCCGCTGGATGCTGATGTTCGGCCTTGACCCTCTGACATTCCAGGCAACGAGCAACAAATTCGGCAATGTCACGCCTCATCCCAGCCCAATGATAAAGCTGTCGTAAATCAGCATGCATCTTCTTCACTCCTGGGTGTGCTGCGTAGGGTGCTCTATGAGCCTCTGATAGGATTACTGTACGAAGATTACCCGCATGGGGTACATAGATGCGTTGCCGATGTCGAAGCATTCCATCAGAATCAAGGGTATATCCTGTAAATTTGCCCTCAAGGGCCTTCTGATTTAGTACTGCCTGCTGCACTTCAAGAAACCATTCGTCCTCCGGCAGATGCTGTAAGATGCGATCCTTCAAGTCCATCTTCAAGGTCAGGGTCTGGATCTCGTGGCGTCTTCGACTCAAAGCATCAGCGACCACGTTCTCCTTCCCTTTTATATAATGGACATCGAAGTCATATTCGCATAGGAATTCCATCCAACGCCGTTGGCGGGCGTTCAAATTAGGCTGTGTAAAAATATACTGCAAACTATGATGGTCTGAATGGAGTTCAAAGCGTCGCCCTAAGAGAAAGTGTCTCCAGTGAACCAAGGCATGAACAACAGCTGCAAGCTCTAAGTCGTGCGTAGGATAGTTTAACTCATGTGTCTTTAGTTTCCGCGATTCGTATGCGATCGCTCGTCCATCCTGCATAAGCACGGCTCCCAAACCTTCTAATGATGCATCTGTGCAAACTACAAACTCTTCCGAAGGATCTGGAACTGCTAAAATAGGAGCGCTCGTAAGACGCTCTTTGAGGACTCCAAAAGCCTTTTCACACTGCTCGGTCCAAGTGAAACCCTTCCCTTTTCGCTGAAGGGAAGTAATGGGATGTGCTATCCTGGAGAAACCTTCGACAAACCGACGATAATACCCAGCTAACCCCATAAAGCTTCTGACCTCTGTCACGTTCGTGGGTGCCGGCCACTCCTGGATTGCTCTAATTTTAGATGGATCTACGGAGATGCCATCGCCTGATAAAATGTGTCCCAAATACTGCACCTCTGTCCTGAAGAAGGCACACTTCGTCAAGTTGCCATAAAGTTGCTGCTCTCGTAATTTCTGCAAAACTTGACGCAAGTGCTCTACATGCTCCTCCTCAGTCCGTGAATAAATCAGAATGTCATCTAGGAATATGATCACGAACCGGTCTAGGTATGTACGGAACACCCCGTTCATGAGACTCATGAATACTGCAGGAGCGTTCGTCAACCCGAAAGGTACCACTGTGAATTCATAATGGCCATATCTGGTTCGAAAAGCAGTTTTATGAATATCTGACTCCGTGATGCGCAATTGATGATACCCAGATTTTAGATCGATTTTCGAGAACACTCTGGCTCCCTGCATCTGATCAAAAAGGTCGTCAATCCTAGGTAGAGGATAACGATTCTTCACCGTCACCTTGTTCAACTGCCTGTAGTCCATGCATAGACGAAGAGACCCATCCTTCTTCTTCACGAAGATCACTGGTGCGCCCCATGGTGAAACGCTAGGTCGGATGTGTCCCTTCTCAAGTAATTCTTCCAACTGCAGCTTAAGTTCTGTGAGTTCATGGGTCGTCATTCTATAGGGTGCGCTGGATATCGGCTCTGCACCTGGCACTAAGTCAATGTGGAAGTCCACTTCTCTACGTGGAGGCATACCAGGTAATTCTGGCGGGAACACATCGGCAAATTCTCTAAGGATAGGGTGATCATCTAAAGTAGCCTCAGGTTCATCCTCTGCTCTATCACTGACTGTGATGGCAAACATCTGACATCCCTTCCGCATACAGCGCTTAAGCTGTTGTGCGGATATCATACGAACTGCCGTGGGCTTTTGAATGCCCACTATCTCAACCGACGAACCATGATCGTCTAAACAGCTAATCGTTCTCTGGCGACAATCAAGCTTGGCTCTATGTGCCGCAAGCCAATCCATACCCAGAACTACTCCGTAAGACCCTAATGGCATAATCCTAAGGTCGCACGTTGTGGTGAAGGGTCCCAATGTGATCTCACAGTCTTTAACCAAGGTATCTACTGACATCCTGGCCCCTGAGGCCAACTCAACTTCCCACCTAATGTCTTGCCTAGAAGCCACCAGCCTGCAACGCTCCACTAACGATGTAGACAAAAAGGAGTCAGTAGCTCCTGAGTCAAAAAGGATCGAGATGGGAAAGTCTCTAATCGTACCTGCTGCCTCGATGACAGAAGCCTGAAAATCGGCCTGGCGGTTATCAACCGCTGCAAACATGTGGTGAGATCTGCCCACGTCACCTACGGTCTGCTCAGACCCTCCTGATCGGGGCTGACCCCCTGCAGTAAATCCCTGCGGACACTCTCTAGCCAGATGCCCTGCCCCACCACATACATAACATGGTCCTCTAACCTGTAACTGCCCTGACTGTGTTATGCCCGATTGTTGTTGCCCGGTCCGTCCGGTGGATCCCTGTGAGCCTCTGTAAGACTGCTGGGACCTTGCGGGTCCTGCCGATGAACCCTGCTGTCTCTGATCCCTGCGTGGTCCCTGCTGCTGCCATCCACGGTTCTGTCCTCCCTGTCCCCTCTGTTGAAATTTGGATTTTTGCTGATGTTGCTGTTGCTGTGGAGGCCTAGGAGGTAATGATGAAGGATTATATCCTCCTCTCTGTGTTGTGTTTTGAGGCCTTCAGAAATTCTGCTGTTGTTGGGGATTCCGTTCCTGGTACTGTGGGCGTGAATTCTATCCTCGTCCCTGAATTTCCTCTGATATAAGGGCCTTTTCAACAGCCTCGCTCATGGTTTGGGGATTTGCCATACGAACTGGTCCTGCTATCCCGTGATTTAGCCCCCTGATGAATTTGTGTATTAAGATTTTCTCGTCATGGAGGTATTCCGCATAACGAGAAAGCTCTATAAATCGGCTCTCATACTGAGTAACGGTGAGTCCCCTCTGCTGTAGATCATGAAACTCATCGATTCTGCGCTGTCTATAATGTTCGGACAAATACCGCGCATTGAAGCGCTCAATGAAGGTGTCCCATGTGAGTGTATCCACGGAGAGTCGGCGCTTGCACTCCTCTGTGCGCCACCAGGTGGCTGTTGCATCCCTAAGAAGATGAACTGCCACTCGTGCTTTCGTGTTGCTCTCATATGGTCGCAATGCGAAACACCTGTCTAAGCTAATTAGCCAAGCCTCGGCCACAGCTCCCTCTGTAGCTCCTGCGAAGGTGGGTGGGTTGAGCCTTAGTAGATCTCTGATAGGGTCCCCTCTGTCTCTAAGTCTCCCAAGTGGCTCTTCCACACCATCCTCATATACTCCATGCTGAACCTGTTCTTGTCTCAAAAGTCTCGGAGGACTCCTGCTCCGTGCTCGGGAGGCCGACCCTACCTCCTCTACTGTTGTGTCAGGAATCTCAACGAAGGGCTCCACACGTATCACCTCTAGTGGATCAACGCGGGGCTCCATACGTGGCTCAATACGTGACTCGGCACGTGGCTCCTCTCGCGGATCAACACGAGGCTCTATACGTGGCTCAGGAATCACTGGTGGTAACCTGTCTAACATAGTCTGTAGTGCCTGTAAGATCTGTGGACCTATATCCGTTACTGGTGTCGCCTGTGGTACTAGTGGTACTTGTGGTACAGGTGGTGCAGGTGGTGCTGCTGAATCTGCGGGTGCCAGTCCCTCGGCTGAGGAATCGCTGTGCACCTCGACTGACGCTGTGTGGCGTGATCGCGTTCGTCGAACACGTCGGGGAGGCATCCTACAAAACAAGGTAGAAACTAATTAGCCAAAGTTGCGGAATAATAACGTGCCCAAATACGCCCAGTGTTTACAAACCTGGCTCTGATACCAAATGTCATGCCCACATGTTCCTTGTGGTCACAACACACATCGCACGTGTCATAGCCACATCTGTCATGTGGTTATGACACGAGATATGAAAAACTTTTCTCACACTGTCCTAAAAACCCCTTTCGCATGCGTACGCATGCTCAACGGTGTTCTCTCATGGCGAAACACTATACTCATCGGCGGAATACAAGTACAATGGCGTGCAACCAGAAGCATATAGATCAACAAGAGGGTCTATACAACGCTGCTAACGTCATTGCAAGAGTGAGATTACCAAAGTTCTTAAATCGAATCCTCGGCAATGTTCGGTAGCAGAATGCCTTATGGCGTTAGTGGGAATTACGCTGCACTCATTTACGCACGTGGTTCGCTGATAGAGGAACCACTCCCCACGACGCCTTGTTCCGACTAAACCGGCTAGTGATCTCCCTATTTAGTCATTTTTCAGCCAGGCATGGTTGTCTGTCTCCTCTCTTGTTCCCTGAAACATACTCCTCCTATGACTTAGCATTTTCAACAAGGCGGTTTGGTTGCCCTCTCTTCCCTTTCCACAAGTTCTTAAGTTGGATTATATCTTTATCGCCCTTACCTTAACTATCTCTTAGTTCATTTAGTGTGTTTATATTTCTGTCTCTCTCTCTCTCTTTCATTTTCTATACTTTCTTTATGTGCATCCTGTCCTTTCTTCATGATTTACGTCAATCAGGGTTATCACTGCAGTTATTGTTGATATTAAACCTAATTTCAGGATGATCTAGGTCACAAAGGCTGGTTTACTATTACGCTGGACTCGGTCTCCTAATCTTCCCCGATCTAGGTTCCTCCTCTTCGTAAATACTTAGTCAACTTGTTCCTAAGCACAATTGACAGAAGGGTCCGTCAACTTAGTTCTCTTATCCCGTGTGGGAAATGTCGCGCATTTTCTCCTCTGTGTTTTCCAATGTTAGTTTTTCCTTCTTCGGGACCTCTTACAGGTTTACATATGAGATCGTTTGCTACAGTTGAGATTAATATGGCCACATGGATTGTTAGTGGTGGCTTCATAAGTTTATTTCCAGTGTTCTTTTGAGCAAAGAGTTGTGTAATTTTCCTCTTCATTTTCTGGGTGATTATTAGTACGTTAACAGTTGAAACTTCCGAGAAACTATTTCCAGAGTATCACTGAATATTCCTAAACTCTCTTTACATTATAATTTTATTTTCTCTTGTTTAGAATTACTGTTGTTACTGTTACTCTTAATTACGATTCATACACTGATTGTAATTCGTATGACGTTGTCAATAGATGTAGGTGGTTCACCACTTTATAAAACTCTGTTCAAGGTAATATATCTTCTTTGGTTGTTGTGTTCAACACTTAATAACATCTACTGTGAGAATATAATTGTTATATATTTTTTTTTTTCTCTATATCCATGAGACATAGTTTATAACGATTTTAAACGAGGGCCCAATAAATTGGTTCAAAGATTTACTCCTATGCATATTCTATATATATATATATATATATATATATATATATATATATATATATATATATATATATATATATATATATATATATATATATATATATATATATATACATACATACATATATATAATATATTTATTTTAATGTCTATATAATGGACAAATTGGTTTCCCACAACTTATATACCTATATCTTTATCTATATATATATATATATATATATATATATATATATATATATATATATATACAGATATATAATCATTATTATATTATATCTATATAGCTATATACATAGACATATATAGTATATATATATGCCTATATATATAAAGCTATATAAAAAAAAAACTGTATTTATATTACAAATACACCACTCATATGTTAGGGCCCAAGCCCTAACATTCTTTATAGCTTTAGATTCACAGCAGGCGGCGGCCATGGGCGGCGGTGGCCGCAGAGACAGAGGAGCAGGGCCGGTGGTGGCCGCGGAGCGGCGGACAAGACCTGCGGTGGCCGCAGAGCGGCGGACGGATTTCGCAGTGGCCGCAGAGCGGCAGACAAGATCCGCGGGAGGCATAAGGGTTTGGAGGGGGGGAGATGTGGAGTGGGGCAGAGCCCCACCCACATTCCCACGACGTGGGGTGTGGGTGGGGCTCCGCCCCACTCCACACCTCCATATGTAATAACAACTTGCGGTGGGGTTTACTCCCCACCGCCCATATAAAATTTCGACTGTGTTTTTTTTTAATCCGCGGCTTACATGTTGACAGTCTTTCACCATTCGTTGGTTATTATCAATAATAATATATTAACAAGTATATATATATATATATATATATATATATATATATATATATATATATATATATATATATATCCCCCTTTTTTTTATATTAATATATAACAGTTATAATTACTTTCAATTACTCTATTATTTTCTAAAATGATAATTACTCAAAATGAGAAATATATATATATCTCTATATATAAATTTATAAATTATTTAGAGAAAAAAATACTCTTTATATACTTGTATAATTCCAATTTCTACAATTTCTCAAATTCACTACTCTATGCATTTTCTCCAAATCAACCTATTATAAAGAAATTGTCATAACAATTAGATATATATATATATATATATATGCCAATTTCACCAAATGGTAAATAGCTATCCCCTTATTTTAAGTATAAATTTCCATTTTCATAAACATATAAGACTTGTAAATTTACAAACAGATTATATTTACATGCTAGATTTCCTCTAATCCTTCTAAATTAACAGAATCCATTAAATCTGGAGAATAACTCAAATATTTAAAACTGTCTTTTCCATTTTAATATTGAACTATAAAGAAAAAATAGCATTTCAACCAGTGA
Organism: Cunninghamia lanceolata; assembly: GCA_027924645.1. Classification (NCBI taxonomy): domain Eukaryota; kingdom Viridiplantae; phylum Streptophyta; class Pinopsida; order Cupressales; family Cupressaceae; genus Cunninghamia; species Cunninghamia lanceolata. The sequence goes on along the minus strand of BSBN01000810.1, from coordinate 290,914 downwards.
AGCAATTCCAAACTTTCAAATGTAAACAACTCAGATTAATTTGCAAAAACGAACTTTTTTCTTTTCAGTAATACTTGAAACACAAAAATTGCTATTGAACAAAGATTACAAACATCAACTTAAATTTTAAGCACATTCATATTACAGCTTCTCAATCATGAACACCAACTTCCCAGATATGAACTTTCTCCTCCCAAACAGTAGACAACTGAAAACTATGACAACCAATAAAAGTCCAATAATAACAAGATCAGGGAGGTGATTTTCTTCACTCCCAGAATATCATTAATTTACAACATTAACAAGAGAGGTGTTCTCTCTTCATCTCTATGAAATGAACCAGGCCTAATTCTCATGACAAGAAGATAATCTGTTTCTTCATAAATAGCCAACCAGAAGCTCCAAGAGAAAAACCTGCGTATCAAAGACAAACAAAGAAGAAAATACCACTTGTCTAGCTCTCCTCCCTACCGTAGACCCGCAAGAGGGTCACCCCCGAGCTAGGGAGACCATACTCACACCTGGGTACTCAAACACTCCACTTCACAACAGAAACAACAACAATCCCAAAGCACACATACACCCGTGGCTATTTTACACAATACGGAAACTCAACTACAGTGAGTTTCATAAGGGGCAGGAGAGTGGATACACTCGACTCCAGAGTGTCACCCTGACAGATAAATGAACTCATATAAATTTCTCTTGGTCTCAACCAAGTGTGATCACAATTTGTAAGAAATCTGTATATGACTCTCAAGTCAAAAATATAGTCACAGATACATGCCCTCAAGGCTTTCAACATCCCAAAAGATGGAACAGGTATGCACCCGAGGAGGATCTCTCCTCCCCTACCCCAAACTTGATGAGCATTTCTCCCAAGTGGGAGACGCTCTGTCAAACACCCGACAAGAACCCCACAGAAAACAAATTTAAACACATATTTCACACACATTTCATACACATTTCAGTTCTACCAAAACAAAGGTAAAATTCAGACCAACCTTGCAAAGCCCTCCTGGAATGAAGTTGTTGCAGAGTCCACAGAGTTCACTTCCAAGCTTAGCCACCAACTCCCTCTCTCTTCTCTATCTTCCAAACTAACTTCTCTATTTTTGGTAAGGCCAAAATGAAAGATTTTCCCCAAAATTCAACTAACTCCCTCTCATCCCAAAATTTGAAAATAAATAACCCAAAATTCTCTTTCTTTCTAATTTTGAGAAATGGGGAAGTGACACTTGTCACCTCCTCACCCTTCCCAAAAATCACTATTCTGTCCAGGTGGCTTATGTCACTCTCCATTCCCAAGGGTACTCCTTATTCCTTTCATGTGACTCCACTTTCTCATGGGAAAAAAAAAAAAAAAAAAGTTAAATGGGAACAAGACAGGTGACCCATGCCTCTTTCTCCTTTCTTCACATGGGTGTCCCCATAGTACATGGGGGAATCTTACTAAAGAAGAGGTAACTTTTACTAATGGATGGCATCTCTTATCTAGGGGAAAGTAGAGGGGATGGGTTGAGTGTTGGTACAACCCATCATGTCCCCTCCTACCTCCAATTTTCGCCACTTAACTTCAGGGGAAGGTTAAGTTGACTAGATGGAGGTTACTCAAGGGTTACCCATGCCAAATGGGCCCCTGGACCCATGGGGTAGAACCCAGGGTCAATTTTAACCCATACAAGACACCCCATGTCAAGGTAAAGCACAAGAAAAAGGGCCTCATAATTTAAAGAAAAATAGAAATTTCAAATTCAATCTCTTAACAACACTTACTTATAAAAATAATGTTACATGAGGGTAACCTAACCCACTCGACCATACGAAAGACCACATTACATCATGACATCAAACACAAAGAGATCTTGGTTCTTCGTGGAACCAGATCGGCTTAACAGGGAATAACAATTAACAAGGTGTGGAATGATCTCCGAAATCTGTGGTTTGATTAGTAGTCCCTGCACACTCAATTACAAGATCAGTAACCACATAAATTCATCATAGCCGAAGCAACTTAAATAACACATGCATTCTCATGCCTTAGTACAATTTAACATAATTAAAAATCATATTACAATTTTCCATCATCCCTAATTCATTTTTCTGAAAAGTAACTTATCCAAACATCACCCAATTAGTTTTTCCGAAAACATAATAAAGTTAAATAGTCTGACAAATTTCGGGAACTGCTATCCCACAAATATGAAAGTAACAATAACAGTACTGTAAATAGTCATAACAATAGTAGTAAAAAGGGCGGTCCTCACAGATATAACCATTTTGTCGTCAGTGAGTTGACAACAAAATTATCACCCAACATAGCCATATCATCTCCTTGCTTGCCTCTGTTGCAGCTACATACTCTACCTCCGTGGTGGATAAAGTAACCACCTTTTGCAACCGTGAGATCCAACTCAATATTGTTCCACCTATAATAAAGACATAACCTATAGTACTCCACTTGGTATCAATATCCCCTGCCAAATTTGAGTCCACATAGCTTGCTAAATCAATATTAGAGCCCCCAAAACATAAGTGTTTATTGGATGTACCTCTCAAATATCTGAGAATCTATTTTACCGCATTCCAATGCTCCAATCTGGGATTACTCATATGTCTGCTTACAACTCCTACAGCATGTGTAATATCTGGTCTCATGCATACCATGGCGTACATTAAACTTCCTACAGCTAAAGCATATGGTACCTTGGACATTTTGTCTTCCTCCTCTTGTGTCTTTGGACACATTTCGTTAGTCAATTTCAAATGACTAGGCAAAGGTGTACTGACAGCTTTTGTATTCTCCATATGGAATCTCTACAACACCTTTTCAACATAATCAACTTGGGATAGAGTCAATTTTTTGTTCTTCCTATCTCTACAAATTTTCATACCAAGGATTTATTTTGTTGCCCCCAAATCCTTCATAGAAAATGATTGTGCTAACTATTGTTTTAACTCTCTTATGTGATCCATGTTAGACCCTACTACAAGCATGTCATCAACATATAAACATAAAATAATGTAGTTGTCATTGTCCAACCTCTTAAAATAAACACAATGGTCAGAATTACATTAGTTGTAGCCTTGCTCAGCCATAAAACTATCAAATTTCAAGTACCATTGCCGAGGTGCCTGTTTCAAGCCATATAAGCTCTTCTTCAATCTGTACACCAGTTTATCCTTACCTTTGACCTCAAATCCTTGGGGTTGTTCCATATATATCTCCTCCTCCAAATCACCATGGAGAAAGGTAGTTTTCACATCTTGCTATTCCAAATGCTAATATTCAGTAGCCACAATACTTAAAATAGTATGAATAGAAGTCATCTTAACTACTGGAGAAAATATCTCATCAAAATTAATGCCCTTTTTCTGTGTAAATCCTTTTACAACTAACCTAGCTTTAAATCTTTTCTTACCTCCATCTTCCTCTTTTAGCCTATAAACCCATTTGTTTGGTAAAGCCTTTTTACCTGCAAGCAACTTAAATAATTCCCAAGTCTATTTTTTCAGCAAGGAGTCCATTTCTTCTTTCATTACAAGCTCCCACTAAACCTTTATATCCACTTGCATAGCTTCACCATACCCTTCCGGTTCACTAGCATATGTTAACAAAATAGAATACAAAGCGGGAGAAAACCTTTCAGGAGGTCTACTTAGCCTTGTTGACCGTCTAACATTCACTGGAGTTTGTGGTATTTCTTGTTGTTGTTGCAGAGCATGAGGAACCACTAGAATATCATTATCTAGAGTATCATCTAGCACCACATAATCCTTTTCTTTCTTCTCATGTTGTTGCAACTGATCTTTGTACAACACCTTCTCATTGAATACAACATCCCTGCTTCTCATAATTTTTAGATTTTCAACATCCAAAACCTATAAACAAATTCATCAATGCCATATCTAGCAAAGATACACTTTTTTTATTTTGCATCCATCTTGGTTCTATTTTTAGAATGTATATGTACAAATGCTTCACATCTGAAGGTTTTGAGAAAAGATTAACTCACCTACTTACCTGTCCATGCTTCTTTTGGAATACCACAGCCCAAAGGAACTGAAGGACCTCTATTAATTAAATATATAGTGATATTGACAGCCTCTGCCTACATGTTTAAAGGTAGCCCAGCATGCAATCTCATGCTCCTTGCACGCTCCATTATTGTCATGTTCATGTGCTCAGTCACTCCATTCTCCTGTGGAGTTCCTGGAACTATTTTTGGCCTATGAATTCCATTAAAGGAAAAATAATCCTCAAATTCTTTGCTGCAATACTCACCACCATTATCAAATCTGAGACATTTTAATCTTTTACCCATCTCATTCTCAACGAAGCTTCTCCATTTCATAAATGTTTCAAATACATCAGATTTATGCCTAAAGAAATAAATCCAAATCTTCCTAGTTGCATCATCTATGAATGTAACATAATACCGAGAGCCGCTGAGAGAAGATACCTGAGCCGGTCCCCATACATCTATATGCACAAGCTCCAACTTTTCATCTTTCTTTTGCTTCCCATCCTTGAGAAAACTCTCTTTTGTTTGTCATACACACAACTTTCATAGAAATCCATATTAATACATTTCAGACCTAGTAAAACTTCTTAGAGTGAAGTACCTTCATACCTTTCTCACTCATATGCCCAAATATGTTATGCCACAGTGTTGTCTCAGAACCTGTAGCAACTGTTTCAGTCTCTTCCTACAAACCTGCAGCAACTATTCCTGGACCTGTTTGATTCTTCTCTACAACAACTATTAAAGTAGAAGGAACAGTATGACTTGTACAAAGATATAGGGTGCCTAATTTCACACCTTTTGCTACTATTAAGGCAACTCTTGAAAGCTTCCAATTTTTATCACTGAAAGTAACTATGCAACCTTCATTAGCTAGCTGCCCTACTAAAATTAAATTCCTACTCAGCCTTGGAACATGTCTTACCTCTTGTAGTAGCCAATGATTCCCATTTTGCAACTTAATCTTGATTTTTCCCTTTCCAACAATTTGACAAGGTTCGTTATCTCCCAAATAAACCATCCTAAAATCCCCTTGGACATAATCAAGAAAATAACTTCTATGGGGCATAGCATGAAATGAGGCCCCTGAATCTAAAACCCATGAATCATCAGCATTATCTAGGGAAAGAATCAAAGCATCATCTTCAAATTTATGACTTACCACATTTGCCTCCTTATTGCTTTCTTGTTTGTCTCCTTTTTTATTCTTCTGAGATCAGCAATCTTTCTTCAGATGACTTGGTTTCCTGCAGTACAAGCAATCCTTCTGTCCTCTGAATTGGGACCTCTTGTCCTTTGATTTTCCTTATGACTTCCTATGACTTGCAGAACCTTTTCCTCTCTCCTTTGATTTTTTCCTGCTTTTTGCATTCAAAACACTACCTGATGTGGACCCCCCTAAGCTTTTCTGTCGCATTTCCTCACTAAATATAACACCAACAACATCATCAAATTTCAAAGTATTTGAACCAGAGACAAACTTACTTACAGCCATTACCAAGCTATTCCAACTTTCTGGCAAAGAACATAAAACCAAGAGAGACCTCACCTCTTCATCAAATTTCACTTTTACAAAATTTAATTGAATGGTAATCGTATTAAACACATTTAAATTATCTGTCACATATCCACGTTCAATCATTTTCAGATTAAACAAATGCTTCATGAGAAATACCTTATTTGAGGCTGAGGGTTTTTCATACAACTTAGCCAAATCTTTCATCAGTTTATCTGTTGTCTTTGCTTCTGTTATATTAAATGCCACAAATGGTGCCAAGCACAACCTAATGGTTTCCAGTGCCTTTCTGTCTAGAAGATTCTAATCATCATCAGTCATTGCTACCGGTTCCTTAGCTATTCTTTCCAATAGCCTCCATAAATCCTTTTGATAGAGATAATCCTCCATCTGCATCTTCCATAATTGATAGTTATGCCCATTGAATTTATCTACCTTCAATTTACCATCATCCGCCATTGCTCCCACTTAACCGTGAGACTCCCACTCAATCGTGAGACCTTCCTGCAGACACTAATTGAACACAACCCACTCTGATACCACTTGTTAGGAATTGCATGCAGAAGATATCAATTAAATGCAAATAAAGATTAAACAGAGGAATGAAAAATACACAGAAATAATAACAGTGAGAGACAATTTTTAACATGGTTCACCCAAACTCGGGCTACATCCACCAATAGAGAGTCCAATATTATTATCCAGCAAATCAAACCAATTACAACCAGCAATCCTTACAACTCAATACCGCTGCAAATGCTACAATACAATATCAACAGAAACCCTAACCCTATGTCGTTTTATCAAGACTTATGTCGGTTACAAAATAAGGTTTTTTTTATGTCAGCCAATAGAAAAAATAACTCCTGACACCTTTATAAAATAATAAAAAAATGTTTGAGGTTTTGGGGGCGCTGCCCCCTAGCCCCCGCAGGGGTGCTACCCCTCAACCCCACCCTGTATCATGACAAGGAGCGCACCAAGGGCGCTGCCCCTTGACCCCATCTTGGGGTTGCTGCCCCCAAACTCCTATTAAATAATTTGGGGGAAACCACACCGATAAAAGTGGGAAAATTTAACCTCTGAGTCTGATTAGGCTCCATATAACAACATATAGAAGCTGCTTTGTGACACTACTCAAGTGGCATTGGATATAATCCTTTCAAGGAAACCAAAGCCCGCAAATGTCCTAATCTTAATGTGAACACAATATCAACACTCAATTTGATATTTCCTGAGATGATAGACATGAATTGTCCTCCAGGAGATATTTCTTTAGATACATTTTCAACAAATGAAGTGATAATTGAATTGTTGGGAGCTTATGACAATGTTCCTCGTTATCATCATAAGCGGGGACTACCTTATCATTTAAATGTTGATTCGTACTTTGGAAAATCTACCAACTTGATAAACATTAATAATGAAGAGTTTGAAGAATCATCACAATCTCATAGACCTCAGTACTTTACTTAATGTAAAGACTATGAAAGTTTTTATGGACAAAGATAATACTAAAAAAGATATTCCTATAGGTGATTGTTTAAGTACTGAAGAAAAAGAAGATATGACCAAGCTTTTGCATGAATCTTCTAAATTATTCACTTGGAATTATTCTAATATGCCTGGCATTGATCCTTAGATTGTAACACATAATATTGTATTACAACCTGATGCTAAGTTGTTTAAACAAAAGATCTACAAGATGAATCCTAAGGTTGTATTGTTAGTTAAGGCTGAGATAGAAAAGCTTTTACAAGATGGATTTATCTTCCCTATTGATTATTCACCTTGGATTTTGAATATTGTGGTTGTTTCTAAACCTGATAACCATATTTGAATGTGTACTGATTTTAGGGATTTAAATCTTGCTTCTTTGAAAGATGATTTCCCTCTTCCAAAAATTGATATGATTGTTGACTCAATAGTTGGCCATGCATTATTGTCCTTCATGGATGGTTTTTTCGGATATAATCAAATTTTTATCAACCCTCAAGATCAATATAAAATAGCTTTTATAACCCTATGGGGAACATTCTATTAGGTAGTCATGTTGTTTGGATTAAAGAATGTTGGAGCAACCTACCAACATGCTATGGGTCTTATTTTTCATGATTACATGCATAACATCTTAGAGGATTATGTTGATTACATTCTTGTGAAATCTATTCATCACCAGGATCACGACACAATCCTCTGTCAAATCTTTGAGCGAATAAAGAAATACAACATGCGCTGGAACCCCCGTAAATGCGTCTTTGGCATAGACAGTGGAAAACTGTTGGGATTCATAGTTTTGCATTGTGGTATTGAAGTAGACACAAAGAAAATTGACGCAATTATTAATTTGCTAGCACCTAAAAACATATCTCAACTTTGTAGTTTGCAAGGGAAGATACAGACCATCCTCCGATTTGTCTCACAACTTGCGGATAGGACTCGGCCTTTTACTCAAGTATTGAAGATGGATTCAAATTTTCAATGGAATTCTGATTGTCAGAAAGCTTTTGAAGACTTAAAAAGTTATTTAGCTAATCCTCCTGTTTTACAGCCTGCTACTGTTGATAAACCTTTTCTTCTTTACACCTCAGCATCTAATAATGCTCTCACAACTTTATTAGCACAACATGATACTGAAGGCAAAGAATACATTGTATATTACATTAGTCAAACTTTGCTCAATTATGAAGTGTGATGTATTGTCATCGAGAAGTAGTGCCTAGCTCTTGTCTTTGCAACACAGAAGCTTAGGCATTATCTCTTAAATGCTGAAGTTCATGTCATGGTGAAATTTGATCCTTTAAAACATATTTTTCTAAAACAGCTCTTTTAGGTCACCTCACTAAATGGGTTATGTTATTAACAGAATTTGATCTCAAATTCTGCTCTCAAAAAATGATTAAAGGACAAGTGTTAACTGACCATTTAGCTGAAGCACCTTCACCCTTTTCTATACAAAATCAGGAGGCATTTCCTGATGATCAAATTCTAAATATAAATATAGATGATAAATGGAATTGTATTTCAATGGCTCATGATGTTGAACTGGCTCTATGTAATATGCTGCCCTTTTCTGCTATAATCTCTTTGTTTGTCTTTTTAGTGTGTTTTTGTAGTTTTATTAATGTGGTCTTTCAGACTAGACAGAAGATGCAGAAGGGGTTTCAGTTTTGGAATTGCATGTGTGTTTTTGAGAGAGATTTTTCCATAAAAACATGAAATAATTGATGAACAATCAACTAGGAATAAAAATCAACACATTGCAAACTTGGAAGCACATACCCAAATGCATTTTTTGCATCTTTTTCCATCTCTGAGTTCACTGCTACAAATTTTGAGTTGACAAGAGAGGAAGATCAATAATTTCTGGAATCATTCAATGAAATGAAGAATACCTAGAAGTGCATATGTTATTCCAACCTCATGGCAGCCACTTTGCATCAATACTCATATGCCAAAACTGATTTCTGTGAGCAACCATGTCAAACCCTAGCTGGAACTAAAAATTGCAGCAACACCCAATAGCTCAAATCTACAAAACTCAGATACCCATATGAATTATTTACAACACAACATAAAAATTGATCACTCCTCAAACATGCACACTAAAATACCAACATGCAAGCTAAATCTCCAATACCCAGATGGATTATTTGCAACACAACCTCAAAATCCATCACTCCTCAAGCATGCACACCAATATTCTAAAATATGCAAAGATATGGCTCTGAATCTCCACAAATTCTATCAAAATGCCACAAACATGATACCAAAATGTTGCTAGTGGGCTTCCATGAAAGAATATGCAATAATCTTCAATACCCATTAACCCTAGCTACCATCATTGTTGCAAGTATGTGCCTAATCGGTGTTGTCATTGGTGTCAACTGTATATTATTTTATTACTTGTTTAGAAGCTTTGTATGTTGAGGATATTGAGAAAATTAGCCTCTCCAGAAGAAACAAGTGAATTATAGAGAAGTGCAGTACAGATAGTGAGTTGTATGCTGAAGAACAGTCCGGTAAACTGCTCCACAAGAGGTATGACTAAGGATACTACATTCTAGGTTTGAGCCCTCCGCATGAAAATCTGAGTGAGTTGTGTTCACCAAAGTAAAACCTACTTTTTCTGTAAGTTCAGTTGGGACAGGAAGAAAGTATTTTACTCCACATTCCTTTGCAATAAAGTATTTTTCTTTGCGGTTCTAGAAGGAAGTCTCGGATGATGATAAGTGCCTACAGTTGCAATGGTTCATATTTTGGTGGTCTGCAAACTATCTTTCTTTTATGACAGTTGAAGACAGTGAAGTTCATGTGTTCCGGTGAGAAGATTCCTATGGATAAAGTGGTTAAGGTTCGTGCAGTTGCTCTTGATGATTATAACATACTTGTGGATGTCTCCTAATCATGTTCCTATCTTGATATTGGTCCGCTTTAAGGATTTGAGATCATGTTCGAAGATTGTTCCCAGATAGTGTAATGTGTAACCAGTTTTGGCCAACCTGGTTAATCCCAGTGATTGCGGAGATCTCTGGAAGATTGTGGAAGCATGTTATGGCTTGGAAGATCATGTTTGAGTCCCAGCTAAGGCATGGCGTGATCTGCATTTAATTTCCTTTGCATAATGTTGTAATAGGTCAAGACCTATTTTGTAAATGTTTGTTATTCTGACCTTGGAGATTGTTCCAATGGTTGATTGTGATGCTGACTTTGATGATCATTCCAAGGTTGATGAAGTGTATAAATACTTGTAGTTGAGTCATGAAAATGTGTCTTTGAGTGAAGATGGGAAGATAATAAGAAAAGGCAGAGCAGAGAAGAGGTAGAGTAGAGTAGAGGTAGAACAGAATAGAGAATGTGTGGGTGTGATGTGAATATGTGAATAACAGAGTAGTGACTCAGATCAGTGAGAATGAAGACTTGGGATTTAGAATTCAGCTATCAAATGATTGCACCTGGCATAGTGGATGATGCTTAAGTAGTACTTAGTTTTCATGTACAATCTAACTGGAAGCAAGCTTTCATCATCAAGGCAGTGAGCTGGCAGTGAGCTGGCAGTGAGCCTTCAACATGGTTTAACAGCCCTCAAGGTTTAATAGCCTTTATTGTAATCTTGCTAGGTTTAGGGTTGAGGCAGTGAGCCTACTAGACCTAGTTGTTCTTCATGGTAGTGAGCCAGCATGTTCTAGGCCCGTGGAATGACCAAGCCTAAACATTATTTTTATAAAGATTGCAATATATATTTGAGAGCTAATCCTCTCTGTGGTTTTTCCCTTTTTGGGTTTTCCACGCAAAATCTTGGTGTTATGTGTCATGCTTTTGTGGATACTATTCATTTGTATATTATGATTCTATTTGATTAATCCTTTGAAATGGTTAAAAGTAAAAGTGCAAGAAAAGGTTTATAGAACACTTATTCACCCCCCCTCTCAGTGTTCCTGATAATCAACAATCATATGTAGAAATCAGCAATATCAAACCTTTCCAATGGCTACCATAATGATGAACCAGCAATATCAACACAAATACTAAGCAATTTAATGCAACTATGAATCCTGAAATGAATTCACCAAGTGGGTTGATCTGGGTTTTCGTCCTGTTGGCTAACAGATTTTTCCTTATTCTGAAAACGATTTATTCTGACTCTATACCCCTCTTTTGAAGAACAAATGAGTTAAGCAACAAATGGTTGAACCTTTTGTAATTAGTTCCCCTCTGAATTTAGGTACAGCTCCCTTTAAGATTTTTGATGAATTTAACTTATTCAACTATCCACATGCATTTTTAACCAGAAAATGCTTAAGGCAAACTAACATTCATACATAACCATGCTATGAATGCGATAGATTTATACAGTATTAACTAGCAATAGAATGCACAGATCCTATTTTTGATACATTCAAATATATGAATACATTCACATGAACTTGCTGAACCTATAGATAATAAAACACATATAACGAGTTGTCCAGATAAAGAACAATTACCAGATGAAAGGAGATTTCACACAGAAAATCTAATTCCACACATTCAGATGCACAGATCCAAATAAGCAGTAAATGTTTCTTCTTCTCATTCACAGATGAAAATTACTCAGACAATCATCACATAATGTAAAATTATCAACAGTTTTCTAAAAACTTCCTTTTTCTTTCTTTTTTAAATTTTCCCCCATCTATCAAGATTTTAGAAACCTATAAATATAAATGCCTTAATCATGTCCTTGAGTAAATTAAACCCAGAGTTAACATAACTCTGACCCATACGGGATTTAGTTTTAACAACCGATTTTAAAGAAACAAGTTTTGCTGAAAATAACATGACAGAGGAACTGAAATAAAAGAAACGAGCCAATGAGGTCATGACTGGGATGACAGGTTTGTATCTCCAGCTTTGCTATCGGTGGCTTGGGCAGCACGTTGGGTCTTCCATTCCTATAAAGCAGCAACAAACTCCTAAATCTTCAGGAAGTTAGGAATACCGATATGCTTCATTCTTGACTTCTAAACCTCCTTTTCCCTTCGCATTTTACCAAATTTTTCTTTGTGTTCCGGAAGTGCGTCAATGCAGAGGTAAAGTAGTGATTCAACTTTAGAAATTCTGGAAAAGTCCTCAATTAGAACATTGTCATTTTCTCTAATGAAGCTGATTTTATCTCTGAAGGATTGGACCACTGCATCGACGTCTTCCACTGGTTTTCCATCATCTTGAATGTATTTAATATCAATACATTGCAAGTCATTTTGCAGCGATTGAGTGAATTCTATTTTTTCCTTAATTAACTTTGAAAGTTCAAAGCGACCTTGCCGGGATACAGAGTTCCTCCACTCAATATTCTTTTTGTTCACATATAACAAATCCTCGTCCAAACCAGTTATGCTTTTCTCTGTCAAAAACTTAGCCAGCCCATATTTTTGAACTTCATCTATTTGGTTTATCACATTCATCCACTTACCCTCGTCTTTCGTCTAGACAGCAACCTATGCTTTAAGATCCTTGATTGTGGTAGTAGTCAGATCGTATATGCTTTTGAGCTCATGAATGTATTCAGCCCCTTTTTGTTCGATGTTATTTAACCAACTGTCAAATGTTTTTGTCACCATTTTGCTTCTATGAACCTGATCTAACACCCTTTGGTTAACAGGTGATTTTGGGTCAAAAGACAGGGGAAGCTGTGAGATCGGCTGTGGGTTAGGATTGTTGATAGCCTCTATATATTCTGCCATTGAGCGTAGAGTTTGTTTCAACTCCCTCTTGTCCTTTTCATCTTTCATTGTTTGACTAACCATCCTCTTAGTAGAAGCTTCGAGGTGGTGGACATCTGCAGCTCTGGAGGTAGTACCGAGACCCGCTTTCTCCACAGTGAAATCATGCACTGTTGGATCCTGCACCTCTTCCTCTGTCACTGGCCTAGCAATTTCAACACTCCAGTTACCAGTGCTCGAATCAATATTTATTCTGGATGTTGTCTTGAGTCTCTTGGACTTGGGGGTTTTCCCCAAACATTTGCTTACCATATTCTCCAAGGGAACAACAAAAGGAATCACTTTTTTCTTATCAGAAATAGAACTTTCTAGCCATTTTGGTACAGGGGCTGAGGTTGTCTTCTCAGGGTTCACTGCATCAGAGGACACATTTGAAATCATTAATACTTCAGGGTTTTCCAGAGCGGTCTCTGACTGTAACTCGATGTCAACCTTCTCTGTTCTGTTTGGGCTTAGCTCCTTGTCACCCATAGGCCCTTCTAAATCTTCTTCTGAATTCAAATCAACAACTATTGTTTCAGAAGCCTATTTCTTTCTTTTTCCTTTAGTCCTCAACCTGGTAACACGAGATGGCAAAATATCTGTGAGGACTCTTCTTGATCTCTTAGTGACAGGGCTTTTCTCAGTTGATGGCTTTGAAGCACCTGCACCACAGATAGCAAGAGGTTGATTAGAAGACTCTATGGGAAGTGGTGATCCAACCATTGAAGAGATTTGTTGGACATTTTTATCCTGAAGTTCTCCCTGCCTCTTTTCTCTCAGCCATTTCTCAGTTCTTCTTATTACTGGAAGAGTTTTAACTTCAATTCTGTCTTCTTCCTTTCTGCTCCAGTCCACCTCTGGAATGGGTAAGTGTTTTATTTTTTCAAATTGTGGATCAACCACCTGTTCTCCATTATCAAAAATTCTAGAAATATCCATATTTAAATTAAGTGTAATTATTTGCCCCAAAGACAACCTACACCACAGCCTTCTTCTGACCTCGAATTCGTCTGGGCAGTCTTCCCAGTAATCCTCTAGTTTAGGAAGGTGTGAATGCCCTGTTCCATAATCCAGGTTCTCTTTGACAAATCTTTTACTGTCAAATTGAGTCCTAGCAGTGAAGGATTGAAAATTGAACCTTTTGAGGTTTACCTCCAAATTCAAGGCATCAGATTTTGAATGGCATGAATAATGCCCAAGTTCAACAGGGAAAGAAATACCACAACCCCTTTTTGATGGAAATTTCTTATCAACATGTGCCAGTTGCCTACATACCTCCATCAGCACAAAACAATCAAACACATATCTAGGTAACTTCACAGGTTCACCATCAAATCCTCCAACTCTGATATAAGTGAACTCAGAAAATTGGATGAAGAAGCTACCATAGATACTGATCAGTTGCATTGCTTCACTGGACATTCTCTTACCTAGGTTCCCTACCAATTCATAAGTCATCTTCCCAGTGAAGACATCATTAACCCTTTTGTAATTTTCATAGCAATTCTTTCTCTGTAACTGTGAATAATATTCATAAATTTTACTATTTTCAGCTATGGCTGCATGGGGTAGGTCAAACTAATCTCTTGTAGATGCTAGACAATAGAACAGGTACGAAGACATGTAGAAATCTCTGCTGCCCAAACAATTGCTCAAACTCTGATGTAGATAGTCAGCCACTATTTCGGCCCAATCCAAATATTGTTCTCCTTGAAGGATGACTTGTATAAAAAAGTACATCCAATCTTCCCAATAATAGGCATGCTGATTGCCTCTTAGTCTGTGCAACAATAATACAATATCCCTTACTTCTTTTATCAAATGATCTCTGGTAAGTGGCCTGGGTAGCCTTGAACCACCTTTCTGAAATTTTAACAGCCAATTCCTCGCTATTACACTTTTGTAAGTTGGTCTCTTTTCTGAGAAATACCCATTGGAGGTAGTAATGTCAAGGTTGGAATATGCCTCCTTAGGCGGTATCCTCATCACAGACATGAGGGTTTGTCTGTCGACATGAAATAACACATCCCCGTTTGTTTTTTTGATGCACCTGTCCTGGGGGTCGTATCTGTTCATACATTCTTGAACTAACTCTGGGCAGAATATAGCCTGAGGAAAGGCTGCAGCTTCAATTAAGCCACTATCTACAATTTTCTTCATTGTAGGGGTTTGAACAGGGTTTCTAGCTCTTTCTTTAAATTCCTCTAAATCATATTGAACCAATGCAGTATCTCCAAATTCCGAGTGAGAATAAGTAAGGCCAGGACCATGTTCATCCCCCAAACACGTAGATTTCAAAGACATGGTTGGAAGATTACAATAAAAGACTTGGAATTTTGAAAACAACAGAAATTATAGAGATTCCTCTTTCCAACAAAAGAATTAAGAATAGCACAGGGGAAACAGAACTCACCTTCAGGATATCTGAATTCACTGTGAAAACTTGAACAAAAAGAGCCTTACACTTCCGGCGCTATCCTTCTCTGCGTTGCACAATATGTTTACTTGCTAAACTTGGCTTGTTCTTGGTTAATAATGGCATTTACCAGAATGAATAATTATTGCTCGAAACAAAACGTGCCAAAAATATTTGAAAAGACGTGAACTCTAATTTCTTCATTAATAGCAGGTAGTATTCACGTGCCATCATGAAGAATAATGATTATCCGTAGCCCCCGCTAAATTAGAGCTCTTGGTCTCGTAATGAGTTTCTGATATAATTTCCTCCAACTTTGCCGCTAAGTTTGACTTAGAAAGCCGCGGGAACAAATGGGACCAAACTCATCAAATCTTTGAACCATTGAACCTTTAGCACATGGTTCAATACAATGGTTCACTATGGTGGTTCAAACATGCCAATCGGACCATATAGGTAAGCAAAGGATTAACTTACTAAAATAGGGACTCAACTCATGAACCGTTGGACTTGTAAAGACATGGTTCACTACGAAAGTTCAATGATGTAAAGGTTATGTAGACCAACAAAAGTTGCGCGGCTTTGGTAAAGGCTTTTGACTATGAAACAGTGAACTGTTGAACCTTGAACCAACGAACCTTGAACCTTGAACCCCAATATAGAGTACGAGCGGAAGGTTCAAGTTCAATAATTACACAAGGTAATTAAGTGACCCGACTTATAAGAAGACAGTGTTGAACCTTAAGACCGTTTGAACCAGTAAACCTTGAACTCCGCTATAGAGTAGGAGCAGAAGGTTCAATTCAACCCAAAAGTTTGAAGGCACACAAGACAAACAAAACGACAGCTTGCTTTATGAGACACTTAGACATATTGAACCATTGAACCTTGAACTTTGAGAATGGTTCAGGTTCAAAGGTTCAAGCCTTAAGTAACCTTGTCTACAAAGACAACAAATGGATACAAATTGAAGGACCAAGAGCCGATTTACAAAACAAAGGCATGACCACAAATATAACATGGTAAACTGGCTCTTGGCTTGGGAAATATTACCAATGAATAAATAAATGAAAATAAGGGGCGACTCAAAAGGTAAACACGTCCAAATAGCTAAAACCTCTAGGGTTTTCGTCCGAGGGCTTTTCTAAACCTGCAAGCCAAAGCTCTCAAGCTCTCAAGGAAAAGTTTCTTTCAAAATAATATATCAAGAATGAATTCTCATTGCACTTTTTCCTCCTTTTATATTTCTTTTCCCTTTCAAAAGTAATACCTTATTTTATTCCTCTTTTAATTTACTTTTCCCCTCAAAAGTGACCTTACTTTATAATTTGTCATTGACATCATTATAAAGTCACTTAATATCCTTATACCTCCATATGTTGGCACCCCATTTGGCATAATAACTAAATACTTTATAACATTAATATATTAAATGCACACTTGACCCCTTATATCCCCTTTAATCATAAAGATATTTAATTTAATTAATTATATCAAAGTCAATGCTAGATTAGACTTAATTAATTAAATTAAATCATTAAACTCCATTAAATGCCAAATATCAAACCAACAACTGATCCTGCCAACTTCCTGAATATAACTATGGTGCCTTCTAACCATCCAGATGACTTTCCATAAATAGTAAGTATGGACCCAAACATCCAAGTGATTTACTAAGAATAGTAAGTGAGTATAAAATGAGCCTGAAAGACCTCTAGAGGGCAAACCACAAACAAACTGACACGCTGAGAAGGAGAGTACTGAAATATACACCCAAAGGGTCAGCTGAATAACCTTGAATCACCCTCAAAGGGCCCCCTAATCACCACATTAGCCTACGGGGAACTAATGATAATAGGCTAACCCACCAAACTCTGACACTGGCTAGAAAGGGGATATTACACTTCGGTGCTGGTATCATACTAGTACCTCCTTCTGGTTAGCTGATTCCCATGTCTTATCATCTGAACTTCTCATGTACAAACAACATTACTAAGTACGAAGCTCTCATCACAGCACTTCATGTCGCTTTGGCTCTCAACATCAAAAATATCACCATATATGGTGATTCACAATTAATTGTGCGATAAATAACAGAATCATATCAAGCTAAACAAGATAGGTTATCTCAATATTGTGATCTTGCCTTATCTTTATTAAAACAATTTACATCATTTTCAATTGATACTATTCCAAGGAAAGACAATCGACACGCGGATGCAATGGAAAGCATAGCTTCCCTTATATCCCCTGTCGATTTGCCTAACGAATATCTCTTTATCATTCATAATCTTAAAACACCTACACTAGATGAGGTTGCACCCTCAGATGTTGACCTCTGTTGTAACACAAATTCTGATAAATGGTTCTCCCATATATTCTATTATTTGTGTGATGGCACCATTCCCAACTCAAAATCTAAGAACGCACGAGTTCACCTACGCAAACTCACCACATGTTATATCATTCTATCTAATGTCTTATATAGATGAAGCTATAATGGTGTTCTTCTCTGATGTCTTAGTAATTCAAAGATCCCGATAGTTTTAGAAGAATCTCACTCCAGTGCTTGTTGAGGGTACTTTGGAGGAAAATCATTGGTACAAAAATTATTACGTATGGGGTACTATTGGCAATGCAAGGAACAAGATTCCTTTGCATATGTCAAGAAATGCCCACAATGTCAACAACATAAACATTTGATCCGAGCACCTACCCAAGAACTTTGAGCCCAAGTTTCACCTTGGCCATTTTTTGTTGGGGCTTGGATCTAATTGGTAAAATTTCTCCACCTTCTCAAGGACATACTTTCATCATCACTGCTACTGATTACTTTACAAAGTGGGTTGAAGTTGTTCCACTGTGATCCACGACTGTCGAAGTAATTTGTCATTTTATATAGGATAACATCATCTCTCGATTTGGTATACCTTCCTCCTTAGTTTCTGATAATGGTACACCATTTAAGAACAAGGACATGAAGAAATTCCTTGAAAAATATCATATCTAACATTACTTCTCTACGCCTTACTATCCTCAATCGAACGACCAAGCAGAAGCTTCAAATATGGTTATTGGAAAAATTTTATGAAAAACTGTTAATCAACATAAAAAAGACTGGCATACTATAATATACAGCCCTGTTGTGTATATATTTTGATGTCAAATTTTTGTTCTTCTGATTGTTCTGAGTTTAGGGTTTCATTGGATATATTGCATGTTTGATATTTGCATTGAATACATGAAATAAGAGCATATAGCATAAACCTAGAAAATCTAAAATATATATGAGCAAACTGATGAAGACCCAGATTGTATTATAGCAAAATATGAATTATAAGTACATACCCATATGTTCGTTTGCAACTTCATACATATGTTGACAGAGGGCCAACCATACATGACATAGAAATATGCTCACAACTTCTAGAAATGCAACAGTCTGCTTACACGAAGAGTGGCAGCTCAAAATATAATCCTAGGCGTCCATTTTGATGAGTAAATAAGTCCCAAAGGTAGCTCATGGAATTCCTGGAAGACCCACAACTGGTACCATATAGTATGGCCTTGCTGAAAGGTGTTACAACCCAAACTCAACCAAAATTAATCAAAATCTCTACCTTATTGCTGTTGTTCGGTCTACATGGATAATACCACCTCAATTGCTCCAAAATCAATGAGAAATGACCACAAATTAGTCCCAAATTACTGTTGCAACAGGTACGGCTAGTACTAGGATGGTATAACCTAGCTGTGATAAGTAATACCAATCACAAAATGCTCCAAAACACTTCAAACATGCTCAATAAATCAGTCTTCTAACCTGCACTTCAAAACTCCATCAATATTCTTCATATTAGCTCAAACTCCACCAAAAATACCTTCCATGAATGCACAAATGAGACCTCTGGATGAAGCCTCCACAAATTGACCAAGTGGGTTTTCATCCACAAAGCCAAAGATCAAATCCTATCTTGCAGAGGTTTTCGTCTCAATAAGACAAAACCAAACCCTAGAGCCAAGCTCCAAAAACCCTCACGAGAATATCTCAACAAGAGAGAAAAAATAATATCCCAACATATCTCAAATGAGGCACTTTTCCCTCTTTTATAACTCTCATTTCCCCAACGCCCAAGAATGAGGAGTTATTTCATTTATTTCATTTTATTATTTATCCCCTTATGTCTCCCATGGGTGCCCATCTCCTAGGGGAACCACTTTTTAAGTTATGACTTAACATTATATTATAAAGTCACATAACTTAACATTTTATTAAAGTCTCGTCAAATAAATATTATAAAACTTTGCACTTTAAAATAAAAACCAAGACGAACTCAGAATTCAGTGATCTATAGCTCGTCGGAAAGGTCTTGATGAGATGCTCCATCTCCAACATTGAAAATCTTGATCCGGCACCAAACTTGAACTTACTAAAAATAGTAAGCACGCTACAAGGCACCCAAACTTCCACTAACCACTGCCAACTAGCAACTAAGGAGTTAGCAACACCAACACTAGCTCTCTAAACACCATTATTAGCCTACAAGGACCTGATGATAGGATAAACCTCCAACTCTGATGCTTGCTCAAAAAGGGGACATTACAGTCTACCCTCCTTGAAATTGCTTGTCCCTAAGCAATCACTATTGAATAGGAAAACATCGCTTCTTCAGAGGCCTAAGGAAAGAACTGTAGGATGACCCACATGTCACCAAATAACTAATTAGCACCAACATACACACTACTACGCAAAGATAAACATCATGCCATCTGTCCAACTCCTACACACAAGATATGTGCATCAAAATTATCCCGTGTACCTATAAATCAATGATGAACTTGTATGCATACCACACAATGTACATGATGTAGAACTCATCAACAAACCATGACTAGAATCCTAATGCACAAGAAAGATACCAAAGCAAACTGTAGATGTTCCAATAATATATCCTTCGATCCCAAACCCAGAATGGAAGTCTTCCAAGCATAACATCCCCTAACTTCTACTATACTGCTCTGATATCACTTCACCATGCAGAAAGTGGTGAAGCAACACATCGGAATCCAACTGAACTGTCATGCCAACCTGTCACCACTTGGATCCCAAAACAATTGAACCTCCCATCCATCCTCCATGAAAAGACAAAAATATCTGGAAGCCTCCACAACATAAAATCTCCCTACAACCTCCCTAAAGTCCTATCTCCAAATGAGACCCAGTAATCCCCTGCAAACAACCGAGTTGGGTACTTGCAGCCCCTAGTCCCATCTTCTGTAGATGGCAACCCTTCATACCACAATGGATGGTATAAATTCTGAGCCAATCCACATGCATCATCAAGTCATCCGTGTGTGGACTAAAGGAGAAATAATGAGCACTCCTCACTATGCAGTCAAGATAAAATGCTCCCACCTCTGTCAATGGCTGACTATCAAAGTCCTAGGGAACATCCTCCTCATCACTCTCATCACTTGAATCAGATGATGGCTCATGTCCCTGATCCTGAATGGCTAATTGGGTAGATAACATGCAAGTCCTCTCTGCATACCCAATAGCAAAGTCTTGATCTGAAAGCAACTGGAGGTATTATGATTTAATCCACTCCATGGCATGCTGGATAGTTTGTAAATTAGATATAGAAGTGCGCACTACTAACCCTATCTACCTTTCCTCCAATTGTGCCATCCAAAAGAGATCCTCCACAAACTTGTGGGTACTTTCAATACAAGTTAAGGTTTGAACAACCTTATCCTTGGTAACCTTCAGCTGATCTCTCCATCCCTATGACTCCCTAAGCTGTCGATCAAAATCAGCTGCATGGGATGTAATCTTTGATTTGCTTCGAGGAGAGGGAAACAAATCATCATGAGAGCCGATCTCCCCACTGAATGATGCTCTACATATCTCCTATGAAAATGATGAAGTAGTGTGGTGATTTGTCACACAACTCTCTAGAAAATTCACTACTACACCACAAGAGACATCAATCAACTGCTCTGCATCCTCTAAAATGGGACTAGCCTCAGGAACCACTGGTGCAACATATTGTTCCCTACTACACTCATCCAAAACAATCATCCCATCTGTGTTAACTGCACCTGTATCTAGAATGGATGTAACCACATCCTCAACCTACTCATAACCATAATCTGTGGATATATGCTCCTCACCCATTCTTGCCATAGAAACCTGAACTGTATCTGTAGATGGTGAAGACTGTGCCAAGCTCAACTCCACGGTAAGCTCAAATATTCATAACTTTGACTCTTGAAGTGTTGTTTGAGCAATCTTCAAGGATTATGTGGTGACCTCAAGCTCATAGGTGAGCTCATAAACCTCCTCTTCTTTTCTCTTTAGAGCATCATAATAGATACCATCAAGCCTGAGAAGATGATCTCTATCCAATAACAGTTGTAGGTAATTATTCTTCATGATCCCCACTGCATCTCTAAGTTCCTGAAACTCAACAAGGGAAAGTCCACTATCAAGGTGTTTGTATATACTTAGAGTCCAACAATAGTGTGTCACCAACTATTGAGCAACATCAAAGTGTTCTAAGGCTGAAGCAATCATGCCTTCGTTCACCTTTAATTGTCCTACCAAATGATTAGACCCCTCTAACAAATTGTCTCCACACAAATTTTTTGATGTGTAATCTGCACTATGGTATGAGGTTGAATCATCATCAATCATTGATTGGTAAGCATCCTCATGTGTGCTATCCACTTCGCACACATCCTCATTAAGTGTGCTACTGCTATGAACCTCTATGGATGGCTCAAAAAACATTGAAGAAATTGTTGATCTGACAATATCTTCGCACACTACTTCCATAGTAACTGTATGTCCATCCAAAAAGTGATCCTAGGACTCATTGCCAATTAATGAATTCTTTGATTTGTTTTCTATGGTCTGATTTGAAAAATTAGACTTATGATGGCATGAATTCCCCTCACACAATGTATCAATAATACCCAAACCTTGAGTATTTGCCTTTGACAACTCTATGGAACCATCACCTTCATGTGAAGTAGTTGTTATCTCATACTGATGCAAAGGAACCTCACTACTGTCATGAAAATCAGAACTTCCTTGCTTTCCTCATGTTTGACACTCGTCTTGTGTGCCAACATTAGAAGTCTCTTCTACAACATTTTCCTCATGTGCCATAACATTTAAATCACAACTTCGCTCAAAAGAATGACTGTTGTCATAAAAATCAAATTTGTTATCAGGGCTTATAACAACCTCTTAAGTGCTGAAAGCAACTTTATCTGCCAAACCATCATCACTTTGTGAGTCCTTTTTATCCGTGCACTGGTGGTTAGGCTCCCAAAAATTTTTGCAAGAGAAGCATAGGCCTTGTCTTATCATGTGGTTCTTGCTCATTATAGGGACCCTTGTAACCTATGAACCATAAGCAATAGATTCATCTTCTGTCAAATGATTTTTAATTTTCTGAATTCTATGCTTGACCAATGTCTTAGAAAACCAATGTGTTGCGGGTGAAACATGTTGTTCCTTTCTCCAAATACTTAGCAAGTTGGTTAACAACAACTTGGAGATGTCTTCATCTTCATCCATAATCATAGACAATATTGTTTGCATTGCTGCTTTAACATTATCTGCATGATATTTTCTGATTTTGTCAAAGAAACAATAGAACATTTTAAGAATTAACTCATCACACTTGAGGTCAATCAAAAAAACCTATGACCAGACCCCAGCCATAATTTCTAACATCTTAACAATCTTTTTGAAAAATGGGCTTCCAGTATCACCCAGCCCATGAAAACTTTCAACAATTAGCTATAACATCTTCTTCATTAAGTCATCATTATAAGGTGCTTCAGGAGCTAAAATTCTCATGACTTCACTGATGCATGTGATAACCGCCAATCTTACCTTCTTGTCTGGATGCCTCAACAACTCGGGCTTACACAATGAAGTCTTTGAAGGAACCAAAGCCCTCCGCATTGACTCAGAAGGTGTCTGAGGGATTTTAGATAAATGTTTCTCAATTTCTTCCAAAGTACTAAGAAGTCTCTCATCTATCCATGGCAAAAATTTCAGTTTGAATCCTACATCAAAAAGTCTTTCACATAGATCACCCTTCACGAGAGATGCCATGATTTCACATTCACTAATTAAAATCTTTGAACTACTAGATTACTGAACACACATGCAAGTGTTGATCACCCACACATAGGCTGAAATTTGTTCCACACTTTGAAAATCTGCAATGAATGAGAAGTAACCCAATAGGCTAGCAAGATACACCTACTCTGATACAACTGTAATATACACCCCTGTTGTGTATATATTTTGATGCCAAATTTGTGTTCTTCTGATTGTTCTGAGTTTAGGGTTTCATTAGATATTTGCATGTTTGATATTTGCATTGAATACATGAAATAAGAGCATATAGCATAAACCTAGAAAATCTAAAATAGATATGAGCAAACTGATGAAGACCCAGATTGTATTATAGCAAAATATGAATTATAAGTACATACCCATATGTTCATTTGCAACTTCATACATATGCTGACGAAGGGGCCAGCCATACATGACATAGAAATATGCTCACAACTTCTAGAAATGCAACAATCTACTTACACGAAGAGTGGCATCTCAAAACATAATCCTAGGTGTCCATTTTGATGAGTAAATAAGTCCCAAAGGCAGCTCATGGAATTCCTGGAAGACCCACGACTGGTACCATATAGTATGGCCTTATTGAAAGGTGTTGCAACCCAAACTCAACCAAAATTAATCAAAATCTCTACCTTATTGTTGTTGTTCAGTCTACAAGGATAATACCACCTCAATCACTCCAAAATCAATGAGAAATGATCACGAATCAGTCCCAAATTACTATTGCAACAGGTACGAACAGTACTAGGATGGTATGGCCTAGCAGTGATAAGTAATACCAATCACAAAATGCTCCAAAATACCTCAAACCTACTCAGTAAATCAGTATTCTATCATGTACTTCAAAACTCCATCAAAATTCTTCATATCAGCTCAAACTCCACCCAAAATACCTTCTGTGAATACACAAATGAGACCTCTAGATGAAGCCTCCACAAATTGACCAAGTAGGTTTTCATCCACAAAGCCAAAGATCAAATCCTATCTTGTAGAGGTTTTTGTCTCAGCAAGACAAAACCAAACCCTGGAGCCAAGCTCCAAAAACCCTCACAGGAATATCTCAACAAGAGAGAAAAAACAATATCCCAGCATATCTCAAACGAGGCACTTTTCCCTCTTTTATAACTCTCATTTCCCTAACGCCCAAGAATGAGGAGTTATTTCATTTTATTATTTATCCCCTTATGTCTCCCATGGGCGCCCATCTCCTAGGGGAACCACTTTTTAATTTATTACTTAACATTATATTATAAAGTCACATAACTTAACATTTTATTAAAGTCCCATCAAATAAATATTATATAACTTTGGACTTTAAAATAAAAACCAAGACAAACTCAAATTCAATGATCTATAGCTCTCTGGAAAGGTCTCGACAAGATGCTCCATCTCCAACACTAAAAATCCTGATCCGGAACCAAACCCAAACTTACTAAAAATAGTAAGCATGCCACAAGGCACCCAAACTACCACTGACCACTACCAACTACCAATTGAGGAGCTAGTAACACCAACATTGGCTCTCTAAACACCATTATTATCTTATGAGGACCTAATGATGGGCTAAACCACCAACTCTAATGCTCTCTCAAAAAGGGGACATTACACATACTCAACTCTCCTATGCATTATGGGCTTATAGAACAAGTATTCGTACAGCTACTGGAACTACACTGTATAATCTTGTCTATGGCACTGATGCGATAATTCCTTTAGAGTTAGAAATTCTTTCATTGTGAGTTTCCCTAAAGGACATTCTTGATGATGACATGGAATGAGAGAAGAGATTACAAGAACTTGAGATGCTTGATGAATAGTGTATCAATGCTCTCGAGAACCTTAAGGCCCATCAGAAGAGTATCCAGCGATCATATAATGAGTGTGTTATACATCATTCATTTGATGTTGGAGATTTAGTACTATATGAGAATCAATGTAATGTGAATGCACCTCCTGGAGAAAAAGGAAAGTTCAACCCTAATTGGCTCAAAACATATGTTATTACTGAAGCCTTTGGATTAGGAATGTATAAATTAGCCGATGAACAAGGTACACCGCTTAAAGAACCTATTAATGTTGTGCATCTCAAAAAATTCTATGCTTAAGATCATATGTTAGATGTCATTTCATAAAGCAAATTTATTAGTTTAGCTTCAATTTCAACAAGATAGACTATTTTGTCTTAATTCATTTAACATAAAATATTTTTCAGTTAATCATTGTCGTATCTTGCTTAAACATGCTTTATTTAAGATCACATTTGTATTAACTTAATATAGCATAGTATTTTACTTATGTGTGAGATTCATTAATCATTGTGGGTTTTTACTATATATTCTGCAAAAAATTATTTAGTATATATCATATTAGCATTAATTACATTTCCACATAATCATTAACATTTACACTAGTTGTATTTCTATAAATCATGTGATAAATCAATAACATTACAAGGATTAATAGAAAACATCATATATATAAGCATCAGTTTGAATATACATCATAGTTGACCATCTCGTACATCAAAATGGGATGTCGTAGCATATAAGATACATCACATAGTTGAACCTCAATCACTGGTTCCCTTAGGACCTAGTGGTGTGCATGTGACAGAGTGTTGCCCATGTGTGGCTACAGACCGTGAATGACTCCTAAAGACACTTCACAATCATAGACCCTTGAGCTCACCTCTCAGACCCATCACCTCGCCCTACAACTCTGTGTATATTTGGTGGTATCAGTCTCTCTCTGACTGAGCCTTGTCCCTATCAGCTCTCACCTAATGTAACTCAGGAAGTAAGACCTAAGTCATGATGGGATCTCTCTCAGATGAAGGTATTGTTGCAACCTAATCTCGTAACGCCTTGAGCTTAGCCTCCACGCACTCGGCTCTCTGAATCGTCTGATCTCTATCCTCTATAGCACAATCTAAAGTGGTCTCCATAGCCACTCTATATCTCATAAATGGTATAAATATCTCTAAATGTCACCCTGTGGAGTGCTATGGTGAATACTCTGTCTGCACTCACTACTCGACCGCATTAGTAGGAACTATCTCTGCTGTAACACGACTCACAAAATCGTGCCATGAATTAGTACCAACTACAAAAAGAAAGACAAAATCAATATCAATATCTCATCATATACATATAACATCATAAGTAATCATCAAAACAATACATCAACATAATAATGTCTCACCTAGATCTCCATCCCACCAGGATGGATCCTGAACTGTTGTTGGTATGATGAACTCTACAACTAGGGGCATACGACTACTTGTCTCCCCTCGCTCAACACAGCTTGATCTCCTAATATCAGTAGAGTCTAGACCACAAGATATCAACCGTGGCCTCACCTCAGTCTCCTCGTTGTTGTCTACCTCCTGTTGATCTCACTGTGGTCTCTCTCTGAAGATGTACTACGTTGGGATCTCCTCATCATCATCATCATCCTCATCCTCATCAAGATCATAGTATCCAACGAAATCACTAACATCATCTTCTACTCTTGTGTCACTCCCGTGACATGCCCATGGTCATGGATCGCCTATGGGGTGACCAGCAGGAAAGATAGGAGCAGGTCGTGTTGTCTGCCACTAGGTCTGATATGCTTAGGAAACACTAACGTCATCTACATTAGATAGTGGCTCTACGTCCTCTACACCATCGTCATCACTCACCACTACCTCAGCTATCATCAGATGTGGGGCAGAATTTACCCTAACTGCATTGCATGTTGAGCGTGCGTAGCTCAAACGCATCCTAGGAACATCATGTCTGCATCTGAACTACTGTGCTACTCTATCAAAATACAACTAGACAACAATGTGATCAAGGCAACTGGCCATTAGCCAATCCCTCTGCATCCTCAATAGCTGTCTGCACTACTCCATCCATGGTCTCTGGCCGCGATATGTTCTGCAAATGATGTCGTCACATTGTAGCCTATCAAATACCACTCTTCAATATAACAAGTCACCATGTCTCCAACATCTGATGAGTGGATACGCATGTGCATGTGGATATGTCCACGTTGGCTCTATGGGGAAACTTGTAAGCCATGTGCACCTAATATGCTCAAACATCCATACCTGCAATAGGGTACACACCATCAAGCTCTATGTCTCATAATGGACGTATCATCCCAAATCATGGTAGAGGTGTGCAAGCATATTGTGCCCCCACACGTACACGGTCCTATGTTGCTCCATTGATCTGATAGTGTGAATGAGGCCCCCATGAAGGTGAGTGCCTCGTCCATCCTGTGCGACCGCCAAGGCGATGGTAGCGATCATGATACATCATACTAAGGGAATATCAGTGCATCCCTGCTCTAACCATCAGAGTGTAATGTGTTCTCGTCTCGGTGAGTGGAAATGTGACCTAAGCAGTAAAGATGACTCTCTCACGTGTACTCCTCTGAATGATGCTCTATGATCCTCACTATCTCCCCTTGGATCAATAGTCGCAGGATGTGATATACATCCTCTAGAGTAACAGTCATCTCACTTGTGGGTAGATGGAATGTAGACGTATCTGCATCCCACCTCTCCATGAGTGCCATAAGCATACTACAGTGGAATCTCATGGTGGTCATCATAAACACCCACCATAGGCCCACTGTCTGCAAAAAACTATGCTCCTCATCAGTGATAAAACTGACGTGGCTCCAAAGTAGTGTTATAAGGTGGCCACCTATGTTCTCCCATGTCTCAGGGACATCTTGTGCATCAAACAATGAAATCTGAATCAATCTACATCATCAAAACATCAAACAACATCTAACTTATCATTTATGTGCCCTGTCCCTGGGACCCTTGTCCTTTCTAGACTTGGGTGCCCCAAGAAGACCTGGGTGCCTTGAGAAGACTCGGGCACCCTGGTTAGGTACCCTTGTCTAGTTCATTTTAAATAGCATGCAAGATGATGAAAATAACTAAAATAGGAAAGAAAGTCAACAGAAGTGAAGTTTAAGATCCTACCTCTGGATCGATATGTCTATCTGTGACTCGAGATCAGAGCACCTCCATCTCAAAAGCTAGTATGGATGTCACGTTGGCATGCCTGTTCTCTTCCTCCTTCTCCTTCTCTCCTCTACACAATGAAAACAAGAATGAATAGTGAAAAAGTGAAAACTCCCTTTAAACTTATAGTAAATGGATGAGAATTCCTATCATTATATAGGTGCAAAACTATACAACTTTATTCATGAACCTCTATCTTGGGCTGCTAAACTCAAATTTTCATGTCTTTTGTTGTGTTGGAATCCTGGTTTCACCCTCCATCTAACCCAATGCTTTGTGCTTCAGTGTTATTTGTAAAAACAACCCTCACGATGCATTTCTTCATCACCTTTCCCTGAAATTTGTGCGCGAAGATAACCACCATGTTTCTCCTTTTCAGACTAAGCAAGCAAAAACAAGGGAGGCATATATCTCCCTTAATTTCTTCCCTCATAATGTCTCATCACTCAACTCCTTAGTGTTTATGACTAACCTATTTGTGTGTTGGTTGCAGGTTGATTTGATTTTGATTATTTGACAAGTGTTCCTTTGCAGGATGTGGTTCCTAACTTTGTGGTCTTGCAGGATTATAGATTGGGGGTTTCTCCCTCTTGAGTGACCACACTTCAGCTTCCTCTATAGTATCCTTTTGGGTATCATTTTCATGATTGATGTATTTACTTTCCTTTAGTTGCATATGAACGTAGTGTCATATGGCCACTAAAGTGAGGGCTAAATGTTATGTCAAAAATTGTACTCCTGTATGGATTAGCACAATTTCACATTATTTAGCTCCTCTCCTTTGGTGTCCTCTTGCCTTTTCTGTTTCTAGCCTACCTAAACCCTAATTGACCTATACCCTACTGAAGAAATGTCGTATTCTAAAGAAATAACTAACAAAACCTGAAAACAAACATTAGATTTTGGAGATTCTAGACCCCCTAGAGATAGACCTTGTGTGAAATTTAGGGTCTGGTTAAAGGGTGCTCGTGCCCTAGTCCTGCCATATTTTTCTGGGCCTTAAATATCGGGGTGGTGTTAGCTTGTTCCATGCACCTCTAAATTCCAATTTCAAATTTTGGTTTTCACGCGATGTCGGTGTATTATTTTGAATATTTTAATTTCTAAGGTTAGGTATTTAAAGAGAATTGAAAATCATTTTATCACACACAATCTAAATGCAAGTTTACTGTGCCAAAATTCTATCACTTTTACTATTGAAGATTAGCACTTTGTTGAAGCTCTTTGAAGTTATTGATATTTTCTAGCATGGAGATATTCGGTGGAGATTAGGAATCAAGATCTTGAGTCTATCTTGCTCTTCCTAGGGTTTTGTCAAGCCCTTTGTATGATTGGGACAAGGGTTGAAGCCTCTAACTTGAGCATGCAAATCCTCCATGGATACAGATGCCTCGCCTTCTTGTTCTACAAGTCTTCATTACTATCATCTCCTTGAGGTGATGTTATTGTTTCCTTGAGTGAAGCATTTTGTTGATCTATCCTTGATGCTTGAGTCATCTAGGGGTTTATATTTCTGCATACACATATGATCTATGAGCACACACATCTGTAGATCTTTATCATTGGCTATTATTGAGGTAGAAATATAAAAGATGAGGCTTGACTGAGGCAAACTCCTATATAGCCACAACCATCTTTCTCCTCCTTTTGTATGTGTAGGTTGTATTCGAAAAGATCTGGTGAAAAGGAGCAGATGGAGAACATGTATTACGGATATAGTCATCGCAAAACTTTGAGTTTTGACATCATGAAATAATTGAGACACTGGGGTGGACACCCTAGTCTAAATGGGCATTTAATCTTAGATTTGGAACCCTCTATAGACACTTTGACACTAGGTATAGGCGATTTCAACTGTTAGAAACTTTCAGTACACTAGGGCGGGCGCCCTAGTCTAATAGGCCCTCAATTTTTGGGTACATGCTCTCTATAACCTCTGCTCTGCATTTCTGTAGTTTGTTTGTCAGTACCTGTGCCAGAAATTAGTCTATTATCACATACCTTACAATTAAGGTTTCATGCTAGTTGGTTGCTTGAAGCTTGTACAAACCTAATTGAGGCATTTATTCAGTTACAGCAAGCATAAAAAGGTCATAGGAATCACTAGCTTGATCCTTCATACTGAGCAATCTCGATTCCTATTTCCTAATGTGATGTAAGTGAAAGAGGGGCTTGATTTTGGTTTAGGCAAACTATCAAATTCCCACTTTTTCAACATTACACTTACCTCTCCTCTATTTTATTGTTGTTGTGCCTTAGGGGCATAGCATTGCGGAGGGTGTTTTGGGGGCATCCTCCTACATGATGTTCCTAAGGCACTTGTTCTCCTCTCTCATTTTTATTGTTTACCTTCTTTAGTGGTTCTACCTAGTTGGCGGATGATGAAAACAAATGAGTATTGATAAGGACAATGCGTCCCTTCAACAAGAAAGCAAAAATGGACCTAGTCCATATATGAAGATGGGGTTGTTCTATACATATATCTAGCACTTGGCTAGTAGAATCACTCTATGTGATGTATCATCTTATGGAATTTCTTATGACTAACATTTTACAATCCACTCAATCTGTTCTTGTACACTTTGATTGGTATCTCACCTTGTTGCTACACTCAGTTCTGAGGTACCTACAGTATAGCCCAATGGTTATACTCAGCTCTGAACCCGTGAGTATAGACTTGGTCCTTGATGTGACTATTTTCATGCATAGCTTTCATGATTTGATCTTGTTGTTTATCTTAGCATATTATATCAATATGTTTGTGGGAACATTTAACGATCATAAGAACATGTCACCTCAGGGGCATGGGCTTTGCAAGAGCTCTTGTTCCCTTGCATCTTTTCTCTCTACCTTAATGTGCTTGATATCGGTAAACAACATCAACCACCTTAAGGTGGGGGCATATATAATGGTATTTGTCTGATTATTTTGTCACTAACAAAGCATGTTTGCAAACATCAATCTATTGCATATACCTCCTTTTCACTGTAAGGCATCTCTGTGATGCAGGTGGGGTTGTATACTTTCAGCACATGCTTCCTTTTCATGGTAAGGCATCTCCATGACGCGAGTGGGGTTACATGTTTAAGTCCTTCTATGGAAGGCAGGATGGTGTATCTCTTGAGCTAGTGCACATCCTTTTATACAAAGTCCTCATCATGAGGTAGGGTTGGATCTTGATTCATCCTCCCTTAAGCATGTCTTTGGCCGTTGTTGTAGCATAAGCTCAACCATCAGGTGTGTTTGGCATGTTTTAGATGGTGGAACTTAGCAATAAGCTCCTCCCATCGCTTGTGTTTGTCGTGTATAAGACATATAGTATGTCTATAATATGCTATACGGCACTCGTGTATTATGTGTGTCTTGCTTATGTGTTTGTTGTGTCTTCCCCTTGTGTGGTTTCAAGGGCATAGCAATGAGCTCCCCCCACACTTGGGTTTTTTTTTTGGTGTGTCTTCCCCTAGTGTAATATCAAGGATGTAGCGATGAGCTCCCCCTACATTTTGGGTCTTGTATTGCGTGTTTTTGGTGGTTTCAAAGGTATAATGATGAGCTCCCCCCACCCCTTAGTTAGGATTTTATTTCATTTATGAAAATGTTATATCAATGTATTCATCGTGTTTTGTGTAAATTCTCTCATGTCTTCATCATGTTTTGCATGCTTCCACTATATTCACCATGTTTTCCGTGCTTCCTACTATTTTCATTGTGTCTTCCATGTCTTCAATGTGTCTGTGAGGGTAAAATGTGGATTAATCAATAACAATAATAAACCCAAACATCAATAGAATATGAAGGAGAAAAGGAGATTTAAATAACAAAACAAATGATACTTACAACCTTTCACCTTTCGTCTTCCATTGCTCGTCTTTTCTGTCTTGATCTTGATGGAGATGAATATGGCCCTCAGGAAGCTTGCTTCCTTGCTTCGAAGTCCTCAAGATAACAAGATGAAGTTGGCTATGATACTTTGTGTGATTGAAGATGAGCTTCAACACACTATTGATGGATGATAAATGATATGGAGATGGGGGTGCCAAAGGCGCGCTAGTGTTTATGCAGCATAAGTTTACTCAAATGATGGACATGAAATTAAGAAGAAGAGGGTTGCATTTATAGAAATATGTGAGAGCAGATCAATGGTTGAGAAGAAATAAGAAGATCAAAGGTTGAGAATGGTTGAGGAATGTGCACGAATAGAAAAAGGACAAGTGTCCAAGCTCCGTCATGTAACAGGGGAGTTAACAAAATTGATTGAATAGTTAACAGAATAAACCAACCAGTTAAGTGAATTGATTGGGGAGTTAACTGAATTGATTGATCAGTGAACTTGAATGATTAATTAGTTAACAGATTTGATTGATGAGTTAACTAATTTTGACTGGAGGATAAATAGGACATGTGGGTGAGGGAATATTAGCTAATTAAATATTTAAAATATTTAATTACATGTGCAACATGGTGATATGGAAAAGGTGAGGTGGAAAGATGAGGTGGATTGGTGAGGTGGATTTATGGAATTAGAACTTAGGATAGAGGAATTTAGGATTAATTAAATAATGTAGGATTATTTAATTATGTGAGACATTAGAATAATTAGGGAATTTAATTAAATAAATTTATTTTATTTAATTATGGGATAATGAATCAATCAAATAAACTTAGAATATTTATTTAATTGATAGAAGAAAACAAGACTTAAGATAAATATTAAAATATTTACTTAATTCGACATGATCCAATTTTAGGTGTATATAGTGTCTTCTAGTGCTTACTTGAGACTAGGGGCTAGAAATAGTTCCTCAATCTTTGTGTATGCCTTAGCTTCATGTGCTTGGTGTGTTTGATGTGTTTCCAACCGTACTTTAATGCATGTATGGATCTTAAGAGCATACATACATTAAAGTGGGGGCTAAATGTTATGTCGTAAAAAGTTTCCCTAGGACTTTTTACCTCCTAGTTTAACTCCTAGGTCCCCTTAATCTAATCATGCGTGTGTAAAACTTATCCCAGAGTAATTTTCCCCTGAAACCCATGTCAAACAGGGCTTAGGGGTCCACTTTAATGCTTAATCATGACTCAAAAAGCACCCCTAGACTTGGGCACCTGCACCCTAGTCTAGGCCTATTTTGTCGGGATCTAAATTTAAATTGTCAGCATAGGACCATTAAAAAGGTTTCCCTTTGTCAGCCTTTTCAATTTGAATTACGAATGTTAGCGAGAATGCATATATAAACATGTTTAGGACTTCATTTTACTCCTGGTTGATTAAGGTGAACTTATGATCATCAAGCAAAAAGCATTCAAGGCATTAACTGTGTTGCAGAGCAGAATTGTGTTGTGTCTGTATGTGTTTGTTGCATATTTGGCTCCATCAACTCATTTCTTCATGATTTGAAGACTCTTCATCTCCATGAGGGTTTCACCTCTAAGGTGATATCTATTTGTGTTTCAATTCAATATATCTTATCATTTAATTTTTGCCTCTGTCCACCAAGGACACGCACTCTACCTAACAACAGTGTTGGAAGGCTTGAATGCCATTCTGAGGCTTGACTGAGGCAAGCTCCTAAAAACCACAACTTCCAAACCCCTCTTTTGTGATTACAGGTTATAGGTGCGGGATATTGCGAAGTGGAGTTGCAAAGAAGTTGAGCAGAAGATAAAGATTCGGGATCTAAGCAGAAAGTGTGGAAAATCAGACCTACTAGACTAGGGCACCCACCCCATAGTCCTCCCGACTATCATCTCTTGAAAATTTGAAGCAGGTTGTTGTCCTCATCATCTTACTATTTTGAATCTATAGAAAAAGTGGTATGTTGGAATAGGGCACCCGCCCCAGTGTCCCCGAAGTTTTTGCCTCCAAAAATCTGAATCCTGGTATATTTCTAATCTGTATTTAGTGCCTTCATGTGCGATCATTTGTCATATCTTGTTCATCTGTATCCGGAATCACATAATTAGGGTTTAAGGCTTAATCAGATTAGGGTTTAACAAATCCATCAATACATTCTCTTTTTCCTTATCATTTCATAGTGACACCAAACCTGTAGCTGAGTCCTCTTGCAATAGTAGTGGCTTAACTCAGTTTATGTCCTTGAATGTGTATGTGAAAGGAGGGTCTGATTGAATTTATCTTAACCACACTTCAACCATCATCCCCCTTTTCATATAACACTTCTTTGAGTGGGAGTTACTCCAGCATTCACCATTGGAGTTGTTTCTTCCTAAGGAGACAAATGTCATTTGCCACAAATGGATCATCTTCAACATTCATATATGGGCATCCTCTTTTGGCACAGGAGCTACTTTATTGTGGGGGGTTTCATAGTCTCCTTTTTCTCTCTCTATTCTTGGGGGGGTTTTCTCACTACTTTGTTTGGAGGGGCTTCTTCTCTTTGGGGGGGAATTTTATGTACATGGGTACCTCATCAGACTTCATTTTTTGGAACCCATCTCTTTACCCACCTAAGCTATGCTTAAGGGGGTGTTAGTGTAGGGTTTTCCTACACATTTATTTAATCTTGCTTAGGATAATAAAGCATGTTTTATTAGGTGAGAGGATTATGAGGTGTCACCTCCCTACATGTGAGCATCCATTAGCTATCTTGGGAAGATACTTTGCTATCTTTAGTCTGAGAGATGGTTTCTCTTCATTGTTCGGTGTTGCCACCTCCTCCCTCTTCCTGGTCTATATAAGCATGCTACCTAGCTTGTATTTTGATTTGATATTGGAGATAGTTATTTGATGCTATTTTATCGTTCAACTATTTCACATTAATCTCTTGGTATCATTGTTATGTTGTTTCAATTGCTTTTGCATTTACAATATTTGTTTCTAACTCTTTCAATTGATTCTGGGTTATAATCTGATTTACAGATTCTAACACAATCTAGGTATGATCTTGAGTTGAAACTCACCCAAGATGTTTACTTGGCAGTTCCACACCTTTTAATAAAATTTTAGGTCCATCTGAGCTCAAATGTAGAGTTTCTAAAAATAGTAATCCCTACCATTTTTAGCCCCTTTTGGGAACTTTGAAAGTTCTATACCATTCTTCAAGATAAAGGGTATTCGAAAAGACCAAAATTGGGAAGAATAGAAACCTTTTTTAGTTACAAGGTTGATACACCTTTCCTAACAAAATCCACAAAAGCCTAAAGATTATCATGTCGTAAGGCATCGATACTCAAAATCCAAGCTAAATCACAAATCCAAAAGGCTACAAAAGCCCACACCCTCAAAAATGAAAACAAAAATGGTGTGGGTCCCTAAGAAAAAGCATTAAATCTAAATGGAGCATCCAAATCCCATCCCATCCCTAAATCCCAAAAATCCCACTCCCCATCAAGAAATACTAAGTCCATTTGGGTCCCTAAATTCCCAAATCAACAATCCCACAAACCCCCATCTCGATCCCATAATAAAAAATATACCATGGATCCCAAATCTCCATTACTCCCCACTCCCTGTTACAAACATAAGCTTCACAATCCAACATGGTGTGTGCAAACATTGGTCTTGAGTCCCCATCCTCATCCCAATCTCATTCACACATACCTCCATCCCACCATCTTATATCCCTTATCCCACAAATCTCCCCCATCACATTCCTATGGTCCATGCTTTCACATAATCCATCCATCCTTCATCCCCTCATCCATCCATCCTCCATGATCTATTTCATCTGTCATCCATCTACACCATCCATTCCATCTTCCCTCATCTACCAACATCCATGCGCATTCTAGCACTTGACATAATCTATGTGTCACATCCATCCAAAATGGGACACTATCACCTGGTATGGACACAGATGTTTGAGTCCCCATCCTCTATCAAATTCCTTTCTCCACCCAACATCCACTCATCCCATCCAAAATTTCAAAAAAAAACAAAAAAATACAAAAATGTCAAGAAAAATAGAAAAATAAAAAAATAAAGATAAAAAATTGTCCAATGGTGAAAACCACTTCTCATGGCACCTTGGGCAAGTACGATGATTGTTACATCCCCAACTCATGATTTAGCCTAATCTTTTTTTTTTGTGGTAATCAGGATGATTAACCATAGTTTAATGATTAGATGTTGTGGAAATATCTTATTTAAGCATTGATTATGTGAATACTGACTAATGTTAGTTAGACATGAGATTACATGTTCATATGATTATTTAACTATTATGAATTGTGAATCAAATGATAATGCACTGATCATGATTGTATGATGGTGAGTGTGAACAAGAAATGAAACTTCCTTCAAAGATGGAAGGAGAGTATCATCTAGGAGGAAGAGATAGATGTCAAGAAATGGGTCAAATTGCCATCTGAGTATCAGATTCTTAGTCCTTAAGAACCCTTGTAAGTTGGCATGAGTGATGTCTTTTCTTTGTTAGTCGATTTCCTTTATGTGTTGTCATGTCGATTGAGTTATCTCGACGATGTTTACGTCGACTCGACTAAACAACGTTCTTAGAACATCAACACAAGTCGAGCGATAGTCTTGCCAAATGGTGGAATACTTTCTTGTTTCTTTATTTCTGAACTGGGATTTTGAATCTATTATTCTTTGTTATGTTATACTAGGGTTTATAGTTGTGATAAGGGGAGTGTTACTCGACCCCAAAACCATATTCATTGGTGTGTCATCCTTATTCGTTTATGATGCTAGCCTTGAATAACATCGTGGTTATTTAACCCTTATTATTTTGTTAAGGGAGGTTATATGATTTATTAGGGTTCTAACCTCCTTAGAGGTCGACCACCTTGGCATCCATAATATATGTATATATTATATTATATTATCCTTGTTATATGTTAACACTCGGTAGCCATCACCCACAAGGAGTGGGGAGAGAGAATAAAGGCCGAGTGGTAACCATGATGGAGCCTTCCTTCACAGACCTGCTCAATGGTGGGCTGGGTGGATCGTTAGATTTCACAAGGTGGCATTCTAAGGCTGCATGCAAAGAACTCCATATCTTGCTATGGGTATCGGTGATACCATTTTGGAAGGGATTATTATTATTGTGTGTGGGTGTGGTTCTCTTGGTGGAGGTCAGGAGAAAAGGAAATAGAAGAATTCCAATGAAGTCTGAAAAGAGACTGCTACAATAGTACCGGAAAGAGTGAGATAGCTCAGACCCTGCACAAAAGTTAAATCTTTTTGTCGATAAGACATACTACTGTGACATTGTTTATAGGTATGATATTCCTAAGAGATAATGATTTATATTCAATGGCATTATGATATAGTTAAATCTCTCTGATATCTAAGACCGTCGACTGTGTCGACTTACAATAGAACTTATAAGCGTGTGTTAATGGCATGTGAAGCTATTTATCTCTTTAATGAATTCTTTTGTGGCAATAGTGTGAATTCAAACTATTATCGAAGGCTCATGAGGCCGCAAGTATTCTTTTTATGATATTCATATGAAGCCTTTAAGTTATGATGTTGCCCGACCAACTCAGAGGCTGTATTTTTCCTGTTGGCTACGCATGCAAGATCATGGCATGACGTTAACCAATCTAAAACTATTATTGAGCCTTGAAACTTTTCTATTAATGTTTCTTTATGACTATTTATGAGCCAAGAAGGCATGAAGATAATGTATTTGTTAATGAGCCTGATAGGGCGTCAATGTATATTGAGTATGTGTAAGCCAAGGGTATCTGTACATGATATCGGTACTACAGTGTCGTGCATGTGGTAATAAGTATGGCCCGAACCATATTATAATAATGACCACTCTATTCTTAGTGGTAAACATGGGTTTGTGTCGTGTGCACTCAGTATATTAACATATCAACTCGAAGTAATTTATATCAACCCTCGATTGTTTTGTATTGGTATTCTTTGTGCATGTAATGCATGCCAATACTATACTGATTCCTCATGGAAGTAGGAAGGTTAATATAGACATATTGTTTATCTTTTTGGTAGTAATGAATGCATTCCATATTTCCTTTGGGAAAGTGAATCTTTTGATCTATGTTCTTTTTACAAGAATTAACCCTATGCCATTATGAACTTTGTAGTATAAAAGTAAATGAATGCCATCTTTGTGATTGGAAAATATTCTTATACAAGTATATGGTATCAAGAGGATTTCTTGAGATAGAACCTTTTAAAGGAGATCAACCATATGAGTCATTGCAGGTACCCCTCTTGATAATATGAATTGAGTATAAACCTTGGAATAAGGTAAACAAAGTAAACACTAACCAGGTAAGGTCAAGTGTCAAAAACATGAATGAACTTATATCATTATGAAAGTACAGGATAGTGTGACGTAGAGTCATAAGTTCCCTTTTGCCTAAGCAACAAGACCTTTTGGAATGGGTTTCCAAGACATGAGTCGAATGTCCAAGGAATGGACTAAGATGGTTTTGAACTTTTCTATCCAAGACCAAGAAAGGTTGAATTATGTTTACTATAGGATGAGACAACTTCTAAGTCAAGTCAGGATGGTGGACATATGACAATGTTCATTACGTAAGATTTATGTATGTAAATCTTTGGCCAAAGTAATGCATCCCTCTCTACATGCATTGTCAGTCCACAATTCTCCGGATGGAATAATGTTTCCAATAGTGTCATACAGAGTTAGAGTGGATCTATAGTTGTGTGACCGTGAAACATTATGAAGGACACAACACCAAATACTCAGATGGCAAACCTAATGGTTCCTTATATATATTCCTTCCATGAAGGGTAGGGTCGCTTCTAGGTAGGAAGTTGTGCGGGGGACCACCAATCTGTGGTTGGAGGAAAAGCACTCGGATGATGCTCTCCTTCCCAAGCAAAAGACAAGCTGAGGCTTATGAAGATAGATGTCAAAAGTTCCAAATGTAGTGCTTTTCTTTATATGACTCAAGATAGTCAATTATTATGTAAAATTTGATACTTGATGCCTTGAGCATAGCTTTGTATATGCATAGTGATGGTTAATCACTAATGAGATATCATTGGATATTGTACTTCTAAGTTTTGTTATATTTTGGAAAAGAATAACATGCTTAATTATTGAAATGATGATAATTCACTTTTGTTTAACTATGATTTGGATAATCATGATGTATTCTAACTCTTAGTTAAGATGAATACTTATGTTAAATTATGAGCATTATGGAATGTGATGTTACAGTGATGAAAACCCTTCATGCGTGTCATGCATAATCCCCCATCCATTTGCACTGGGCTACACTTGGGGGTATCTTACCTAGCCTATCACTTCCCATCCATTGCATATCCTCATCCCATCGTCCTTCCCATCTACCACCCTCTCATTCCCCAACTCCACTTGTGGTTTTATTACGTCTAACAGTTCACACCGCCAACAAGTTACCCGAATAGTCATTTCATCTACTTATCCATCCATCGCTTATCTTCATATCTATTCTCCTTTCCATCCACTATCTCCCTATCCATCCTATCATCACTTTATACTCCTTCCCTGCTTCTAATCCTAATAAGGATAGGGGAAAAATATCTAAAACATGCTTTGGACACCTCTTGGCATACATACATTTCCAATCATATCCTACATATGTCCACCCCCCCACACATCATAACACCTTGTCATGAGCGACACATCTTGAGTGGGGCATCTTACTCCTATGCGATGTAGTCCTTAGAGATCACATCCAAATTCCCTCCATCCATATATCCTAAATCCACCTATCCTCAATCTTCCATCTCTCATATATCCTACACCCATCCTTTCCTTCCACCCATTATCAACT
Organism: Cunninghamia lanceolata; assembly: GCA_027924645.1. Lineage (NCBI taxonomy): Eukaryota > Viridiplantae > Streptophyta > Pinopsida > Cupressales > Cupressaceae > Cunninghamia > Cunninghamia lanceolata. The sequence goes on along the minus strand of BSBN01000810.1, from coordinate 250,775 downwards.
ATCCATTATCCCCTTCTCACTAATCATTCCTATATACTCCATCCACTATCCATTATCCATTTATCATTTGATCTTAATCATCCCACAACTCCCTTGTCAATAGATTTGGATTTCCCTTTTCATTGGTATCTAGCTAAAGGCTACCTACACGTAAACCAATGCAATCCCTCCCAGCAATCCAAATCTCCCAAATATCCAAAACTCCCAAAAATCCAAATATCACAAGAAGATTCTATTCAATGTGCATCCCAAACCAACTATCTACGCACAATCATCCAATCGCATCCACAGTCTAGTTCCTAGCCTCGCTGCAAGCCTTTGATCCAACATCCATCATGTCATCATCAATATACATCGTTCCCAATCCTTGTGTTGTTCTTATCGTCAAGAACACAATCCAACGTCATCAATCCATCAATCTTTGGCTTTTTAGCTTGACCAAGAGCAACATCATGTTTGTCTTTGTATCATTTTATGCATGTGTGTTTGCTTGTGTGTGTGCATTATTATTTTTATCTTGCATCAACATGGGTCCCTGTAACCTACCCACCACAGTGGTATCATGGTCTTCCATATCACGATGCTATAGGCATAGGGTTGCTTGTGACCTTATCAGTTGCCTCATCACAATATCCCACAAGGTTGTCAAATGCCTTGTGATGTGTTGGGGTATCCTCTTACACATGGGACACATTGTCCCCATGGTTCCTTATATCTTGGTGCATAACGTCTCATGCCATATCAAATAAAAATGGCTCCCATTATACAGTACAAACATAATGCATTTCTATCACCCCATCCATTTGCATCCTTCTCTATCCATTTCCCCCATCCCCATCCAATCATTTATCCCCCATCACCCCTTTCCTCCAATCCCCCGCATCCCACTTCATCTATCCTCCCCATCCATTTTTATTTAAATTCCACTCTCGTCTATCTCATTCACCTATCTTCATCCTTTCGAGAGCACACTCATGTTCTTCGAACCTACATGCCCTCTCAAGGGGGCATCATCCCTATCATCATCCTTACCATCACCCTCCTTGTTGCTCTTGCTTCGAGTGGCTGGGGCATCATTATCCTTCATCCTACCATCTTCTTCTATCCAACTTGTTGATGAGTGTTTTATGACTGCAACAAACATTAGAATAAAATACTGAGTATCCTATCCTCTCTTGAATAAATCTTCACAGATGCTAAACTATGTGATCAAATGAGACTACTCCAAGGTTCCTTTTGTATCAGGTCTTGACTGGTGTGGGATAGACTCAATGGAATGATGTGATTTGTTGGTAATCACAAGGGGGACTTACGTGGGATTACTCCTTCATGGACATGGAATTCACTCCTGGGACTCAGATTGGTGGGTGAATGAAACTCCTTCGCAAATGGACAACTTGGAACCTACCGCTTCCTCCAACAGAGAGACTGGGATTTCACTTTTTCTTCCACGGAAAGGCTTGGATTTCACTATCTCTTCCAAGGAAAACAAGGCATAGGCTCTAGGTTCCACTTCCAGCTAGGGAATGATTTCTCAGTGAGATTCCTTATGGACTATTCCTAACGAAGATCTAAAAGAAAATGCAAAAGATGAGGTAAGGGTTTAGGAATCTAATCGATGGAAATGACTACTATTGAAGATGGAAACTGGAACCAATCCTCTGCTTCGTCATGCGACAACAATAGGCAGAGATGGTGCAATCTTCTGGGGTAGAGGCAGATATTTTCACACTGTTCCTACAAGGGACATGGAATTAAAACGCGTAGAACAGTCGATGTTAGACTTGGAATTAGTTCAGGCTAACCATGCATAGTGATTTGCAGGCCACAGATCACCAATGGTATGAACAAACAGATTCAATCATTCAATAGTAATAATCTCCATCATTCTAACTAGTGAAATACTGAAAGAAAATACAAATGAAACCACTTAAATCTTGGAGCTTATGATTTGCTTCAAAGAAGTCAGAAAACCATGCCACAATCCAAAGAATATCAAGAACACCAATCTTCAATGTCCATGTATTGATTTGGGAATGTCTTACAACAATCTTGTTGATTCTTCAAAGTTCCTTGCTCCAAAAATGGAGTGCAACAGAAATGAACAGCTAACTAACTACTTGCTCTAAGAGCATGAAAAATGAGAGAAGAAAGAAGACTTTCAAATGAGGCCCCTCGGCCCTTATATAGGCAAGCAAAATACAAAGAGGAGGTGAGGAGATCAGATCTCCTTGAAATCCATGCAAACCCTAAAGAGATAGGGATGAATATGTCATAGGCTCCATGGGATGTTGCCACCTATCCTAGACGCCACCTGCCCTGGGAAAAGCTGCCACCTGTCCTGGCTGACTAAGCTGCTTGGTAGGTAGGTGAGACTAGTCAACTGTCTGTTTGTCCTGCTCCTTGGTCGCAAATTCCATGGTGTACTAGAATCCTTTATCCTGAGAGCAGATTCCAGGGTAAATAGGATTTTCATGTGGAGGAATCCTTCCTTGAGCAGGGGCGCACTTTTCAGTAGGTTCAGGAATCCTTCGTTTGGAATTCCTTCTGACCAGGGTTGCAGTCCTTCAGAGGTCATGGATTCTTGAGTTGGAATTCCTTATCCCGACGTGGATTTTTGTTCTTCTCGATGGATGGTGAACTGTTCTTTTGTTCTTGGCTCTCCAAGGATTGATCCTCTTGTCCGGAACTGAAGTCCTTGATGTGGAACTTGAAGTGTTGAAAGGAGTTCCAATCTTTTATGCGAAGTCTCCCTATCACTGAACTAGAATCTTTTGATGTTGTGCCTTCCTTATATCATTGAGATGTCTGAATCTTTCTTTTCTTCTTGCAGAATTCACATGTAGTCTCCTCGTCTGGCATTGGAACCCTTTGCATTCATCCTATCGCCTTGGATCATCTTTGAACATCCTCTTTATGGAACTTATCCTCGTCCTGGATTCTTGCAAAACATTGGAAACCTCGAGTAGTCATGATGAACAAGATCCATAAATGCAATGCAATATGAAAATGAAGCATGAATGATTTTGCAAGTTTTAATCAATTTCACTTATAAATTCTTGAACAAACAAAGGATTTTCCTCATTTTATAGCATTCTTCACATTTTTCCTTCATTCTAGGGTCAACAGGCAAGGATAGGATGAAATTCCAGGTTGGGGATTCCATGAGGTCAGGGATTCCATGAGGTCAGGGATTTCATGGAGTCGGGGATTTTCACCTATCCTAGAGTGTGGATTCTAGTTGGTCAGGGATTTCATGGAGTCAGGGATTCTTGCCTATCCTAGAGTGTGGATTCCAGTTGGTCGGGGATTTCATGGAGTCAGGGATTCTTACTGGTCGGGGATTTCTAATGTCGGGGATTTTCCAATGTCAGGGATTTTCCAATGTCCTGGATTTTTTCCGTTAAGGGATTCCTTCCAAATTCCTTGTCCAAATTTTTCTAAGTTTTGGAGATCTTTTCCTTGATGAATTTTATGAAGGTTATTGTTTCATTTTGGACAGGAATCATCCACGGAGGGAAATGGAATCCATCTGGCATATCTTCCTGCAAGTTCTGAAGTGCAGTTGTTCAGTTGCATCCTCAGGCTGGGTCAGGAGAGTCCTCCTGTTGGCCAGTTGTCCAGGAGCGCAATTTCCACAAGATCAAGGAATTTGCAACCTGGAACAATTTTCTCATAGAGCGCACATTCCCTGAGGAACAGGATTTTGCACCTTGGACAAAAAACTTCCAAGGGCGCACATTCCTTGAGGAACGAGATTTTGTGCCTTGGACAAAAAAACTTCCAAGGGCCCACAATTCCACAGGAGGTAGATTTTGCGCTTTAGTCCTTGCATGTCCAGATTTCAAGATTTTGGTTAAGGACTTATCCTTTCCTTTAGTTTAATTTTAGCAAAGGGTGAATTTTAGTTTGTTTCATTGGAGGTTTGATCATTAACATGGGATCCAAAGTGAGGTGTTTTTCATTTCTTCCATCCCCTCAAGGAATCTCCCATTTTCATGGTGAAATTTGCAGAAAGTGAATTCTAGCTGCTTTACAAAGGTTCAATGACGACACGGGATTCGAAACACGGAGTTTTTGTTTCTTCCATCCCCTCAAGGAATCTCCCATTTTCATGGTGAAATTTGTAGGAGGTGAATTCTAGCTGCTTTACGGAGGTTCAATGATGACACGGGATCCGGAACACGGAGTTTTTGTTTCTTCCCTCCCCTCAAGGAATCTCCCATTTTCATGGTGAAATTTGTAGAAGGTGAATTCTAGCTGCATTACGGAGGTTCAATGATGACACGGGATCCGAAACACGGAGTTTTTGTTTCTTCCATCCCCTCAAGGAATCTCCCATTTTCATGGTGGAATTTGCAGGAGGTGAATTCTAGCTGCTTTACAGAGGTTTAATGACGACACGGGATCCAGAACACGGAGTTTTTGTTTCTTCCATCCCCTCAAGGAATCTCCCATTTTCATGATGAAATTTGCAAAAGGTGAATTCTAGCTGCTTTATGGAGGTTCAATGACGACACGAGATCCGGAACACGAAGTTTTCATTTCTTCCATCCTTCATTTCTTCCATCCTTCATTTCTTCCATCTTTCATTTCTTCCATCCTTCAAGGAATCTCTCATTTTCATGGTGAACACGGAGTTTTCGTTTCTTCCATCCCCTCAAGGAATCTCCCATTTTCATGGTGAAATTATCCAACCAGACTGTGAATTCTTTGATTCAAGCATCTGTAGAGAAGTCCAGGAATGATTTCCTGATGAGTTGCATAGTCCAGACTAGACAGGAATATGGAACAGGACAGTCCTGATCCTGGGGCGCATAATATAGTAGGTACTAGATTATGCGACCAAGATAAAAACCATCCCTGGGTGCATAATCCAGTACCTACTGGATTATGCGACCAGGGATAAAATCCTTCCCTGGGCGCATAATCCAATACCTACTAGATTATGTGCCCAGGAACATTCCTGTGGCACATTTCAACAATCATTATGAGGGGGATTGAATATACATCATTTTTGAAATTGCTCTAAGTCCCCAAAAAAATCTATTGGTTTGGAAACCATCTAAGTTATGATCTGAGATTGAGTCCCGGATTGGGATTAGGAGGATATCCTTTGGATTAGTCCTGCAGGAGTAGGGCTGCCGGCCCGGGAACTAAGTTCCATGATGGAAAGATGATCATGCCAAGGAGTGACAGGCTTTGTCGAATGCAGGACCTTGTCGGGATAGGAATCCGGATAGACATCGGAACGGAAGTCTGGGAATGAATTCCTTTGGAACAGGACTCAGGGATAGGAACTTCCGGACAGGACTCTGGATTGGTCTTCTGGACTGGATTCCTAGACTAGAATCCGGATTGGAACTGTGGAACAAGAATCCGGATTGGACTTCCAGACATGATTTTGGATTGGAACAGGAACTTCTGGACTGGGGTGTTGGAACATGAACTTCTGGACTGGAGTCTTGGAATAGGAATTTTTGGACTAGAGTCTTGGAACAGGAACTTCTTATTTATTACGGAGTCTTATGCTGAGAGCGAAGGATTTGGACTTCTTCTATGGAATGATGGACTCCTTCCATGGACTACCCAGATTTTATCGAGGAATGATAGGTAGGGCCTTATTCATCCTTAGGAGAATCACTCTTTTCTTCACTCCTAATGTTCCCTGTGAGCTAACTACTCGGACATTCTTTCCTAGTTTCATGGATCAGGACAAGAAACTGCAAGATTAAAGCAAAAACGACGGTGAAAGCAAGCAAAAGAGGGGGTCCCCATTTGCAATGGGGTGATGTGTGAAAACGTCACAACACAACCCAATGCTATGTTTTATATTTTTTTTTTAAATGATGTTTTCAACACCATCTCAAAGAGAGACAAAATGTAGACACCTAAAATCAACCCCTTCTCATCTTGACACTATTCAACCCTAATCAGGACATCATTTAACCACTTAATTGAATAAATTTTCATTTATTCAATTAATCATCCAAATCCCCTTCAAACTATCATTAAATAATATTATATTGTTAAAGTCACTATTCACGTACTTTTCACTGTTCATGTGTACCTTCATTCATACCCTACCCCTAGCATAAATGATTAATCATTTATCATCCCTTTCCTATAGTCTTAACATTAGATAAATATTTCTATTTATATAATATCTATTTCCCATCCCATGAATTAAATAAATATTGCTATTTATTTAATTCCCCTATTTTGTCCACTTTTCATTAAGTGCACTAAACCTAATCAACTACATAATCCCCTACTTGCACATTCCTAAACCTTAGTCAACCCCTTCAAATCCTCCACATCTTCCAAAGTGTACAAAGGTATGGTCCCTTGACATGACCACATGGACCTCTTACAAAGGCATGGTCATGTCCTTTGTATAAAGGGTCCTTTTGTCCCTTTTCAATCTTGACCATCCCCTTCTTCCAAGACCACTTTTCTACCCTTGATTTGGTCTTGATCCAAGGACATCCTACATCCTTCAACCAAAGCTTGCCACTTGGCAAGCTCTCATCTCTCCAAACCTCTCAATCAACCTCATCCATTGATCTCTCCAATCAATCCTAGCCCTTCATTCAACATTCAAAAAATCTATAAATAGTCAATCATCCAAGCCATTTTCAAGATTCTATGAGAAGAAAAGGTATGTTGTCCATTTGAGGAGCCATCTACACATCAACAACATCAAGAGCACATCCAAATAACAAAGGTTTGCATTTGAGGTTTATAGTTTTACTTCATTTGTTGCATGCATTCCTTTCTTGCCCAATCATGAGGTTACATTAGATTTTGAGTAGAATAGGCTAATATTTCTTTGGTTTATTCTCTTATGCTCGTTTTCTCTTGTACATAGGGACATCTAATGTGGAATTCTAAGTTGTGACTCTTGGTCTTCCATAGTCGTCTTCTAATGTGGATGTGGTTTCCAAATAAAGTGGATTTCTAAGTGGTGACTCTTGGTCTCCCTTAGATGATTTCTAGTGTGTTTGCTCGTAAAGAGTGTGTATTAGTCTCTAATAAGTGCTCACAAGAACTTGTATTGGTTTCATGTCGATGCTCATATGAACAAAATATTTGTAAATGATATGCAATATAAAAAGAAGATTTTTGAGGGATATGACAACCTCCTAAACACTCCCGCAATAACTAACCCCATTACAACTGGATCTATGTATGATATAAACACCTAAATATCAATTACATTTTTTTCAAGCACCCAAGAGCCGGTTGGCCTTTTAGTTATATTAATTTTAACTTATATGGCAGATTAGCAGCATCTTCCATTACATTTTTCATGGGAATTCAGTTTCTTGAGAAATTTTTACAAATTATTAAAATATAATGCAAAAGATTGGTTTTCACGTATTAATTTGCCTGCCTAAATCCCTTGCAAAATCAACAGGCTACTTTCTAGCTTGGAGGACTCTGGTTTGAATTTTGCATAGAGAACCCGTAGACAAAATTATCATTTGGCCATTGGTGGCCTTATATTGACTATAATTTAACACCCCTATGGACATGAAATTTTCCATAATTCAACTATCAGCTGAGATTTCGTAGCCATTGTCAGTCCCTAATATATTCCTAACGGAAGTCTGGAAACCCATAAGATCTTTTACTTTATATGGAGTTAAAGGGGATGAAAAGCATCCATTATTTTTGAGGGATACGATCTCCAAGCCTAAGGATGAGAGATTGGTAGATCTCAGGTCATCAATGCTCATGAATAAAGTCTAAAAACAAAGGTCTTTTGGTATATGCATGGAAAAAATGACTATGGAATGCAATTATTCTCTAGTATCAGAATAATTCGGGTTGAAATTCCCAAAAGTTAAAACCTTTTACAAGATACTTGCGTCTAAAAAGCATTAGATAAGGTAGCAAACTGATGTTGGTGATAGAAAATGTACCAACATACATGACACCCAAACTCAATGACCACAACATGACAACTGAAATTTGATAAATACTGAGATTTTGACAACATACAGTGATGAACACTGCTACCATGACAGATGAAAACAATCACCATATCAAATCTGACAAATGAAAGCAATCACTATTTGAAATATCTCTAATGAAAGAATAACTAGTAAACCAGTTGGTACGTAGGATGCCAACCAATATGTCAATCAGTGATTACTAACTCTAACCAACTGTGAGTATATCAGTTAATAATGATGCAATATGCAAGTAGACATTGTCATAGCTGTAATGGTCCAAGTATCTCTATCCAAAATAATTGGTTGGAAAACAGTTAGCATAGATAGATAAATGTCTCAGTCCACTTCTTCCAAACATTTGTTTGCTCTCTCCTCTTCATTGTCTTCATTGTAACAATGTGTCATGTAACAGTTGGTTTATGCATTAAAGAATATGACTGACTCTATGATCTCTGATATCATTGGTTAATCGTATGGAATGTATGGGACCTTTATCTATAAACAATTTTTAATATCATGGTTATCCTATAAAAGATTAGCATCAAACATTCAAGTGCATTAGCCACAAGATGAATATTTAAGGACATGGAAAGTTCTACAGATGTGTAGCACAAACAACACAAAACCATACATGAATTTCTTGCTGAAAATCTTAATGCAATCATCAGAATGTGGTTTAACATAGCTAAAGTGGCTGATGCATGCAATAAAAATGAGTGTTGTTTCTAGAAAGATAGACACAAAACCATCTAGCTTCTTCCATGTACCTTGATAGTTGTCCTTTGTAAATGGCATAGTCAATCAGACAGATGGTTACTCATGGCAAGGTGGAATGTAAGAGTGGGTAATGACATGAATTTAATTTGTAGACAGTGACCAGTTGGATTCAAGGCTACATCATAGAAGCTCAATTGGCAAAACCAGAAGCAGAAGCAGCTTAGCAACACACAAGACTTCCAACTCCCTAATATGATAGTAGAAGGGTATAAAAATAACCAAAAGATGCCTAGAAGATTTTTCTGTCAAAACTTGTACCAACAGACACAAGCAATTGAAATTAATGACCACCAAGAACATGACAAATGGAAGTGATGAAATTGAGAACTTGACAACCAGCAGTGATTACCACGGACACCCTAATAACTAGAAGCAATGGCCATATGGATGTTGTGAACAAAAGAAACGATGGGAAAGGTGACAAGTGGAGATGGAATGATAGAACCAGCCGATAAGAAGGATGCCGGCCAGCTTGGGTAGGCAGGATGCCATCCAAGCATGCACAAGAACCAATGGTTGCTAACCCAAACCAACCATGAGTAACTAGAAGTTGTCACATAGAAGTTGAAATATATTCTTTCAAAGGTAGTTAGAAAAGACACAGAAATTCTCTTCCTCTCCCTCTCCCGCTCCCTCCCTGCCTCCCTGCCTCCCTCCCTTCACCCCTGCCCCCAACTAACTAACTCTCTCTCTCTCTCTCTCTCTCTCTCTCTCTCTCTCTCTCTCTGGTTCATTCTATGTGCAATAAAGGAATATGATTGACCCAATCATTTTTGTGAAATATGCATTCTCATTTGGAAGGGTTTTTTTTGTTTTTTCATGTTTTTTTTGAATGCTTTTGTTTTACAACAATGGTCAATCTGTCAATAAATAGTAAATACCTGGTAGCTTTCTTACTTGGAAAGTGGAACCAATCATTTTTGTGAATAATGCATTCTTATTTGGAAGATTTTTTTTTTTTAATGCTTTTGTTTTACAGCAATGGTCAATCTGTCAATAAATAGCGAATACCTGATAGCTTTCTTACTTGGAAAGTGGAAAAATGCTATAGTTATAGTTATCTGGGAGGATTCTTTGAGTTCCAATCTCCCATTTGTAAATGATATCTTTCCCACGACCTAGCTGATTTCTTTAAATCCCAGAACAAAATTAATGTGGCAGATTTTAGAAGTGATCAAAAGAGAAATCAACCATGAATCCTAAATTGGGAGAACTTGTAAATTGACATCGAAAGCTAAGTGCATTTAGCATCTAATAATGGAAAGAAGTGAATTTAGCAATGGAATGTGGAATTTACCTAAATTACGTTCCAGTTTCAAATGAGCATTTCTTTATTATGACAAGATTCAAAACTATTTCATATAAGGTCAAAGGCACTGGAGAAACTCTTCATTAGGACAAGGTGTCCGCACAAAACAATCTTCCTTATAAGGATCCAAAACCCGATACATAAAATTTCTTTGGCAAGTAGATGACGAATCTATTACTGATCTCTTTCTTGAATGGCTTGCAGCAAAAATTATATGGCAAAAGGCATGCCAAAAACTAAACAGTAATTTAATGTACATGTTACTCAAATGATTTTACTCAATGGAAAATAAGAGAGATTAGCTAATGTTGGGATCAGAAATTTATGCCAAGCTTCACTTATGGGGTAATACTGACCATCTAAAACTGCACCGGCTTAAAGAGACCGGGAAAGAAAGCAAATTAGATCTAGGACAGGACTTGAGGAACCATAGAGAAAGTCTTCTAGACAAGCTTGCTCGCCTATACAAAAACCTAAGAGAATTATCTCTAACAGAAAAGAAGATCAACCAATTATAAAATCTTTGAAGACTGAGTTAAAGGTGGATGACTTTGTCCAACTGAAAGGCAGCCGAGTGAGGGTTTTCCCTATTAAGTCTCACAAGCATAGCACTGCGAAAAGCTGGTTCAAACTCAAATTTGATATATATGTGAAAGGTGGTCATAGATAAGCTGTAATGGGATTCTAGTAACAAACTACGATGGTTACTTATGCTGGGGGCTCAAAATGTCAAATGAATTTAAGCAGAATTTGCAAGCCTTAATATAGTATAGCTCAAGTTTTTAGTGTAAGCTTCACAATTGATTGTATTTGTATATTACTACTAATGATAAATGGACAAAAGAAATAGATTACCACTGACTGGCAAGTGCAAGATTGTTTGGACAAAAGTAAGAATTCCATCCCTGACACAGATTTAGAAGAAAGTGTTGCAAGATGACAGCCAGAAGGAAGAAATTTTATTGTCTAATAGACCAAATTATCATATGGGAAAGGTGTTGAACAATATGTTTTCACATGGTGTGGTAAATCAGCTATTAGGATGCGATCGATCAAAAGATCCTAACCACGAACCACATTCAAATTCATAATAGTGTAACCTGATATTAGCATCAGTCTAGGAGGTAGGAAGGGAGTTTCGATTATGCAAGGAGGCCAGATTTTAAATCAAGCTCTAACATTCCTAATATCCGTGATTCATGTAAAATTTGATTCAGAATGGTTCAAAGAAACAACAAAAGGATTCTTCTGGGGTGTGCAGGCAGAGAAGGCATAGGAAGCCAACAGGAGCACCAAGACCCACCCTGGTTTGTCTGTTTGAGCCAAAAGATGGAATAAGGGCAAGGATGAAGGATCTAGATAAAACAAGGGCTCAAAGAATGTATACTTTTTGTCTAAAGAGATGTATGAACCCCTTTGCCCCATTTTAAAGAGGGAAGCCAATAACAGATCAATAAGAGAGTATCCGGTTATTCTCAAGACTTATTCACAAATCAACAGGAGCTCGAGGAAAGATTCAACACTCAATAGAAGTTTATACAACATTAAGGATAGCAATTGGACAAGCTTATACAGAAAGAAGATGAGATAAAGGGAAAATATTATGCCACAATTATAGCTATAAATGTGGGAAGGGAATACAAAAGGCAAAGAGAAGGGGACCCCATTGAGCTCCTCAAAGTACTCTAGATCGATGAATTGAAGGTTGGTGGGCAAACAAATTTTATTGGTCTATTTCTTACTCCATTTTCCAAGACTTTGCTCTTCTTATACTTGGCCCCTAAATTCTCAGTTTTAATTTATATACTAAGGAAGTCCTTATACTCAACCTTTCAATTTAACAGCTTAACCGGCCATTTTGGATTATGAGAAGTAAGTAAACTCAGCTGTTATCAGATTGATAGACAAGGCTGGCTGACTTTGCATCCTAATATTATTGTTTATAAATAATAATAAATTAATAAAAATCTTGAAGCAAAAGAGCATCTGTACCATAAACAAAATTACAAATTTAAACATTATATTTTATATTTAAACAAATATGTCTGACAATTTACTCAAATTCTGCCATGGGCTTCTGCAGAACTAAATAGTTGTCTGCTGCCTCTTTTCTACAAAGTTAGAAAATGCAGTTGCAATGTATAGGAGGAATGCCTCTCTATCCCATAATCCTTCATCTCCTTCCATTTAGCAGTGACAGAAATATTTTGTAAATATTCAAATATAAAACAATATCCTATGGTTATGCCCTCCAGCTGAGTCATCCGAAGATAAAATCTCCAAAATAGGCAGAGGCAATTGAAAAAAAGATCCTCTGACCGATAACAAATATAAACCATTCATTAGCATAACCGAACAGTCTGTTTATCAAACCTCTTTTCCAATTTCAACCCAAAAAAGGAACAGAGTCCTTGCTTGGAAAGAAGACTTTACCTTGCTCCGATTAATTCACTTGGAAACTCAGCACAATCTAATCCTCCTCCTTCCCCCAACTCCAAGGAAAACAGAAAAACAAAGTCTTGTGTGGGGCCAAGCAAATACAAGAAATGCAGAGATAAGGTAAAAGCAAGATAGCATTCCTCAGAATCCAAATTCTCGCCCCTCTATTTAAAAATGTGTAGTTATAGTCCCATGGTGCCTGCAAGTCTTGAATTAGAGAACAATAAAGCAATACAATCAACATAGTATTTCACATATTGCATAGTCAAGGGTCAGGAAATAATCAACCATCTACTCAATAACCATTTTCCTTCTAAACAGACCTTCAAACCTTCAGTAACATACAGGGCACCTTATCAACCCATTCTCATTGCAGTCAGGGCACCTTATGAGTTCATCCTCATCAGTGTAATATTTACAGCTACCATTACAAGTAAGGCATGGAATAAACCTCAAATCCCCACATCCATCACATATGCTAACAGAAGTATGAACTGGGAAACCCCCAAAATACTTCTCCAACTCACCTTCTTCATGCAGCTGTATGACTCTGTCAGCCCCACCTATGCATTCTCCCCTCACAAACAGCATGGGAACACTAATTCTCTTATAGCCTAACAATCTTTGCAACTCCTCACGGTACCCTGCATGCAAAGACACATCCCTTTCATCAACAAGGATTCTGAAGCCCTGAAGAATTAACCTAACATGACAGCAGTCCTCATAGGTCTTTCTGATTGCCCTCAAGCTGGTAAAATACAAAACCACCCTGTCTTCATCTCGGGGGGAAGCCCTCAGAAAACCATGCTGGTTTTCAGAATCAGGTTTTTTCCCCTCATCAAGCCTAAATGGAGATTTATTAATAGGCCGAGCGAAACTATTGCACCTAAACCTGCTGCTCCCTCTGCTGCAAGAAGAAACAGGGGTTTCATTCTCATTATGGCTTTCATATGTCACTGAAGCCTTAGAAGCATTGTCAAATGCTTCTTTGAATCCACAAACAATCTCTGGATCAAAAAGGGTGTCTGATGAATCATCTGCAAAATGCATCCACAGCGGTTTCCTTGCATTTTCTTCACTTGGGTGGAACCCCTGTACACTATTATCAGATTGTATAGACTGTGCACAATCATTTGCATCCTCAAGCCCTTCCATGAGCTCCCATGTATTGATCGTCTCTGGCTCTTCCTCCTCCTCCTCCTCCTCCTCCTCCTCTTCTTCTCCTTGATCATTCTCCTGTTTGCCGGGGATCTTGTAATCTGAGAGAATGGTGTTCACCTCAGACCATGTTTTAGCTGCCACATTGGATGACCTATCAAAATTCTGCCTGTACCGATCATAAAATCCATCTGGGTACTCCTGTTTTCTAGGCAAAAAATCATCTGCATCTTCCTCCTCGTTCATTTTCAGATGCAGGTTGCCATAAGTGGAGTTCTTGACAGATACTAGGTGATAATAATTGTGGCCTTGCTGTTGTTTCTCAATGGGAGTGGACAAGGAGCGAGGCAGAGGACCAGCACCACCTTCGCCCCTGCTGTGTACGTCTTTGGAGTTGTTACAGCCCATCGAAAAGTAATTGATTTTGCTGTTTTTCTAAGCTTTCCTTCTTAAACTATGATTGAATTGGCCTATGAATACCAAGATTATGACAAGACGTCCTGATGATAATGATAGTCCTTAACAACTAATCCGAAGGTAAACAGATCCAAATTCCCTGCCGATTTCCATACTGCGACCCATGTAATCTTTGTGTGGAGAATATTTCATCCTCTGCTCCTTCACCCATCCTGCTTTTCTTTCGCCTTTTGGGTCGGCTGCTAAGTGTAAATATTCTTCCTCTGAAATTTACACGTAGAAAGGTGATGCTTTTTTCTCTTTTAGGTGGCAGAGGAATCGTAATTACTCATCATCCATATAATGATAGTCAAAAGAATGATGCAATGCAGCATGGTTGGTCATTAGTGGGAATCATATACCATTCCAAGGTGGTGGGCTATGCTTTCATTGAAAAAGGTTTATATAGTTAGACATGTAGGGACAATGTCAGGATTGACTACCTCTCACGGAGAAATTGCAGGATATCTCGCTGCTGCAATTGCAGAGATAATACGGTCTACTTTTTTGTATGAAATTAGGTGACAAGTGAGAGTTGAAAAGTAGTTGGTGGATCAACTTTCCTGTGCTTATTTGGTTCTGCTTTGTAACGTTTTCCTTTTTTTAGATAGATCGTGATTTTTTCCTACTTCCCATTGTCTCCTCTCCTCTGCACATGCACGAGTATTACATGCAGTACAAACCAACTTCCCAAATAGTTTGGTAGAACCAGTAATATTCTGAATTCCCTCTCAATGTTTACCGGATATTATCTAAATTTAACATACAGTTTTCAATGCACCAAGTAGTACTTATTTTTAGTTAAATTTTATAACCAATTGTATAAGTTTGGGTAGGAATTATTTATCCTCCCTATGCTTAGAGATTCAAGTCTACGTTATAACTATGACAAGATTTATTATTAATATTTTTTTATGGAAACAATTGAATTATATACATCTTCTTATCTTTGTCTTTTGAAGTAGATTATAACATGATGACTAAGTTGCCACAAGTAGGGGATCTAGTACTTATTTATAGTTAAATTTTATAACCAATTGTATAAGTTTGGGTAGGAATTATTTATCCTCCCTATGCTTAGAAATTCAAGTCTATGTTACAACTATTACAAGATTTATTACTAGCAACTGGAAGATTTATTACTAGCAACTGGACCCATAGGTTCAATGGGCATGCCCATAGATTTATTATGATATTAAAATATAGTTAGAGTTAGATAATTTTGCCATAATATGAGTTATAGCAAGTATTAATCATTAGATATTATTTTTATTATATATTATTTGCTAAATTTTTTTGTTGTTTGGACGTTTTATATGAATCCCACATAATTGTTTTATTTCTTAATTCTTGAGGCATAATGAGTTTGAGAAGAACATGTATTATTATTTTTCTCTTATTTCATGTAACTTAATGCCTATAACAATGTTTGTTTTTTAATATTTTGTTATCCAATTACATTTAAGGCATGGACATAAGATAAAATGATAATGAATTGATGAAACAACATATATATGAAATAAAATTTGAAATACAAGAATTTTATATTTTATATTTTAAATAAACATATAATGGTTTTATGAGATTTATTATGAAGTTATTGTAAACATGTTAACAACTAATACTTTGTTAACAAAATCCCAAAAACTAAGAAATTCACTAATAGACATAACTCTCTAAAATCTTTTATTGGTTTCCTAACTAATTTATAATAAATCCCATACCCCTAAAAGTTTCCATGCCCTAAATTATTTACATTTATGTAAAACAATCAAAAAACCAAAGAATGCTATAGATGACATTGGTTGCGACCATTTAACTATTATTCTTAAGTGATTACCAATTTATTCATCAAATGAAGACCCACTATTCATAACTTTATGATCAAAACAAAGCAACCCACTTCATTGTGTGAATGTTTAGAAATTGATCAATTAGGTAGCAAGGCACTTGGTTCAAACTATTATATGGTTATTGTTTATTGATTCCACTAAAAGCTTATCATGGGCACTTGGAGCTCAACCAACATAAATATAGAATTTTGTAATTATGTCCAGCGAGGAGAACAAAACAAACTGAATATCAAGATTCAAAAACAATACTTGTTACACTAGAGAATCTATAACTTTCTAAGCCAAGTCTAATGGGGCATGGTATATAGTGATGAGGCAAAGAAATTAGATGATGATGAGCCAAGTTTAACACTTTTCAAGAGTTAGAAGCATTAGTGTTAAAACAAGTTGAATGCTAAATTTGTAATAATGTGCTCTTCATTGGTCCACTTTACTTAGCTCTATAGGGTATGGCAATGTAATTGTAGGGACAAACAACAATATTTGGATAGAAGAAATGTCATGTTTGGCGTGGCTAGACAAGCAACAAGAATTATTAGTGATATATGTGTGCTTCAAAATCATCATTATTTTCTTAGACGAAGAACTTGTGGAGTTCGCTTGGGGTTAGGAGGCAAGCAGTCAGCCATTCTTGTGGGCTATCCATCATGATCTTGTCCAAAGAAACTCTATCATTCTACCTAGTGAATTTATGGAGAGAACAAAGGAGCAAGGCTTCATCGAAAGATAGGCACCACAAAGAAAGGTTCTATCTCATCCCTTTGTTGGACAATTCCTTACGCACAATGGGTGGAACTCCACAATTGAAAGCATAAGCTTGAGCGTGGCCATGATATGCTAGCCATTCTTTGTAGAGCAACCAACAAACAAGAGATTTGTAGATGATGTTTGGAAGGTCAATTATGAAATGAGGGGAGATGTTTTAAGAGAACAGGTGGAAACATTGGCGAGGAAGTTGATGAATTTGGAGGAGGAACCAAGCAGACAAATGAGAGTTAGACTATAATTTGAGACCTGAAACTAAGAAGCTCAAAATTAATTTGGTTTAGCGAACAAGCCTTACTAAATCCCAACAACTATACCAAAATATAACACTGAAATAATTCCATGGACATTAATAAAATTGGCATGTCACCATAGAAACCAACTTCCCAAATAGTTTGGTAGAACCAGTAATATTCTGAACTCCCTCTCAATGTTTACCGGATATTATCTAAATTTAACATACAGTTTTCAATACACCTAGTAGTACTTATTTATAGTTAAATTTTATAACCAATTGTATAAGTTTGGGTAGGAATTATTTATCCTCGCTACATATGCTTAGAGATTCAAGTCTATGTTACAAATATTACAAGATTTATTACCAATATTTTTTTAATGGAAACAATTGGATTATATACATCTTATTTTTGTCTTTTTAAGTAGATTATAACATGATGACTAAGTTGTCAAAACTAGGGGATCTAGTCTCTTAAAATTATCTAGGGGTGCCAAATTGCACCTCTATGGGATTTGAACCTTGGTGGATGGTGTAATCAAAGAACATGTCATCATCCTCACCAATTGTGCTCGCCAATTGAATTATAACCCTTGGATATTAATTTGTCTTTTTAAAATATTATAAATATATATTTTAAAAATAGTGAATTTCTCTTACAAAGATTTCTATAGTTATATAGCTTCCAATAGTGTAATATTTGGAATATTTTTATATTTCTTGCATTTGTTGTATAAGCTTTTAGGGTTTCTCACACTTTATGCTCTTAGTTTTCTATATAATGGCACCCAAACTTTTTGTTTCATTTGTTAATGTTGAAGTAGGTAGCATTGAAGTAATCAATGGCATCGCCTATAAAAAAAACCTCAAAACTTCATCCCATCCCAAAAGTATTCCATGAGGTATGGATTCTAAAAATCCCTCATATGTTGTCCTTTTGATTCTAGATTTTGATAATGCATGTAAGAGGTTAGAGCAATTGTAACATTACTTTCCTTAATGCACAAGATTTAACATAAACATCCATCTTAATCAAGAGATTAGTTAACAATATGATTATGCAAATCAAATTTTAACCATTATGATTCATTATCATTTCATCAATTAAGCATGTTATTCTAAACAGAATATAACAAAGCTTCAATACAATAATCATTTACATATCTTAAGTGAGTAACCATCACTATTCATGTACAAGTTATGCCCAAGGCATTAAAATCAATTCCTACATTACAATAGACCAACTAGTCATAAATGCAAATATTGTATCTGGAACCAATGACATCTGTCTCCATAAGCCTCGGCTTGTCTCATGATTGGGAAGGAGAGAATCATCCCAGTGCTTTTCCACCAACCATGGACCTGCGGTCCCCTACTCAACTTCCTAACTCAAAGTGGCCCTACCCTTCACAGAAAGGTTAGATATTAGGAACCATTAGGTTAGCCATATGAGTATCTAGTGTTGTGTCCTTCCTAATGTCTCATAGTCACACAACTATAGATCCACTCTAACTATGTATGACACTACTGGAGACACTAAGCCATCTAGAACATTGTGGACTGACAATGCATGCAGAGACGGATGCATTACTTTGGCCAAAGATTTACATACATATACGTTACACAATGAACGTCATCATATGTCCACCACCCTGACTCAACTTATAAGCTGTCATGTCCTACAGTAAATTCAAATTGACCTTTCTCTCTAGGTCTACAATAAGTGGGATCAAGTCGATTCATTGTCCATGCTTGGATGTTCGATTCCCATCATAAGTTGGTTTACGACTCAATGGGTTACTTTCGTAATGAGGAACTAGTGACTCCACGTCACCTCATTCCACTATCAATTTATATCATAAAACAAACCATATTCACCACCCTAGGTATTTCATGGTTCACAACTTCAATTTAATCTATCATATAAGTTAGAATCATATTCTAATTACTCTAGGCATACCTTGCCTTAACCAAAAAGAATGGTTTCATAATGGTGAATAGCTCTAACTAACCTTATGAGCTTTGGGTGATAAACACTATCCCCGTTAAGGTTATTTTTATAACCCTTATTTACCCACAATCAATTTTCATGTAAATTGAATCAACGTTTGATTTGAGTGCTACAAGCACAGTTTATGATTTAAGGTCGTACCAACCATTCACACAGTCGTGATGGTTGTGTTAGTATATATAGACTGTAACCATTTAATAAGTAATAAACATTATTGCTCGGCACTTCTTATGCCTTGAGTACCTCAAGCTTGACTCATTATATGAGTCTTAACCCTATTTTTATCCATACCACGTTGTTATTCGACGTATATATACATTGGGGTTTATGCATGGGCTTGGCCATGATGGCCTTGAGCCACATTTACAGTATGGGTTCCAATGTATAAAGCTCGGCCTTCGTGGCCTAGAGCCACAAACATAGCACAATATACATTACAATATAGTTCGGCCTTCATGGTCGTGAGTTTTAGCATGGGTGCATGGTATAAGTATTGAAGCTCGGCCTCCATGGCCTTGAGCTAGGCTTAAAAAAATAAGCCTTCGATGCATTACTTCTCAGCCATAAAGCCTCAAGCGAAGTCTCAACAAAGGTTTTAATATATATAATAGCTCGGCCTCAGGCCCCGAGCTTAAACACAGTAAAGAATGTAATACAGTAAAGCTTGGTCGTATGGCCTTGAGCTTAAACACAACAAAGAATGCATTAACATATAGCTCAGTCATATGGCCTTAAGCTTAAACACAATAAATATATAGCACAATGCAACTCGGCCATAAGGCCTCGAGTCTTTGTAACAAAGTAAATGCCTTAAAGATTGCAAGCTCAATCGTAAGGCCTCGAGCCTCTTCCATTAAGTATGCGTCAAAGATAAGGACACCATAGTAATAGATATAAAAGCATGAGCTCCATACAACGTGCATGCTAAGAGAGTTTGATAGAAAAGAATCTCATAACCCATAACGAATTCAAGAATAACATCCTTTAATCTACCTATAAACAATCCTTCAATGCAGAGTTATTCTCAGATCAACCTTTGTTTGTCCTACTATGAAAGTCTTTTCCAGCGCAGAGCTAAAACTCTCCCTTCTCTTCAAAACCAAAAGATAACAATGATAGTCTTTCCAGAAGACTAAAGGATTATTACTCCATCCTAATTCGTATGCCTATTTTTGTGGAAACTACCACCCTCTACCAAGGTGGCATGAGTGGTTTCTCCCACTTGGCCAACTACCACGATCATGGCTTGCACAAGCATGACACCTGCTAGTCTATGGTGAGCTCGAAGCTCCCATTAGTTATGATGTCAACTATATCAAAATAACAAACACAATAACATAACAAAACATTAAATATCAACTTTATATATTTATATTATAATATTTTTACTTGCATCCACTAGATGCATGTGAATACTAATATTAACCAAGATGTCATTTTCTGACATCACCTCCTTCATGGAGATAGAGTCATCATGCAATTTAGGGATCGAGCACCGCTATCCCTTCTTCGCTAAGGACTTGAAACTTAACAGGCCAAATAATAATGGATTTATAATCTTAGTTCAAAAATATTTAGAGCAATAAGAAAATATTCTGACAAAAAGCAAAACTAACTCTTGACTCGTATTGACGTTTCAAGAACGTCGTTGGGTCGAGTCAATGCAACATTGTCGAAATGACTAAATCGACATCACAACACAAAAGGAAAATCAACTAGCCAAGAAGAAGCATAACTTACGCCAACTTACACAGTTTGAAAGGACAAAATGTCTGACACTTAGATGGCTACTGACCCCACTTCCCAACATCTAACTCTTCCGCTAGGATGATACTCTCCTTCCTTCTTCAAAGGATGTTACATTTTCCTGTTCACACTCAGGACCACAAAACCATGATCAATGCATCATAATCATATCCCATAATATAAAATAATTACTATTCAAAACTAATTAACATTAGTCATTAAATTCATAATTAAAGATCAAATCAGATATTTCCACAATATCAAATCGGTTAACTATGACTAATCCTCCTAATTATCATGCAAAGTTAATGATTGAGTCTAATTATAAGTTGGGGATGTAACATATCTCCCCCCATAAGAATCATCGTCCCCAATGATTAATTGTCTTAAAAGTAAATCAACATATTAAGAAAATATTTCAAGAGCATAATCAACAAATGTTTCAGAAAAGATGAGGAAATCTAGCATGAAAGTCATCATAATTTTCCTAGGTGGCGTTTTCCTCTGCATATTGGTCCCACTGGACCTTGCACTGTGTTATTTCTTTGTTACGTAAGCGTAGCTTATGCGTTTCGAGCACCTTGATGGGCTTGATCACCACCACTCCTGGGTCTTTTACCTGTAGAGTATTCCAATCAAGCATAGGAATTTGATTATCAGCAGAATTAAACTTTTTCTAATATGAAACATGAAACACATTATGCATCATGGCAAGTGCTAGTGGTAGAGAAATTATGTATGCTACTAGGTTGACTTCTTCTAAAACTTCGAAAGGACCCACGTATCTTGGTGCCAGTTTGGACATCTTTCCAAATTTAATGGAAATTTTCTGAGGTTTTACCCTTAGGAGAACTTTATCTCCCACTGTGAAATGGCTTTCAATGCACTTTGCATCCACATAACTCTTTTTCCTATCATTGGATTCTATTAGCCTTCTCTTAATCAAATGGACTTGTTCTTCCATCTCTGATAGCATTTCTGGACCAAGGCTAACCCTATCTTCCAGCTTGTCCTAGCTTATAGGGGTTCTGCAGTTCCATCCATATAATGCCTTGAATGGAGCCATCTTAATAGCTGAGTGATAGGAATTATTGTAGGCAATTTCCACTAGAGTAATATAATCCTCCCACTTGTACTGTTGATCCATGCAGTACATCCTCAATAAGTCCTCCAACACTTGGTTCACCCTCTCAATTTGTCCATCCATTTTAGGATGATAAGCAGAGCTTATATTCAACTAGGTTCCAAGTGAAGAGAACAAGGTTTTCCAAAACCTTGATTTCATTTGCACATCCCCATCTGAGATAATCTTCTCAGGAATGCCATGCAGTCTGAAAATCTCTTGAACAAATTTTTGAGCAATGACGAGTGCTCCATCCATCAAGTTTCTAGGTATAAAATGAGTGGCTTTGGTGAGTCTGTCCACCACAACAAAGATAGCATTGTGCATGTTCCTTGACATAGGAAGCTCTTGCACAAAGTCCATGCTTATAATTTGCCATTTCCACTCAGGAATTTCATGAGGGTATAAGAGCCCTACCGAGTGATGGTGTTCTGCCTTCACCCTCTAACATTCAATACATGTAGCTACAAAATTTGCAGCATCCCTCTTCATTCCTTTCTAGAAATATAGGGGTTTCACATTAGCAAGTAACTTTGTTACTCCAGGATGCCCAAAATATGATGCAGAGTGAACCTCTTTCCATACCATATTCCTTAACTCTACTAAGTTAGGTGCATACATCCTTCCTTTAAACCTCAATAACCCATCTGGTTCAAGGTTGAATCCTTCATATCTCAGATTCTGGGGGTTTTCTTCAAGGGCTTATTTTACCTGCTCGTAAAACTCATCTCCCTTAGATTTTTGTAACACCTGATTCCTAAAATCATAATGTATAGAGATCATGGAGGAGATGTGTCTTCTCCTGCTCAAAGCATCTGCCACTTGATTTTCTTTTCCTTGAATATATTTAATCTCAAAATCATAATCTGAGATAAATTACAACCATCTTCTTTGTCAAGCATTAAGATGTGGCTGAGTGAACATATATTTGAGTCCTCGGTGACCTGTTTTCAGCTCAAAAGGTTTCCCAAGTAAATAATGTCTCCACATTTGAAGTGTGGGAATGACTGCTACAAGTTCCAAATCATGTGGGGCATAATTTTGTTCATAGTTTTTTAGTTTACGTGATTCATATGTGATGACCTGTCCATTCTGGACTAGTACACCACCTAAGCCTTCTCCTGAGGCATCAGTAATGACTACAAATTGACCTTCTAGGTCAGGTACTTTCAAAATTGGCGCTGAAGTCAATTTTTCCTTTAGTAGGTCAGAGGCCTCCTGGCACTTGTCTGACCATTCGAATTTCTTACCTTTTCTCTGCAAGGAAGTTATAGGATATGCAATTTTAGAGAAGTTTTTCACAAACTTCCTATAATAACTAACAAGGCCCATGAAACTTCAGACCTCATGTACATTTCTTAGCATCGGCCATTCCAAAATAGCCTTAATTTTAGCTGGGTCCACAGCTATCCCTTTAGCTGAAGTTATGTGGCCCAAGTATTGTCCTCCTTTTGAAAGAAAATACATTTAGAGAGCTTGCCATACAATTGGTGTTCTCTCAACCTTTGAAGAACAATTCTCAAATTCTATAAATGCTCTTCCTCATTCTTAGAATAGATCAAAATGTCATCAAGAAACACTAAGACAAACTTGTCCAGACAGTTCCTGGAAACACTGTTCATAAGTTTCATAAATGTTGTCAATGCATTTGTCAATCCAAAAGGTAGGATAGTGAAATCATAATGTACATACCGGGTTCTAAAGATTGTCTTATGGATGTCCTCATCCTTCAAACTCAACTGGTGATATCCAGACTGAAGATCAATCTTGGAAAACATGGTTGCTCCCCTCATCTAATCGAAAAGATCATCGATGCGAGGTAATGGGTATTTATTCTTAATGGTTGCTTTATTCAACATGTGGTAATCTATGTACAACTGCAATGTGTCATCTTTTTTTTTCACAAAAAAAATTGGGGCTCCCCATGGTGACACACTGGGTCTAATCAACCATTTGTCTAACAACTCTTGTAATTGAGCTTTCAGCTACATTTGTTTTGTAGTAGTCATTCTGTAGGGGACTTTAGAAATAGGTTTTGATCTAGGAATTATATCAATGGAGAAATCAAAGGCTCTTTTAGGAGGTAATCTCGGTAGTTCATCTGAAAATACATCCTCAAAATCTCTAAGGGATACCTGTCCATATCTGATCTTTCCTGACCTATGGACTCCTTCATCCCAACTTCATTAAGTTTCTGGGATTCATAAAACATTTAAAAGTAATCTTGGAAATAAGTTTCTTCAATCTCATTAAGCTTTTCCATTTTGACCGCAAAAAGCTGGCACCCTTTTCTTTGAGCTCTTTTCATTTGCAGATCAGAAATTTGTCTTATTTTGATTTCCCTAGGTTTCCCTTGCAAAAAGACTTTGTTTCCTAAATCATCCAAACACTCTACTATTTTGGCATAACAGTCCACATTGGCTTGATGTCTCCGTAGCCAATTTATCCCTAGGATAACATCGTACAAGCCTAGTGGGGCTACATAAAGATTTACTTCCATGGTAAGGCTTGGAAGTTCAACCCTAGCCTCAAACAAGCATTGCTCTACCTGAGCCTTGGTGTGATTTGCATACTCTACAGACCATATGTTTGCCATGAATCTATCTAGGAATTCTAATAGGAATTTTAGGGGAAACAAAGCATTCGGTAGCACCAATATCAATCAAAACTGAAATCATAAGTCCAAATAAAATACATGTCTCAATTGGAGTTATTTGGTATTTAGCTTGCCTGTTGTCCAAAACTGCATGAATGCATTGTTGGAATGCCGCTTGTTGCGAGGGTAGAGGGTTTCCTCTTGGTTGTGCTCCCTATGTCTTGTTAGGACACTGGTTGGCATAATGATCTTTGCCACAAGTGTAGCACCCTCCCACCGGTCCATGCCTCTCTTGAGATTTGCTAGAATTGTCTCCATTATTCATGGAGTGGTTATTCCTCTTTTTCTCTCCCTTGGACTCAGTTTGCTTATGTTTGGCCCCCTTATCATTTTTCTCAAAATAATCATGTTTCTTCCCCTTTTTCTTAGAGGATTGAGAGGATTGAGACCAATTATATCTCTTTCGGTTCCTTTCTCTATAAGCTGACATAGCTTTCAGTTTCTATTCCTGTTTGATGGCCTTTTCATAGACCTGGTCCATTGTAGTAGGACTGTGAACATCAACCTCACCTCCAATCTGGGTGTTCAACCCCATTATGAACTTCTGAATGTAAAATTTCTCATCCTGTTGGTACTGTGGCACATACTTCAGTAGTTAGGTGAATTTTTCCCAATATTCATTCACAGTCATATCAGCCTGTTTCAAATTTTGAAAGTCTATAAGTTTCTAATCATAAAACAATTGAGGCAACCATCTTTGCCTGAAAAGTTCTATGAACCTGTCCCAAGCAAGACTTGTAGACCTCAAGCCTAGTTCCATCTTTTTGTTCATCCACCATGTGGATGCTTCACCTACCAGCTGGAATGCTCCCCACACAGCTTTAGTGACCTCATTATAGTTTATGATTTCAAATTATTTTTCTATTTCCGTAAGCCATACCTCTGCAGCATCTCCACTTACAGATTCATCAAATTTAGGAGGCATGACCTTCTTCATGTCTCAGGATGGTTCCAAAGCCATATGGCTCCTCCTATCCTCTTCTTTCCTAGCCTTGGAGTTATTCTCTCTGTGCTCACTTTAGGTGGTGTCATTATGGTGTTCCTCACCATCACCCCCATCATAGGCATCCTGCCTGGGTCCTTGTCGGCCCTTGACCTCTTGTTCAAGATTTTCTACCCTCCTTCTTATTTCTTTCAATAAAGTCAGGATCTTGTCTAACTTAGATTCGAAGTGCCCTGAAGGATATCCTTCTTCCTGGTTGTCTCCCATGCTAGTTCTAATCTGAACCTTTGCTACAATCTACTTATTCTTGAAGTTTGCAGATTAATCATGGATTAGTTTTTCCATGTCATTTAATTCATTCATTATACAAATATATTCCCATTCATGTAATCTTTAACAAGAAAGGAAATATTCTCAAAATTTGCCATTGTATTGCAATTTTCATTGGACTACATATAATCCACCAAAATTATAAAATTGTTTTTATACCTTGCTAATGCAAGTCATGTACAGCTTGGGATAACTTCCCATATTCATATTTTCATTTATGTCTTAGGAGATGAGGGTACACATTGGTACTCCTTCACAATCTCCTTAGGTACATCATAATCCCTAGGGTTATTTTCCACAGCTGGTGCTTTAGGTGCAGAGGGTTATGCTGATGCATAAGTAGAGTTAGGGGCAAGCATCCTTTCTTCTTTCCTTAACTCCTACTTCATGTGTTTCACGGCACCGGCGAAGGTTTCCTCATCAATTAACCATGCTCCTACCAAGTAGCCAGTCTGTTCAAGTTTCTTCATCCTTGAGGCTCGTGCCTTCAAGATCTTTTGTTGACATAGGTAATGTCCATGATCCATTACCTTCTTTCAAGGAGTTGTTCTAATTCTTACCATTCTGGTATAGAACATTCAAACATTAGCATACTTAATGTTGGATACAAATAATCATCAAGTAGTGAGCTCATAGGTCCATGTATTGAACCTAGTAGCTCTGATACCATATGTAACATCACTTTCCTTAATGCACAAGATTTAACATAAACATCCATCTTAATCAAGAGATTAGTTAACAATATGATTATGCAAATCAAAATTTAACCATAATGATTCATTATCATTGCATCAATTAATTCTAAATAGAATATAACAAAGCTTTAATACAATAATCATTTACATATCTTCAATGAGTAATCATCACTATTCATGTACAAGTTATGTCCAAGGCATCAAAATCAATTCATACATTACAATAGACCAACTGGTCATAAATGCAAACACTATATCTAGAACCAATGACATCTGTCTCCATAAGCCTCGGCTTGTTTCATGCTTGGGAAGGAGAGCATCAACCCAGTGCTTTTCCACCAACCATGGACTTCTGGTCCCCTGCTCAACTTCCTAACTGGAAGTGGCCCTACCCTTCACAGAAAGGTTAGATATTAGGAACCATTAGGTTAGCCATCTAAGTATCTAGTGTTGTGTCCTTCCTAATGTCTCACGGTCACACAACTATAGATCCACTCTAACTATGTATGACACTAATGGAGACACTAAGCCATCTGGAACACTATGGACTGACAATGCATGCAGAGATGGATGCATTACTTTGGCGAAAGATTTACATACATATACGTTACACAATGAACATCGTCGTATGTCCACCACCCTGACTCGACTTATAAGTTGTCATGTCCTCTAGTAAATTCAAATTGACCTTTCTCTCTAGGTCTAGAATAAGTGGGATCAATTAGATTCATCATCCATGCTTGGATGCTTGATTCCCATCATAAGTTGGTTTACAACTCAATGGGTTACTTTCGTAATGAGGAACTAGTGACTCCATGTCACCTCATTCCACTATCAATTTATATCATTATGCAAATCAAAATTTAACCATAATGATTCATTATCATTGCATCAATTAATTCTAAATAGATCATAACAAAGCTTTAATACAATAATCATTTACATATCTTCAATGAGTAATCATCACTATTCTTGTACAAGTTATGTCCAAGGCATCAAAATCAATTCATACATTACAATAGACCAACTGGTCATAAATGCAAACACTATATCTAGAACCAATGACATCTGTCTCCATAAGCCTCGGCTTGTCTCATGCTTGGGAAGGAGAGCATCAACCCAGTGCTTTTCCACCAACCATGGACCTGTGGTCCCCTACTCAGCTTCCTAACTGAAAGTGGCCCTACCCTTCACAAAAAGGTTAGATATTAGGAACCATTAGGTTAGCCATCTGAGTATCTAGTGTTGTGTCCTTCCTAATGTCTCACAGTCACACAACTATAGATCCACTCTAACTATGTATGACACTAATGGAGACACTAAGCCATCTGGAACACTATGGACTGACAATGCATGCAGAGATGGATGCATTACTTTGGCGAAAGATTTACATACATATACGTTACACAATGAACGTCGTCGTATGTCCACCACCCTGACTTGACTTATAAGTTGTCATGTCCTATAGTAAATTCAAATTGACCTTTCTCTCTAGGTCTAGAATAAGTGGGATCAATTAGATTCATCGTCCATGCTTGGATGCTTGATTCCAATCATAAGTTGGTTTACGACTCAATGGGTTACTTTCGTAATGAGGAACTAGTGACTCCATGTCACCTCATTCCACTATCAATTTATATCATAAAGTGAACCATATTCACCACCCTAGGTCTTTCATGGTTCATATAAGTTAGAATCATATTCTAATTACTCTAGGCATACCTTGCCTTAACCAAAAAGAATGGTTTTATAATGGTGAATAGCTCTAATTAACCTTATGAGCTTTGGGTGATAAACACTATCCCCATTAAGGTTAATTTTATAACCCTTATTTACCCACAATCAGTTTTCATATAAATTGATCAACATTTGATTTGAGTGCTGCAAGCACAGTTTATGATTTAAGGTCGTACCAGCCATTCACACAATCATGATGGTTGTGTTAGTATATGTAGACTGTAACCATTTAATAAGTAATAAACATTATTGCTCGGAACTTCTTATGCCTTGAGTACCTCAAGCTTGACTCATTATATGAGTCTTAACCCTATTTTTATCCATGCCACGTCATTATTCGACATCTATATATATTGGGGTTTATGCATGGGCTCGGCCATGATGGCCTCGAGCTACGGTTATAGTATGGGTTCCAATGTGTAAAGCTTGAACTTCATGGCCTAGAGCCACAAACATAACAGAGTATACAGTACAATATAATTTAGCCTTCATGGCTGTGAGTTTTAGCATGGGTGCATGGTATAAGTATTGAAGCTCAGCCTCCATGGCCTCAAGCTAGGCTTAAAAAAATAAGTCTTTAATGCATTACTTCTTAGCCATAAAGCCTCAAGCGAAGTCTCAACAAAGGTTTTAATATATATAACAACTCAGCCTTAGGCCTCGAGCTTAAACATAGTAAAGAATGTAATACAGTAAAGCTTGGTCGTATGGTCTTGAGCTTAAACACTTCAAAAAATGAATTAACATACAGCTCGGTCATATGGCCTTAAGATTGAACACAGTAAACATATAGCACAATGCGACTCGGTCGTAAGGCATCGAGTCTTTGTAACAAAGTAAATGCCTTAAAGATTGCAAGCTCGGTCGTAAGGCTTCGAGCCTCTACCATTAAGTATGCGTCAAAGATAAGGATTCCATAGTAACAGATATAAAAGCATGAGCTCCAAACAACATGCATGCTAAGAGAGTTTGATAGAAAAGAATCCCATAACCCATAACAAATTCAAGAATAACATCCTTTAATCTACATGTAAATAGTCCTTCAATGCAGAGTTGTTCTTATATCAACCTATGTTTGTCCTACTATGAAAGTCTTTTCCAGCATAGAGCTCAAACGCTCCCTTCTCTTCAAAACCAAAAGATAACAATGATAGTCTTTCTAGAAGACTAAAGGATTATTACTCCATCCTAATTCACATGCCTATTTTCATGGAAACTACCACCCTCTACCAAGTTGGCATGAGTGGTTTCTCCCACTCGGACAACTACCACGACCATGGCTCACACAAGCATGACACTTGCTAGTCTATGGTGAGCTTAAAGCTCCCATTAGTTATGATGTCAACTATATCAAAATAACAAACACAATAACATAGCAAAACATTAAATATCAACTTTATATAATTATATTATAATATTTTTACACACATCCACTAGATGCATGTGAAAACTAATATTAACCAAGATGTCATTTTCTGACATCACCTCATTCATGGAGATAGAGTCATCGTGTGATTTAGGGATCGAGCACTGCTCTCCCTTCTTCGCTAAGGACTCGAAACTTAACAGACCAAATAATAATGGATTTATAATCTCAGTTCAAAAATATTTAGAGCGATAAGAAAATGTTCTGACAAAAAGAAAAACTAACTCTTGACTTGTATTGACGTTTCAAGAACGTCGTTGGGTCGAGTCGATGCAACATTGTTGAAATGACTAAATCGACATGATGACACAAACAAAAAATCAACTAGCCAAGAAGAAGCGTAACTTACACCAACTTACATGGTTTGAAAGGACAAAATGTCTGACACTTAGATGGCTATTGACCCTGCTTCCCAACATCTAACTCTTCCTCCAGGATGATACTCTCCTTCCTTCTTCGAAGGACGTTACATTTTCTTGTTCACACTAAGGACCACAAAACCATGATCAATGCATCATAATCATATCCCATAATATAAAATAATTACTATTCAAACCTAATTAACAACAGTCATTAACTTCATAATTAAAGATCAAATCAAATATTTCCACAATATGAAATCAGTTAACTATGACTAATCCTCCTGATTATCATGCAAAGTTAATGATTGAGTCTAATTGTAAGTTGGGGATGTAACAACAATTTATCCTTATAGGTTAATTTGTTGGAAGGATTTGGTTTGAAAGTATGCTAAGAAGCTAGGTTAATACCACTTGGGTCCCCTGGCATGATTTTAAATTAGATACCAACCAAAATTTAACCAAGGATTTCTAAGTTCTCTTCTGCTTTATGCACAAAAGCTAACCATGTGGACGTCATCCTTCAACATTGCCAAGTTACTGTGTATGTAACTTCTTTTAGTTTTCTTCCCTTTGACTAGGGATTTGTTGTGTTCAACCACCATGCTCTCCAATGTGGGTTGAATTTCCTGGTCTATATTTTCCCTACTAGTCATTTTTAAATTATATGGCCTCCTCTCAAGGGAGGGTGATCATGTTGAAATGAACAAGTTTTATATAGATCAATGTCAACATAGAATCTACATAGAAATCCACCCTTCTTAGGACATCTAGGAAACTATTAATATATAAATTGGTGATATGTGTCATTTACAACATTTATTGTATATCAATCTTCCAAACACTTGTTTTAGGTGTCAATCCTCTAAACACAAAATCAAAGATTGTCCCTTAGTCACCCACAAGATCAAACAAGCCTCCAAGCTAGCAAGTTCGATGCCTCAAGTGAAAAATAAGGATGGTTGGACTAACAAATCATCAATTGTAAAGGTGTTCATAAATACCCAACAAAGGATCATAGTCTAGTAACATAGGAAATAACAATCTTGTGGCTATCAAAGCCTCAACTTCCATGGTACATCCTTGACCTAATGTTAATGACAAAGAAAAGAAAATGGTGGTGGTTTAGCACAACCCTATTTGTCCTTCTAGGGAACCTTCAAATGAGCTTAGAAAGCCACATTATTATAGAACACCACTCCTTATGAGTGCATTATCCTCTATAAACTTCGTTGTTCAAACCTCTTCTCCACTTGAGGATAATAGGTGCTCTCGGAGCCATCCTCATGAAGTGGAAGAAGGCAAATTTGTTCTAAAAAAATGATATAATTTTGAGATTTTTCTCCACAAAACAAAAGTTGCTTTGTGCAAAATATTTTTTCTACTTTACAAGGGCTAGACACTAAGGAAATGTCCCTAGGCCCATATTTTCCATGAACTACAATAAAGGGTCTAATAGACCTGCACTATAAGTTCATTGTGTGGGATTTTGACAAAGATTTACTTCTCTAGACATTCTTTATCTTTAGGAGATCAAGGTGGTTGACTTTTTACTCTTGGATGTGTTTTATTGTTGAAAGAACACCAATATACTAAGAGGGGGGTGAATCAGTATATACTAGTTTTTTAACTTTTCAAATCAATAAATAGACTAATCACATATGAATCACATACACACAAGAAGGAAACACCAGATATACGTGGAAAACCCAAGAAGGGAAAAACCATGGTGAGAACGTTGCTTGGGGCTACTGCTCAAGTCTAGCCTCACAATAAACAATGATTACATGTGTTTTGCAGGCACCAACCCATATGTACACCAACACCCAAGATAATGTTTTGAGGCACCAACCTATAGGTACATCACACACCTTAATTGAGCTCCAACTCAATACAATGAGGCACCAACCCCTGAATTCTTACAAATTCTTATATGCATACAATGGTTCTTCTCTAACCTAAAATGCACCTTTTCAATTCACATACTATGCTATCCTTCTCTACCTGATGTTCTCATGAACATAATCTTCTTCTCTCTCAACTCACCCTGCAATCTATGTTCTCATTAACACAATCTCCTTTTTTACTCAATACACACACGTTAGAACATTTGTATGTTTGTGAAACTCTTTACACTCTATCTGTGAAATAAAATGTTCATTTGAGTAACATTCTATAATTGAATTCCTTGTGTATATATCCCCTATTCGGTCCTCAACAACTACCTACTGAATTGACACTAGAAAGTAATTGTTTCACAATTACAAGTTCTACCCTTTACTACTTAATATTCCATCAAACCTATTTCAAGAACAATCTTGCATCAATACAGTCGAATCAGCTTCATCTATATAACTGCCAATCAAATTTTGGCTTCAAGAAATAGTCGTTTGCCAACTTTAAATATCAACCGTTGATCTTAAATTTCACGCCATCTTGAGTGGACACATGTCATCATCTCGCACCATCGCAATTAATGATTAAGAAACATGTATCATTATGCGCTACTACAATCTCCTTCATCACGTACCTACCCTTTGAAAAGGCTTTGGCCAATGTTAAGTTGCAATGGCATTAACTTTGCCACCTTGAGCCCTGCCAAAAAGGTCTTTATTCTTACTGCATGCAACCATCTTCCCACTTGTCAACATCGCGCAAGCGCATGGAGTGGCCATCTTGTGATCCCCATTTCCTTGTGTGAATGTGCAAGCCTGACACATGGAGCAACTTTCTTTCTTCCTTGCAAGCTTGCAAAAGCCCGACACATGGCATGATTTCACACCAGCGCAGATATCAAAAGCCTTCACTATCTTCCTTTGTGCATATGTGTTATTCATTGATCTTGTAGGATTAACATGCATCATTGGATCAGCATTGAAGTGCTTGCACTTTAGTCTCCTTCATAGGCCATAAGATGGAATACCTCTTGAGTTGCTAACAATTAGGAAACGAGGCCAGTAATATGACGATGATGATGGCTTAAGTTGTCACTTAAGTGACTTATCACCGGGGATAGCAGGTCAACATCAAAATATAACACCTAAGGAAATAATCCTACCACAGTGTTTAAATGGAGTCTGATAAAACCCTAACCTGCATACCAAAGAGTTCTTGTGCTTTAGGATTATGATCTGTATGCATGAGCTTCTTCCAATCATGCTTCAAATTCACAGAGATATCATCTTTTGACATGATACATCATCCCTTGACATCAATGACTTTCATAAAGACATACAATCCCTTGACATCAATGTATTTCATAAAGACATACAATCCCTTGACATTAATTACAATAATGCCAACAATCTCCCCCTTTGTCATTGATGGCAACACCTGGATATGCATGACAATAAATGAATGCATCTCCCCCATCATATCCAACAACACTATTCTCCTTCCTGCATTTTCCAGCTACAATATTCTCCCCCTTTGACATCAATTACATAGGGATTCACAAAAAAGTCTCCCACTAAGGACAAGCATCCTACAGAGCAACTGTGATACCAAGGAGAAAGGAATACTCTAAAATGATCCCCTTGAAAAAATACATTCTGTATTCAAGGAGAGATAGGAGAAGGAACAACTCCTAACTTCTTCTTGAGTTGTTCAAATGTCTCCATTGGAAGGGGTTTTGTAAATATATCTGCCAGTTGGTCTTTTGTAGCAACATATTCCAACTATACTTCCTAGGCAGCAACTTTTTCCTTGAGAAAATGATACTTAATGGATATGTGCTTGGTCCTTGAATGATTAACTAGATTCTTTGAGATGTTTATTGCACTGGCATTATTACAAAGAATGTTGACTAGCCTATCAAAATTCACCTTAATATCTTGTAGCATTTGCTTCATCCATAACACGTGAGTACAACAAGAGACAACAACAATATATTCAGCTTCAATTGTTGACAAAGAAATTGAATCTTTTTTCTTACTCAACCATGCTACCAATCTATCTCCTATAAAGAATGCATCACCACTAGTGCTTTTTCTATCATCCACACAACTAGCCCAACTTGCATCTCCGTATGCAGTCAAAGTGAAGTCATCACCAATAGGATACCATAGACCATAATCTAATGTACACTTTAATTATCTAAATATCCTCTTTACAACTTTGACATGTGTCTCCTTAGGAGCATCTTGAAATCTAGCGGGATAACTTGCATGATATCAGGCCTTGTTGTTGTAAGATATAATAGACTTCCAATCATAGATCTGTACAAAGTTTGATCTACTAAAATAGATTCATCATCTTTGCTGAGCTTACATCCAATGACCATAGGTGTACTGAATGGCTTGCAATCTTCCATCTTGAATTTCTTTAGAATTTCATTCACATACTTAGTTTGAGAAATGAAAATCCCTATATCTAACTGACTAACCTGTAAACCAAGGAAAAATGCTAATTCTCCTAGCATTGGCATCTCAAATTCTTTTTACATTGTGTTAGCAAAGGCTTTGCACATCTTATCACTATTACTACCAAATTTTATATCATCAACATAGACAATAAAAATCATCATATGTTCACCTTCACATTTGAAAAACAGATTGATGTCAGCGAGACCTTTTCTGTAGCCTTGTTGAAGATATTTGTCCAGCCTTGAGTACCATGCCCTAGGGGCTTATTTTAGACCATATAGTGCCTTTTTCAATCTATACACATAGTCTTTGTTTTCAGTTACCTTGAATCCTTCACGTTTCTCTATATAAACTTCCTCATCTAGATAGTCATTAAGAAATGTAGACTTTACATCCATCTGGTACACCTTGAAGTTTTTATAAGTTGAATATACAAGAAACATTCTAATGGATTCAAACCTAGCCATAGGCACAAATGTCTCCTCAAAATCTATGCCCTCAACCTGAGAATAGCCCTTGTAGACTAATCTAGTTATGTTTCTAGTTATCTACCCACCTTCATTCAATTTATTTCTAAACACCCATTTTGTGCCTATGACATTCTTATCACGAAGCCTTGGAACAAGTTCCCAAGTTTGGTTTTTCTCTATTTGACTAAGTTCTTCCTTCATGGCCTCAATCCAACTCTCATCCTTACTAGCTTCTTCATAAGATTTAGGTTCTATTTCAAACAATAAAGAATATTCTACTGCTCTTGTTGTGCAAGCTTTCTCCTTGTCATGATGTTGCAAGTATGTGCTTATCGGTGTTGTCATTGATGTCAACATATTTGTGTTGTCATTGATGTCAATTATGTTCTTATTTCGATGCTTTCTTGTGTTAAGATAATTGGTTTGTAATAAGTATTGAAGATAATGAGAAAATGTTCCTAGTATTGGGTTTCTAAGTGCTTTTGAGAAAATTTGCTCTCCTAGTGGAAACAATTTGTTGCAGAGTATCTTGGTTTGTAGAAGAACAGTAAAATGTTTTGCTCTGCATATCTTGTAGATTGCATATATTTTTCTATGGTTTGGAAGTTATTTAAAGGGAAGTTTTTAGATGCTATATTCCAAGTTTGAGCATCTGGTATGAAGATTTGAGAGAGTTTTGTTCACCAGAGTAAAAATTATTTTTCTATGCACTCAGTGGTGACAAGGAGAAAGTATTTTGCTTTGCATTCCTCTGCATTAAAGTATTATGGTTTGCGGTTCTAGAGTTAAGTCTGGGATGATGGTATGTGCCTTCAACTTAAATGGTTTATGACTTGGTGGTCCGCAAGTGATCCTTCATTTATGACAATGGCCAATAGTAAAGTTCAAGTGCTCTGGTGTGAAGAATCTTATGGATAAAGTGTTTAGAGGTTGTGCAGATGTTCTTGGTGATTTCAACATGCTTGTGGATGTCTCTAGATCATGTTCCTACCTTTTGATTGGTTTGTAAAGTATAATCTAGATTGTGCATGAAGCGTGTTCTTAAAAGTTTTAATGTTAACACCAGTTTTAGCTGACTTGGTTGTTCTCACTACTTGCAGTTATGCTTTGGAGGTTGTGGAAGCATGTCATGGCA
This sequence comes from Cunninghamia lanceolata, assembly GCA_027924645.1. Classification (NCBI taxonomy): domain Eukaryota; kingdom Viridiplantae; phylum Streptophyta; class Pinopsida; order Cupressales; family Cupressaceae; genus Cunninghamia; species Cunninghamia lanceolata. The sequence continues at coordinate 214,827 of BSBN01000810.1, read as the reverse complement.
TGGAAGATTGCAATTGAGTCCCAACTAAGGAGTTATGTGATCCGCATTCATTCTTTTCTCCCATAAATCTGTTTAGGTCCAAACCTATTCTAATGTATGCTTGTAATGTTTGTAATGCCAATCTTGGAGATTGTTCTAATGGTTGATGTTTGTAATGCTGACCTTGATGATCATTCCAAGGTTGATGAATTGTATAAATACTTGTAATGAAGTTGTGAAAAAATATGGAAGTAAGAAGATGCGAAGATAAGTGTGAAGTAAAAAGCAGAGCAGAGCAGAGGATGTTTATTATGCTTCAATGGAACCGAATCCTAGCATGGAGTAGATGCTAATATCTCAGTTCACCCATTTTGGTAGTGAGCCACCCACCGGCAGTGAGCCACCCCATTAGTAGTGAGCCTCATCATTTGCAGTTAGCATTTTGGGCAGTGAGCCTCTGATTTTTGGTATTGCTATAACATATTATATTGTGAGCTAACACTCACCATGGTTTTTCCCCTATGGGGTTTTCCATGTAAAAAATATGGTGTCTCTTGTGTTGAATGTGTAAATGTGGTTAAGTTCTGTTTCATGCTTTCATGATTAATATACATACATAGTGTTGAATAGTTTATGTGTTAATGGTTTTGAAATATTGGTTACAACTGATTCACCCCCCCTCTCAGTTGTATTGCGCTTTTCAACGATTGGTATCAGAGTGAAGTTTCCTTAGTAAAGAGTATAACAACTTGAGGTAGATTTGAGATGGCACACAGAAAGGAGTCACTGCAGTTTGATGGAACAGACTATGCTCTATGGAAGGTATGAATGAAAAGTTATCTCATTTCACTTGGTTATAATGTTTGGAAAATGGCAGAGAAAAAGTATACTATTCCTCAAAATGGACCAGTAGATGAAGATGAAATCAAACAGTATGAATTAAATGGAAAAGATAGAGATGCTCTGTTGAATGCCTTATCCAACACTAAGTTGATAAAAGTCATGGATTTGGAGATGGCTCATGAGATCTGGGAAAAGTTGAAGAATTTATATGAAGGAGATGATTCTGTAAAAGGTGCCAAATTCTAGAACCTGAAAGCTAAGTATGAAAGTCTAAAAATGAGGGAAGATGAGAACATAACAGTTTACATACAAAAGGTTGATGAAATTGTTAATGGAATCAAAGTCCTTGGATGAACTGTTGATGATAAAGAGGTTGTGTTGAAGATTCTCAGGTCATTGCCTAAATCCTATAGTCACAAAGTATCTACAATTGAAGAAATCATGACTATGAAAGATGTTTCAAAAGATCAATTGCTTGGAAAATTTACAGCCTTTGAGATGAGAGAGTTTGGTGATGCCCTGCCTAAAACAAAGACTGCTTTCAAAGGTAGTACTTCAGAGAAGACTTCAAGAGCTTAGAAGTATGCTATGGAATGTGATGATGACCTTGAGGATATTGAAGCCAACTTTGCAGATAAAATGCAAAGAGGTACTGATAAGTATAAAGGAAAATTACCATTCAAATGCTTTTCATGTGGTAAGATCAGTCACTATGCTTCTAGGGATCCGGGGAGAGTTGAAAGAGGTAGAAAGAAATTTGAAAGTAAACCTAGGTTTATAAAGAAGTGTTATATTGTTAGAGATCTTGATGATGATGGTGTAACAGATGATGAGTCTAATGATGCTAGCACTAGTGCAAATGAATGCTTGTTTATTGCTATTAAGGAAGAACCTGTATCTACTAATCCTGCTAGTTGTATGAAGGAAGAAAAACTAGTGGAAGAAAGTGCCTTGTCTATTCAAGTGGAGAAAGATAAAGATGAATGGATTATTGACAGTGGATGCTCACATCACATGACCAGTGATAAAAGCAAGTTTGTAAGTCTAGAAAAGTATGATGGAGGATTGGTGAGGTTTGGAGATAATGCAGCTGGTAAGATTTGTGGAAAAGGATCTATCTCTTTTGATGGAAAGCACAATATAGATGATATTATATATGTGAAGGGTTTAAAGTATAATCTTGTAAGTGTTGGTTAGATGTGTGACAAAGGTTATGATCTGAGATTCAAGGATAATGGATGCAAGATCATGGAAAGCTTCAGAAAAGTGATTGCTACTGGTAAGAAGACCAGAGGTAATATTTATCAATTAAGAGGAACTAGTGATTACTATTTATTGGCTCAGACAGACGAGAGTTGGTTGTGGCATAGAAGCATGTGTCATATCAATTTTGACAACTTGGTGAAGATAAGTTCAGCACATGCTGTGAGAGATTTGCCTAAGCTTGTAAAGCCTGCTAATACTATTTGCAAGGAATATCAGTTGGGAAAGCAGACAAGAACAAGTTTCAAAAGCAAAGAACAATCTTCTACCAGATTACTGGATCTAGTGCACACATATTTGTGTGGTCCTACAAGGATAAGAAGTCTACAAGGAGACAGGTACTTTATGTTTCTTATTGATGATTATTCCAGAATGACTTGGGTTACCTTCTTGAAGGATATATCAGAAGCCCTAGACAAGTTCAAGTTTTTCAAGGTGATGGTTGAGAATGAGATAGATTTTAGGATCAAGTGCTTGAGGTCTTATAAAGGAGGAGAGTTTACATCAAATGAATTCAATGCATTTTGTGAAGAGCATGGGATAAAAAGATAGTTGTCTACTCCTAGAACTCCACAGCAAAATGGGGTTGTTGAAAGAAAGAATAGGACAATTCAAGAAGCTATTAGGTCAATGATGATGGAGGCTAACCTACCAAAGGTATATTGGAGAGAAGACATACACATTGTTGTCTACATTCAAAACAGAGTCCAAGTAAAAGGTAATGGTACTAAAACTCCCTATGAATTGTGGTATGGAAAAGCTCCTATAGTAAAATATTTCAAAGTTTTTGGAAGCAAATATTATATCAGAAGAGATGAAGAGTTAGGTAAGTTTGATGCAAGGTGTGATGAAGGAATTTTCCTTGGATACTCCACTAAGAGTAAAGCCTACCGGTGCTACAATAAGTGATTGAAAAAGATCATTGTGAGTGCTAATGTGAAGGTTGATGAAGATAGAGAGACAAGATTAGATCTAAGTGGCTATGAATTAGATGAACCTATTGCTACAATCCACAAAGATAAAGAGGAACAAAAGGATAGTCAAGTAGAAGAAGAAAAGGCTCTAGAAAGTGTTGTTAAGACTCCCAGGTATGTTAGGATTGATCACTCTGAAGATCAAATCATTGGTGACAAAAACAAAGGGGTATCGACTAGGAAAAGAGTTGCATAGGAATAGGTGAACTATTGTTTGCTTTCACAAGTTGAACCTAAAACTGTAAATGAAGCCTGTAAAGATGAAAATTAGGTAAAATCCATAGAAGAAGAGCTAATGTAGATAGAGAAAAATCAAAATTGGGAATTGGTCGCTAGACCTGCTAATAAGAATGTGATTGGAACTAAATGGGTCTTTAGAAACAAAATCAATGAAAGTGGTGAAGTGGTCAGAAACAAAGAAAGACTAGTTGCAAAAAATATGCTCAAGTTGAAGGTATAGATTTTGAAGAAACTTTTTCTCCAGTGGCAAGGATTGAAGCAATCGGAATGTTTTTGGCATTTGCTGGACACAAAGATTTTAAGGTGTATCAGATGGAAGTAAAGTCTACATTCTTTAATGGAGAGCTGCAAGAAGAAGTCTACATTGAACAACCAGAAGGATTTCAATTATCAAATCAAGGAGACATGGTATGCATATTGAAGAAAGCTCTATATGGACTCAAACAACCTCCTAGAGCCTGGTATGCAAGGTTGGACAAGTATTTATTGCAACTAAGGTTCAATAAAGGTATTACAGATAGTAATCTTTATTTCAAAATCAATGATAATCAAATTCTGATTATTGAAGTCTTTGTTGATGATATTATCTTTAGAGGCAATGAAGGTATGTGTAAGAAATTTGCAAAGGAAATGCAAAATGAGTTTCAGATGTCTATGTTTGGTGAAATGAATTTCTTTTTAGGACTACAGATTACTCAATCAGATAAAGGCATTTTCATTTCTCAGTCCAAGTATGTGAAAGAATTGTTGAAGAAGTTTGGAATGGAGGATTCTAAGCCAGTATGCACTCCTATGGTATCTGGATACAAGCTAAGTAAGAAGGATGATTCACCCAAAACTTATCAGAAAAAGTATAGGTCTATGATTGGAGGACTACTTTATCTAACTCATACCAGACCTGACATAATGCATGCAGTCTATCTTGTTGCACTCAAGTACTTTGGATGAAACAAACATTGAAGGATATAAGGGTTGTCTATGAAGAACCAATTTCAATCTTTTGTGACAATATAAGTGCTATAAACATCTCAAAGAATCTAGTGATGCACTTAAGAACAAAGCATATATCTATAAGATATCACTTCCAAAGAGAAAAGGTAACAGAGAATGAAGTAAATATGGAGTATGTATCTACAAAGGATTAGATTGCAAATATATTGACAAAGCCTCTGCCTAAAGATACTTTTGAGTATCTCAGGGAAACGTTAGGGGTTATTACCACTCCTACTCTAAATTAAGATGCATACGGCATGCATCAGTCTAGTGGTCGCTAAAGTTTCATCTTTTGATCTAGATTGATGTTTTGTAGGCTACCTCTCATGGGGAACAGGTAGATGTTGCTATAAGTTCCTGATAAAGAGAAACAAGTATTGCAGAGCTACTGACAGAGAAATTCTAGTTTCATCAGAGTAGTTGCTTGCAAGTATGTGTAGAGAGAGAAGTGATGACCTTGCCATTGATGTCAAAGGGGAAGAGAAAATCATGTGAAAAACTCAAGGGGAGAAATAATTTAGAAGTATAAAAAGAAAGGGGGAGAAAGTAATCAATGCAGAGTCTTGTCTTGATGATGCTTATAGTTTTTCACATCAATGTTACCATCAATGACAAAGGGGGAGATTGTTACAAGTATGTGCTTACCGGTGTTGTCATTGATGTCAACATATCTATGTTGTTATTGATGTCAATTGTGTTCTTGTTTTGATGCTTGCTTGTGTTAAGATAATTGGTTTGTAATAAGTATTGAAGATAATGAGAAAATGCACCAGGTATTGGGTTTCCAAGTACTTTTGAGAAAATTTGCTCTCCTAGTGGAAACAGTGTGTTGCAGAGTATACTAGTTTACAGAAGAACAATAAAATGTTTTGCTCCGCTTATCTTGTAGATTGCATATCTTTGTCTACAGTTTGGATGTTATTTAAAGGGAAGTTTTTAGATGCTATATTCCAAGTTTGAGCCTTTGGTATGAATATTTGAGAGAGTTTTGTTCACCATAGTAAAAATTGTTTTTTTGTGCACTCAATGGTGACGGTGAGAAAGTATTTTTCTCTACATTCCTCTGCATTGAAGTATTATGGTCTGTAGTTCTAAAGTTAAGTCTGGGATGATGGTATGTGCCTTCAACTCAAATGGTTCATGATTTGGTGGTCTGCAAGTGATCCTTTTTTTATAACAATGGCCGACAGTAAAGTTCAAGTGCTCCGGTGTGAAGAATCTTATGGATAAAGTGTTTAGAGGTTGTGCAGATGTTCTTGGTGATTTCAACATGCTTGTGGATGTCTCTAGATCATGTTCCTTCCTTCTGATTGGTCTGCAAAGTATATTCCAGATTGTACATGAAGCGTGTTCTTAAAGGTTTTAATGTTAACACTAGTTTTAGTGGACTTGGTTGTTCTCACTACTTGCGGTTATTCCTTGGAGGTTGTGGAAGCATGTCATGGTGTGGAAGATTGCAATTGAGTCCCAGCTAAGGAGTTATGTGATCCGCATTCATTCTTTTCTCCTGCAAATCTATTTAGGTCCAAACCTATTCTAATGTATGCTTGTAATGTTTGTAATGCCAACCTTGGAGATTGTTCCAATGGTTGATGTTTGTAATTCTGACCTTGATGATCATTCCAAGGTTGATGAATTGTATAAATACTTGTAATGAAGTTGTCAAAAAATATGGAAGTAAGAAGATGCAAAGATAAGTGTGAAGTAAAAAGCAGAGCAACACAGAGGATGTTTATTGTGCTTCAATGGAATTGAATCCTAGTATGGAGTAGATGCTATTATCTCAGTTCACCCATTTTGGCAGTGAGCCACCCCATTGGCAGTGAGCCTCATCATTTGTAGTGAGCATTTTGGGTAGTGAACCTCTGATTTTTAGTATTGCTATAACATATTATATTGTGAGCTAACACTCACCGTGGTTTTTCCCCTACGGGGTTTTCACGTAAAAAATTTGGTCTCTTGTGTTGAATGTGTAAATGTGTTTAAGTTATGTTTCATGCTTTCATGATTAATATACATACACAGTGTTGAATAGTTGATGTGTTAATGGTTTTGAAATATTGGTTACAACTGATTCACCCCCCCTCTCAGTTGTATTGTGCTTTTCAACACATGACACCATCATTTTTGGTTCGAAGAATTTAATTCTTAGAATGATCTCTTTTGACATACTTGGGTGGAGCCTTTGGAGTAGATTTTGGTTGTTTTTCTTCATCAACATCATTCTCCTCTTGTGACTCTTCTTTTGTAACTTCTTCTTCTTCTTCATAAGCAAGGACCTTTGAATACATGTCACTTTTATGTGACAACTAAGATCAGTCTTCATCCACTCTAACATTCACACTTTCAACTATCTTATGCAACCTTTTATTGTAGCACTTATAAGCTTTGCTTGTAGTTGAATAACCAAGAAATATTCCTCCATCAGACCTTGTTTCAAATTTACTCAAGGTATCTTCATCCCTTTTTATAAAATATCCACTTCCAAATATTCTAAAATACTTTATAGATGCAGGTCTTCCTTTCCATAATTCATATGAAGTCTTATCATGGTTTACTCTTTATTGACCTCTGTTAAGAATGTAAACAATAGTATGAACTACTTTCTTACAGTATCTATCAGGTAGTTTGGCTTCATTCAACATTGTTCTAGCCATTTCCTAGATAGTTTTGTTCTTTCTCTCAACAACATTTTTTTGAGGTGTCCTATTTGCAATCAAATCTCTTTTAATCCCATGCTTTTCACAATATTGATCAAATTCATTAGAAGTGAATTCTCCACCTCTGTCAGATCTTAAGCATTTTATCCTTGATCCAATCTCATTCTCAACCATAGCCCTAAAGATTTTAAACCTTTCAAGAGCTTGAGATTTTCCTTTAAGAAATGTTACCCATGTCATTCTTGAATAATCACTATAAGCAACATGAAATACATTTCTCCATTAAGACTCTTGGTTCTGGTTGGTCCACACAAGTCTATATGTATCAACTCAAGGGGTTTTGAAGTTGAATATTCCTTTGTCTTGAAACTGACCCTTGTTTATTTCCCTTCTTGGCATTCTTTATTGAAGGTACTTGCAGGTTTGCCAATACTAGGCATATGTCTCACTGCATTCTTCTTGCTAATCTTCACCAGATGATCAAAATATGGCCTATCCTTTTATGCCATAACCAACTTTCATTAGTTTGTCCTAACAAATATCTTCCACTTTTCACCTCCTTCAAATAGTATAGGTTGTTGTTTGTTTTGTTTGCCTCAGCAACAAGTCTACCAGAGATAGCTTTTCTTATCTCACATCAACTAGCATGAAATAACAAGTTATATCCCTTGTCACACATCTGACTAACACTAAGCAAGTTATGTTGTAATCCCTCTATGTACAACACATCATGAACATTTGTTTTACCATCAATGCATAATGTGCCTTTTCCAGTTATCTTAGTTGTGGTGTTATCACCAAATTTGATAGAACCACCATTCCATGTCTCCAAAATGGTGAACTTGCTCTTATCTCTAGCCATATGACTAGAGCATCCACTATTTATTACCCAAGGATTTCCTTGTCCTTTGGCATGAAAATTTCTTTAGACTATCATGGATTGTTCATTCTTCTTTTCTATCCAATGCCTTTTTGAACTTTTCTTCTTTTCCTCAGAGGGCTTTGTAGGGGGTACAGATTATTCCTTATGACTTGCAGAGGATTATGTAGGTCTTTTCCATTTTCTTGTAGGAACATGTATAGGTCTGTCTTGCCTTGGAGGAGTAAATCTCCTTTTCTCCTGTCTAGGAGGCTGTATAAACACACTTATACAAAACTTGGCAATATGCCCATAGTTTTTACAATTATAGGAAACGCCATTCATATCAACTAAAGGGGCAAAAGGATTTTTCTTACAAAATCACGCCTATCCATTCTCCTAGTTCTAATTCTATAGTTTATTTCTTTATATCTAAACTGATTACATGAAAAACAATAACCATAAAAATCATAATTAAACTTGATTTGTCTTGTAGGTTGGTACTTGAATATCCTCTTTGGATTGTGGACTTTGATGAATCCATCACCCATCTCTCTGAGATCTTCAGTCTTCTTATTCTTCCTAGACCCTTCAGGCTTCCCAGAAGCAACAACATTCTTTTTAGGCATAAGGCATAATTGATTCACCTTTTTCTTCAATTGCCTTTTTGGAAAGAGTAGCAGATTTAGAAATTTTCTTTTCATCACTCTTCTTAGATACGGCATCCTTGAAACTCTTGTCTTCCTCATATCCTAACCCAAGAAACTTGTTGAAGATAGATCTTTGACAGCCAATCATCTCATCAAGAACTTTAGAACTTTTTCCAAGCTTTAGACATATATTTAACTATAAATTTATCTTCTCTAACTCCTTCCTTAAAGAGATAGCTTCAACCTCTAATTTTTGACACTCTTCTAGTTTGTTCTTCAAATCCAAACTAGTTACCTATTCTATTCTCTTAGACTTTGCTAACTGCAGTTTTAGGTCTATAACAAGTTTCTCGGATTCTTCAATCCTTAACTCATATTTTTCATTTTGTTTTCTCTCATCTCTCGAGTCTTCTAAGGCAGAGACTAGTTCACCTTCCAAATCAGTTTCACCCTCTTCTTCCTTGTTAGAGTCTTCACAACAATCCTCTATAGGAATGTTTCCATTTTCTTTTATTTCAACAGTCATAAATGTAGTTTCATAATTTTCACTTGTAGAAGAACAAACATCTGAAGAACTAATTTCTTTGTCTACATATAGACTCTTTTTCTTCTTATTAAAGTTTCTCTTTTTATATTTGGAAACTCCTTGACTCCTAGAACTATCTCCCTTTTCATTTTCACCTAAAGGACATTTAGAGGCAAAGTGACCAATTTTTCCACAATTAAAACATCTGAAACATAGCTTACCTTTGTATTTTCCAGAGCCCTTCTTCAATTTTATGAGAAAATTTGCTTCTTCTTCATTTGAACTAGTACTCGGTTCTAACTCTTCTTCAATGTTCTTGACTTTGGAAGTCTTGAATGTTGCTTCTTTCTTTGTTGAACTAGTATTCTCACTTCTCATCTCATATGTTGTGAGTGACCCAAATAATTCATCCATAGAAAACTTATTCAGATCTTTTGCTTCCTCAATTGCAGATACTTTAGAGTCATACCTCTATGGGAGAGACCTCATAACCTTCTTTACAACCACCTTATCTTCTACATCCTCTTTGAGACCTCTGATAGCATTCGCTACCTCATCTACTCTAAGCATGTAGGCTACAATATTGTCTTTATCTTTCATCTTTAGGGTCTCAAATTTTCCTCTATGAGTTTTTAATTTTTCTTGCTTCACTTTATCATCACCCTCATAGATGTTGAGCAACCTCTCCCATACGTCTTTGGCAGATTTACAATACATGACTTTCACAAATTCTACATTGGTTAGACCACACAGTATAGAATTCTTTGCTTTGGTATTGTTTTCACAATCTTTCTTATCAGCTATAGTGGGAGTAGTTGTTGGTGCTTTGTAGCCATCTACAACAAATTGTCATATATCAAATCCAAGAGAGATCAAGTAATTCTCCATTCTGATTCTCTAGAAAGCATAATTGGTTCCATCAAATAATGGTGCTTTATTTGAAGAAGAACCCTCATGTCCTACCATAGTGTTCTTGAGACCTAATCTTCCTTAAGTGGTTAAACTTTCTTCAAGGAACTCTAGGCTTTGATACCAATTGTTGAAGGAACACCAATATACTAAGAGGGGGGTGAATCAATATATATTATTTTTTAACTTTTCAAATCAATAAATAAACTAATCAAATATTTATCACATACACACAAGAAGGAAACACCAGATATATGTGGAAATCCCAAGAAGGGAAAAACCACAGTGAGAAAGTTGCTTGAGGCTACTGCTCAAATCTAACCTCACAATAAACAATGATTACATGTTTTTTGCAGGAACCAACCCATAGGTACACTAACAACCAAGATAATGTTTTGAGGCACCAACCTACAAGTACATCACACACCTTAACTGAGCACCAACTCAATACAATGAGCCACCAACCCCAATCTAAAATAAAGAGGCTCCAACCCCTAAATTCTTACAAATTCTTGTATATAGAAAATGGTTCTTCTCTAACAAGTTTGGCGTTCTGGTCACCCAGTAAAGGGGAGAGCATAAGCCTATTGTCATTCAGCAGACACAGTAAACAGTGGTTCTTTCACCCCTATTTAAAAGGAAAAAAACTATATGTGTTATACTACTTGGGCACTCACACATTTGTTAACTTTGAAGTGGTTAAAGATAGCAATAGTTCTTTCCTTTTGTAAGATAGCAATGTTTTAAACTAAGAAAGATAGCAATGATGTTTGTTTACTATCCTCCTAGTCAAGAACTATGTGAGATTTGCATGCGCACATTGTTTTACTTTTCCCCCTAGTTAATCTATGATGTGTGCGTTAAGGAAAATAAAACTATCCAGCTCTCAACCCTGCACAAAAATCAAAGAAATCAATCCTACAAGACAAATGTCAGTGTCAGAAAACCTGCAAGAAATCCCTAGAATCACTGTGAAGAATATATGCGCAACTTTATAGTCTGTATGCACAGAAATAGAGACTAGAAGCACTGGATTACAAATGCACTAAGACAGGTGTCAAAAGTGCAGGAATAAAAGACATGCACCATTTCTATGGATGTGTCGTTAAAAAGGATGTAAGCGTCGTGTCTAAGGTTGTATGCGCTGGAATACTGTAGGTGCTGAAATAGGTTGTAGATGCACTGGCTTAGAGGATGTATGCACTAGAAGTTTGCATGCACTGGAACAGGTTGTAGATGCGCTGGCTTAGAGGATGTATGTGCCAGAAGTTTGCATCGACTGAACCTGTTTGAAGCCTATACGGAATCTGTCACTCAGAAACTTAGTTTTTTGGTTAGATTTAGGGTAAAGGCCCCATGGTGGGCACCAGAAATGTAATGGGTAAAATGGGATAATAACATGAATTACAAAAACCCAATAACATCAATGAAATGTGCAAATAACAAAAGCTTTAAAATAAGAACGATACTTACAACCTTTGTTACCTCACTATTTCCATTATTCACCTATTCTCTTTTGATCTTTTAGTGATGAATGTAGCCCTCAGGAAGCTTGCTTCCTTGCTTTGCTTCCTCAAGATGACAAAGAGAAATGGCTCAGATATTTGTTGTGTTGAAGGTGAGCTTCAACACAATATGGAATGGATAATGAATGGTGTGAGAGTGGGGGTGCCAATGGTGTACTATGGATTTTGCAGCATAAGTTTACTTGAAAGCTTCGTGATGTAGAAATGGAAGAAGAGGGTTGTATTTATAGACTCATGAGAGAGAGGATCAACGGTGTAGAAGAAATAAGAAGATCAATGGTAGAGGAGAGTTGAGAGAACGTGCGCGAATAGAAAGAAGACATGTGTCATTCAAAAAGGAAGCTTTATTGAGTAAACTACTTTCTTGATGAGGATGAGCTTTTATTTCTTAAATTAGAATATATTTTATAATTTAAGAGTTTGTTGATAAAAATAAAGTTGTTTTAAATCAGTTAACTCAGCTTTTGCTTTTCCATGACAAGGAAGATTTATTTTTAGAAGATTTGGAGGAAAAGAAAGCAAATTAAATAAATAAATTTATTTAATTGAGGAATTAGAAGATAAGAAAGAAAATTAAATAAATAAATTTATTTAATTGAGGAATTAGAAGATAAGAAAGCAAATTAAATAAATAAATTTATTTGATTACTTGCACATGATTTTGGAAGAATAAATAAAATATTTAATTATACTTTATTTTTGGAGAGTGAGAGGATTTAAATAAATTTAAATGATTTATTTAAATTTGGAAGAATAAATGACTTAATTAAATAATTTAAGAATTATTTAATTGCCTAGAAGAATTTAATTAAATAAAGGATTTAATTTAATTTTGACTTTAGAAAAGGTAATTAAATATTTTGATATTTAATTAACTTAGAGGAATATGAATCGAATAAATAAATTTAATTATTTATTTATTGATAGAGGAAGGTAGACTTAAATATTTAGACAGAGTCATGTCATTTTTAGGTGTATACAATGGTCATGACAGATTCCTATGACAGATTCTATGATGTGTAAGAGTCATAAATAGAAGATCCTATGATAGGTGAGGACATGTGTCGAAGAGCATCTTTGAGGAAGGCATCTTTGGGCACCCAAGGGAGGTTATGACATGTTGTAAGAGGAATATGCTATTTTTAGTTAGTGTATGATAGATTCTCTTACAATTGTAAGTGTTGTCAGTTATGATGGATAAGAGAATCTATCATAGCCTATCTTGGGACTAGGTGCCCACATTTGGATGGGGTGATATGACAAGTGTTAGAACCATACTGCAATGTTGGACAAGTGTCCTTAGGCATGGGTTTTGGGATAGGAGGCCAAGATGGACACCCATCTCAAGAAGGTTCCATTTTTTCCTTGAAACTTCTTTATAAACAGGTTCTTGGATGGGAGATGCATAGTGTAATTGACAGGTATTGTTATGCTGCTAGAATATCTCTAGATACGAGTGTCAAAGACTCCTAAGAAGACTTGCATTGCAAGTGTGTTGTAAACATTCTTTGTTTTGATAATACATTGTGCAGGTTTTGGAGTGGGGTTTTTCTCCCGAAAGGGTTTTCCCCACGTTATATCTCTCTCTCTCTCTCTCTCTCTCTCTCTCTCTCTCTCTCTCTCTCTCTCTCTCTCTCTCTCTCTCTCTCTCTCTCTCTCTCTCTCTCTCTCTCTCTCGTCTACATTCTATGTGTATGTGTATTGCTACAATATCTCTGTTGTTGTGTTAACATCACTGTAATTGTAAAGGTTGTAAAGAATTTTCATACATCTCTCCTCATTAGATTAGTGTAGGAAGTGATTTTCACACACCTAGCTTCCTTTTAGTTGGTATCAGAGCTTGATCACCTTTGGTCCTAGTTGTTGGGTAGGGGTTTTTTGAGCTAATCTTAGATTGAGTGAGAGTCTTTGTAGAGTATTCTAAAATCTTGTTGCAGGAAGGAGATGGTAGGCACATCCAGAAGTGTAGAGGTGGAGAAGTTTAACGGCACTAATTTTGAGTTGTGGAAACTTAAGATGGAAGACATGCTTGTTGATCGAGACCTATGGGAAGCAATTTCTAGTGTAAAACTAGTGGCAATGTCACAAGATAATTGGGATCTCAAGGATCGAAAAGCTAAGGACCTTGTGAGACTCTGCTTGGCTGACTCTATCTTGTTAAATGTCCATGAGGAGAAGACCACAAAAGACCTATGGAAGAAGCTGGGAGATGTTTATTAGGCCAAATCCCTAGTGAACAAGTTATTCCTAAGGAAGAAGTTCTATTCTCTGAGGATGGAAGATGGAGGATCCATTGCAGACCATCTGAATGCTTTTAACATGCTAGTTGCACAGTTAACATCCATTGGTGTGAAAATAGAGGAGGATTGATGTATGACCTTGCTTGTTCTTTGCCAGATTTGTGGGATCATCTTGTATGGCCATTGGAAGTACCACATCCACTTTCAAAATGGATGAAGTGGTGTCTTTGTTGTTATCTAAAGAGATGCGAAGAAAGTCATCTGAGTTGACTAAAGAGGCTCTTGCAGTTCATGAGAGACCCAAGGAGAAAGGGAAAAAGAAGGACAAGAAAGCTGAGAAGGGTAGATCCAAATTTCCTAGAAAGTCCAAGGCTCTCTATTGGAACTTTGGTAAATCTAGACATTTCAAAAAGGAATGCAAAGAGGAGAAAAAGAAAAAGAAAAAGTAAAAGAATGTCAGATTCAGATTTTGACAAGTCACAAGATGATGGTGATGCTTTCATGGCAACCTTGGCCACCCATGCATCTGATGATGTGTGGCTGATTGATTCTAGTGTATCTTTCCACATGACCTCATATCAAGACTGGTTTACAAAGTATGAAGAGTTCAATGGTGGAAGAGTGTACCTTGGTGACGATTCTCATCTGAAGATAGTTGGTTGTGGAAGAGTCACAATCTGATTCCCTGATGGATGAGTGAAGGGGATCTATGGGGTCATGCACATCCTAGGCTTGGCATGAAACCTACTTTCTGTAAGTAAATTGAGTGATGCAAGTGTGTAGGTTGTCTTTTCAAAAGAAGGATGCAAGATGACTAGAGGAGCTATGGTGCTTGCAAAGGGTACTCGGAGAGGTACTCTATTTTAGATGGAGGCATGCATTTCACAATGCAATAGTTCTTTTGACTTGAAGAAAAGAGTTGTAGTCACTTCATCCCCACCATTGGAACCAGCAGTGAAAATATCTGTTGTATCAAATTTTGATGGTAGTGCATTTTGGGTACCTAAGAGTGCTCATGCTTTGGAAGTCAAGCTTCCTACTAAAAAGATAATGCTATGGCATAAGAGACTTGGTCACATTGGTGAGAAGGGTCTTAGAACCCTGAAAAATAAAAACCTTTTTGAGGGGTTAGATGATTGTAATCTTGATTTTGACTTTTGTGAACATTGTATATATGGAAAGCAAAATCATGTTTAGTTTTACTTGAGTTCTCATAAGTCTTCTGGTGTATTGGATCTTATTCATTCTGATGTGTTTGGTTTAGTTAATGTTCCTTCGATCTCTAAATCTGTATATTTTGTATCTTTCAAAGATGATTACAGTAGAAGGACATGGATTTATTTTCTCAAAAGCAAGTCAGAAGTCTTTAGTCGGTTCAAAGAGTTTAAATCTTTTGTTGAGAATCAAACTAGTAAAAAGATTAAGTGTTCGAGAACTGACAACCGTGGTGAGTTCTATTCCACAGAATTTGATAAGTTCTGTAAATAGCATGGGATTGAAAGACATAAGACAACTCCATACACCCCACAACAAAATGGAGTTACAGAGAGGATGAATGGGACATTGATGGAGAAGGCTAGGAGTATGCTTAGTGGAGCTAGCCTCAAACAAAAGTTTTGGGCTGACACTATTGCCACTGCTTGCTACCTGGTAAACATGTCTCCTACATCAACTCTTGTTGGTAAGACACCCATGGAGGTGTGGTCTGCTAAGAAGCCTTCAATAAGACATCTTCATGTTTTTGGTTGTGAGGCATACGCTCATGTGCCTAGGGAGAAGAGGTCACAATTGGAGAACAAGGTTGTTAAGTGTATATTCATTAGCTATGGTGTCGGTGTGAGCTTTGGGATCCTGTGGCCAAAAAAGTGTTGTATAGCAGAAGTGTTATTTTTAGAGAGATAACACCTTCTTTCATTGTTCTACTGCCAAAAGAGAAAGAAAAGAAAGAGGATGTGGTTCAGTTTCCCACTACCCCTGAGAAGACTGAATCGACAAACCCTATGAGACCTAGTGATGAGGAGAGCTCTAGCAGCTCTGAAAGCTTAGAAGAAGAAGCAGAACCTCAGCCTCAGCCTTTGAGGAGGTCTACACGAACAAAGAAGCAACCTGATAGGTTTCGTTATTCACTACTTGATTCTAGTTGTGCTTTTTCCTTGCTTACTAACATTGATGAGCCTAGAACTATGACATAGGCTATGGGCATGAAAGATGCAGGTTCCTGGAAGGAAGCCATGGAAGATGAGATGGCTTCTTTGGAGAAGAATAAAACTTGGGACTTGGTGCCTTTACCTGAAGGATGAAAACCCGTTCGCTGTAAATGGGTGTTCAAGAAGAAATTTGATGCAGATGGAAGTGTTGAAAAGTACAAGTCCAAATTGGTTGTGAAGGGGTACTCACAAGTGGAGGGAATTGATTATGGTGAAATTTTCTCTCCTGTTACAAAGCTAACATCTATTTGGTTCCTGTTATCTCTTGCAGCAGTTTATGACTTAGAGGTGGAGCAGATGGATGTGAAGACATCATTCCTTCATGGTGAGATGGAGGAAGAGATTTACATGTCACAGCCGGAGCATTACATAGAAAAAGGTAAAGAAAATTTGGTTTGCAAGCTGAAGAAGTCTTTGTATGGTTTGAAGTAATCTCCTAGGATGTGGTATATGAAATTTGATGCCTTTGTGTTGTCCATTGGATTTCTGAGGTTGAAATCAGATCATTGTGTGTATTACAAATTTGACAATGATTGCATTCTCATAATTACATTGTATGTTGATGATATGTTGTTAATTGGGAATGGTAAGAATATGATTTTTGATTTGAAGTCTTGGTTGTCAGCATAGTTTGAGATGAAAAACTAAGGGGCAGCTAGGTACATTTTGGGAATGGAAATTAGAAGAGACAGAAAAAATATAAAACTTTGGTTAAGCTAAAGTAAGTATGTGAAGACCGTGTTGGATAGATTCAGCATGGCAGATTGTAGACCATTGTGTGTTCCTGTTTCTTTGGGGACAAAGTTATCTGTTAATGATTGTCCAAAATCTCCTTTTGAGGTGGAGGACATGAGCAGAATACCTTATGCTAGTGTTGTTGGTAGTTTGATGTATGCTATGGTCTGTAATAGACTAGACATTGCCCAAGTAGTGGGAGTCCTTAGTTGGTTTATGGCTAATCCTAAACGGGTACATTAGGATGCAGTAAAGAGAGTGTTTAGATATTTGCGGGATACTTCTGAGTATTACCTATGTTATCATGGTCATCCTACAGGACCTCTGCATTCTATTAGTATTCATGGATTTGTGGTTTCTGATTGGGCAGGTGACATTGACAGCAGGAGATCCACCAGTGCTTATGTGTTTACTATGTTTGGTGGTGCAATTAGTTGGATGCGTAAGCGGAAACCTATGGTCTCTTTGTCCATGACAGAAGCTAAGTATATGGAAACTACTCATGCTTGTAAGGAAGCCATTTGGCTTAAGATATTGTGTTTAGATATTGGTGTTGATACAGGATAGATTACTATCTATTGTGATAGTCAGAGTGTGATTTGCCTAGAAAAGAATCTAACTTTCCATGCCAAAACAAAGCATATTGATAAACAATTTCATTTTGTACAAGACATGGTAGAGGATGGGAAGGTGACATTAGAGAAGGTAGACACTTTAAAGAATGTTGCAGATGCATTGACAAAACTAGTGGCACAGAGAAGTTCAAATGGTGTTTGGAGTCTATGGGCCTCTCGGCCTATAGCAGTTAAATCATGTTATTTCTATTGGCTCTTACAAGATGTTCGACAAGTGGGAGAATGTTGGGAATTAAGGTGTCTCAACCTTGGTAATTCCTTGTATTTATTTTATTAGCCTATGATGTAATTAAGTTGAACATACTATTTTGTCATTTAGTGTGAAGTGGCATGATGAGTTGTCACTCCACTTGTAAGGTGACTAGGATGGTCAACCCACTCCATGTGGATATAGGCATCCCATATTGTGGTAGAGGTTTTCTACCATGTGTCAGCATCTTGAGCAATGTGTAAGGAATTATGACATGTAACGGTCATGACAGATTCCTATGACAGATTCTATGACACGTAAGAGTCATAAATAGAAGATCCTATGATAGGTGAGGACATGTGTTGAAGAGCATTTTTTAGGAAGGCATCTTTGGACACCCAAGGGAGGTTATGACATGTTGTAAGAGGAATATGCTATTTTTAGTCAGTGTATGATAGATTCTCTTACAGTTGTAAGTGTTGTCAGTTGTGACAGATTCTATGACAATTGTAAGGTGCGTAAGAGCATCTGCCATAGCCTATCTTGGGACTATGCACCCACATTGGGATGGGGTGATATGATAAGTGTTAGAACCATGTTGTAGTGTTGGACAAGTGTCCTTAGGCATGGGTTTTGGGCTAGGAGGCCAAGATGGTCACCCATCTCAAGAAGGTTCCATTGTTGCCTTGAAACTTCTTTATAAACAGGTGCTTGGATGGGAGATGCATAGTGTAATTGACGGGTACTATTATGCTGCTAGAATATCTCCAGATATGAGTGTCAAAGACTCCTAAGAAGACTTGCATTGCAAGTGTGTTGTAAACATTCTTTGTTTTGATAATACATTGTGCAGGTTTTGGAGTGTGGGGTTTTTCTCCCGAAAGGGTTTTCCCCATGTTATATCTTGTCTCTCTCTCTTCTGTCTACATTATGTGTGTATGTGTATTGCTGCAATATCTATGTTGTTGTGTTAACATCACTGTAATTGTAAAGGTTGTAAAGAATTTGCATACATCTCTCCTCATTAGATTAGTGTAGGAAGTGATTTCCACACACCTAGCTTCCTTTCACAGTTGAGTAACATTCTACAATTGAATTCCTTGTGTATATATCCCCTATTTGGTCCTTAGCAACTACCTATTGAATTGACACCAAAAAGTAACTATTTCACATTTACAACTACCCTTTATTGCTTCACATTTCATGAAAACTATTTCAGGAACAATCTTGCATCAATACAGTTGAATTGACTTCCTCTCTGTAACTTCTAGTCAAATTTTGGCTTCAGGAAATAGTCATTTGCCAACTTTAAATATTGACCATTGCTCTTACCTTTCGCGTCACCTTGAGTGGACACATGTCATCATCTCATATCATTGCAGTCGATGATTAAGAAACATGTATCACTATGCTCTACTGTGATCTCCTCCTTCATCGAAGACCTGCCCTTTGAAAAGTCTTTGGCCAATGAGAAGTTACCATAACATTAACTTTACCACCTTGAGCCCAGTCAAAAAGGTCTTTATTCTTATAGCATGAAACCAGCACTTGCCACTTGTCAACATTGTGCAAGTGTGCGAAGTGGCCATCCTGCGATCTCCATGTCCTTGCATGAATGTGCAAGCCTAACACATGGAGTAACTTTCTTTCTTCCTTGTGAGCTTGCGAAAGCTCGACACATGGCATAATTTTGCACCAGCATAGACATCAAAATCCTTCATTATCTTCCTTTGTACATATGCGCTAGCCATTGATCTTGTAGGATCAACATGCACTGTTGGATCAGCATATAAGTGTTTGCACTTTAGTCTCCTTCACAGGCCATAATATGGAATACTTCTCGAGCCAGTAAGCACTAGGAAATAGGTCTAATAATATGACAATGACGAGGGCTTAAGTTGTCACTTAAGTGACTTCTCACTGGGGATAGCAGGTCAACATCAAAATATAACACCTAAGGAAATAAACTTGCCACAGGGTTTTAATGGAGTCTGATAAAACCCTAACCTACAGACCAGAGAGTTCTTGTGCTTTAGGATTATGATCTGTATGCATGAGCTTCTTCCAATCATGCTTCAAATTCATAGAGACATTATCCCTTGACATGAGACATCATCCCTTGACATCAATGACTTTCACAAAGACATACAATCCCTTGACATTAATGACAATAATCTAATCGTCATGTCATATGGCTAGGGATTATTTGTTTTAACAGTAATTATGAGCAAGGACAATGATGTGTAGTAATGTTTATGGATGCCAAGTTCCATTTTAACAATGTTATGTATGATTGTGACTCGTCCAACAAGGCTTTGTGGGTCCTTTAAAACATTGATAATATAGCCTTTGGAATTGTCAACATCTATACATTGAATGATGTGATTGATGGTGGCTTGTGGATGAACTTATCAAGGCCCATTGGGTCTTTATGGGTGAATTCAATATAGTGGAGGTGGCATTTGATAGCATGGTCACATTCCAATGAGATGGATAGTTCAAGAAAGGGAAACTTGGCTTTATACATGCAATAAATTTAGCTTTTTATGACCCCAATCTTGGTTACCAAAGTGTAATAAAACAAATTACACAAGAGAATAATATAATAGGAAATATGCTTCAAATACTTGACAATACTTTATAATAATAAGCCACTTCGAGGGGACAAACCTCCAAATATCTCCAATAATAACACAATTCATAATGTGATGATGATAAACTAACCACTAGCTCCTATATATACCTTGCTTATGCTTTGGATGCCACCCAAGATAACTTAGATACCTAAATATAACACCTAAGATGGCTTAATTATCTAAATAATACTATTTAATAATGATCATATAACTTAAGTAAGAGTTAAGGTAGCCACAAGTTGACTACTCATAACCCTATGCACACTGTAGGATTAAGGGCATAGCACATTCCCTCTTTACACAAACATTGTCCTCGATGCTAATCAATTATGGATGCTTCTACATCAAATCTTCAACTTCCCATGTAGTAACTTTGAATGGAAAAAACTTCCATTTAATGAGGTATTTTTTGATTGTCCTGGTCCTCAACTTCTTTATGTTTGTCTAGAAAATTAACTCATACTCCAAGATGGGTCTTCCCTCTGCATATAGCTTAGGTAGCATTATCAGTGTTAGAATTTTTCATTGATCCACTTTCCTCTTCATTTGATTTTGTGTCTTTTCCTTGTCCTCCTTGAAACTAGAGGCTACCTCTTGTTAGTGTTGAATGTGTTCTTCCATTTCTCTAACCTTTTGGTGTAACCTTAAGGAGTAGGTGAACGATGGTTGATGGTACCCTTGTGTTGATTGAATGGCTTGATCAAGATCTCCTTTAGGAGGCAATCCATTTATAAATTCTCCAAGTAGTGATAATGCATGAAAAGATGTTATTGTCTAAACTTCATCTCCTTCTATTTCTTCATCTCTATCTTCTTCTTCTTCTTCTTCTTCTTCCTCTTCTACTCCTTATTCTCCTTCTTCTACTCCTCCTTCTTCTACTTCTACTTCTCCCCCTCCTCCTTCTCCTTCTTGCATATTCTTCATTGGTAACACATTCCAAGATCCCATATGATTGCTACCCATTGAATTATTTGGGTGATGATCCATCTTCAAATCTAATTCAAACCCAAAAGCATCATGCCCCTTAAGAGACTCATCTTCTTCCCAAATCTTGTTGTGTGGATCCATATGTTGGGAATGTCTATAACCTTGGCTAAAAACTATTTAATCAATCATTGCCTTGAGATCTGCTATCTCAACTTTCATCTTTGGCAAGATTTCTTCCTTCATCTTGTTGGTTTCTCCCATGATTTCCTCCTTCATTTTGTTGGTTTCTCTCCTAATTTCCTTCTTCACCTTGTTCATGTATTTATTAGTTATGGTATCCATCTCCTCTACCACTAGATTATCTTTTTGTAGGAGTCCTTCCAAGAGTGAATGTATTATTTTTGCCTCTTGTTGAACCCCTTACCATGATGCTACCAAAAAATAATTTTCACAATAACTTACTCAAAACAAATTAAAATAATCTAATTTTTTTATTGTAACTTACTAGGGCCTAGATTTCACTTTTCTAGAAAAATCTCTAAGAAAAATTCATTAATTTTCAAGCTTGAGAGAAAATTTGGTGGAAACCCTAATTTCACAATAAATTCCTAAAATCTACTCCAAATGACCTCAAATCTAGATTCTAGTAGCTTCAATATGTCCTTGATTAATTCTATAGAACTTAGAAATAAACTCACTAATTTGCAGCCTTGGGAGTGAATTTGTTGGAAACCCTAATTTTAATATAAACCCTTCAAAACTATTCCAAATAACCTCAAACCTAGACTATAGTAGCTTCAATATGGCTTTGGAAAACCCTCCAAAATTTGGGAAAAATTTTGTCAAAATGAGAGAGATTTGCACCACACAATTTGACCTCTTGAAAAATAAATTGCCTTAATTCTTGCCCTCTGAGTGCCAAGATCATGCTCTAATACCACTTGTAATAAAATAAATTGCACAAAAGAATAATATAATAGGAAATATGTTGTAAATACTTGATAATACTTGAGAATAATAAGCCACTTTGATGGGGAAAACCTCCAAATATCTCCAACAAGAACACAATTCACAATATGATGATAATAAACTGACCACTGGCTCTTATATATACCTTACTTATGCCTTGGATGCCACCTAAGCTAACGTAGATACCTAAATATAACACCTGGGATGACTTAATTATCTAAATATGACTAATAATGATCATATAACTTAATTAATCTAAGTTAAGGTAGCCACAAGCCAACTACTCATAACCCTACACACATTATAGGATTAAGGGCATAGCATGTCCCCCTCTTCACACAAGAGGTGTCCCCGACGCTGATTAATTATGGATGCTTCTACATAAAATCTTCAACTTCCCATGTGGTAACTTTGGCTAGAAAATACTTCAATTTAATGAGGTACTTTATGATGTCCTAGTCCTTAACTTCTTTGTGTGTGTGTCTCAAAAATTAACTCATACTCTAGGATGGGTCTTCCATTTGCATCTAGCTTAGGTAGCATTGTCAGTCTTAGAATTTTACATTTACCTACTTGCCTCTTCATTTTTTTGTGTCTTTTCCTTATTCTCCTTGAAACTAAAGGGTACCTCTTGCTAGTGTTGAATGTGTTCTTCCATTTCTCTAACCTTTTGGTGTAACTTTAAGGAATAGGTGAAGGATGGTAGATAGTACTCTTGCATTGATTGAATGGCCTGATCATGATATCCTTTAAGAGGCAATCTTTTTAGAGTTTCTCCAAGTAGTGATAATGGATGACAAGATTTTATTGGCTTGAATTCATCTCCTTCTATTTCTTCTTCTCCATATTATTCTTCTCCTTCTTCTTCTCCTTATTCTTCATCTTCCACTCCTTCTTCTTCTCCTTATTCTTCATCTTCCACTCCTTCTTCTTCTCCTTATTCTTCATCTTCCTCCTACTCCTCCTCCTCCTCTTCCTCCTACTCCTCCTCCTCCTTCTTGCATATTCTTCATTGGTAACACATTCTGAGATCACATATGAGTGCTAGCCATTGAATTATTTGGGTGATGATCCATCTTCAAATCTAAGTCAAACCTAGAAGCATCATGCCCGTTATGAGGTTCGTCTTCTTCCCAAGTTTTATTGTGTGGGTCCATATGTT
Organism: Cunninghamia lanceolata; assembly: GCA_027924645.1. Classification (NCBI taxonomy): domain Eukaryota; kingdom Viridiplantae; phylum Streptophyta; class Pinopsida; order Cupressales; family Cupressaceae; genus Cunninghamia; species Cunninghamia lanceolata. The sequence continues at coordinate 191,704 of BSBN01000810.1, read as the reverse complement.
GGGAATGTCTCTAACCTTAGCTAAAAACCATTTGTTCAATCATTGCCTTGAGATCTCATATCTCAACTTTCATCTTTGGCATGATTTATTCCTTCATCTTGTTGGTTTCTCCCATGATTCCCTCCTTCATCTTATTAGTTTCTCCCCTAATTTCCTTCTTTATCTTGTTCATGTCTTTACTAGTTTTGGTATCCATCTTCTCAACTACTAGATTATCATTTGTCAGGAGTCCTTCCAAGACTGAATGTATTCATTTTGCCTCTTGTTGAATCTCCCACCATGATGTAATCAAAATAGTTTTTATAATGACTTACTCAAAACAAATCAAAATAATCTAAAATTTTCATTATAACTTACTAGGGCCTAGATTTCATATTTCTAGAAAAATCTCTAAGAAATTCATTAATTTGTAGGCTTGAGGGAAATTTTGGTGAAAACCTTAATTTCACAATAAATTCCTCAAATCTACTCCAAATGACCTCAAATCTATATTGTAGTAGCTTTTATATGTCCTTAATTAATTCTCTAGAAATTAGAAAAAAATCACTAATTTTTAGTCTTGGGAGTGAATTTAGTGTCCAAACCCTAATTTTACAATAAACCCTTCAAATATACTCCAAGTAACTCAAACCTAGACTATAGTGGCCTCAATATGGCCTAGAAAAACCCTCCAAAATTTGGAAAAAAATTTGTCAAAATGAGAAAGATTTGCACCACACAATTTGACCTCTTGAAAAAAAATTGCCTTAATTCTTGCCCTCTGAGTGCCAAGAGCATGCTCTAAACCCCTTGTAATAAAATAACTTGCACAAAAGAATAATACAATAATAAATATGCCACAAATACTTGAGAATAATAAGCCACTTCAAGAGGGGAACCCTCAAATATCTCCAATAAGAACACAATTCACAATATGAAGATGATAAACTAACCACTAACTCTTATATATACCTTACTTATGCCTTGGATGCCACCCAGGCTAACTTAGATACCTAAATATAACACCTAGGATGGCTTAATTATCTAAATAAGACTATAATAATGATCATATAACTTAATTAATAGTTAAGGTATCCACAAGATGACTACTCATAACCGTATGCACACTATAGGATTAAAGGCATAACATGTCCCCGTCTTCACACAAGTGTTATCCTCAACACTAATCAATTGTGGATACTTCTGCATAAAATATTCAACTCCTTATGTGGTAAATTTGACTAGAAAAAACTTTCATTTAATGAGGTACTTTGTGATTGTCCTAGTCCTCAACTTCTTTATATGTGTCTAGAAAATTAACTTATCCTCCAAGATGGGTTTTCCCTCTACATCTAGCTCAAGTAGCATTGTCTATGTCAGAATTTTTCATTGATCCACTCACCTCTTCATTTTGTTTTGTTCCTTTGCCTTATTCTCCTTGAAACTAGAGGGTACCTCTTGCTAGTGCTAAATGTGTTCTTCCATTTCTCTAACCTTTTGGTGTAACTTTAAGGAATAGGTGAAGCATGGTATATGGTACCCTTGCATTGATTGAATGGACTAATGAAGATCTCCTTTAGGAGGAAATCCAATTACAATTTCTCTAGGTAGTGATAATGCATGGAAAGATGTTATTGTCTTGAATTCATCTTGTTATATTTCTTCTCCTTCTTCTCCTTCTTCTTCATATTCTACTCCTCCTTCTTCTTCATCTTCTACTCCTCCTTCTTCTACTTCTACTTCTCCTACTCCTCCTCCTCCTTCTTGCATACTCTTCATTGGTAACACATTCTGAGATCTCATATGAGTGCTAGTCATTGAATTATTTAGGTGATGATCCATCTTCAAATCTAAGTCAAACCCAGAAGCATCATGCCCCTGAAGAGACTCTTTTCCTTCCCAAGTCTTGGTGTGTGGGTCCATATGTTGGGAATCTCTATAATCCTAGCTAAAAGCTATTTATTCAATCATTTCCTTGAGATCTCCTATCTCAACTTTCATCTTTGGAAAGATTTATTCCTTCATCTTGTTGGTTTCTCCCATGATTTCCTCCTTCATCTTGTTGGTTTCTCCCCTAATTTCCTTCTTCATCTTGTCCATGTATTTATTACTTATGGTATCCATCTCCTCAACTACTAGATTATCTTTTGTCAAGAGTCCTTCCAAGAGTGAATGTATTATTTTTGCCTCTTATTGAAGCCCCCACCATGATGCTACCAAAAATAACTTTCACAATAACTTACTCAAAATAAATCTAAATAATCTAAATTTTTTATTGTAACTTACTAGGGCCTAGATTTAACTTTTCTAGAAAAACCTCTAAGAAATTCATTAATTTGTAGGCTTGAGAGAAAATTTGGTGGAAACCCTAATTTCACAATAAATTCCTCAAATCAACTCCAAATGGCCTCAAATCTAGATTGTAATTGCTTTAATAAGTCCTTGATTAATCCTCTAGAAATTAGAAAAAAATCACTAATTTATAGCCATGGGAGTGAATTTGGTGGAAACCCTAATTTTACAATAAACCCTTCAAATCTACTCCAACTAACCTCAAACCTAGACTATAGTATCTTAAATATGGCTTTGAAAACCCCTCCAAAATTGGGAAAAAAATTATCAAAATGAGAGAGATTTGCACCACACAATTTGATCTCTTAAAAACAAAATCGCCTTAATTCTTGCCCTCTGAATGCCAAGATAATGCTCTAATACCACTTGTATTAAAATAACTTGCACAAATGAATAATATAATAGGAATTATGTTGAAAATACTTGATAATAATAAGCCACTTTGAGGGGGAAAACCTCCAAATATCTCCAATAAGAACACAATTCACAATATGATGATGATAAACTAACCACTAGCTCCTATATATACCTTACGTATGCCTTGGATGCCACCCAAGCCAACTTAGATACCTAAATATAACACCTAGGATGACTTAATTATCTAAATAAGACTATAATAATGATCATATAACTTAATTAAGAGTTACAATAGCATAAGTTGACTACCCATAACCATATGTACACTATAGGACTAAGGGCGTAGCATGCTCCCTCTTCACACAAGCATTGTCCTTGGCGTTGATCAATTATGGATTCTTCTGTATAAAATCTTCAACTTCCCATGTGGTAAATTCAATCAACAAATACTTCCATTTAATGAGGTACTTTGTGATTGTCCCAATCCTCAGCATCTTTGTGTGTGTCTAGAAAATTAACTCAAACTCAAAGATGGGTCTTCCCTCTACATCTAGCTTAGGAAAAATTGTCTATGTTAGAATTTTGCATTGATCCAATTGCCTCTTCATTTTGTTTTGTGCCGCCTTGTTCTCCTTGAAACTAGAGGGTAACTCTTGCAGGTGTTGAATGTGTTCTATTTCTCTAACCATTTGGTGTAACTTCAAGAAATTGGTGAAGGATGGTAGACAGTATGTTAGTGTGAATAGGGTATATTACCTAACTAGTTCATTTCCTAGCTAGTTCTCCACTTAAGTCCTTTTCACACTAGGTTAAGTTTACTTAGGGACTTTTTACACATTATCCCACATTGGTTATGTTTTTTTATTCTCTAGGGTGGTATATCCTATATATACTCACCCATAGTTCATTTGTAAACATATAGTTTGAATTTCTTTGCATTCTTAATTGAATAGATTACAGTTTACTCTTTCAATTCTAGATTTTTGCTCTTTCTTTCCTTCAATCATTTGATTTTGGGTGGCTTTACAACCAAATCTTACATGGTATTAGATCTTGTTGTGAGTTGTAGGTTAGCATTTTAGGAAATTTAGGAGTGTAGAGCTATTTATTTCTTGAAGCATTAAGTGTGCTCTTCTCTTGCATCCTCAAATGATCTAGAGAATTAGAAAGGTGTGATAGAAATTTTAGTTTCTAGGGAGCTTCTTTTCTTTTGTCTACCAGTTACAGGTACACTTTGGAGCTTCTTAGAGACATTCTAAGCACACCATTGAGTTTAGAGAAGCTAAGAAAGTTAAATTCACCTATAATTTTGTCCTGATTGAACATTAGAGGTGAAATATGTGAGGGTTCAAAGAACAAAGGTTTTCTATAAAGATCCAACAAGTAGCTAAAAATTGGGACATTTTGAGTTCAAATGAACCCTTCCATTGCATCTAGAAGACCCAAAAAACCCTATTTTCATATAAAGCTTGTTGATTTTTTATAAAGTTGCCCTTGGAGGCAAAAAAAATTGGTACCCGAGTCATATGACCCCCTGTGCAGCATATGGTACATAATTTTAATAATATTTTTCTACAATTAATTTTTTTCAAAAAAATTATTTTTATCATATTTTTTAATTAAAAGTTTAAAGTTTAAAAAAATAAAAAAAATTCAAGAAGTACCAAGTATCGACAAGCCTGTACAGGCTGTTGGCCCCATACCTACTACCAAGTACCATAATCCCTGAGGTACCATAGGAACCATAGTCCTACAAGGATCTTTAGGCTTGGGCCTAGGCAACCCCACCCACATGGGCTTCAATCTATAGCTTCACTACCTTACACACCACCAGGAGGGCGAACACCTCCTCAACCCCATCACCATGAGCTTCTAGAAAGTGGCACCACTACCTATTTCTACTGCCTAAGTAGCTTGATTCGCCACTCGTGCCCACTACTCACTACCTCTGCCAGATTTGGTGGCCAATTTGGTGGTTCTTCCTAAATTTGGTGGTCCTTCCTAAATTTGGTGGTCTTGCTAAATTTTAAAATAACAAAACCTAACTGGCAATTTTTCTAATTTGGCAAGCCTCTACATTTAGCTAGAGGTTCACTATATCTAGTGGATACACTAAGTTTGGCAGTAGTTCCACTAAATTTGGTGGCAAGTGGATTTTCAAAAAATTTCCCCCCTCTCCGTTGGCATTTTGAAATTTGCAATTCAACTTCAGAAGGCCATAACTCGAGAATACAACCTCCTTTTTATGCATATTTTTTTGATTTTGGGTGGAATTTCATGCTCTTCATAGTGGTGTGATCATTTTTTTTTCAAGTAATCTTGTTTTTCCAAAAAAATAATTTTCTCATCAGATCTGATGGACAATTGCAATTTTTAGAACTTCAAAGTCTTGTAACTTTTGCATACGATCTCGAATCGAGGTGAATCTATTTTTGAAAGTTGATATTTTTGAGAACTATACATTGGTGGTAATTTGAAGTTTTGATTCTAAACTCAAATTGTACCTTTAGTATTTGGTCCATTTATAAACATTGTAAAACTCTAGAAAACAGCTCTAGCATTGTAAATACACTAATATATAAAGTGTCAAATCATATTTTTATGGGGGGATTATTGCATTTGTTGTATAATCTTTTAGGGTTTATCACACTTTGTGCTCTTAGTTTTCTATATAATGGCACCCAAAATTTTTGTTTCAATTGTTAATGTTGATGTAGGTAGCATTGAAGTGATGAAGGGTATCGCCTATGAAGAAACCTCAAAAATTTGTCCCAAAAATATTCCATGAGGTATGGATTCTAAAAATTCCCCATATGTTGTCCTTTTGATTCTAGATTTTGCTAATGCATGTAAGTGGTTAGAGCAATTTATCCTTATAGGTTAATTTGTTGGAAGGATTTAGTTTGAAAGTATGCTAAGAAGCTAGGTTAATACTGCTTGGGTCTCATAGCATGGTTTTAAATTAGATACTATCTAAAATTTAACCAAGGGTTCCTAAGTTCTCTTCCACTTTATGTGCAGAACCTAACCATGTAGACATCATCCTTCGACATTTCCCTTGCTATGTATGTAATTTGCTTTTATTTTTCTTCCCTTTGACTAGGGATTTGTTGTGTTCAACCACCATTCCCTCCAATGTGGGTTGAATTTCCTGGTCTGTATTTTCCCTGTTAGTCATTTTTAAATTATATGGCCCCCTCTCTAGGGAGTGTGGTCTATATGTTGAAATGAAGAAGTTTTATATAGATCAACGTCAACATAGAGTCTACATAGAAATCCACCTTTCTTAGGACCTTGAGAAAACTATTGATATATAAATTGGTGATATGTGTCATGTACAACATGTATTGTATATCAATCTTCCAAATACTTGTTTTAGGTGTCAAACCTCTAAACACAAAATCAAAGATTGTCCCTTAGTCACCCGCAAAATCAAATGAGTCTCCAAGCAAGCAAGTTCAATGCCTCAAGTGAAAAATGAGGATGGTTGGACTAACATTGACAATTGTAAAGGTGGTTGTAAATGACCCAACAAAGGATCATCATCTAGTAACATAGGAAATAACAATTGTGTGGCTATCAAAGCCTCAACTCCCTTGGTGCATCCTTGACCTAATGTTAATGACAAAGAAAAGAAAGTTGTGGTGGCTTAGCCCAACCCTATTGGTCCTTCAAGGGAACCTTCAAATGAGGTTAGTAAGCCACATTATTATAGAACATCACTCCTTATGAGCACATTATCCTCTATATACTTGGTTGTTCAAAACTCTTCTCCACTTGAGGATAATCACTCTTGTAGCCATCCTCATGAAGTCAAAGAAGGTGAATTCGTTCTCAAAAAATGATATGTAATTTTGAGATTTTTCTCCATAAAACCAAAGTTGCTTTGTGCAAAATAAATTTTCTACTTTACAAGGGCTAGATTCTAAGGAAATGTCCTTAGACCCACATTTTCCATGAACTACATCTCATGGAATGTAAAGGGTCTAATACTATAAGTTCATTGTGTGGGATTTTGACATTTACTTCTCTAGACATTCTTTATCTTTAGGAGATCAAGGTGGTTGATTTTTTTCTCTTGGATGTATGTCATGTCATATGGCTAAGGATTATTTGTTGTAACAATAATTATGAGCAAGGACAAGGAGGTGTAGTAATGTTTATGGATGCCAAGTTCCATTTTGACAATGTTATGGGGTATGTGCATGGAAATGGGGGACCAAAAGGGGGTCAAAAGTGGCCACTATTTTCTGAAATCGGTAAAAATTGATTTTGGATGAAAATTTGAAGATAGCCATGCTCAAAATTAGAAGATGGGATAAGAAAAAGATTTGTAGTGCTCAGAATTGAATTTCTAAACTACTATGTTTTTTTTAAATGGTGGAGATTAAGAGGCTCAAATAGGGGGAGCACACAAAGTGCTCTTGTTTTTGTCAGAAAAATATAACATAGTGTCTAGTGTGCTCCCCCTAAAATGTTGAATTTTTTAAAGTATTTCACAAATCACTTCAATGGAAAATTAGCTAACATCATGTAGTTTATGCCTAATTTTTATGTTAATTTTTTAATGAATATATGATTTTTTTATGAATTTTCAAAGTGGACACATCCTGAAAAATGAAAATTTGAGTGTGCTCCCCCTTATTTTTTTGAAAACTAATAAAAATAATAATAATAATTGAATGTGTATAGATTTGAGTCTAGAGTCTAAAAATGAAATTTGTTTCAAATTTTGATGAACACATAAAAATGACACCATAAATACAAGACATGTTTTCTAAAAAAAAGAACACATTAGAAAAATAAATTGAAATCTATGGAAACCTTAATGCTACCATATTTTAGAAAAAAAATACATGGTTAGAAAACTAATAAAAAACTTGAAGTCATCCTTGTATTTTTTCTAATTAACATTGAAAAACATGTAAACATGATGGAGAGCATACTCGGGATTTAGTTGATTTTCTATGTTTTGTTGAAAACATGTCTTTGGCATCCAAATGGTAGGTCCAACCCTTTGGGTTGGATGCCCAAGACAAATCCAACCCTCAGGTTTAGAGTTTCCCAAAGCTCTAAAAAATGTGTTCACATTTTAGATTGGTTAAAATGTTGACCATCAGCCTATAAAAAGGCATATCATGTGATTTTGGCACACATGCTCTATTTATTCCCCTGTTCTACACTTTTTCTGACATACAAAGACACTTTTCATGCTTTTGAGGATCTATAATGATTGGTTGACAAAATTAGTTCACTTTGTGTTCTTCTATCAATGTAGAAGATTCCAATTACATGTTTTTAAATCAAATTTTATTTTGCAAATCATTGTTTTCATGTTTTGACAAATTGGAATACTTGATTGATAAAATTGTAGACACCTAAAAATGTCTTCACAATCTAATCGACCTCCAACATCACTAAACATACCAATTCCCCTTCCAAACAATTAATTAATTTTTTACTTAATTATCCTTTCCAACACCTGGTTTCCCATCATTTCATCCTTTTAAAATTGAATTAATTTGATTAATTCAATAGTCTAATGTTACCAATTAATTAAATAAATGTGCAAATATTTATTTGATTAATTTCCCCTTTTCCCTAAACCCAATTAATTAAATAAATCATGTTTATTTAATTAATTTAACCTACTAATTACCCTATCCCTACCCTAGCTAATTAAATATCAATTATTTAATTACCTAGCCTAACCTACATGACCATAGACCTAGGGTTAATTAAATAAAACCTTATTTAATTAATCCTAACTCCTCATTAACCCATTCCCTAATTTTTTCTAGCGATATTGATTAGGCTAATTACGCTAATTAAAATGGTCAAACCTAGCTTAACACCCTTCCCCACATCCTCCAAATAAAAAATTGAAATATATGCCACATAAATCAATTGTTTATACACACATGTCATAATCCTCATTAAATACCTCTTACACCCCCTACACATGTCATAACACATTCATTTCCACTCTTCCCCAAATGAATTTTTAATTCATTTTCTCTTCCCCATGTGAATTTTTAATTCACATCTAATCCATCTCACCCAACCTCATTTATTTCACCCCTTTCCCAAGATGAATTTAAAATTCATCTTTATTCACAACCCTCCATTTTTGGAGATTAAATCTAGGCCCTCCACATCACATTCATCCTCATCCATTGATCTCTCAAATGAATCTCAACCCTTGGATCAATTTCATCTCCAAAAAGCCTATAAATACACCATCTCTCAAGCCATTTTATCATCCACAAAATCTCGCAAAGTTATCATGTCAAAATCTCTCCTCTTGAGCTATCTATACTTAGTGATATGCATAGATTGAGAGCACTTTACATTTCATTTGAGCATCTTTGGTAAAGATAGAGTGTTTGGGTGCAACACTCTCCACCTTATCTTGGATTTGTGGGTCATTTTAGAGGTATAACACTTGTGTTTTGCATTTGTTTCTTGTTTTCACTTTCATTTTGATTTTCACTTATCACATTGGCATGCCCGGTGGGACCCACAAGGTCCAAAACTAACGTTTTTGGTGAGTTTTTGGTGTTTTAGGAGTGTTTTTACAAGTCCTGGCGCTAAGTACTCGCCGTTTAGCACCATCTTCCCATGTAGTGATGCCATTTTCGTGTATTTTGGTGCAATTTACAACTATTTCAATGCCATCTCTGCACGACAATCTTATGCATACATAGACTTAGGTCTTTTGTTCCTTTTCTTGTTTTCTGTTGTTTTGGTATCTTTCACTCTCAGTTTTTGTAGAAAACATGTGCAGACAGGGGGAAACTATGGAAAAAAATTTTTAAGAAACTCATTTGACATTTTGTTTCCTAACCTTCATTTGCTTGGTAACACATTGTTAGGAGCATTATTTGGGGTATTTTGCATGACTTTGGGGCACCAAACAACCACTAACAATGATTGAACTAACATCTTTGAGCAAAAGTGTGTTTTTTTGCAGCCTCCTTTAAAACACTGCGACGTATTGGCGCTATCTGTGCCCAGATCCGTGCCTTTTGACCTTGCAGACAGACAATCAACAACATTCAGAAACCCCAGTAGCACCATCCCATCATTTCACAGTGCCTTCCTGTATCGTGTCACTATAGCAACTCACAGTAGCACTATTTTTCTTCTTAGGAATTAGTGGCATATTCTAGCGCCATTTATGTATATCTTAGTGCCATTGTTGTAAATTGTAGTGCCTTCATAATTGTGGCGCCATCTTGTAATATTATAGCGCTATTTTCTATAGTAGATAGGAGATAGGGGTCTTCTGTTGGTGGTACCATTTAGAGGCTTTGTACCACCATTTTACAGTTCTGTGGCACCTTTTGGTACTGTTTTGGTGCTATTTTCTATACTGACTTTGGGGTTTGTAAAGGTGGCTGACTATATTCTGCAGGTGAAAATCATTCATCCAAGACCAACATCTCAAAAACTACTAACAATCTTGTAGGGGTTTTAGTAGTATAGAAAAAAACACTTCATTGGTGCTCTTAAAAAGAACCTGTTAGGTCACAAAAATGCAAGTTGTTAACCCTAAGAGGTTGCCAAGCTCTCTTAACATTTTTGGCTAATGACACGGGGTAGATATGGCTAAACCCCCTTAACTTCAGGCTCTACCAGACCTAGGTGGGTATACCTTAATGATTAGTGCAGACTTAATTTGACCTTCACGGTGACAAATGGGTGTGAAGTAGATGTAAGGTTTGGATGTATTTCTAAGACTAAGGTTTGCAAATATGAGTAAGGTATGAAAATTGATAAAGAATAGGACACGTGCTTTATCTACTGGGCAAAGAAATCAAGAGTCAATGGTATAATGGATCTTTATATTAACTTAACTCAGATTATTAGGCAATTATGTAAATCTGTATCTTGTACAAATGTGCAAGAATGTTGAGATGCAGGCTTCTTCTTATCAGATCCCAATGATATTACCCTAAATTTGTTATGACCAAGAGAAAGGATTTTAATTCAAACAAGAAGGAAATCAACTAAGATAGCTTGTTCAAAGGATTTTAACCCTGGGCAGAGACCAATAAACATAGATAATTCAGTAGGACTTAAATCAACTTCCCACAAAAACCAATCACCCAGATCATACAATAACAACAAATGTGTACTAAAAAATTAATGATATCATTGATATATTAATTTAAACAACTTGAGAAACCACTCTGGAGACATTCATGCAACTCATAAATATTAACATCAACGTAACAATTGAACATCAATTTTCTGATCCACAAAATAACTCTGATTCTTCTTATTAATTCAAAAATTCATACTAGTTTGAAAACATAGATAGATATAAATAGATTTTTCAAGTACTGCTTTGTATTACATATATGTTTGTAAGTAGATGAGATGATATTATATTCAAAATGGCCTTGGTATCTTATTTTATAGGATGCATAAAAGCTTCAGGCCCAAAACATTGTGTCGTTTCATAATTGCATCTTTCCAACTAACTAATGCGTAATTAGGAAACATAAAGAGAAATAGAAGCATATGCAATGATCAAGTTCTGGCTCCATTAATCATCGTAGAGTGACCTGTGGCCCATAGGTCTAGCAAGATCATCCTCATCTCCATCATAATGATTGATATACCTGCATTGCTTGTTGTATGACAAAATTATACTACAACCACTTCTTTATACTGCCCTAGATATGCACAAATTTATCCTAACAATATGATTGATGTAATCTTGATCAACGCAGGTATCTGTCGAAATTAGATTATTCATAATTAACTCCAGTGAGAATATCTTTCCCAAACATATATACATGTTTCTTGTCACCCTTTCCTCATTGTTTATATTTTCAAGAAGTGATGGCAATAATCCATTCAATTCACCTTTCCAGATGTATTTATCTTGCAAATTCCCATCAGTATTGAAAAACATTGGAAATGCCATGTCAGGATGTTGGTCAAAGTCATTCAAATCTTCTGTTAGTATACCATTAAATCTCTCATGTTCACTGATTAGGTCATCATATTCCTTGAACACTTGTTTTTCAACATTAGATTTAGTATTCAGTTTTTCTTTTGTTTCCAACATCCTAAGGTGCAACCTTTTGTGTTCTTGATACATCTGGTGAGTCCTCTTATGCAAGTCCCAAACTTTATCACTATTTTCCATCATTTTGTCAAATCTTCTTTGAATCAATTTGGAAGCCATATTGTATTTGACCATTTTCAATTCAGTTTCCAACTATTCACTTTTCTTTCAAAAATTTTCTGTTTAAGCTTCCAATAATTAGCATCTGCTTTAGCTTCTATAACCCTCTTGTCAGCTTCTAGGTATAGTGAATAGATGTTAGATGAAGGCAGTTTATCTTTGTAGGTGGCAATTTCCTACCTGAGCCTTGCATTTTCTGCCATATAGTCGTTATTTCTCCTTACCAACTGTTCAATCTATGCCTTGGTGAGTCTTGCAACATTTACATTTAGATTGGCAGTTTCAATAGGGTCTGCTTCTTCAACCCTTTAAACCATTAGGTGACCAAAGACTTCATTAGGATTGCTTATAACTTGAGGCTTTTTGAGTGGGGGAAATAGTGACCATATTGGCAATGTTTGCTTATTAGGATCATACCCTGATCCAGATTTGATTTTGTCTATGGCCTCAATGCTAAGCTGCATCTTTTTGTCCTAGTTTTTTTTTCTGAAAGTGTCAAACACAATTGTAGAAGTCATATCCCATCCAGGTACCAATATCACTCCTCCTTCCTGGAGCAATTCCCTTCCCTTTTCAGGAGTCATATCCTCCATGGCTTTATCAATTTCTAATTGAAGTTCTTGCACAACTTCATCTTGGATTTCAAGAGTGATGTTTTTCATTCTTTCTCTTACTTGTTTTCCTTTATACTCATATAAAAAGGACTTGAATTCTGTAGTCTTGATGAATTCATCATCTGTAATGAATTTTTTTACTGCCCAGATACCTTACATCCTCTATTAGCTCATCAGAGGTTTCTATTTCAACCTCTTCTCTTTCCTTTGGAGGTTCATATTCTTCTATAAGGGGCCAGGATGCTTGCAAGTCTTTATTTTCCCCTTCCCCTTCTTCTTCAACATCAAAAGAAATATCAGGAGTTGGTTGAGGAGACAAATGAGCCATTGGGATTTCATCCTCTGCCTGTGTTTCTCTGACAACTCTTCCCTTTCTTTCAAAGATATGAGGAGGAACATTTTTAATCAATTCTAAAGCATTTTTAATTAATGCATCTAACCTCTTGACAGGATCATTTATGTTCATAAAAGCACCTGTGTAACTGGGGTTTTTGGCTACCCTCCAAGCCTCAGCCAACATTATCTTATGGTACAGGCTTCTTCTTTCAACTACATTGTGCTCATCTTGGTTTCTAATTAGGTCATCGTCAACAAACAACACATGATTATACCTTTCAACTTCTTCTTGGTTTTGACTATGCATATAAAATTCTCTGGGTCAAAATTCTCTCTAGCATTTCCTGTCGGCAACCCAAAATAGTCCAATCTCTTCTCAATTAACTGATATCCTTTATCTGACATGGCTATGAAGTCTCCAAAACACAATGTCCCAGGCATGAAAGATTGTTTATTGGAACCTTCTAAATGCATGAAATCTAAGGAGGCAAGTTGTTTCACAATTTCTAAGTAAGCAATCCTGTCTGGACAAGTTTTAGGTAACAAGAGAGGGGGGCCTTCAAATCCAAATACTCTTATCTTTGTACAATCACTGTAGGAGTACCAGTCACCCCAATTGTGACTAAACTTTCCTTGCTCGTACTTGTCCTTAGGCCTTAGAAATCTCTATATTTCTGGTGACAAGTTGTAGTCACAAGGGTGGCTTAACAATTTATAGACAGGTTCCACAAAGTATTCTTCAAAATAGAGGTAATGAGACCTCTCACACCAGCTATCCCAAATAGCAGTCCACATTTGAATAGGTTTAATCTCAACATTCCTGTCTAAATCTCTTACCCTCAGACATTCACTCCACATTCTAGAATTCTACCCTTCATATAGGATAAGGTGCATAAGTACAGAATAGTGACTGAACTTACTACCCTCTTCTTTCAGGGAAACTAATTCATTATGAAGGGCATTAGCCAGGAATTCAGCATAATCAAAACACAATGCTTGTTGACTCTACACATCAATAGTTAAAACCATAGGAGCAATCTCCATAAATAGGGAAGCCTCAACTCCAAGCAACTGACACACAGAGTAATAGGTGTATTGGAAATACTCTTTGAACATCTCTATAGAATATGGGGGATCTTTTGTCACTGTAAACATTTTAAGTTTGTTTTCTCCATCTCAGGGTCTATGCATGGGTAGCCTCCACCTTTTATATTTGTTGCTCATGTTATAATAATCATTTAGTAAATCTCAAAGTCTGAACTTCACATCAAAGCTGCAATCCAGTTGAAAGACCATTGATATATAGTCTCTAGTGATAGGGAAAAATCATGTTCCATCTCTTAACTCAACCATGTGGTTCTAAGGATTGTAGCTTTTAGCTATGAATTTCAAAAATTCAACATTTACGAACACATTAGGCACTATAAGTTTTCCTATATTCATTCTCTAGGGGTTCGACACTGGTGCATGCCTATACATTATTTTGTAGTGACATATGAAGAGGAAATAACCTCTAATGGGTGTCCATACATCCCCTACATGTTTGTAAATGTCTTCCATCTTCTCTGCATTAGGATTCAGTTGACTATTTCTTCTAGACCTTTGACCAGATTTTGGGCATTGGTTGATCAGGTCTTGATTCAGGTGTTTCTCATCTAACTTTTGTCTTTTGACCCTAGGGTTTTTAGATGTGTCTTCCATAGTACAATGCAAGAGAATTCTACTTCTTTAATAGGCAATTTGATTCAATAGCTACAGGTTGTGATCTCAGAATACTTACTTGAGTTTTGAGTTGCATTCATTGCAGAGGCTTCCCGTTGCTCCCGTGTATGCTTAATGAACCAAAATTCTTTTCGAATTATTTTTGATATACTCTATTATGTGTATTAATGGCATCTTTGACATCATTGGGAGAACATTAAATTCTCACAACAGGAATGTCTCGTCACCTCATCGAACCAATAAATTTTACTTAAGAAGTTTATCATTTTTTATTATCAGCAGGATTTCATTATGACCCAAATGGATGTCACGCCGAAATCCTGTTTTGTTAAGTCCCATCGACATCTTTTTATCCCTTCGACATGTTATTTATATTGTCATGTTCTCCTTTTCAAAGGGACAAGTTATCACCTCCCTTTGACATCCCTAATTCTCTTCTTATGCCTTTGTTTATTTGGCTTCTTCTTGACAGCTTTTCGGTAGGACTAGAACTTAAGTTATTCTGACATTTCAAATCTTCTCAAATTATATGTCACTTATTTTACTGGTGGAATGTCAAGCCAATATTCCTTGGTTCCTTCAATATGTCTTTATGCTCATAATGTCAAAGAGACTGCAAGAAGACTCACTTTGATATTCTGACCTCATTTGTTCCTTTGATATTTTGACATCAGCCTGAAACAACACCCAAGTGTTTGTCTTTGGATTATCGAAGTGACTACAAGATGAGTGTCCCCAACATAGTGATCACTTCTCGATGTGTTTTATATTTCATTGTCACTTTATCAGTGTGACACATTTAGGTGTCACACCAATCTCCCAATGCATCTTTAACCCTTTTTGGAGCTTCAATGAAACCTCTAGGCAGGTCACTCCAAAATGTCGTGAGTCTTTTGCATGACATGGTTTTCAAATGATAGGGGTATTAAATGTGGCCTTTTTTATTTTTGAATGAAAGCAGCTGATCAGGGGAAATTAGGGTTTAATCCTTTGGGTTTATGATAGGAATGAAATGAAAAATTTATTGTGATGGTGCGAAATGAGGTTTAAATGAAAATTTTAAGAACCTATCCCAACAGTGGCTCTGTCTGGGGATGAATGGTTGTGAGGTCATTACAAGAATCCAGAATCACTCTTTGGGATGTAGACTAATGGAGGTGGGGTATGGAAATGGAATCCTAATCTACTGTGCATGGAAAACTCTTAGAGAGAGAAGATATTTCATGAATTGTCCATGCACTGGGAATTTCCTATTCTTCTTAAATATATTGTACATGGAAAGATCTTATGAGAAGAAGTGTGACAGGAATTGTCCATGCACTGGCAATTCTTGTTCTTCACCACTCATGTTCTAAAGTAATAAGAATCTTCACCACAGTTGCCAGTGATGACAAATGTACCTATCCATTAATCCTCAAACTTACCATGCCTCCCTTTATCTTGTTCCATGGCATTCCACATAAGGACCATATCATCCACCTTGAATTTTCTTTCCTTGGTCCTTTTGTCAAAGAGATATTTCATCTGTAGCTATAATTTTTTGTTTTGTTTCTGAGCTTGTGTTCTAATTTCATCTAGTTCAGCCAATTATTCCAATCTTTCTTCCATGGGCTCAAGGATATCCAAATCTTCTTGAAGAATAAACTTATATATCGGTATAAGGTTATGCATGGGTAGTCTAGCCTATGAACCATACACCAACTCAAATGGGGATTTTCCTATGGCCCTTTTTACTGTGATCCTATCTTCCCACAAAGCCAGTCTTAATTTTGAATCCTAGGCTTTCTTATTATTCTCCAACATTCTTTTTATTATTATGATGATTCTTTTATTGCTAGACTCTGCTTGTCCATTGGCCTGGGGGTGGTATGTTGAAGCATATGAGATTGTTATACCATAAGACTCACAAAATAACTTAAATTCTGTTGACCTAAAGAACATGCCATTATTTGTGATGAGTTTTACTAGTACTCCAAATCTAGTGATAATATTTTCCAAAAGAAAGTTTATCACAACTTTGTTGGTAGCTTGTTTTGTTGGAATAACTTCTATCCATTTAGTGAAGTAATCAATGGCTACCAAAATCCACCTATGTCCACCACTAGACCTTTTTGCAATTTTTCCTATAAAATCAAGTCCCCATTGGTGAAATGGGGCTTCCACTTGCATTGGTTTGAGTGGTAAGGCTCCTTGATAGTTGAGTTTACCAAAAAATCTTTGGCAGGCTTCACATCTCCTTACATAGTTGTAAGTATCTTTAAAAACTTCAAGCCAATAATATCCAGATCTTAATATTTTATGGGCAGTGGTTTTGGCTGAGAAATGCCCTCCACATACACCTTTATGCATCTCCTGCAGTATTTTCTCCACCTATGCCTTATCCAAGCATAGTAACAAGACACCATCCTAGTTTTTCCAATACAAGTCACCATCCATAAAAACATATTTCAATGCATGAGTTTTAATGTTCTTTTTTTATTATCATTCAGGCCTGGGGGGACACCTCATGTTTTTTAAATAATACATTATGTTAGTAAACCAAGAGGTATGTTCAATGCTTTCAATAGCATTGTTTTCTTCATTCATTTTATAAATTTGTGTTGCTTCCATATTTGACTCAGCCATTAATTTGGCTAGACCATGTCCCCTAACCAGTTTGGTTATTTGAATGTCACTATTGAATTCCTGGACTCTATTAATCCACCTGCATCTTCATCCAGTGACTTCATTTTGAACAAACACATCTTTTACCGCAGCATTTGGCACATAGGCTATTACTTGAGCTCCAACCAAATAAGGTGTAAATGATTTAACTGATTTCACCAGGACATAAGCTTGTTTCTCTGTTATATCATATTTTAATTATGCCCCTTGAAGTGACTTGCTGAAAAATGAGATAGGTTGTTCAAAACCTTCTTTATTCTTTTGCAACGCAACCACAGTGTGAAATGAAGCAAAAGAAAATATTTGAAATGGTTTATCAAATTTTGGGGATTTTAGTACTGGAGCTTCTTTGATGGCTCTCTTAATAGCTCCAAATGCATCCACAACCTCTATTACCTAGTCCACCTTCTCACCTTTCTTCAACATTTTGAAGATAGGTTCAACTATTTCTGCAAAGTTTGGTATAAATCTCCTGATGAAATTAATCTGACCAAAGAAGGATTGTATGGCTTTTACATTCTTTGGAATTGGGATTTTGTCAATGGCTTCTACTCTCTCAAGGTCAATTCTTACTCCATGTTTTAAAACTATATGGCCAAGCAATTTACCCTCTATTACACCAAAATGGCATTTCTTTGGATTCAATGAGATGCCATACTCTAAAGCTCTGATGAAAATCTTTTCAAGATGTGCACAATGGTCCTCAACCTTCTTGGAATATGTTGTCAAGTCATCTTCATAAACTACCATAATAACATTTATTAGATTAGAAAAGGCTACATCCATAGCTCTTTGAAATGTTGCTCTTGTGTTTGTGAGACCAAATGGCATTCTTACATACACATATGTCCCTCATGGTGTGGTGAAGGCAGTCTTAAATTGTTCTGACTCTTTAACTTTTACCTGATTGTATCCTGAAAAGCCATCCATCATGGATAATATCTCACATCTAGTTACTCTTTGCAGCATTGCTTCCATATTAGGAAGGGGATAATTATCTTTGAGTGAAGACACATTCAGGTTTCTAAAATCCACACATAATCTTATTTCCCCATTTTTTTCTCACTGGGACTAGGTTAGAAACCCAAGAGGAATGTCTGATTGGTTTAATGATTCCACCTTCCCTGAGTTTTGTAAGTTCCTCTTGCATTTTGGGGGCTAGTGTAGGGTTTATGGGCCTTTGTTTTTGCCTGAATGGCTTAGCATCCAGTTTCAGAGGTATCTCATATTGAAAAAGGTCTTCTCGGTATGCTTTTAAGTCATCATAAGACTAGGCAAATACATATTTGTATTTTCTAAGCAAGGCAATAAGCATGCTTCTAATTTTAGGATTTAGCCTCTTTCCAATATATACATTCTTAGGAGCCATTGGTGTTCCAAGATTTATTTCCTCAACATTGTTTTTCTTTACTGGAAAATTTTTCATGGTGAACCTGTCATGTGCATCAAACACTCTCTCTAGTGCTACTAAACCTTGGGTATCTTATTTATTTTTAGTTGCACCACTTCTTGTCCAAAGAGGGTTTCCTTACCATCAATCCTTTCGACAAATGCATTAAAATAAATTTGTTGGGATTCATACCAGTCTACACATTGGAGAAATTTTATTAAGTCCTCATCATCATTAAAGACTTGCTAGTTGTAAATATTGTTAGGGATGGTGGGTCTATCTTTGAATTCTATTTCAGTTATACCTACCAATGTGATGTCATCCTTTTTGTAGGGCTATGTTTGCTAGGAAATCTACCATTATATTTTTAGATCTGTCTACCCAACTTATGGAGAATGCATCAAATAATTCAATATCATCCCCAACAACATTCATGTACTGTTCCAACCTCTTATTTTTTTATGAATACTTACTCGTGACTTGAGAGATGATCAATTCTGAATCCCCATATATAGCAAGAAGTTTTATTTTATGTTTGATAGCAATGTTCAGGCCTATAAGTAACACCTCATACTCTACTATGTTATTGGTGCATTCAAATGTCAACAAGAATGAGTAATTGAAAGTTTTACCAATTGGTGAAATGAACAACATGATGAAGATTGATTGTCATTGATGTCAAAAAGGAATTGTGTTGATCATGGTATTATGATGTTGAATTGATGTATTGAGTTGATTGATCATTATCGTCATGAAGAATTGTTTCATTAGTAATCATTCATTCAAGTCATGACATAAGATATCTTCAGGATAAGAGCGGCAAGATGTTCAGTGTTGTTCAAGATAAGAGGTAAGTGACATGGTGATAATGATCAGCAAGGTAAGAAGAAAGGTGTTGAAGGTTCTGTGTGCTTTGATCTATTTCTCAACTGACACATATAATGATTGCATTGTCATGTCATTTGATCAAGTTAAGATAAGAGGTTGCTTTTGTCTCCAAAAAGGCATCACATAATTCTTACATGCAGATTATATTAGTTGGTGTAAAGGAATTGGCCATGGTGTTCATGTCAAAAGAGACAAAATGTTTGTTATAAGTTTCTTGACTATCTTCTTGTTAGATTGGTATACCAAAGTAATGGTTATTCTTCCATTTAGAGAATTTCATGTTGCTTCATGTCATGCTTATGATATTGGTTTGTCAGTGTGTGTTAGTGATTACAATGCTATTGAATTTGAGGCACAATGTTGGTACAAAGGTCAAATGAAAAATGAAATTTGCCATGATCTATGCAAAAGCCTAGTTTGTATGCAAAGGTTAAAAAGGTCTATCATTCAGTTTGTATGATGATATTCATAGATCATCTGCATACAAATTTCAATTCAGGATTGAAGTTCACAGTGATGGACTCAAGAAGGTTTATGGTTTGTTGAGTTGATGATATGACTTGATGTTGGTATGACTCAACGCATATGTCTGAGTTAAGGTATGATAAATTGTTCAAGTCAAAGGTATGGGAGGAATCTTCATAATAGAATGACAAAGTGGTTTCATTTTAGAGACATTATATTAGTCTTGGAAGATATAATATGGAGCTTTGATAAATCATTTGAATTAAGTTTAAAACACTTAAATCCTTTTACATACTATTTTTCTGCCTGTCATATAATATTTGTACTTTTCTTTTAATTTATTTATGACCTGCTATCAGAGGTCATTAGTCACCTGTTAAAGGGGCTTATGTCATCCATGAATGGCCTCTTTACCTATTCAAGCAGTCTCCTTTTATAATCATGAGCGCCAAAAAGAAAGGGCATATTTAAATGTGTGTTGGGGAAATATAAGCAAAATGGGATTTCGAATAAGTCGTATTAATGAATTTATTTTTAGATTTAGAAACTTTGTTTTTTTAATCTTCTAATTTGTCGGCCCCCTTTATGTCATCTTTTTATGACATTAAATAAAGTGGTTTTTCATAAGATTTTTGCAAGGAGAAATTTTTGGTTTTTAGAAGGAGATTAAGGCAAATTTTTTGTGAGATATTTTTGGAAGATTTTTTTGATTCTCCTAACTTGTGGGGGTGAATATTAAGAAGGAGATATTTATTGCATTTTTAAATTGGATTTTTTTTTAAAAAAAGGCCATGTTATGTGGAGAAGATGTAGGGTCTTCTATTGGAAGGATAAAAGAGCAAATTGAGACATTTTTTTATGAAGATTATATTTTTTTGCAGATGGATTTTTTTAATGAGGAAGTTGATTTTTGTAGAGAAGATGAAATTTTTTATCTTTACAGATTGGAGAAGATAATGGTTTCTTTGAAGTATATTGAAGATTTTTTATATTTCTATATGCAGGATTGAGAGAGGAGAAGAATGTGAATGGATTTTGTTTGAAAATGTTTTATGCAGGGAAGATAAATTGGATTGAAGATTTTTGAGATGAATTTTTTATGAAAGGGAATATGAACAGATTGAAGGCTCTGAAAATATGAAAGTCATTTGTGTGAATATTTGTTTGAGAGATATGATTTTATTTTTTCAAATTCTTCATGAATGGAAATGGGCATATAGAGAAGTAAAATGATTTAATGATGAAGATGAATACGCAGAGAGGGATTGGTCTTGAAAAGATTGATTTTATTTTTCTTGCAGGATGGAAATATTTATGTAGAAGAAGAATATAAATGGTCATTTCATATAAATTGGTTTTGCAGGTGCATTGTATGATAGTGATGTTGTGTGAATCAAAATGCAATGGTGAAGATATTTTTTGTGAAGATATTGTTGAAGAGAAAATACAGATAAAACATTATGTTTTGTATGTGATGAGTAAAACATAGGTTGATGATATTATGCAATGAACTTACAGATTGAACCATGCCAAGTATGAAGACACAAGTGATTTGATTGTGTAGAGATCATGAGATTGATATTCAGATTGGATTGAGTGTGACTGAAAAGAGATATGCAAATTCAGAGAAGATAGGTTATGTAATGGTGCAAATCAGATTGAGTTGCAATCATTTCTTGCACACCTTGTAGTATGTTTTGATGGTGGTTGAATTTCCCAGTGAGGCTTTATGTGCCAGTGAGGCTTGTATGGTCAATGAGACCTCTTTATGTGCCAATGAGGCATTTTTTAAAGCTAGTGAAGCTTCCTTGGTCAGTGAGACCTATTTGTAACCAGTGAGGTTTTTAATAAGCCAGTGAGACAACTTTGAGAGGTTTTTCTACCCGAGGAGGGTTTTCCTCTCGTATAATCTTTTATGTCTTGGTCTCATATCTTGTGTCAATTCATACTTTTGCATATGTGTTTATCAGATTATTGATGTCTTCCTTTCTTTGTGTCTTGTAAGTTAAAAGGTGTAAAAAGATTTTGAAAATTATACAACACTAATTCACCCCTGCTCCATTGCCACTTTTGCTACAAGCACCATCAAAGTACATTTTCCAAACACCATGTTTATCAAGTTGGGCTTCTTTATTTATTTGATCAATATTTTCCAATTCTAGGTGGGATTTCTTAATTTTAAATGTCCCAAGGAGAAGCAATTCATTTGACTTGGGTCAATACATTCTATAATGTTCTCATACCTTGGCTCTCTATATATTTTGACCTTTTTACCATTCACTTGTATAGTGGCATATGATAGATCCAACTAGACATTTCCTCCCACTATTGCAGTCCATTGTCTAGATAATAGTATTCCATAGTAAGGTGGAGTATCTATTACGGTAATATCAGTTATGTAGGTAGCTTCAGGGCATGATGCTAATTTTAGTTCCACATCCTTCATTACTCCAACAATAGGGATAGATCTATTATCCATGGCGTAACATTTGCCATATGTTGTATCGACCCCTAAACCTAACTCTTTCATGACAGAAATTAGAATAATATTTATTGTGGCCCCAGAATCAATCATACAATTTCTTCCTATTTTGTTGTTTATCAATAATGTTATGTAAAATGGGTCTACCTGGGTTGGGTTCTTCATCATAGCATTACCAAGATAGATTTCAGGGGCGTTCACAACTTCATGTACAAGATTATTTACCTTTTCATTCATTCTATCTTTATTTCTATTTTGATGTGGTATGCCAGAAATTAACTTGAGGGCACAGTCCCTATATTCATCGATTCTCATCATTTCCATTAGTGGTACTGATATTTTAATTTGGGATAATGCTTGAGTCATATCAAATAGAGTAGTAGTAACCTGTTCCAATTTGGGACCCTTTTCTTCAGTTTGCTTGTTCTTCTCCTTGATCTTATTTTGTTCAATTTTGGGTGGTTCCTTGTGTATAACTTTCTGGTTTTCTTCTTTCTTATGATCACCCAGAGTCCCTTTTTCATGATCTATTTCTTTGATGAACAGACCTCTAGGTATCCCTTGATCTACATTCACTGTCCTATTCCTCAAGTTATAATTATTTCTGGCTTAAGCCACAACAACAACTATAAGGGCTTTCTTCTCTTCCTCAATGGGTGTTCTCAATTGGAAATGTGGGGTAACATGTGATATAGGGATGGTTTCCTCATAGTCATCTTCTTGATTAGAAAAAAATTCTTGTTCACCCATGTTAATATTGTATCTCTGATTATTCACATCATACTCAAACTCATCTTCATTAGATGAATAATTGTCATCAATTGAATGAGGTTTTAATCCAACCATATTTATAGTATGCTCATCTCTGTTTTGATCATAGGGTATTTCATTTTCCTACAATGATTTAGCTACCACACAATATTCTGGTAAGTGAGGAAGATTACATGCAGCACACCATGGAGAGTTGTTTGCTACATGTGTCCCATGTTTCTTGAGGGGATCAGGAGTTTCTTTGTAATTATTCTTCTGCCTGCTGTCTAGAGGCCTTCCATCTTTCTAGTTTGTGTTGTAAGGCATATCATGTAGTCTAGGCCTTTCATTCTTATAATAATTTACTGGCTTTATTTGATTGTTATTTGCATTGGGTAGGATTTTTGGATTATCTCTTTTCCCAAGATTCCCAGCTGCTCTCTTATTGTTTTCAATACTGATGGCTGCCTTCTGAGCTTCTACCAACATCATAGGAGCTTTGTTTCTAAGCTCATATCCAGTTTTAGGATTAAAAGCATTCAAGTACAAAGCCAAGGCCATACGATCTAGAGGCTTCAATTCTAATGGGATCTTATGATATATCTTTGAAAATCTTTGGTTGAAATTAACCACGGATTCATTATAATTCTTTGGATACTTGTCAATTCATGGACAACAAAATTTGGATCAAACTGGCTCCCATACTATTCTTTAAATTGGTCCTTGAAATCTTCATAAGAACAAATTGATGCATTAGGCAGATTCTTGCACCAATCCCTAGCATCTTCAATGAGAGATATGTTGCAAGTATGGGTCCAACTGGTGTTGTCATTGATGTCAACATACTCATGTTACATTAATGAGAAGGATTGAGAAAATTAGTCTTAATCAGGAACAGTGAAGAACAGTTATGACAAAAAGGTAAAAGTCCAAGATAGGTCGAGGATCAGAGGATACGGTTTAAAGGGTTTGTATATATGAGTCTTGAGATGATCCAGTCAAGTTTTCAGAGGTTCGCATGATGATCTGAAGAAGTTATGGTCACTCAAGTAGAACCGGTTCCGGCAGGTGTTCAGAGGTGACAGAGTGACACAGATAGGTCCGATGAGATCCAGAAATGCATTATCCCATTCTACAGATTTGAGGGAGTGTTGAGGAAGACCTTGTGAAGTGTCAACTCAATTGGTTCATGGTTTGAAGGTCTGGAAGATCCTATTCCTTTGTGATAGTGATGAAAGACTGTGTTCTTGAAGTTCTGGATGAAGGAGAGAAGAATTCTAGTAAGTAGGTGAAGTGCGGATGTTCTTGGTGATTCAGAAAAGGTTGTGGTGATCTTTGGATCATGTCCAGTTCATTTTGGTGGTCTGCATTGAAGTTAGAGTTTTGCATTTGAAGAATAACCACCGGATATTGGTGTTCTTCCTGAGACTGGCTGACCAGATGTATTACACGTCTTGCAGATATTCTTGTAGGTGTTTACCAACTTAGATGATTGTTCCTAAGTCGTTGCCTTGTATAAATAAGGGATTGTGAAGTCATTCTGAAGGTAGTCTTGTCGGTATGAGTATGTGGTAGAGAAGAGGAGTGTGAAAGGCAGAGCAGAAGTATTAGACTTAAATGGAACTGATTCAAGCATGGTGAAGATGCTATTCTCTAGTTCATGAAGGTGATACTTATTTCTTTGTAGACAGTGTGTCTCTTGTAGGCAGTGAACCTCTTGTGAGCAGTGCGCTCGAGCAGTGAGCCCTAATTAGCATGTGCCATTTTGTTCTTTCTATTCTTCTAATAGAGAATACAATCTTGGGTTAATCACCCCATGGTTTTTCCCTTAACCGGGCTTTCCACGTCAAAATCTTGGTGTCTTATGTGTTGATGAGTTTCTGCTTTTGATTTGAATGCATTATGTTCCATGTTTAATATAGTGCTAATCATCAAGGAGATTTAAGTGTGTAAATTTGAGAAAGTTTTGCACAACTGATTCACCCCCCCTCTCAGTTGTGTGTCCTAAGTCTAACAATTGGTATCAGAGCCAATTTCCTCTAAAAGGAGCTTAACAGCTTGAGGAGATCTAGGATGTCATCTTACAAGAAGGATAGGCTGAAGTTTGATGGAAGCAACTTTGCTCGTTGGAAAGGTCGCATGAAATGTCACTTGTAGTGTATGGGAATGGTGTACTGGTCCATGGTTACAAAAGTGTATGTACCTCCATAGGGTGGTTCGACAACCCTAAATGAAATCACAGATGCTGAAAATAATCTGCGGACTAAAGAGGGTCTTCTAAGCGCATTATCTAACTCAGAGCTCTCAAATGTTATTGACCTACCAACTGCTTATGAGATTTGAAATAAAATGGAACTTTTGCATGAAGGAGACCAGTATGTTAAATGTGCAAGGTTACAGAGTCTAAAAGGGAAATTTGAAAAACTGAAGATGAGAGATGATGAAACTATTACCACTTTTATGCCAAGAGTGAATGAGCTAGTTTGTGGAATTAGAAATGCTGGTGGAGTCTTGGATGAAAATGAAATTGTTGGCAAAATTCTCAGATCCCTTCCTGCCTCTTACCAAATCGAGGTTGTTGCCATTGATGAATTCAGAGCCCATACAACTGTCACAAGAGACCAATTGGTTGGCAAATTGGCTGCATTTGAAATGACTGAGTTTGGAGATGATCCCCCCAAGACTGAATCTGCATTCAAATCTAGTGCCTCTGTGAAAGGTAAACAAAGATTTGATCTGGGAGAGAACTCATCAAGGAAACTGTCATGGTATGAAAAAGTAAGAAAAGACCTGGAAGAAGAAGAAGTAGAAACTGCTCAACTTGAAGCCCTCTTTGCAAAGAGACTACCAAGAGGATCTGATAAGTATGAAGGAAAATTACCTTTTAAGTGTTTTAACTGCAATAAGATTGGTCATTTTGCCTCAAGATGTCCGGAAAGATTTTCAAAGTCAAATCCTAACAGATCAAGGTTCCAAAAGAATTGTTACTATGTTCATGAAGAAGATGATAATGAAGGAGTAACAGATGATGAATCAGAGACTGGAAACAAATCAGGAAATGAATGGGTGTTTATTGCCATCAAGGAAGAAGAACCAATATCCCCTGTATCTGTCAATCATAAAGTTGTAGAAAGAGCTACGGCTGCCCAAGTTGAAGAAAAGGATGATTGGGTCATTGACAGTGGTTGCTCTCACCATATGACAGGTGACAAAAATAAGTTCATAGATTTGGAAAGGTATGAAGGAGGAGTGGTGAAGTTTGGTGATAATTTTGCTGGTAGAATCAGAGGAAGAGGAACTATTTCTTTTGATGGAAGAAATAAAACTGGTAATGTACTGTATGTTGAAGGTTTGAAGCACAATCTTCTCAGTGTTGGATAGTTGGTGGACAAAGGCTATGATCTCTGATTCAAGGATGGAAAATGCAAAATATTTGAAAGTTTCGGAACAGAGATTGCATTCGGTGCTCAAACTAAAGGTAATATCTTCCACTTGGTTGGTACTGGTAAAAGCTGCTTATTTGTTCAAGTTGATCAGAGTTGGTTATGGCATAGAAGGATGTGTCATGTGAATTTTGATAATATCATCAAGATAAGCACTACTCAGGCTATAAGAGATCTTCCAAAATTGGTGAAACCTACTAACAACTTGTACAAAGAATGTCAGTTGGGTAAGCTGAGAAGAGTCACATTCAAAAGCAAGGAACTGTCTTCTACCAGATTATTGGACTTAGTTCACACTGATCTTTGTGGTCCGGCAAGAACCAGGAGTATTCAAGGTGATAGATACTTCATGCTGCTAATTAATGACTATTCCCAGATGATGTGGGTAACTTTTCTGAAAGAGAAATCAAAAGCTTTTGAGAAATTCAAAATATTCAAGGCTATGGTAGAGAATGAAACCGGATTGAAGTTGAAATGTCTGAGGTCTGATAGAGGTGGAGAATTCACATCCGGTGAGTTCATAGAGTTCTGTGAGAAACATGGAATAAAGAGACAGTTGTCTACTCCTAGGACTCCACAGCAAAATGGAGTAGTGGAAAGAAAGAACCAAACCATACAGGAAGCTTCTAGGACCATGATGATGGAAGCTAATGTTCCTCATATCTATTGGAGAGAAGCTATTAGCACTGCAGTCTATACTCTCAATCAAGTTCAAATCAGAAGCAATACCGATAAGACCCCTTATGAACTCTAGTTTGGCATTACTCCTATTGTAAGATATTTCAGTGTCTTTGGTAGCAAATGTTACATCAAAAGAGATGAAGATCTAGGCAAGTTTGATGCTAGAAGTGATGAAGGAATATTCTTGGGTTACTCTACTCAAAGAAAAGCATACCAATGTTATAACAAGAGACTAACAAAGATGATAGAAAGTAAAAATGTGAAGGTTGATGAGGGAATAGAGAAACCCTCAATGTTTTATGAATATGATGAAGTTGATCAGAATGGTGTTCTGGTTCAAGGAGTTCAATCCTCTTTTGGAAGTCAGATTCAAACTGATCCAGTAAATCGAGAAGAACAGATAGGTCTAAATGAGCCTGATCAAGAAGCAGAAGTGCAAGAAACTCCCAAAGTTCCAAGGTATGTAAGACTGAACCACTATCAGATCATAGGTGACAAAAGCAAAGGTGTGCAAACTAGAAGGAAAATTGCTCAAAATTCAGATGAATATTGTCTGATTTCAAAGATTAAACCTAAGACAATAAATGAAGCCTGCAATGATGAAAACTAGACCAAAGCAATGGAGGAAGAGTTGATGCAAATTGAGAAAAACCACACTTGGGATCTTGTTCCCAAACCTAGAAACAAGAATGTGATTAGAACTAAATGGGTCTTCTGGAACAAACTAAATGAAGTTGGTGAAGTAATCAGAAATAAAGCCAGATTGGTCTGCAAGGGCTACTCTCAAATAGAAGGAATTGATTTTGAAGAAAATTTTGCTCCGGTGGCAAGAATTGAAGCAGTCAGATTATTTCTTGCATTTGTTGCCTTCAAGGATTTCAAGGTGTATTAGATGGATGTCAAGTTTGCCTTCTTGAATGGTGACTTAGAAGAAGAAGTGTACATTAAACAACTGGATGGATTTCAATTATCTGAGCAAGGTAATATGGTCTGCAAGTTGAAGAAGGCATTGTATGGACTAAAGCAAGCCCCAAGAGCTTGGTATGAAAGATTGGACAAACATCTTTTGAAGATTGGTTTCAACAAAGGTACTGCTGACAATAACTTATATTTCAAAATTGATCATGAAAACATCTTGATTGTTGAAGTATTTGTTGATGATATCATCTTTGGAGGAAGAGATAGTATGTGTAAAACTTTTGCAAATCAAATGAAAAGTGAGTTTGAGATGTCTATGCTTGGTGAAATGAATTTCTTCTTGGGTATGCAAATTACTCAAACAAAGAAAGGAATCTTCATTTCTCAAACCAAATATGTGAAAGAATTGTTGAGGAAATTTGGGATGGAAGATTCAAAGCCAATGAATACTCTCATGGCAACCAGATGTAAGTTGAGAAAAGATAATGACTCTCTTAAGGTAGACCAGACAAAGTATAGATCAATGATTGGAGGATTGTTGTATCTCACTCAAACTAGACCAGATATAATGCAGGTTGTTGGTCTTGTTGCTAGATTCTAGGCTGATCCCAGAGAATCTCATGTCATGGCAATCAAGAGGATTTTTAGATATCTAAAAGGGATAGTTGAGTATGGTTTGTGGTATCCTAGAGATCATGATTTCTCTCTTCATGCATATATAGATGCAGATTGGGTAGGGGATGTGGATGACTGGAAGAGTACCATTGGTAGAGCATTCTTTTTGGGAAAGAGATTGGTTTCTTGGCTAAGCAAGAAACATGAGGCAATATCTCTATCTACAACTAAAGTAGAATACATTGCAGCAGCAGGTAGTTGCACTCAAGTTTTGTGGATGAAGCAGATGCTAAGAGATATTAAAGTAGAGTATGAGGAGCCTATCACAATCTTCTGTGATAATTCAAGTGCAATAAATATTTCTAAGAATCCGATGTTGCATTCTAAGACTAAGCATATATCTATCAAGTTTCACTTTCTGAGAGAGCAAGTGAACAAGGAAGAAGTCAGACTGGAGTTTGTGCCCTCCAAGGATTAGATTGCAGATATCTTTACTAAACCTCTTCCCAAGGACTCTTTTGAGTATCTCAGGGAGAAGTTAGGGGTTATTACCCCTCTAGTGATGAACTAGGATGCACTGATGTGCATCAATCTAGTGGATATCACAATCATATCTTGTGATCCTGATTGATGATGGGGAGCTGCTACTCAGGGGGAGCAGCAAGGATGATTCTGAAGTATTGGAGTTACAAGTATGAGCCCTTTGCCATTGATGTCAAAGGGGGAGAGAAGACATGTGAAAAACAAGTGGTTGATGATCAATGGGGGAGCAGTAAAGAAAGAGAAGACATGTGAATAGTTGTTGCTGATAGGGAGAGTTGTGACAGTAAGGAGAAGTTCTTGTCTTGATGGTTTTTCACATCATATGTTGCCATCAATGACAAAGGGGGAGATTGTTGCAAGTATGGGTCTAACCGGTGTTGTCATTGATGTCAACATACTCATGTTGTCATTGATGTCAACATACTCATGTTGCATTAATGAGAAGGATTGGATGAGCTGTGTGCTAAGGATATTGAGAAAATCAGTCTCAATCAGGAACAGTGAAGAACAGTGATGACAACAAGGTAAAAGTCCAAGATAGGTCGAGGATCAGAGGATGCAGTTTAAAGGGTTTGTATATATGAGTCTTGAGATGATCCAGTCAAGTTTTTAGAGGTCCGCATGATGATCTAAAGAAGTTATGGTCGCTTAAGTAGAACCGGTTTCGGCAGGTGTTCAGAGGTGACATAGTGACACAGATAGGTCCGGTGAGATCCAGAAATGCATTATCCCATTCTACGGATTTGAGGGAGTGTTGAGGAAGACCTTGTGAAGTGTCAACTCAATTGGTTCATGGTTTGAAGGTCCAAAAGATCCTATTCCTTTGTGACAGTGATGACAGACTATGTTCTTGAAGTTTTAGATGAAGGAGAGAAGAATTCCAGTAAGCAGATTTAGTGCAGATGTTCTTGGTGATTCAGAAAAGGTTGTGGTGATCTTTGGATCATGTCCAGTTCATTTTGGTGGTTTGCATTGAAGTTAGAGTTTGCATTTGAAGAATAACCACCGAATATTGGTGTTCTTCCTGAGACTGGCCGACCGGATGTATTACACGTCTTGCAGATGTTCTTGTAGGTGTTTGCCGACTTAGATGATTGTTCCTAAGTCATTGCCTTGTATAAATAAGGGATTGTGAAGTCATTCTAAAGGTAGTCTTGTCGGTATGAGTATGTGGTAGAGAAGAGGAGTGTGAAAGGCAGAGCAAAAGTATTAGACTTAAATGGAACTGATTCAAGCATGGTGAAGATGCTATTCTCCAGTTCATGAAGGTGATACTTATTTCTTTGTAGACAGTGTGTCTCTTGTAGGCAGTGAGCCTCTTGTGAGCAATGTGCTCGGGCAGTGAGCCCTAATTGGCATGTGCCATTTTGTTCTTTCTATTCTTCTAATAGAGAATACAATCTTGGGTTAATCACCCCGTGGTTTTTCCCTTAACCAGGCTTTCCATGTCAAAATCTTGGTGTCTTATGTGTTGATGAGTTTCTTCTTTTGATTTGAATGCATTATGCTCCATGTTTAATATACTGCTAATCATCAAGGAGATTTAAGTGTGTAAATTTGAGAAAGTTTTGCACAACTGATTCACCCTCCCTCTCAGTTGTGTGCCCTAAGTCTAACAAGATAGCACAAATAGTTTCATTAGAACATCTTCATATTGCACTTCAAAATTATCCTTGACTGTTTTGAAACTTCTAATGTGCTCTTCTGCAGAGCTGGCATTGTTCCTAGCAAATTTTGGGAGAGCATTCCTTAGATCATTATCAATAGGGTCAGGACATACTTGATATCTAGACAAGTCTAGCTGTCTGTATCTATTGATGTTAAGAGGTCCTTGTAATCGTTGGTTTGGTTGGTATTGATTATGGGAATGGTGTTGTTGTACATTAGGATGTGGGTTCATGCTTACATTTTGGTTTTGAGGCAGAATATGCTTGTGGCCAGGGGGCGGATAAGGGTTTTGATTTTGAGGTGGAATATGATTATGGATAGGAGGCGTATAAGTATTTGATGTTCTTGTATTTCATGGTGGAACATTTTGCTGGCCATGGTTTCCATGTGGTACCTACGAACTACCCGCACTCTGATGTGACTTTTGTTGGGTGCTTGTTAGAGCATACCCTCCTTGCTTATGAGAGGGTACATACTTTGAGCTAGTTGCTTTAGTTCTATTCTTTACTTGTTGTATTTCTTGTTTCAACCACTCTTCTTCGTCTTTTAACTTAACTAGCTCAAGTTCCTCCTATAGTTTGAGCAAATCATGTTGCATTTCATCCTTATTCCTTATGTCTTTTGGTGGACTGTCATGAATTTGTGTAGAGGTTGTCTAATCCATAAACTCTTGTTGAGCTTCTTCACCCTGTTGTAATGACATCTTGTAATCATATTCTACCTGGCTCTATTCTATTTCCCTCATAATCTAGGACTCATATTCAAGTTGTTGCTGAGGTTCAGGCTTGTACTAGTCTAGGATATCATCAGATCCATTATGATCATGATAACTTTTGGATTGAAATTCATTTGACTCATGTAAGGGAGTGAAGCTATTATGAGTTACAATTGGTTGTTCTCGGGTATTTTCTTGGGTGTGTTGGTTATTAGTACATTGGGATTGACTTGATATCCCACCTTTCTTGCAAGTGCTTTTAAAGGTGGGGATGAATGCAATCTTTTACCATCAGTTTTAGATCTCCTAACATCCATGTTAAGGGATTATGACACTCCAAGACATAAAATGATTTGTACTTTGTATAGATTTGCCACCTCACTTAAGAGGACTAATTAATCTTCTAGGTTTTCTTTTGACCAACAGAGTTATGCCTTTTAACTTTCTGACTCTAATGTTATGGTCTCCTACCAAATTTCTTTTTGTGTTTTTCCCCAGTAGAGTGGCCAATTCTGTTAGGTAACAAAAATGCAGGTTGTTAACCCAAAGAGGTTGCCAAGCTCTCTTAACATTTTTGGCCAACGACATGGGGTAAAAATGGCTAAACCCCTCTACTTCAGGCTCTACCAGACCTAGGTGGGTATACCTTAATGATTCGTGCAGACTTAATTTGACCTTCACGGTGGCAAATGGGTGTGAAGTAGATGTAAGGTTTGGATGTATTTCTAAGACTAATGTTTGCAAATATGAGTAAGGTATGAAAATTGATAATGAATAGGACCATTGCTTTATCTATTGGGAAAAGAAATCAAAATTCAATGGTATAATGGATCTTTATATTAACTTAACTCAGATTGTTAGGCAATTATGTAAATCTGTATCTTGTACAGATGTGCAAGAATGTTGAGATGCAGGATTCTTCTTATCAGATCCCAATGATATTTCCCCAAATTTTCTATGACCAAGAGAAAGGATTTTAATTCTAATAGGAAAGAAACCAACTAAGATATCTTCTTCAAAGTATTTTAACTGTGGGCAGAGACCAACAAACATAGACTATTTAGCAGGACTTAAATTAACTTCCCACATAAACCAATCACCCAGATCATACAATAACAACAAATGTGTACTAAAAAAATAATGATATCCTTGATATATTAATTTAAACAACTCGAGAAACCACTCTGGAGACAATCATGCAAGTCATAAATATTAACATCAACATAACAATTGAACATCAATTTTCTAATCCACCAAATAACTCCAATTCTTCTTATTAATTTAGAAATTCATACTGGTTTGAAAACATAGATAGATATAAATAGATTTTTCAAGTACTACTTTATATTACATATATGTCTGTAAGTAGACGAGATGATATTATATTCAAAATGGCCTTGGTATCCTATTTTATAGGATGCATACAAACTTCAGGCCCAAAACATTGTGTCGTTTCATAATTGCATCCTTCCAACTAACTAATGCGTAATTAGGAAACATAAAGAGAAATAGAAGCATATATAGTGATAAAGTTCTAGCTCCATTAATCATTGTAGAGGGACCCATGACCCATAGGTCTGGCAAGATCATCCTTATCTCCATGATACTGATTGATATACCTGCATTGCTTGTTGTATGACAAAATTGTACTGCAACCACTTCTTTATAATGCTCTGGATATGAACAAATTTATCCTACCAATATGATCGATGTAATCTTGATCAGCGCAGATATCTATCAAAATTAGATTATTCATAATTAACTCTAGTGAGAATATCTTTCCCAAACATATATAGGTGTTTTATGTTACCCTATCCTTGATGTTTATATTTTCAAGAAGTGATGGCAATAATCCATTAAATTCACCTTTCCAGATGTCCTTATCTCACAAATTCCCATCAGTATTGAAAAAATTTGGAAATGCCATATAAGGATGTTGGTCAAAGTCATTCAAATCTTCTGTTAGTATACCATTAAATCTCTCATGTTCACTAATTAGGTCATCATATTCCTTGAACACTTGTTTTTCAACATTACATTTAGCATTTAATTTTTGTTTTGTTTCCAACATCCTAAGGTGCGTCCTTTTGTGTTCTTGATACATCTGGTGAGTCCTCTTATGCAAGTCCCAAACTTTATCACTATTTTCCATCATTTTGTCAAATATTCTTTGAATCAATTCGAAAGCCATATTGTATTTGACCGTTTTCAATTCAGTTTCCAACTGTCCACATTTCTTTTGAAATTTTTCTATTTTAAGCTTCTAATAATTAGCATCTACTCTAGCTTCTATAACCCTCTTGTCAGCTTCTAGGTATGGTGAATAGCTGTTAGATGAAGGCAGTTTATCTTTGTAGGTGGCAATTTCCTGCCTGAGCCTTGCATTTTCTACCATATAGTCATTATTTCTCCTTACCAACTGCTCAATCTGTGCCTTGGTGAATCTTGCAACATTTACATTTAGATTGGCAGTTTCAATAAGGTCTGCTTCTTCAACCCTTTGAATCATTAGGTGACCAAGGACTTCATTAGGATTTCTTATAACTTGAGGCTTTTTGTGTGGGGGAAATAGTGACCATATTAGCAATGTTTGTTTATTAAGATCATACCCTGATCCAGATTTGATTTTGTCTAGGGCCTCAATGCTAAGCTACATCTTTTTGTCCTAGTTTTTTTTGAAAGTGTCAAACACAATTGTAGAAGTCATATCCCATCCAGGTACCAATATCACTCCTGCTTCCTGGAGCAATTCTCTTCCCTTTTCAGGAGTCATATCCTCCATGGCTTTATCAATTTCTGACTGAAGTTCTTGCAGAACTTCATCGTAGATTTCAAGAGTGATGTTTTTCATTCTTTCTCTAACCTGCTTTCCTTTATACTCATATAAAAAGGACTTGAATTCTGTAGTCTTGATGAATTCATCATCTGTAATGAATTTTTTACTGGCCAGATACCTTACATCCTCTGTTAGCTCATTAGAGGTTTCTATTTCAACCTCTTCTCTTTCCTGTGGAGGTTCATATTCTTCTATAAGGGGCCAGGATGATTGCAAGTCTTTATTTTCCCCTTCCCCTTCTTCTTCAACATCAAAAGAAATATCAGGAGTTGGTTGAGGAGACAAATGAGCTATTGGGATTTCATCCTCTACCTGTGTTTCTCTGGCAACCCTTCCCTTTCTTTCAAAGATATGAGGAGGAACATTTTTAATCAATTCTTAAGAATTTTCAATTAATGCATCTAACCTCTTGACAGGATCGTTTATGTTCATAAAACACCTGTGTAACCGGGGTTTTGGCTACCCTCCATGCCTCGGCCAAAATTATATTATGGTACAGGCTTCTTCTTTCAACTGCATTGTGCTCATCTTGGTTTCTAATTAGGTCATCATCAACAAACAACACATGATTATACCTTTGCAACTTCTTCTTGGTTTTGACTATTTATATAAAATTGTCTGGGTCAAAATTCTCTCTAGCATTTCCTGCAGGCAACCTAAAATACTCCAATCTCTTCTCAATTAACTAATATCCTTTATCTGAAATGGCTATGAAGTCTCCAAAACACAACATTCCAGGCATGAAAGATTGTTTATTGGAACCTTTTAAATGCATGAAATCTGAGTAGGCAAGTTGTCTCACGATTTCTAAGTAAGCAATCATGTCTAGACAAGTTTTTGGTAACAAGAGAGGGGGCCCATCAAATCCAAATACCCTTATCTCTGTGCAATCACTATAGGAGTACTATTCACCCCAATTGTCACTAAACTTAACTTGCTCGTACTATTCACACCAATTGTCACTAAACAATTTATAGACATGTTTCACAAAGTATTCTTCAAAATAGAGGTAATGAGACCTCTCACACCAGCTATCCTAGATAGCGGTCCGCATCTGAATAGGTTTAATGTCATCATTCCTATCAATATCTCTTACCCTCAGACATTCACTCCACATTCTAGAATTCTACCCTTCATATAGGATAAGGTGCATAAATACAGAATAGTGACTAAACTTACTACCCCATTCTTTCAGGAAGACTAATTCATTATGAAGGGCATTAGCTAAGAATTTAGCATAATCAAAACACCATGCTTGTTGACTCTGTACATCAACAGTTAAAACCATAGGAGCAATCTCCATAAACAGGGAAGCCTCAACTCTAAGCAATTGACACACAGAGTAATAGGTATATTGGAAATATTCTTCAAACATCTCTACAGAATATGGGGGATCTTCTGTCACTGTAAACACTTTAAGTTTTTTTTCTCCATCTCGGAGTCTATGCATGGGCAACCTCCACCTTTTATATCTATTGCTCATGTTATAATATTCATTGAGAAAATCTCAGAGTCTAAACTTCACATCAAAGCTACAATTCAGTTGAAAGACCATTGATTTATAGTCTCTAGTGACAGGGAAAAAACCTATTCCATCTCTTAACTCCACCATGTGGTTTTGAGGATTGTAGCTTTTAGCTATGACTTTCAAAAATTCAACATTTATGAACACATTAGGCACTATAAGTTTTCCTAAATTCACTCTCCATGGGTTCGACACTAGTGCACGCCTATACATTCTCCTGTAGTGATATATGAAGAGGTCATAACCTCTCATGGGTGTCCATACATCCCCTACATGTTTGTAAATGTCTTCCAGCTTCTCTACATTGGGATTTGGTTGAGTGTTTATTCTAGACCTTTGACCAGATTTTGGGCATTGGTCAATCAGGTCTTGATTCAGGTGTCTCTCATCTAACGTTTGTCTTTTGACCCTAGGGTTTTTATATGTGTCTTCCATAGTACAATGCAAGAGAATTCTACTTCTTTAATATGCAATTTGATTCAGTAGCTACAGGTTGCAAGCTCAGAATACTTACTTGAGTTTTGAGTTGCATTCATTGCAGAGGCTTCCTGTTGCTCCCATGTATGCCTAATGAATCAAAATTCTTTTTGAATTGTTTTTGATATACTATGTTCTCTTTATTAATGGTGGATTTCACATTGTCAGGAGGACATTAAATTCTCACAACAGGAATGTCTTGTCACCTCATCGAACCAATAAATTCTACTTAAGGAGTTTATCATTTTTTGTTATCGTCGGGATTTCATTATGACCCAAATGGATGTCACGTTGAAATCTCATTTTGTTAAGTCTCATCGACATCTATTTATCCCTTCGACATGTTCTTTTTATTATCATGTTCTCCTTTTTGAACGGACAAGTTATCACCTCCGTTCGACATCCCTAATTCTCTTCTTATGCCTTTCTTTATTTGGCATCTTCTTGACAGTTTTTCAGCAGGACTAGAACTTAAGTCATTCTGACATTCCGAATCTTCTCAAATTATATGTCACTTATTTTACTAGTGGCATGTCAAGCCAGTATTCCTTGGTTCCTTCGATATGCCTTTATGCTTAGAATGCCGAAGAGACTGCAAGAAGACTCACTCTGATATTCTGACCTCATTTGTTCCTTTGATATTTTGACATCAGCCCAAAACAACACCCAGGTGTTTATCTTCAGATTATCGAAGTGACTACAAGATGAGTCTCCCCAACACGGCAATCACTTCTCGATGTGTTTTATATTTCATCGTTGCTTTATTGGTGTGACACATTCAGGTGTCACACTAATCTCCTGATGTATCTTGAACCCTTTTGAGAGTGTCGATGAGACCTCTAGGCTGGTCACTCTGATATGCCGCGAGTCTTTTGCACGACATGGTTTTCAAATGATAGGGGTATTAAATGTGGCCTTTTTGATTTTTGAATGAAAGCAATTGATTGGGGGGGAATTAGGGTTTAATCCTTTGGGTTTATGATAGGAATGAAATAAAAAATTTATTGTGATGGTGGGAAATGAGGTTTAAATGAAAATTTTAAAATCCTGTCCCAACAAAACCCTTGTTTTTGTTTCAAACATTTGGAATTGGTAAACTAAAATTGACACTTTCTTGTCAAACAATCAATAGAAAACATTTCATTTTGGTGTACCTAAAAAGAACCTTTGTTTCTCTAACATATACAACATTCGAGATTGGTACATTAAAATTAACAAGTGTTTGCAAACAATCATTAGGAACCTTTCATTTGGGCTTAAAAAGAACTTTAGCAATTGATTGTCATGTTTGGTGCACTTGCACATATTTTTCACCCAAGGGTTAGAATCAAAGTATCCTCTTGCCTCGCCTTTAAAAGGATCTTGGGTGAAGAGAAATGGTTCTATTCTCTTTTTCTTTTTAGAAAGTGGGCCTGCTCATGAGACACATCCACAAGGAGAACTCATTTGTGACCCTAAGTGGTAATTTTATCCG
This sequence comes from Cunninghamia lanceolata, assembly GCA_027924645.1. Lineage (NCBI taxonomy): Eukaryota > Viridiplantae > Streptophyta > Pinopsida > Cupressales > Cupressaceae > Cunninghamia > Cunninghamia lanceolata. Next base: position 153,608 of record BSBN01000810.1, on the reverse strand, counting down.
GTCTGCTATATAAAATAGGATAAGGTGAAAGCTAAATCCAAATCAGTGTAAGCACTTACCATATGGTGCTATCTCAAAAGGAAGTCATACCTAGTGTATATGAAACTCCTAGTAGAGCTAGTCAAAACCTTAAGTGGTTTACCGGATGCTCGTAATGTACCGATTCCCTAGATGTACCCCCACTAAGAGCCTTTGTTTTAGAAACCAAAATCCTTCTACTTGTTCACACAGGAGGTCTATCATGCCCGCATCTCCCATGCGGTCACGACACACAAACACGCATGTCATGCCCACATTTGCCATTTGGTCATGACACGAACCATGAAAAACTTTTCTCCCTAAAACTAAGAACCACCTCACACGTGCTTGTGTGCTCGGTGGCAATATGCCTAAGGCGTGACCATGACAACATATTCGATGAGGTGTAGGCTGCCTAGGGGTATACAACACGAAGAGTGTCGCTTCTAGGGTTAGACTAAATACACCTGAACCCTAAGTTTACTAGGCGATGATGAAATTGCCAGCATCGAACCCTAATTAATCTCAGATCGAAAAGGTGAATAGATGAAAGTGACAAGATGGCACACGATTGAAGGGTGGAAAGATGGATTTAAATTAATTAAATCAACGTATAAAATAGACCTTAGGAACCTAACCAGAATTCGGCATCATAACACATTTTTTTGGTAACGTAAAAAAAAAAATTAGAATAAAACACCACTAGGAAAAACAAATAAATTAAACGATTAATATTAAATTATCTTAGAACGATATCAACGATATAAATTAAAATAATTTAATTAATTAAATACGTCAAGTCGATGAGTAAAATCAATCGAGGAAATCGGGTTCATCATTAAATATAATTTGGCATTATACTTAATATTTCTCTCGAAGATTTAATGGATGAGGGAGTGGATAAGATATTTGCTCCTAAAAAATAATATTAATAAAATAAAATTGAAGTTCCCCACCCAAGTGACTTAAAATAAAAAAAAGAAATTTAAAATTTAAAGGGAGATTTCTTCCCAAATAGAATAATTAAATCCTTCACAAGTGAATGTAAATACAAGACAAATACAAACCCCCTATATAAAATAGAATTTAATTAAATTTGCACAAGGGGCAAGGATAGTTAAAACAAAATGGAAAATTTTAATACAATTAGTGAAAGTTTTCAAAAATGAATCCCCTTAAGGAAAATCCCTCTAAAAGAAAATAAGAATAAGTCTAATTTTAAATAGACCTAAACCAAATTTAAAATGGGTTTCAAAAAGGGAAACCCTAATCTAATATTACACCTCCTCTTTTGCCCTAATCTCTTCTTACATTCTCATTCTCTCTAAATTTTATTTGTCCAAGCCCTAATCTCATCTCTTATTTTTTTGATATGGTTTTGTTTTCTCTTTATGTATGCAGGTGTAGGGTTTAAACTAGAATGGAGCCATGGATTCTTCTTAACCTCCACGGATGTATATGCATCAATAGTTTACCCCTTTTTTTTTACATCTCGTATATATAAAAATGTAGATATATATATATTTTTTATACCTTGTGCTGAGTGTGTAAGAGCTATGTATGTGTGTTGCAGGGCTGAGTGGTGAAGCAGCAGTGGTGGAAATGACACAGGTGTGAGGTCGGCATAAAGGAAGCCATGTCGAGAAGGCGGTGCTGTGTGGCGGTGTGGCGGAGGTCACAGTGGAGCCGCTGGAGTCAGCGGCGGAGGAAGGGAGGTAGTGGCAAAGGGGAGCGCAGTGGTAAAGGCTGCAAGGTGGAGCAGAGCACGGGCGGCAGTTTTGGGCGCTACGTGGAGTTTGGGAAGTATGGGGCTCAGGGTTAAGGTTAATGGATGGGGTGTGGGGGAGGCAGTGCCTCCTCCCACACCCTCTTCTTCTTTTGCTATGCGGGGGACTATGGGCTGCTGCCCACAGTCTGCCTTCCCTCTCTCCTTTTTTTAATATTTTTTTTTCATTTTATTTAATTTATTTATTTATTTTTTTAAATATTTAAGTAAATAAATGTGTACGTATATATATACTCAATACAATACCCTCAACTTATCAACCTTTTTTTTTGTAAATGCATCTATACTAATTCTGCATTTATATTTATATATACATGCACATATTTATATTTTAACATATGTATGTATGTATAAATTTTAATATATATACAAAACATACCTATTGTTGCTTTATGGAAATAACAAAATAAAAAAAAAACATTTTTATATAGATGTCTAATAATTATCTTCACACAGCTGGGCTTCGATAATTTAAAGAAAAATTTGCTTTTCAGATTTTCACCAAACAGTAACTCAATATCATTTTTTTTTTAGCAAAAAGCAAACAGAAATACTCTTCTCCTGATTTCGACAAATATAAATATTACAAGCTCCAAATGCACAATTCATAAAATAAAATTAATCTTTCCTTTCCTTCTACATTTTTCTGTATCATACACAATGGTAAAGAAAATATACTAAGCAGCACTATATTTTCCTATTTCATAAAATAAATTAATCTTTATGAACAGAATCATATCTACATATGTTATTACATTTTTTTTCTTCTGTATTGAAAGTAATTCTGCAAGGTATAGCAAACATTCACCTCTAGCTTCCTATAACAACTTAGCATTATGACCTGCAAACTAACAACAACTATCTATCATCTTTTACAATAAAACATATGCAGCAACTTAAGCATTATTATCATATATTCTCTCTTTTTTTGTGCTTTCAAAGGACAGTGACAATAGTGCATTTAAAGTTTCTCTTTCATACAAAGGATACAATAAACTTTTATTCAACCACATTCATACATTTATATATACATTTTTCTTTGTAAAGAAATGTTGACAGAACAATGACATAACCCACATGCATTCCACCAAACCTTCCAACTCCACAAACGGGGAAGGTAAACAACATTACAGAAATACAAGATGTTTACATTTCATTATACATCACAGCCATTTCCATGACAACTAACTCAATAGTACTTTCATGAATAAATATCAGTAAGGCCATAATGGCCATGGCTCCAAACAGCCACTAAACACTTCCAAGACTCACAAGAGGAGCTCTCATCCACTTTTCCTTCTTCACTCAAACATGTAACTAAACACAACAATGAAGCAACAAAAACTAGCCACAGAGAAAGGAAAACTCTCCTCCCTACCGTAGACCCGCAAGAGGGTCACCCCCGAGCTAGGGAGGTAGGGTTTTCACACAGGGTTTCATATCACAACCAAATGCAATCACAATAACACAAAACAGAACAACCCCATAGGATTAACACAATACTCAACTCATAAAAATGAGTTTGGTGAGGGTAGGGAATAGACCTCTCAACTTAAAAGGGCTCCCAAAGAAAAGAAAATCTCAACTCCTGGCCTCAAGCCAAAATCCCAGAACACCACAATCCACAAGAATCACAAACCAAGTTGCATGGCACTCTTGCCATTCAGGTATCTCTTCCTCAAATGATAATAAGCCCTCAAGGCATAAACACATATTGTGGGAGAGCCCCCAAGGATTGTTCCTCTCCCCTACCCATACAGGTTAAGCATTACCTCCATTGGAGGTGCTCTCACCATAACACCCAACCCAACATCAAATGCAAAACATCACATTGCAAACAAACTGACAACCAAAATTCAAACATGGAACATCATATAAGCAAAGCAAACAGCAAGTTATGAGGCCTACCTTTAAGGCCTTGACAATGGAAGTAGAAATTGGTGAAGAGCTCCAAGCCTTCCCAAGCCTTCCAACTTTCAAAATTTCTCCAACCTTCTCTATCTCCTCCAAACTTAGAAAGGAAAATTAAAATTTGCAAGAAGTCTCCAAATGCAAGAAAAAAAAAAGAATAGGAGAGAAGAACCCCCACTCCTCTACAAGAGGAGCTATTATAGGCCTTCTACTTGGCCTTGAGAAAATGAGAAGGTGACATTTGTCACCATCTCTTCCCTCCTCCAAAGCCACTTGTAAGAGTGAGAAGCTAAGAGGATGACAAATGTCCTCCTCTCACTCCACCTCCATCTCCACCTCATCCACTTGTGCTTCCACACAAGTGGGAGGGGGACAAATGGTGAGTTGGATTCCCACTCACATCTCAAGAAGACAATGGTCTTGAGTGGTGCTCCCACTCACTTGGGAGTTTGGGAGGACTCTTGGAGACCTCCCTAGTCTTTCTTGGGAATGATTCCCAAAATATAGGGATGGGAGATGAGTTCTTCCCAAGGCAAGGCCCATCCCTCATCTTTCCTCTTTCCAAATTCGTCACTTTGACTCAACCATGGTTTAGGGTGACCTAAGGTGAGTCAAAACTAGGGTTAGGTGGTCCAAGTTGACCCTAGACTCATGGTTGACCACCTAGGGTAACTTTTGGGACCCTAGGGTTCATGAAAGGGGTCAAAAAATCCACATTTAAATGGCCCAAAAAAAAATTAATAAAAATACCAAGTGGCATAAATCCAAATTAAAATTTTACAACACTTAATATTAATCAGAAATAAGAAAAGAAAGGGTACTAAGGCTAAAAATAATTAAAATTAAACCAAGCACAATAAATCATCATTCAATTACACACATGATCCTTATACCTCTTGGGAATGGGTCAGCTTTACAGGGAATAATATGGTGTGAATCCTACCTCTAATTTCTCGTGGATAGGGAACGTAAAACCTGCACATCTCGATCAAGTGTCAGTCCTGTCATAAAAGTCATAGCCGAAGCAACTGAAATTAACTTCATGTAATCGAAAATAACATCAATACATAACTACAAATTAAACTGCATTTTCCTTCATATGTCAAATAGTTCGCATCACATAAATAACTAGAATCTCATAACAAAATAACAACTAATATAAATCCCATATACCAAACTACAACATATCATCCAATATGACCGAATCAAATCACATGTATCAAATCAATGAGATAAAACATCAAGTCTGCATAATGAAACATAGTCACTAAGGTCTGATAGTGTCATCTACAGAATAGCATAATGATCAAAATATGGGAGGTAAAGTAGTCAGCCTCACAAGGTCAGACCTCTAAAGTCGTCCCACATTCTCACGGTTCTTAGAAGAGATAGAAAAGTACCTTAAGATTTGCGCATCTTAAGGACTTGGAACTTGGTGTGCCTGAGAAGTGAGTGTGTTGTAAGGGGTGGCCCATGCCACCAAGTTTCTGGATCTATTCACTTTGAGCGAGTGCGGCAGGAGAAATCCAAGTGGGAATTCAACAAGTATTGTCCTTGCTTCGCCTTAGGATTGTGCATGCTTGATAAATCTTTCACATTTTTCACAAACAAAACCTTTGGCTATTGTGTTCTCTTTGCTTGAAGTGTTTTCAAAACTTGCCAAGAAGCAACATCATTGAAATATCATTCCAACATTTGACAAACCTTTGATCCCCACAAAATCCAAATTTGACATCAAGACCTACCTTTTCCAAAGCATTGTCAACCATTGACTTATTTTGGTGCCATATACCTGAGTTTTGGTGCTATTTGCACATCAACTTACCCATGGCCTTAGATAATTGTTTTGGGACCTTTGAGACCTGCATATACATATTCCATATTCACCTTTTCCAAAATCCACCAAAACCACGTCCATTTTGATCCAAGATTTTTCATCCATATTCCCATTTTGACCTTAGAGAACAATCATTTCCACTATTGAACCCTTCATCATAATATTGAGCCCAACCATAATCTATCCACTTCCGTCATGTTCCATCCCCTTTGATTTTTACCCAATTTTGGACCTAAGACATCATCCTACAAATCTATTCCCAATCCACCCATATCTTCTACATCAAACACATCTAAAATCAATAATCAAAACACCAATCAAAAAAATCAACCAATACTAAAATCATATCCAAAATCAATCTTTGAGAAAAAGTTGAATCTAGATTTTACCTTCTACCTCCAAGTAGAATAATCATCCATTTTTGCTTGAGGTCATAAGTCTACTTTAAGAAAGGAGAAAACATCCATTTTGCAACATCCAAAATCTAGACCTATTTGAGCTCTTTTGTTGACTTGAACATCTGTTTCCAAAAACATCATCAAATTCTATCCCATCAAACATCTAAATCACCTACGGTTTGCCTTAGTTTAAGCATCATCCAACCCATCCCCAAATCTCTCTCATCAAATCATCCTTTGCAATCCATTCCATCCTCCATCCTTTTGGTCCAAATTTTGTGAAAATCAAATATACTTGACATTTACCATCCTTAGGTTGCTACCTTTTTTAGACTTATCTCCTAAAGGTCAAAACCTATAATCAAAATCACACCATAACCTTTTTAGATTTAGATTGTAGGGAGCATACTCTCTTGAACCTAAATCTTTATCCCATTTCATCACCATATACCCTCTAGGTCCAACAAATCAAACCAATTTTCTAAGGTATCAAACTTCATCCACCCGTAATCAAATCCACATCATTGCATGCCCATAACAAGATCCTAACATAAGAAAAATCAAGAGATGGCCAATCTTGGGAACAACATGGGCACATGAATTCCCCAAACCGATCAAAACAATGTACCTGTCATCCAACAAGTATCAAACCTACCCACAATCCAACAACTATCCTCATACAATGCCAATGTGATGTTGAATCCATTCATCTTTTTACAATCACAACCGCCACCACCATCTACCCAAAACACCACCATCAACCAAGTAGATCAAGACGTCTTAAACTTCACACAAGATCCTGATAACATGTATATACTTGATAGAGTCCTAAAATCTGATCCTAGTAGATATCTTGATTTTCTTCTCAAAAATGGTGCACAAATACTAATGTAGGTCAAGGTTCAGGAATCTTATTAAATAGATAAACCAAGCAGCCAATGACGAAATCACAAAAAAACAACAACATTGGGACAATAGAACAACAATGCTTTATTCATATGCAAGAGAAATTATAGCAGGAGTTCAGATTTCATTACAAAATATCGGCCTCAGCCTTACAATACTACGAGATGCAGATCCAATAGATCATGCATTCAGGAGGAATCTTCAAGAAGATTCCAACACGTACTACCCACCAGAATCTCCTAAAAAGATCAAATCCCAAGTATTTATAGACTTCTTTGTCAGCCACCGACCTTCGTTAATGTTCTTGACACGCGTCATGATCTAATTTGTCCTTGGAACGACCGTATAGACTATCAAAATTGACCTTTTGTAGTTTCTTGTTTGTTGGTGGGAAAGCTGGTCCAACTGGATTTCAGCGCAATAGGAACAAGTGTTGAATTTGGCTTTCACTGACCTTCACTAGGAAAAGCACTGAAAAACAATCTCATCTGACCTTCACAAAGGAAAGCGCTGGAAATGACCTCTGCCAACTTAGTGCAAAAATTGACCGTGTCTGACTAGCGTGGATTTTTCCCTCTAAATTTGTTAGTACAACTCCATTTTAACGCAAAGTCAGTGAGTCAGCCTTTTAGCGCAAAGTGTCAATTTTTTGTCCGTCTGACCTGTGCAGATTTTGGCATCAACGAACTTTAGGCAATAGAACCAATTTTTAGCGCAAGTCGGCAATGAAGACTTTTAGCGCAAATAGTGAAATCACCCAGTGGAAAATGATGATGTCACTGACTTAGTGGAGAATTCAAAGGTGTCCAACTTGGCAGAGAATTTGAAGGTGTCCAACTTAGTCGGTAAAAGCTACTTTCAGTGCAAGTCTGAGCCCTTGGATTTTAGCACTAGGTCGGTTGGCAACAAAAGTCGCGTTGGAGCATAACTTCACCAAATTTGACCAGATCTTCACCAAAATTGAGGTATGAATACCCATTTGGGCCTTCTTCTAGATCAATCCCTTACTTGGTCAACTTCCTTAAGAAAATTCTCCAAAATTGATCAATTCATCCCTGAGGTAACTCCTACAAACAAAAAATAGACAACAAGAAACTAAAAACCAATCTTTTTGGTTAATGAGGATCGCACATGAACTCGGATGCTCCTGCATCAAACACACTGGGTAATTGAAATGTTCCATGAGTTGAAAACTCAAGAACATTTTGGCAAGTCTGAAACTGGAATACCAAACTTGACAAGTTCTCCAACAATCAGTGAAGAAGCTTCATCTGCAGTTATGTTCTTCCATCTGACCAGATATTCCAAATACTCCTTGCCTCTGGTCTTTTTAACCACTCGGGAGTCAATCACCTTATCCACTTCTTCCATCTTCTTTTAAGGCAACTGATCTATCCACCCTTGTGCATTGGGTGAATGTGAATGTATCCCTCCTTTTGAACTTGACTATCCTTCATAAAACTTATATAGATCAGCAACATTGAAAATAGGTGATATGTCAATCCCTGCTGGCAACTCAATCTCATAGGCATTAGACAAGAACTTCGTCAACACATTGCACAGACCTATCTTCTTGAATTTCAATTTATTATAGGTTCCCTGCGGAAATCTCTCTTTCCTCAAATGTGCCAAGACTAAGTCTCCTACCTGAAATTCTTGTTCCCTCTTATGCATATCAGCATACTCCTTGTACTTGTTGGCTCTCTTCTCCAACTGTTCTTTCACTTCCTTATGAACCTCATGTAGGTATTCTGCAACAGCACTCTTCCTATTCAAATCTGCACTATCACGAAGTTCATCAACACCTCTTGGGCTATGCCCATAAACTATTTGAAAAGGACTCCTTCCTGCACTTATGTTCACTGAATTATTATAAGCAAATTCTTCTTGTGCCAGGATAAGATCTCATTGATGTGGTTTATCTCCCACCAAACATCTCAATAGATTTCCCAAACTTTTGTTCACAACTTCAATTTGTCCATCAGTCTGTGGATGGTAAGCTGAATTGAATCCTAACTCAATGCCCATTTTCTTCCATAAGGTACGCCAAAAATGACCAACAAACTTTGTGTCCCGATATGAAACTATGCTCTTAGGCAACCCATGCAACCTAACTACCTCTCTGAAAAATAATGCAGCTATGTGGGATGCATCACTAGTCTTCTGACATGGTATAAAATGAACCATCTTTGAAAATCTGTTGACAACAACAAAAATGGAATCATGACCTTGATGTGTCCGAGGCAATCCCAAAACAAAGTCCATACTTATATGCTCCCATGGTCTATCAGGTATGGGCAATGGCTGATACAGTCCTATATTCTATCATGCTCCCTTAGCATATTGGCAAATTCGACAACCTTGTACCAGTCTCTTCACATCTGCACTCATTCCAGGCCAAAAATAACTTTCATTTAGTTGTGCCACTGTCTTCTCTACTCCAAATTTTCCACTTAAGCCTCCACTATGCTTTTCTCAAATTAGATTATCTCTCATTAAACTTCTAGGAATGCATAATTTCTTTCCTTTGAACAACAAACCATCCTGGATAAAGTATTCCAACCAAGGTGTCCTATCTCCTACTACTGGACTCTTACTAACAACCCATGCTTCCTTAAAATCAGGATCATCTAGATACAAATCCTTCATTGCATCAAAGGCAACAACATTAACCCTTAGCTCATTAATCAACAAACATCTTCTGCTAAGTGCATCTGCTACCTGATTTGACTTACCACTTCGGTGTTTCAAAACAAAGGAATAACTTTGCAAGAATTCCACCCACTTCAAATGTCTTTGGTTTAACTTACCTTGACTGTTGATGTACTATAAGGCATGATGATCAGTATACAACACAAACTCATTTGACAACAGATAATGTCACCACTTCTTTAAGGCCTGCACTATACAATAGAATTCTTGATCATAAACTGAGTATTTCCTTTTTTCTTCATTAAGTTTCTCACTGAAGTAGGCAATGGGTCTACCCTCTTGACTTAACACTCCTCCAATTGCACTACCACTAGCATCACAATCCACTTGGAAAACTTTGTTAAAGTCTAGCAATGCCAACACTAGCTGCTCTGTCACCTTCTTCTTCAACATTTGAAAACTCTTTTATGTTGTAGCTATCCATTGGAACTCTTTCCTAACACCTTTCATTATTTGGTGATCAGTGCACATATTCCACTAAAATTTCTAATGAACTTCCTGTAGAAGCTCGCCAAGCCATGAAAACTTCTGCCCTCAAACATGTTTCGGGGTGAAGGCCAATCCAGTATTGCCTTAACCTTCTCAACCCAAAAACATTGTGTCATTTCATAATTGCATCCTTCCAACTAACCAATGTGTAATTGGGAAACATAAAGAGAAATAGAAGCATATGCAATGATCAAGTTCTAGCTGCATTAATCATCGTAGAGTGACCCATGACCCATAGCTCTGGGAAGATCGTCCTCATCTCCATGATACAGATTGATATACCTGCATTGCTTGTTGGATGACAAAATTGTACTGCAACCACTTCTTTATATTGCCCTGGAAATGAACAAATTTATCTTGCCAATATGATCGATGTAATCTTGATCAGTGCAAATATCTATCGAAATTAGATTATTCATAATTAACTCCAGTGAGAATATCTTTCCCAAACATATGTACGTGTTTTCTATCACCCTTTCCTCATTGGTTATATTTTCAAGAACTGATGACAATAATCCATTCAATTCAACTTTCCAGATGTCCTTATCTCGCAAATTCCCATCAGTATTGAAAAATTTGGAAATGCCATGTCAGGATGTTGGTCAAAGTCATTCAAATCTTCTATTAGTATACCATTAAATCTCTCATGTTAACTGATTAGGTCATCATATTCATTGAACACTTATTTTTCAACATTAGATTTAGCATTCAATTTTTCTTTGTTCCAACATCCTAAGGTGCAGGCTTTTGTGTTCTTGATACATCTGGTGAGTCCTCTTATGCAAGTCCCAAACTTTATCACTATTTTACATCATTTTGTCAAATCTTCTTTGTATCAATTTGGAATCCATATTGTATTTGACCGTTTTCAATTTAGTTTCCAACTATTCACTTTTCTTTTGAATTTTTTCTATTTTAAGCTTCCAATAATTAGTATCTGCTTTAGCTTCTATAACCCTCTTATCAACTTCTAGGTATGGTGAATAACTATTAGATGAAGGAAATTTATCTTTGTAGCTGGTAATTTCCTACCTGAGCCTTGAATTTTCTTCCATATAGTCATTATTTCTCCTTACCAACTGCTCAATCTATGCCTTGGTGAATCTTGCAACATTTACATTTAGATTGGCAGTTTTAATAGGGTCTGCTTCTTCAACCCTTTGAATCAGTAGGTAACCAAAGACTTCATTAGGATTGCTTATAACTTGAGGCTTTTTGTGTGGGGGAAATAGTGACCATATTAGCAATGTTTGTTTATTAGGATCATACCCCGATCCAGATTTGATTTTGTCTAGGGCCTCAATGCTAAGCTACATCTTTTTGTCCTGGTTTTTTCTGAAAGTGTTAAACACAATTGCAAAAGTCATATCCCATCCAAGTACCAATATCACTCTTGCTTTTTGGAGCAATTCCCTTCCCTTTTCAGGAGTCATATCCTCCATGGCTTTATCAATTTTTGACTAAAGTTCTTGCAGAACTTCATCTTAGATTTCAAGAGTGATGTTTTTCATTCTTTCTCTTACTTGTTTTCCTTTATACTCATATAAAAAGGACTTGAATTCTGTAGTCTTGATGAATTCATCATCTGTAATGAATTTTTTTACTGCCCAGATACCTTACATCCTCTATTAGCTCATCAGAGGTTTCTATTTCAACCTCTTCTCTTTCCTTTGGAGGTTCATATTCTTCTATAAGGGGCAAGGATGCTTACAAGTCTTTATTTTCCCCTTCCCCTTCTTCAACATCAAAAGAAATATCAGGAGTTGGTTGAGGAGACAAATGAGCCATTGGGATTTCATCCTCTACTTGTGTTTCTCTGACAACTCTTCCCTTTCTTTCAAAGATATGAGGAGGAACATTTTTAATCAATTCTGAAGCATTTTCAATTAATGCATCTAACCTCTTTACATGATCATTTATGCTCATAAAAGCACCTGTGTAACTGGGGTTTTTGGCTATCCTCCAAGCCTTGGCCAACATTATCTTGTGGTATAGACTTCTTCTTTCAACTGCATTGTGCTCATCTTGGTTTCTAATTAGGTCATCATCAACAAACAACACATGATGATACATTTTTTACTTCTTGGTTTTGACTATGCATATAAAATTCTCTGGGTCAAAATTCTCTCTAGCATTTCCTGTCGGCAACCTAAAATACTCCAATCTCTTCTTAATTAACTAATATCCTTTACCTGACATGGCTGTGAAGTCTCCAAAACACAACGTCCCAGGCATGAAAGATTGTTTATTGGAACCTTTTAAATGCATGAAATCTGAGTAGGCAAGTTGTCTCACAATTTCTAAGTAAGCAATCATGTCTAGATAAGTTTTAGGTAATAAGAGAGGGGGGCCTTCAAATCCAAATACCCTTATCTTTGTGCAATCACTTTAGGAGTACCAGTCACCCAAATTGTGACTAAACTTAACTTGCTCGTACTTGCCCTTAGGCCTTAGAAATCTATGTATTTTTGGTGACAAGTTGTAGTCACAAGGGTGGCTTAACAATTTATAGACAGGTTTCACAAAGTCTTCTTCAAAATAGAGGTAATGAGACCTCTCACACCGACTATCCTAGATAGCGGTCCACATCTGAAGAGGTTTAATGTCATCATTCTCATCAAAATCTCTTACCCTTAGACATTCACTCCACATTCCAGAATTCTACCCTTCATATAGGATAAGGTGCATAAATACAGAATAGTGATTAAACTTACTACCCCCTTCTTTCAGGGAGACTAATTCATTATGAAGGGCATTAGCCAGGAATTCAACATAATCAAAACACAATGCTTGTTGACTTTGCACATTAGCAGTTAAAACTATAGGAGCAATCTCCATAAACAGGGAAGCCTCAACTCCAAGCAATTGACACACAGAGTAATAGGTATATTGGAAATACTCTTCAAACATCTCTACAGAATATGTGGGATATTCTGTCACTATAAACACTTTAAGTTTGTTTTCTCCATCTTGGGGTCTATGCATGGGCAGCCTCCACCTTTTATATCTGTTGCTCATGTTATAATATTCATTGAGAAAATCTCGGAGTCTGAACTTCACATCAAAGTTGCAATCCAGTTGAAAGACCATTGATATATAGTCTCTAGTGATAGGAAAAAAACCCATTCCATCTCTTAACTCCACCATGTGGTTCTGAGGATTGTAGCTTTTAGCTATGACTTTCAAAAATTCAACATTTACGAACACATTAGGCACTATAAATTTTCCTAAATTCATTCTCCATGGGTTGGACATTGGTGCACGCCTATACATTCTCTTGTAGTGATATATGAAGAGGTCATAACCTCTCATGGGTGTCCATACATACCCTACATGTTTGTAAATGTCTTCCAACTTCTCTACATTGGGATTCAATTGAGTGTTTCTTCTAGACCTTTGACCAGATTTTGGGCATTGGTCGATTAGGTCTTGATTCTGGTGTCTCTCATCTAACATTTTTCTTTTGACCCTAGGGTTTTTAGATGTGTCTTCCATAGTACAATGCAAGAGAATTCTACTTCTTTAATTTGCAATTTGATTCAGTAGCTACAGGTTGCGAGATCAGAATACTTACTTGAGTTTTGAGTTGCATTCATTGTAGAGGCTTCCTGTTGCTCCCATGTATGCTTAATGAATCAAAATTCTTTTCGAATTGTTTTTGATATACTATGTTTTGTGTATTAATGGTGGATTTCACATCATCAGGAGGACATTAAATTATTGCAACGGGAATGTCTTGTCACCTCATCGAACCAATAAATTCTACTTAAGGAGTTTATCATTTTTTATTATCGTCAGGATTTCGTTATGGCCCAAATGGATGTCACGATGAAATCCTGTTTTGTTAAGTCTCATCAACATCTGTTTATCTCTTTGACATGTTATTTTTATTGTCATGTTCTCCTTTTCGAATGGACAAGTTATCACCTCCCTTCGACATCCCTAATTCTCTTCTTATGCCTTTCTTTATTTGGCATCTTCTTGACAACTTTCCAGCAGGACTAGAACTTAAGTCATTCTGACATTCTGAATATTCTTGAATTATATGTCACTTATTTTACTGGTGGCATGTCAAGTTGGTATTCCTTGGTTCCTTCTATATGTCTTTATACTTGGAATGTCGAAGAGACTGCAAGAAGACTCACTCCAATATTCTAACCTCATTTGTTCCTTCGATATTTTGACATCAGCCTGAAGCAACACCCAAGTCTTTGTCTTCAGATTATCGAAGTGACTACAAGATGAGTCTCCCCTGTTGGGAATTAAGGTGTCTCAACCTTTGCAAATTCCTAATGTTGTATTTATTTATCCCATGTTGAGTTGGCGTAGTCGGCACCTTGTGTACATGTAGCAGGATAAATTTTGGTGACTTTGGCAGTTGCGGTTTCCATGTCTATCTTGAATTCATGCCCCAAAACCCACACCTAAGCACACTTGTCCAACATCCCATCCCAATGTGGGTACCTTGTCCCAAGATAGGCTATGACAGATGCTCTTACGCACCTTACAATTGTCATAGAATCCATCATAACTGACAACACTTACATCTGTAAGAGAATCTGTCATACACTGACTAAAAATATCTTATTCCTCTTACAACTTGTCATAACCTCCCTTGACTACCCAAAGATACCTTTCTCTAGAAGGTTCTATATTTGCCTTGTAAACTCTATAAAAACAGGTGCTTGGATGGGTGATATGTAGAGTGTTTTATAGGTACTGTTATGCTATTGGAATATCTCCAGATTCGACATTCAAAGACTCCTGAAAGAGCATTGGCTCTGAAACTGTATTGTAATCTATTATTGTTTACTGTAATACATTTGAGCTATGTTTTGGAGTGTGGGGTTTTTCACCCGTAAGGGTTTTCCCCACATACATCTTGTCTCTCTCTCTTCTGTCTACTTTCTGTGTGTATGTGTATTGCTGCAATATCTCTATTAGATGTTCTATGTTGCTGTAGTTGTAAGAACTAAAATTGAATTTGCATACATCTCTCCTCATTAGATTAGTGTAGGAAGCGATTTCCGCACACCTAGCTTCCTTTCATCCCCAACACGGCAATCACTTCTCGATGTGTTTTATATTTCATTGTTGCTTTATCGGTGTGACACATTCAGGTGTCACATTGATCTCCCGATGTATCTTCAACCCTTTTCAAAGTGTCGATGAAACCTCTAGGCTGGTCACTCTAATATGCCGCGAGTCTTTTGCACGACATGGTTTTCAAATGATAGGGGTATTAAATGTGGCCTTTTTTATTTTTGAATGAAATCAATTAATCGGGGGGGATTATGGTTTAATCCTTTGGGCTTATGATAGGAATGAAATGAAAAATTTATTGTGATGGTGGGAAATGTGGTTTAAATGAAAATATTAAAATCCTATCCCAACAGAACCCTTGTTTTTGTTTCAAACATTTGGAATTGGTGCACTAAAATTGACACTTGCTTGTCAAACAATCATTAGAAAACATTTCATTTTGGTGTACCTAAAAAGAACCTTTATTTCCCTAGCATAGACAACATTTGAGATTGGTGCATTAAAATTAACAAGTGTTTACAAACAATCATTATGAACCTTTCATTTGGGTTTAAAAAGAACTTTAGCAATTGATTGCCGTGTTTGGTGGACTTGCATATCTTTGTCACCCAAGGGTTAGAATCAAAGTATCCTCTCGCCTCACCTTTAAAAGGATCTTGGGTGAAGAGAAATGGTTCTATTATCTTTTTCTTTTTAGAAAGTGGGCCTGCTCATGAGACACATCTGCAAGGAGAACTCATTTGCGACCACAAGCGGTACTTTCATCCAGTCTGCTATATAAAATAGGATAAGGCGAAAGCTAAGTCCAAATCAGTGTAAGCACTTACCATATGGTGCTATCTCAAAAGGAAGTTGTACTTAGTGTATATGAAACTCCTAGTAGAGCTAGTCAAAACCTTAAGCGGTTTACCGGATGCTCATAACGTACCGATTCCCCAGATGTACCCCCACAATGAACCTTTGTTTTAGAAGCCAAAATCCTTCTACTTGTTGACACAGGAGGTTAGACCTCTGAAGCCGTCCCATGTTCTCATGATTCTTAGAAGAGATAGCAAAGTACCTTAAGATTTGCACGTCTTAAGGACTTAGAACTTGGTGTGCCTGAGAAGTGAGTGCATTGTAAGGGGAAGCCCATGCCACCAAATTTTTGGATCTATCCACTTTGAACAAGTGCGGCTGGAGAAATCCAAGTGGGAATTCAACATGTATTGTCCTTGCTTCACCTTAGGATTGTGCATGCTTGGTAAATCTTTCACATTTTTCACAAACAAAACCTTTGGCTATTGTGTTCTCTTTGCTTGAAGTGTTTTCAAAACTTGCCAAGAAGCAACGTCATTGAAACATCATTCCAACATTTGACAAACCTTTGATCCCCACAAAATCCAAATTTGACATCAAGACCTACCTTTGCCGAAGCATTGTCAACCACTGACCTATTTTGGCATCATTTCTATCTGTTTTGGCACCATATACCTAAGTTTTGGCACTATTTTCATATCAACTTACCCACGGCCTTAGATAATTGTTCTGGGACCTTTGAGACCTACATATACATATTCCATATTCACCTTTCCAAAATCCACCAAAACCACGTACATTTTGATCCAAGATTTTTCATCTATATTCCCATTTTGACCTTAGAGAACAATCATTTCCACTATTGGACCCTTCATCATAATATTGAGCCCAACCATAATCCATCCACTTCCATCATGTTCCATCCCCTTTGATTTTTACTTACTTTTGGACCTAATACATCATCCTACAAATCTATTCCCAATCCACCCATCTCTTCTACATCAAACACATCCAAAATCAATAATCAAAACACCAATCAAAAAAATCAATCAATACCAAAAATCATATCCAAAATTAATCTTTGAGAAAAAGTTGAATCTAGATTTTACCTTTCACATCCTATTTTGCTTGTTGGTCATTAGTCTACCTCCAACTAGAATAACCATCCCTTTTTTCTTGAGGTCATAAATCTACTTTAAGCAAGGAGAAAACATCCATTTTGCATCATCCAAAATCTAGACCTATTTGAGCTCTTTTGTTGACTTGAACATCCTTTTCCAAAAACATCATCAAATTCTATCCTATCAAACATCTAAATCACCTAAGGTTTGCCTTAGTTGAAGCATCATCCAACCCATCCCCAAATCCCTCTCATCAAATCATCCTTTGCAATCCATTCCATCCTCCATCCTTTTGGTCCAAATTTTGTGAAAATCAAATATCCTTGACATTTACCGTCCTTAGGTTGCTACCTTTTTTAGACTTATCTCCTAAAGGTCAAAACCTCTAATCAAAATCACACCATAACCTTTTTAGATTTAGATTGTAGGGAGCATACTCTCTTGAACCTAAATCTTTATCCCATTTCATCACCATATACCCTTTGGGTCCAACAAATCGAACCGATTCTCTAAGGTCTCAAACTTCATCCACCCGCAATCAAATCCACATCATTGCATGCCCATAACAAGATCCTAACACAAGAAAAATCAAGAGATGGCCAACCTTGGGAACAACATGGGCACATGCATTCCCCAAACCGATCAAAACAATGTAACAAGTATCAAACCTACCCACAATCCAACAACTATCCTCATACGATGCCAACGTGATGTTGAATCCATTCATCTTTTTACAATCACAACCGCCACCACCATCTACCCAAAACACCACCATCAACCAAGTAGATCAAGATGTCTTAAACTTCACGCAAGATCCCGATAACATGTATATACTTGATAGAGTCCTAACATTGGATCCTAGTAGATATCTTGATTTTATTCTCAAAAATGGTGCACAAATACTAATGTAGGTCAAGGTTCAGGAGTCTTATCAAATAGCTAACCAAGCATCTAATGACAAAATCACAACAAAACAACAACAACAGGACAACAGAACAACAATGCTTTATTCATATGCAAGAGAAATTATAGCAGGAGTTTAGATTGCATTACAAAATATCAACCTCAGCCTTACAATACTACGAGATGCAGATCCAACAGATCATGCATTCAAGAGGAATCTTCAAGAAGACTCCAACACGTACTACCCACCAGAAGCTCCTAAAAAGATCAAATCCCAAGTATTTATAGACTTCTTTGGTGGCCACCGACCTTCATTAATGTTCTTGACATGTGTCATGATCTGATTTGTCCTTGGAACAACCATATAGACTGTCAAAATTGACCTTTTATCATTTCTCGTTTGTTGGCGGGAAAGTCGGTCCAACTGGATTTCAGCGCAACAGGAAAAAGTGCTAGATTTGGCTTTTGCCGACCTTCACTAGGAAAAGTGCTGAAAAACAATCTCATCTAACTTTGGCAGAGGAAAGCACTAGAAATGACCTCTGTCGACTTAGCGTGGAAATCGACCATGTCCGACTAGTGTGGATTTTGCCCTCCTCAAACTTTGTCAGTACAACTCCATTTTAGCACAAAGTCAGTGAGTCGGCCTTTTGTGCAAAGTGGCAATTTTCTATCTGTCCTACCTAGGCAGATTTTGGTGTCAACGAACTTTAGGCAGTAGAACCAATTTTTAGCACAAGTCGGCGATGACTTTTAATGCAAACAGTGAAATCACCCAGCGGGAAATGATGACGTCACTGACTTAGTGGAGGATTTGAAGGTGTTCGACTTGGTGGAGAATTTGAAGGTGTCCAACTTAGTCGGTAAAAGCTACTTTCAACGCAAGTCTGAACCCTTGGATTTTAGCGTCAAGTGGTTGGCAACAAAGGTCTCGCTGGAGCATAACTTCACCAAATTTGACTAGATCTTCACCAAAATTGAGGTACGGATACCCATTTGGGCCTTCTTCAAGATCAATCCCTTACTTGGCCAACTTCCTTAAGAAAATTCTCCAAATTTGATCAATTCATCCCTGAGGTAACTCCTACAAATAAAAAATAGACAACAAGAAAGTAAAAACAAATCTTTTTGGTTGATGAGGATTGCACGTGAACCCGGGTGCTCCTGCATCAGACACGCTAGGTAACTGATATGTTCCATGAGTTAAAAACTCAAGAACATTTTGGCAAGTCTAAAACCGGAATGCCAAACTTGATAAGTTCTGCAGCAGTCAGCCAAGAAGCTTCATCTGCAGATCTATTCTTCCAACTGACCAGATATTCCAAATACTCCTTACCTCTGGTCTTTTTAACCACTCGGGAGTCAATCACTTTATCCACTTCTTCCATCTTTTTTTCAGGCAACTGATCTATTCACCCTTGTGCATTAGGTGAATGTGAATGTATCCCTCCTTGTGAACTTAACTCTCCTTCATATAACTTATACAGATCAGCAACATTAAAAATAGGTGATATGTCAATCCCTACTGGCAACTCAATCTCATAGGCATTGGATGAGAACTTCCTCAACACCTTGCACGGACCTATCTTCTTGAATTTCAATTCATTATAGGTTCCCTACAGAAACCACTCTTTCCTCAAATGTGCCAAGACTAAGTCTCCTACCTGAAATTCTTGTTCCCTCTTATGCATATCGGCATAGTCCTTGTACTTGTTGGCACTCTTCTCCAACTATTCTTTCACTTCCTTATGAACCTCATGTAGGTATTCCACAAAATCTTCTGCAATAGCACTCTTCCTATTCAAATCTGCACTATCACGAAGTTCATCAACACCTCTTGGGCTATACCCATAAACTATTTGAAAAGGATTCCTTCCGGCACTTTTGTTCACTGAATTATTATAAGCAGATTCTGCCTGTGCCAGGATAAGATCTCATTAATGTGGTTTATCTCCCACCAAACATCTCAATAGATTTCCCAAACTTTTGTTCACAACTTCAGTTTGTCCATTAGTCTGTGGATGGTAAGCTGAATTGAATCCTAATTCAATGCCCATTTTCTTCCATAAGGTACACCAAAAATGACCAACAAACTTCATGTCCCGATCTAAAACTATGCTCTTAGGCAACCCATGCAACCTAACTAGCTCTCTGAAAAAATAATGTAGCTGTATGGGATGCATCACTAGTCTTTTGACATGGTATAAAATGAACCATCTTTGAAAATCTATCCACAACAACAAAAATGGAATCATGACCTTGATGTGTCTGAGGCAATCCCAAAACAAATTCCATACTTATATGCTCCCATGGTCTATCAGGTATGGGCAATGGCTGATGTAGTCTTGTATTCTGTCTTGCTCCCCTAGCATATTGGTAAATTCGACTGCCTTGTACCAGTCTCTTCACATCTACACTCATTCCAGGCCAAAAATAACTCTCATTCAGTTGTGCCACTATCTTATCTACTCCAAAGTGTCCACTTAAGCCTCCACTATGCTTTTCTCAAATTAGATTCTCTCTCATTGAACTTCTAGGAATGCATAATTTCTGTCCTTTGAATAACAAACCATCCTGGATAAAGTATTCCAACCATGGTGTCCTATCTCCTACTACTGGACTCTTACTAACAGCCCATGCTTCCTTAAAATCAGGATCATCTGGATACAAATCCTTCATTGCATCAAAGCCAACAACATTAACCCTTAGCTCATTCATCAACAAACATCTTCTGCTAAGTGCATCTGCTACCCGATTTGACTTACCACTTCGGTGTTTCAAAACAAAGGAATAACTTTGCAAGAATTCCACCCACTTCATATGTCTTTGGTTTAACTTACCTTGACTGTTGATGTACTGTAAGGCATGATGATCAGTATACAACACAAACTCATTTGACAGCAGATAATGTCGCCACTTCTTTAAGGCTTGCACTATAGCATAGAATTCTTGATAATAAACTAAATATTTCCTTTTTGCTTCATTAAGTTTCTCACTGAAGTAGGCAATGGGTCTACCTTCTTGACTTCACACTCCTCCAATTGCACTATCACTAGTATCACAATCCACTTGGAAACTTTGTTAAAGTCTAGCAATGCCAACATTGGCTGCTCTGTCACCTTCTTCTTCAACATCTGAAAACTCTTTTCTATTGTAGCTATCCATTAGAACTCTTTCCTAACACCTTTCATTGTTTTGGTGATCGGTGCACATATTCCACTAAAATTTCTAATGAACTTCCTGTAGAAGCTCGCCAAGCCATGAAAACTTCTGGCCTCAAACATGTTTCAGGATGAAGGCCAATCCAGTATTGCCTTAACCTTCTTAGGATCCATCTTCAACCCCTCTTCAGATACTACAAAACCCAGATACACTAGTTCTTTCTGCATAAAACTACACTTATCCCTGTTCACCAGCAACTTTACTTCTTTTAACCTCTACAAGACTTCCCTAAGATGCAGTAGGTGCTCCTCCTTTGTTTTGCTGGAAACCAAGATGTCATCTAGATAAAATATGACAAACTTTCCAAGGAACAGCTTCATTACCTCATTCATTAATCTCATAAAGGTGATGGGTGCATTTGTTAACCCAAATGGCAACCACTCATACAATCCATCCTTGGTTTTGAATGTTGTCTTCCATTTGTTCCCTTCTCTAATTCTGATTTGGTGGTATCTACTCTTCAAATTGATCTTGTTGAAATACTTTGCTCCGCTCAAGCAATCCATCAAGTCATCCATACGAGGCAATGGAAACCTATACTTAATGGTTATCTTGTTTATAGCTCTTGAATTAGTGCACATGCACCATTTTCCATTCTTCTTGGGTGCCAGTACTGCAAGTATAGCACATGGACTGAGACTTTTCCTAATCAGCCCTTTATCCAATAACTCTTGCACTTGCCTATTCACCTCTTCATTTTCCATAGGTGTCATCCTATATGGTGCCTTGTTTGGTAGGCTTGCTCCCAGTATCAAATCCATGTAGTGGCTTATGCTTCTAACTAGAGGTAATCCATCTGGTAAATCGTTCATTAGTATGTCATCAAACTCACTCATAATTTCTTGGACCTCTATGGAAACTGCTGCCCCTTTCTCAACTATCATAGCTTCTGTAAATTGAGGTAGGAAAGCATAATAGACCTTCTCTTTTCTGATTTCCTTTAGGAATTGTTTTCCATTTACTAGACAAACCCTATTGCCTCTCTCAATACCCTCATCCTTATCCTTCAAAGGATTTAACACATACTCAACCCCATCCTTCTTGAGTGTTATGCAGTTACTTTTGCCATCATGAATGGCCTACCTATCATATTGCCAAGGTCTGCCCAATAGCAGATGGCATGCATCCATTGGCATGACATCACACATTATCTCATCTATGAAACTTGACAAGGCATTGTTCATTTACCAGTAACTGATGTCCCTTTTGCATCCAAGAGACCTTGTAGGGAGTGGGGTGCTTCAGTCGATTTAGATTTAATTTATGCACCATTTCTTCTGACACTAAATTGTCAGTACTTCTGCTATCCATAATGACCTTGCAGCATTTTCCTCCAGACTTACATCTATTTCTAAATAGACTTCTTCACTATTCTAGTTCCTCTCATACCTTCTCTGGTGATAGAAGAACTTTCCTCATCATCAAGGATTCTCCATCCTCGCCTTCTTCTCAACGCATCGGTGAGGCTACACTAGCCACACTCTCTTCCTCATCTTGTGCTATATAGACTCTAGTCTCTTTTCCTTTGCCACTGCTCTATTGTACTTGAGGACATTCAAATGCCCTATGTCTAGTTTGCCCACACTGGAAACATGTTCCACTAAACCCTTTTCCTCTTCCAAAATTGCCTCTACCTCTAGGGTAATCACCCCTTCCTCTACCTCCTTGGGTATTGGAAGAACTTGCTTCACCTTGCTTATCCTGAGATCCACATCCAAGATTTGATTACCCTCTCCATTTGGAGGATTTACCTCTTCCTCTAAAGCTATTTTGCCTTCTGGAGATCTTTTCTTCTGCTTTCAATGCAAATTGAAAGGCTTCTTCTATACTGGTAATCCTAACCATGCTAATTTCATCTTGGATCAAATAATGCAACCCATTTACATACCTAGAGATCTTCTCAGCATCATCCTCAATGTGACCAGCCTAAATATTCAATCTTTAAAACTCTTCGGTGTAGTCTTGTACACTTTTCTCCCTCTACTTGAGGTCCTGCAACATCTTGAACATGGTGATCTGATGATCGGTAGGCAGAAATTTTGCCTTTAACTTGGTTAACATCCTCTCCTAGGTCTTAATCTTTTCCTTCCCTTTTCTTTATCTCTCAACTTGCACATGATCCCACCATAGAGATGCATGTCCTTTCAACTTTGAAGTTGCAAGTTTTACTCTCTTAGGGTCTTCAATCGATTCTAACTCGAAATATTTTTCCATCTCTACAATCCAGTCTATCAACTGTCTGGTTTCAGACTTCCATTATAACTAGGTAGCTCAACACAAGGTTTACTGGCATTCTTTGTAATTGCATGCAGAAATCTCCCCTCAAATCCATCTTCTCCTTCTTCTACTTCCTCTTCACTAACTTATGCCTCCTCATTGTCACTTACATCTACCACAAGTACTCCTCTGCATTGAGTTCTCTCCATTGCATCCAGCCTAGCTGTGATGCCCCTAAGCATTTCTGCCAACGCTGCATCTCCAATCCTTGGAGGTGGTCCTCTCCTTCTTCTATCATGGTTTGCCATGTCTCAGATCCTCTACAGTGATCCCACAGCCTCAAGGAGTGCAAAACCTCACTCTGATACCACTTAATGCAGGTCAAGGTTCAGGAGTCTTATTAGACAGCTAAACCAAGCAGCCAATGACGAAATCACAACAAAACAACAATAGTGGGACAACAGAACAACACTGCTTTATTCATATGCAAGAGAAATTATAGCAGGAATTCAGATTGCATTACAAAATATCAGCCTCAGCCTTACAATACTACGAGATGCAAATCCAATAGATCATGCATTCAGGAGGAATCTTCAAGAAGACTCCAACACGTACTACCCACCAGAAGCTCCTAAAAAGATCAAATCCCAAGTATTTATAGACTTCTTTGGTAGCCACCAACCTTCATTAATGTTCTTGACATGTGTCATGATCTAATTTATCCTTGGAATGGTCGTACAGACTGTCAAAATTGACCTTTTGTCATTTCTGGTTTATTGGCGGGAAAGTCAGTCCAACTGGATTTTAGCGCAATAGGAAAAAGCACTAGATTTGGGTTTCACTAACCTTCACTAGGAAAAGCGCTGAAAAACAATCTCATCCGACCTTTGCAAAGGAAAGCGTTGGAAATGACCTCTGCCGACTTAGCGCGGAAATCGACTGTGTCCAACTAGCACAGATTTTGCCCTCCTCCGACTTTGTCAGTACAACTCCATTTTAGCACAAAGTCAGTGAGTCAACCTTTTAGCACGAAGTGGCAATTTTATGTCTGTTTGACCTGCACAGATTTCAGCGTCAACGGACTTTAGGCAGTAGAACCAATTTTTAGCACAAGTCGGCGATGAAGACTTTTAGCGCAAACAGTGAAATCACCCAGCGGGAAATGATGGCATCACCAACTTAGCAGAGGATTCGAAGGTGTCTGACTTGGTGGATAATTTGAAGGTGTCTGACTTAGTCAATAAAAGCTACTTTTAGCGCAAGTTCGAACCCTTGGATTTTAGCGCCAAGTCAGTTGGCAACAAAAGTCACGCTGGAGCATAACTTCACCAAATTTGACTAGATCTTCACCAAAATTGAGGTACAAATACCCATTTGGGCCTTCTTCAAGATCAATCCCTTACTTGGCCAATTTCCTTAAGAAAATTCTCCAAATTTGATCAATTCATCCCTGAGGTAACTTCTACAGACAAAAAATAGACAACAAGAAAGTAAACAAATCTTTTTGATTGATGAGGATTGCATGTGAACCCAGATGCTCCTATCAAATACCCAACAACACTACCTCATCCCAACCATCCACATCCAACACCAACCCCACCACATCTTCACAACCTTCCACATCACACACCAACCCCAACACGTCTCAAACAAATCCCACCAATCCCACCAATCCCACCAATCCCACCAATCCCACCAACATTTCTACCATAACAAACCCCACCAACCCTGTCGGCACATCAAATGCAACGACATCCATCCCACAAATCACCATTAATATCCCCAACAATCCCATGCACACAAGTACTTCTACAAGCGTGCCCCCATATAACACCAACACCATAGCCTACATGAATCAATTTCTCTCACAACCACCTCACAACATGACCAATCCATCTAACACCAACCCATCTAATTTCACATATGTACAACCTCCCATTGTATCATCTGCATAGCACAATCCCAATCCACAACTACCACCTCACATTCTACAACAACTCCATGCCCACCAACAATACCTCACCCAACTCAACCAAAATCAAAACCCCATCCCACAAAATCAAAACCTTGTCCACCAAAACCAAAAAGCTCAATACCAAATCCTGCCTAACCTTCAACAAATCATCAACCAACAAACATACATCCCACAACCACCCCCAACATAGGACTTAACAAGTGTTGTACAGACCCTAATTCAAAAAGTGGATGACATGCAAGATGGAAACAAACATAAGCAATATTCTTTCGAGGATATTTGCCCATACCCATTTGATAGGACATTGTACATGCCTCCCTTTCCTAAGAACTTTGAAACACCCAAATTTGACAAATACGAAGGAAAGGGAGACCCTAGGGAACACCTTAGGGAGTTTTACATTGTTTCCCTTGAAGTCTCACATAATGACACATACCTAATGAGACTCTTTCCTAGAAGCCTCCGTGGTCAAGCCACCAAATGGTTTGCACACCTTCCTCCCGGCATTAGGACTTTCCCTAAGCTAGCAGAGAAGTTTATAAATCATTTCTCCTATAACTTCAAACACGAAGTATCCATGATGGATCTTTGCAACACCAAACAGAAGAGCGGAGAATCCTTCACCACCTTCTTGCAAAGATGGAGAGGCTTGGCAAGCAAACTCCCTTGGATGATTCCTAAAAAATAATTAGTCACCATGTTTGTGGCTAACCTAAATCAAGAAATGGGTTTTCATTTACAAATCCTATGCACATTCACCTTTGAAGAGGTCATTGACAAGGGCACAACCATTGAGAGAGCCCTTATTGCCAAGGGCTCGATCAAGCTCTGCGATAACAAAACCTACAACAACAACAATGCACAATCAAATGAGAAACCTCGCTTTTGGGCAAGAGCAAGAACACCCTTAATGACGGTGTCATCAATGTGAAGGCCGTCCAAAATGTACAAAACCAAGTGCCTCTAAGCGCACCCCCACCAACAATGAAAATATTCCTAAAGGACTGCCAAAACAAAATAATGCTCCTAGGAGGAAATTCACACCCTTGGGAGAACCAATAGAAGATGTTTTGAACAAAATTGTAAAGGGGAATTTAATAACCCTCCCCATATTAATCCCTACGATGAGAATCAATTCAAACCCACATGGTACAATGAGAATGACTTTTGCGAATACCATCATGTTGTTGGGCATAAAACATCTGATTGTATGAAATTGAAACACTAAATACATGATCTAATAGATAAGCATCTTATCAGCGTTGAAAACCCTCCACAATAGTTGCCGAATGCAAACCTTGGAGCTTATAAGGATCCCCTACCCAATCACAATAAAGGAAAAGCCTCATCATCTAACCAAGCTTACAATATTGCTCCACCTTCCGCTTCTTATGATTCCATTGTGGGTCGCATAGAAGAATCCTCCAACCGTGTCAACACCATTATCATTCAAGTACAAACACCTGATTGTTCTATCACTACCTGTCATGGTCATGTCTCCATCTATGGGGCACCCACTAATGAGAAACCATCCACATCCGCACCATCCAACCCCCCATCCACTCATAAATATAACCTCCTAGATCACCTAGGTAAAACCCCTGCTCAAATCTCCATCTTCGAGTTGCTCTGAACATCACCCCTCCACAAAGAAGTGCTTGACAAACCCTTAATGGAGACACAAGTTCCCACCAACCTCAATGTTGATCAATTCCAAGCCATGGTGGGCAGCATCGCTTCCCCTCATCACCTCACCTTCTCCAAAAAGGACCTTCCCACCTCTAATAACTTACACAATGATGCCCTACACATCAAAGTCTGCGTTCATAAGCATACCATAAAAAGAGTCTTAATAGATGGTGGCTCCAGCCTAAACCTATGCACTCTTAAATTGTTAAAACACTTGGGATACTCTGATGTGGTTGTGGATACTAGTGAATGTATAACCATTAAAGGGTATGATGATACAGAGAGACTGGCACCATCAAACTCCCTATTCAAGTGGGGCAGAAGATCTTAGAGACCAAGTGTCAAGTACTTGATCTTGACCTCCCTTACAACATTCTCCTCGGCCGACCATGGATCCATGCTATGCAAGCCGTGCCATCCACATTTCATCAATGCTTAAAGTTCCTTCAAAATGGCACGGAAGTAACTATCTATGTCGATCCCCACCCCTTCCAATACTGTAGCTTCTTGGAAGGACATGACCATACTTTCTGTCCATACAACTATGCTATCACAAAAACTACCTCCCAAATCAACCCTACATCATCTACCTCATATGTTGACCCCACCAACATTGCCACCACTTCATCGCAAACAACTCCACCACTCGAGGTCAAGATCAAGATAAGTGACATGGGGTGTGGTGAATATGACCTGCATGGTACCTTTTGTCTAGGGACCTTACCCACTCCTAAAACATTTGGTGCTCTGAAGGAAGAGAAGGTCTCTACAGTAATTATCAAATGCAAGCCGTCTCCCACTTTTGAGAAGAAATAGCTTCTTGATCAGGATGTGCTTGAGAACATATCATCATGGCTATACAAAGATGAAGAAGTAGAACAAGGAACCCCTACCATCCCGGTTGAGATATATGGTAAAGGTCTAGAGATTATAAAGTATATGGGCTATAAGGGGTAGGGCAGAATTGTCCTTCATGAACAATGGATTGTAGAGCCAATTCAAGCAACTTGGAATCCCTATTTCCAAGGGTTAGGGTATGGAAAACAAGAGTATATCCTCACTAGTGGCAAATGTATCAAAGGTGAGGTTGCTAAGGTTTCCCCTATAATCGATAACCTTAACGAAGCGGACCATCAAGATTCCTTTAGTGACTTCGCTAAATTCTTTGAGTCTTCCATATGCACCATTTATATTGTAACCACCCAAGCCTCCACCTCTAACGACCTACCCCTTGTGTACCCCAACCTTATAGATTAGAACCAACAAGGATGTCTCGTCTTTGATGTGGCACAGAATGATGAAGCTATAACAGAAATGATGGGGTCAGAGATCACTTCCCCCTTGGAGACCACAAAGCCAGGTATATCATGGAACTCGACACTTCTACCTATTTCGATGAAACCACCCCTGCTCTTAGTCGCAAAAATATAAGAATAAAAATAACACCCCCTGGTGAAAACTACTCTGTGGCACTTTCAGGTGAAGAAAAAGTCAAAATAAAGGACGTATCACCTAGTGAAAACCTCCATGAGGCACTAGGCGATGAGAGTATGGGCCTTCCCGAGATAAATTAAGTATATCCAGACTGATCACCGATCCTTGTGTAACCATCGCAAGAGATGAACCTTAGAACTAAGCAAGAGCCAAAAATAACCTTCAGGGCAGAATCTCTTACAACAATAGAACCAGAAAACTTCCTAACCTTCTTCAAGAAAAGAAACCACAACTTCGCATGGACCTATGTTGATATGTCAGGACTAGATCCTGCATTAGTTGTTCATCATCTTGCAATTCATCTTGATGCAAAGCCGATCAAACAAAAGTTAAGGAAGATGAATCCTCAGATTGCGCTCCTGGTTAAAGCAGAGCTAAAGAAACTTTTGGATGTCAGGTTTATTCGTCCGATAGATTATCCTGAATGGGTATCTAACATTGTACCTGTTGCTAAAGTAACTAGGGGCATCCGGTGTTGTATACACTTCAAAGACCTTAACAAAGCCTGCCTGAAAGATGACTTCCCACTACCTAACATTAACATCATAGTGGATCTCACAGTAGGACATGAGATGTTGTCTCTAATGGACTGTTTCTTAGGATATAATCAGATCAAGATTGCAGAAGAGGATCAACACAAAACAACCTTTATATGCCCGTGGGGGATATACTGCTGGGTTGTAATGCCTTTTGGCCTAAAGAATGTAGGGGCAAATTATCAACGGGCAATTACAGTCATCTTCCATGACCTCTTCCACCACATCATGGAAGACTATGTGGATGACTTGTTGGGAAAATCCAAGACCAAAGAGAAACACTTAGATGTGTTGGGTAAAATATTTGACAGACTGGAACAGTACAATGTGCGACTGAATCCGAAGAAATGTGTCTTCGAGGTCAATTATGGTAAACTCTTGGGATACATAGTCTCAAGAAGAGGAATCGAAGTGGACCCCACCAAAGTCAAATCTATCACAAAGATGCCCCCTCCAAAAACATTAAAGCAATTACGAAGTCTACAGGGGAAGCTCCAATCTATCCGCCGATTCATAGTACAACTTGCGGATAAATGCCATCCTTTCCAACATCTCCTCCACAAGAACATGGCCTTTGTGTGGGGCAATCAGTGTCAGGGAGCTTTTGAATAGTTGAAGAAGTACCTTGCTAACCCACCTGTCTTGGTACCACCAAAACAAGAAGAGCCCCTCCTCTTATACATCTCAACCACAGAAATAGCTATAGGGGCCCTGTTGGCATAGCATGATGAACAAGGGAAAGAAAGAGAAATATACTATATCAGTCACACCTTGGTGACCTATGAGCTGAACTATACTCCCATTGAACGAGCATGCTTAGTTGTTGTCTTCACCTCATAGAAGTTGAGACATTACATGCTTAATCATAAAACTAAGCTCATTGCCAAGATTGATCCACTAAAGTATCTGCTAAATAGGGCTGCCCTTATAGGACGAATGGCTAAGTGGGTAATGATCTTAAGTGAGTTTGATATTGAGTACACAGAAAGAAAACCCATTAAAGGACAAGTCATTCCTGATCAATTAGCCGAGGCACCCATCCTGACAGAGCAACCCACACTTGCAAAGTTCCCTTATGAGACTATATTGACTGTAACACCAAAAGCAAAATCATGGAAAATGTACTTTGATGGGTCTTGTACACATCGAGGCTTAGGGGCAGGCATTTTTTTTGTTACCCCTCAAGGAGATACCATCCCCAAGTCATACAAGATTACATTTCCATGCATGAACAACGTAGTAGAGTACGAGGCTCTTATCACAGGACTCCGCATGGCAATCCAGTGGAGGATTGAGAAACTCATGGTCTATGGAGATTCCCAACTGGTCATCCAATAGGTGAACAATGAGTATAAAACTAAGGATGATAAGCTCTTGCCCTACAAAAGGATAGTGGATGATTTTAAAGATTATTTTGATGACATCCACTTTGAACAGATTCCAAGGCTAAATAACAAAGCTGTAGGTGTCATGGACACAATAGGATCCCTAGTGGACATGAAGAAAGACAACAAGAAGTGCGAGTTCCTGATTGAAGAACTTCCTATATCGACTTATGACATTCCCCAATCAAAATTGGTGTATGAAATTGTTGGACCCCTATCCCCTTGGTATCAAGAGACATACTTATACCTCCATGATAACATTATCCCCCCCAACCTTTCATCTTCACAACAAAAAATCTTCATCCGCCGAGCCTCCCGCTTCACTCTTATAGGAGATACCCTTTACAAAAGGAGTCTTGATGGTACATTTTTATGATGTTTAGACTCTAGGGAAGTTGAAGTGGCCTTACAAGAGGTACATGAAAGCATTTGTAGGGCACACTCAAGTGGACCTACCTTAGCTAAAAAGATCTTGAGGATAGGATACTACTGGCTGACCATAGAACGTGATGCCTACCGGTTCGTGAAAAAATGTCTACCATGTCAACTACATGGGGATCTTATCCATGCACCATCACAAGAACTGCAGTCGATAACAACTCCATGGCCCTTTTCACAATGGGGACTCGACCTCATAGAAAAGATTCATCCACCATCGTCTAATGGTCATAAGTTCATCATCACTGCCACTGAATACTTCACCAAGTGGGTTGAAGCAATTCCAATCACTTTTACCATAGGAATCCAAATATCCAAGTTCATTCTTCACTACATAATATGCTGATATGACATCCCTCATTCCATTATCATAGATAATGGGAAACCATTCAAAAACTAGGAAGTCCACACCCTGTGTGAGAAATTCCAAATCCAACACCATTTCTCCACTCCATACTACCCCCAAGGTAATGGTCAAGTTGAAGCTTCAAACAAAACCATCCTACGCATTTTGAAGAAAACAATTAATGAAGTTGGTCATGACTAGCACCTTCAACTCAATCCCACCCTATGGGCCTACCGCATGAGTATTTGCACACCTAAAGGAGCCACCCTATACTCCCTAGTATTCGGATCTGAAGCCATCTTACCTATTGAGGTCAAACTCCCACCACTCAGAGTATCCATACAGATAATAATCACTAATAAAGAGTACCGAGTTATAAGGTTGCACGAGCCAGAACTATTGGATGAGAAATGCCTGGATGCACTTAACCATTTGCAGGCCTACTAAAATCACCTACGAAGAAGCTACAACAAGAAAATCAAGAATCACAAATCTAAAGTAGGTGACCTTGTCATCATGGAAAACCAGAAGAATCTGCAGGAACGCCCTAAGAACAGAAAATTTGAACCCAATTGGTTGGGACCTTATGTTATCACTGCTAGCTATGGATCAGGAGCATATCAACTTGCAACACCTAAGGGACAGCCTCTAGATGAGCCCATGAATATTCTACATCTGAAAAGGTTCTATGCATAACTCATCGAGTATCCCAAGGCAAAAATACAAAAAAAAATCAAAAAATAAGAAAATCAAAAATCAAGAAAAACCTGAGTGCAATAAAGTTGTCCAATGGTGAAAATCACTTCAGTGATGCCTTGGATAGGTACCATGGTCAAAACTTGTTTAAGGCACCATGTGTAGTGGTCGGTTCCACCATCTGATAAGCTCTATCTCCATCACGATACTCCACATCAAACACCTTCCATGGCTTGGAGTTATGAAACATCAATCACCCACCCTGCATCATCCCACCCAAGGCTAGTCCATGGAACAAGGATCCTTGTAAGCTTCTCCTGAGCAGCTAAAACCAGAAAATCCCAAAAAACATCAAAAAACCAAAAATCCCAAAAACATTAGAAAAACTAGAAAATCCCAAAAACATTAGAAAAACTAGAAAATCCCAAAAACATCAGAAAAACCAGAAAATTCCAAAAAATCAGAAAATCCCAAAAACATCAGAAAACTAGAAAAACCAAAAACATCAGAAAATCCAAAAAAGCCCAAAAAAACAAATTGATTGTACAGTGTACAACACAGATGCACAAATATCTGGGAAAGATACAGTACTTGAGTCAGTTCCTTTTGGGACCAAATTGATAGACTGTTAAAAATCCCAACCTAAAAAATGAATTATGCCATCAAACACATATCATCACCCACGACCCGCACATCGATCCTTAATAGTACTCCATGCTTGACACCGATCTAGATTTTTCTAAACAATTTGTGCACATCATCACCTATGATCCACGCATCGATCCATAATAGTACTCTCTGCGATTCACCCACATTATCACCCACAATTAGTACCTCCATCCCAAACCATTCCCATATCATCAAGTCTTGCCAGAACTACATATTCATCTCACCCGCATCTTGAAAGTACCTTGATCCCGTGGACATAGGGTATGTAGGTAGTCTGAAATATGAAGGAAGTATCCAGTACTCATGTACATAAGATGCACCCATCCAACCCATTTGGATGGTCCCTATTTACTGAGCTTGCTAGATTCAACAAATGATACACACGCTAAGCATACACCCAAAACATTGCACCTCATGCAAAAATCATCAATCAACATACTGACTATAATCCGCACACATGGCCCGACTATCCTTTTGTCCACCTTTCAAAAATTATCCAACAAAATCCAACCAATTCGCGTCCTAGGATATATCATTCCTACAATGGACAGAATCCATCATCCTATCAATCTTGGCAAGAGAACACAATGGTTGTTTGTTTCTTTTTGTTGGTCTTTTGATTATTGATTTTTATCTTCTGAATACAAGAAAGCAACTTTCTTTCAACTAGTATAATGATACGTAACATTGACTAGATAGGTTGCACTGTTATCATAATGGTTGTCAAATAACATACAATTCACTTCTGTTTGTAAGGGTGAAATAATTACTAAGTACTATCAATCATTTCACTCTCTTGCTTGTTTTTGTATGATGTGCTTGTGGGTGGATTTCATTACTCCAAGGATAGTATTCATATCTTGAAGCTTGGGTTAGTTCTAGCAAGGTGTGCCTCATTTGCATATATAGGCATTCATATCTTATATGCATTATGAACACTCATGTTATGAGTCCCCTTCCCTCTACTAGGCAAGGTTATGCTACCTTGGGCATGCATGAAATCAACCTATTGTTTGTGAGTCTAGTCCATGCAATTGTGGGATAAATATCATCACCTAGGCCATCTCATACCTTCGTGAAATGTATCCTACATTGCTATAATAAATCTAGAAGTGCTCTCAATAGTTTAATGCAAATACTATAGTTAGCTCAAATCATCTTTCAACACTCATCCAACCATATTATCTGGGCCTAGATTTTTAATCCCCCCATCTATCCATTCCCCCTCCCCCCCCCGAATCTTCTAACTAACACCCCCCTCTCACCTACCCTCAACCCATTCAACCAACCTAACACATCTAAATCAAAACCCCCCTCTACTGACGTGGTATATCATGACCTAGCATCCCCAATTCCCTCCATCCCATACCTCTCCTCAACCAAAAAACCATCCCTAACCAAACCCCCCCTCTCTAGTGATCTAGCATTCCCTAAACCATCCTCACAATCGAAAAAAGGTACAAAGATAGGATTGATGGCCTACCTGGGCACCAACCTATGGTGATCTCCCATAGGCTCGGACTCGCTCTGCTAGGTGCTCAAATCACGGGAAGAGTGGGTTAGGGTTCTCCATTCTCTCCTTCTCCTTCATCTAGGTGGCTCAAAGAATGCAAATGTGGCACTTTAGGGCCCACTTCTTCTATTTATAGGTGGCCATGTCAACCTATAACACACTTTTTCCTACCTAGGGTGCAGATCGTAACCTTTTTCACCTGTTTTTCTTCCTATCAACCTATTTTTCCATCCTCTATCCATTTTTTAGCTCTGTTTCCTCCTTTCGAGAGCTCACTTGAAAAAAAATTATTTTTTCAACCGACCTCTCGAGGGGGCATCCCTCACTCATTTCATTCCTTCCCGGCAGCTAGGGCATATTTTTCTTTGACTTGACGCCACTTCCCTACTAGGTCATGACGCCACGTCAAAGAGGGGCAAATGTAGATAGCTAAAAATTTCTTCACAATCTAATCGACCTCTGACATCACTAAACATACCAATTCCCCTTCCAAACAATTAATTAAATTTTTATTTAATTAATTATCCTGTCCAACACCTAGTTTCCCATCATTTCATCCTTTTAAAATTGAATTAATTTGATTAATTCAATAGTCTAGCATTACCAATTAATTAAATAAATGTGCGAATATTTATTTGATTAATTTCCCCTTTTCCCTAAACCTAATTAATTAAATAAATCATGTTTATTTAATTAATTTAACCTACTAATTACCCTATCCCTACCCTAGCTAATTAAATATCAATTATTTAATTACCTAGCCTAACCTACATGACCATAGACCTAGGGTTAATTAAATAAAACCTTATTTAGTTAATCCTAACTCCTCATTAACCCATTCCCTATTTTTTTCCAGCCATATTAATTAGGTTAATTACCCTAATTAAAATGGTCAAACCTAGCTTAACACCCTTCCCCACATCCTCCAAATAAAAAATTGAAATATATGCCACATAAATCAATTTTTTATACACACATGTCATAATCCTCATTAAATACCTCTTACACCCCTTACACATGTCATAACACATTCATTTCCACTCTTCCCCAAATAAATTTTTAATTCATTTTCTCTTTCCCATGTGAATTTTTAATTCACATCTAATCCATCTCACCCAACGTCATTTATTTCACCCCTTTCCCAAGATGAATTTAAAATTCATTTTTATTCACAACCCTCCATTTTTGGAGATTAAATCTAGGCCCTCCACATCACATTCATCTTCATCCATTGATCTCTCAAATGAATCTCAACCCTTGGATCAATTTCATCTCCAAAAAGCCTATAAATACACCATCTCTCAAGCCATTTTATCATCCACAAAATTGAGCAAAGTTATCATGTCAAAATCTCTCCTCTTGAGCTATCTATACTTAGTGATATGCATAGATTGAGAGCACTTCACATTTCATTTGAGCATCTTGGGTAAAGCTAGAGTATTTGGGTGCAACACTCTCCACCTTATCTTGGATTTGTGGGTCATTTTAGAGGTATAACACTTGTGTTTTGCATTTGTTTCTTGTTTTCACTTTCATATTGATTTCCACTTATTACAAAAATTAACTAGTTTTATGTTTTAGATTGACAAAAAAATTCTAACTACATGTTTTTTACATAAATTTGATAAATTGTCGGTTATTTTTTGTATTTTTTGGACCATTTATTTTAGATTGATATAGAATTCAATATGATGCCAATTAAATGACCAAAAACTCAAACACAAGAGGAGCATGAAGCTAAAAATGCAAAGAAAAGATAACGACTAAGACAACTTAGTAAAAATAAGAAATTGAACTCCATAAATGAAGATCAACCATCTTTGCCAATTGAATTGGATCATGAAGCATCCAAGGGAGATAAGGATTTGGAGAAACAAATGGAATGAATGAAAAAACTTTGTGCAATTAAGAAATTGAATGCGAGAGTTGAAGGTATGCCATCTTTGCCATCTCAATTTGATACTGTAGAAAATGTTCAATCACCGATTGAAAATGATGATGCATTTTCAAATGTGAATATAAATGTTACACCAATTGATCAAGTTTTGAATGAGAAAAATTTATCTAATGATTCAATTTTTCCATTGAGAACACTTCCTAGAATTTTGCGTAAAAAGCCTAAGTTTTTGATTGAAATTGATGAGAATATTCTAAAATCAATGCGTGATAAGATTCTTGAACGTACTTGTAAAAGAAATGTGAATAAGATAGGAACATGTTTTTTTGAAAACATAAGTGAAATTGGAAGATGTCAATTGTTTGTTGAAATGATGAAAAATCTTAAGTTTATGCCAATCATGAAGATTCTTGGTCTAAGAACATCAAATAGCAATAGTGAAAAATCTATTGTAAAAATCTAATCAATGCATATCAAAGCATTGGTTCCACCTCACACACCAAATATAGTAATGCTCCACGATGTGTCATTACATCAACTATAGTGAGTGATCAAACAAAGAAATCTTGCTTGATAATAAAAACAAGTCAAGCACTAAAGATAAGTAAAAAAATATTGATGAAAATCATTGGGAGGCGTGAAATAATTGAGGACCTAAATAGCAATGAACTATGGGTATTTTTCAGTAGACTCCCACAAAAATATAAAGTCATATTTGAATCTTTAAAATCCTTAATTGGGGAATTTTGGGGAAATAACATAAGAGTGTCTCCTAATTAAAGGGATGTAAAAAGGAGAATTGGTTGTCAAAAATGTGAGCCACATCCAAAGCAGTTTTTAGATATGACTCAAATACAATTTTTTTCTAAATTTTTAGAGTTATCCTCAAATTCAAATTAGTCAAAGGTATTTTGAAATGGAAAAAAAATTTATGTCAAAATAAATCACACACACAACTTGTTATAGAGTTCACATGGAATTTTCTATGCAGTATGATGTTTTTTGACAAATATGTGTATCTTTACATACTAATGATATTTTGCAGGAGTGTATGATAGAAGCTCCACCTAAATCAGCAAGAGATTTTATTTCAGGCATATTTTGTGAAAAAGTAGATCGACAATTATTTTATAAGAAATCATGTTTGGATGGAACATGTGATAGTTGAGGTGGTTTGCAATGTTTGAGAACTTGTGTACACATGGAGAATACACATGCAATTGAAAAATGAACCAGTACCTTTTGGGAAATATAAGTCAATGGCATACACTCTAAAATATGGTAAAGAGGCAAAAGGGTGTGAATTGGTGAGTGAAGAAATACTAGTATCTACATTTATGCCTATTTTTTGAGAAAAGATAGTGTATGAGTATGCAAGGCATACACATAGAGCTCAATGGTTGGAATTGCAATTCAAGTTATCTAAGGACACATTTCTGTAGACACTTAAAATAGTCCATGCCTTGCAACAACACCTTTTGTCCTAGGTCCTCTTCCATGACCCCTTTCATCATTCCCATTAGTTAAATAAATTATATTTATTTAACTAATCCCTCTTTACCATTTATCCTCCGCTTGTATCGAATTAAATAAATCTTATTTATTTAATTCCATTTGTCCTCCATTTGCACCATATTAAATAAATGTTATTTATTTAATCTCATTTTCCTCCATCATCCAATTTAAATAAATTAAATATTTATTCAAATACCACATGTCTCATAATTTAAATAATTTTATTATTAAAATTATGTATTCCCACTCACATCCCTATTTTAGCCTAATTCATTGTGCGTCATAAGCACTTCTTCTCCAAAATAAATAAAAATCCCATTTATTCCCACTCTCCTCCTAATTTTAGCTACTTGTCATAATCTTTTATGGTGCACCACAAGCACTAAAATTGCCTTTTAATCTTGGCCATCCACATCACACAATTGGCTTTTAATCTTAGTCATTCATTTGATTCCCTTTCCCTCTATAAATCAAACCTCTCACAAGTCATTTGATCATCTAGCTTTTGAGTACTATTATGCTGCAACTGTGAACAATCAACAACCCTTCGACATCATGCATTCTCATCCAAGATCGAGAAGAGCCATGGAGATAAATCAAACCTAGCTTGAAGATAGGTTTGCTTTGCATTTCTGTATTCATTTTCATGCTAGTTTGTGCTCTATGGTGTTTGTTAGGGTTTACTTAGTTTGTTGTTTTTGACACTAAATATGATTTTCCCTAGATACAAAATGGTGAACCTGATGTGAATCCTTTGATCTAGCTTGTTTTTTGCAGGATTTATTGATTTTTTGTTGCAGGTTTTTGTCATTTTTGGAAAAAAACCCTAGGTTTAAAGATTTTATCATATCTTTCAAACGGATATGAATTTTACTACAATATTTTTACAGAAACTTGTGCATCATCTCAGGAAGCTATAACAAAAAAATCACGTATTTTATGTTTTTTCATAAAATCAAGTTTCTGGAAACAAATCAGAGAACTTTTCAAAAAAATTATATTTCTAAAAAGCTCTTGAAATTTTAATGGGGGTCTGTTCTTTAAAGATTTAATTTTAAGGTCAAGTAAGGTATGAAATGATCATATCTTTGCTGACTACAACTTTTTTACAAATCCACATTTCTGGGTGCAAAACATGGAATTTTTCTAACTTCTTTACATTTCTAGAAAGCTCTTAGAAAATTAGTTGGGGTCTCTTCTTTGATTTTTTAGTTTTTAGATAATAAAAAATGTCTTGAAATTATCAAATCTAATTTGGCTATGTCAAAAAAAATGTATCTGAAATCACATCCAAATTTACTTGTTCTTTCTTGGTTTTTGTGGGTTCAAGGTGATCATATGGAGCTATAGTAGCATTTGCATCACTCGTAATAGCATATTGGAAAGTGAAGAGTTTCAGGTGCATTAATTCTAATCTTTCATCTTTTCATTTCAATTAATCATTGCTTACAAATACACTTCAATTTGGGCTTAAAAAAAACATTTGCTTGTATCACACATTTGGATTTTGGGCTCTAAAATGAATCATTGTCTTCAATCACACATCAAAATTGGGCATTGAAACATACCATTGTCTTAAGGGAAATTAACAAGTACGAGTGTGAATCAAGTGTGTGAATCAAAAACACCTCACTTGATTTGTTTTTGTCATACCCTTCTTAGGAGGCTTGCTTGGAGACACACCACTCCAAGGGACAACCTCAACCGAGGTGTGAATCAAAAGACACCCTCTTTAGAAGTGTAAATCTTGTCACTCTTGTCTAAGCCCCAAAGAACTTTATATCTTTGAGAAGTGAAGGTGAAGGTGTTGGTTTAGGTCTGAACAACTGAGAGGGGGGATGAATCAATTGTCACATATTTTAATCTTTTCTTCCATTGATCTTCTTTTACAACTTATAATCAAATTAATGATATAAACATTTTAGCATTAATCAATAACACATGAGTAGAAACATAAATAACACACTTGACACTAAGATTTTTGACATGGAAACCCGATTAAGGGAAAAACCACGGTGGGGGTTAATCCACAAAAATTAATACCCTGTTAAAAATATTTTTTACAAATGAGAATGTACATGCATTCGGGCTCACTGCTCAGAACTCACTGCTTAATTAGAGGCTCACTGCCTACAGAAAGATTACAAGAGAATAACAGAGATTTTGAACT
This sequence comes from Cunninghamia lanceolata, assembly GCA_027924645.1. Classification (NCBI taxonomy): domain Eukaryota; kingdom Viridiplantae; phylum Streptophyta; class Pinopsida; order Cupressales; family Cupressaceae; genus Cunninghamia; species Cunninghamia lanceolata. The sequence continues at coordinate 113,924 of BSBN01000810.1, read as the reverse complement.
GATAAATAGCATCTACTAATGCAAGAGTTTCAATTCCAGTTAAGTACAAAAACTGATCTTACACATTTCATCTTTACTTGTTCTTCTTACTGCTCTGCCTTCATTCGCTCCTTAGATTTTCTGCTCTTCATAATTACACCTTATTCACACACCCACCAAAATTATCCAATTCTACAATCATTTTACCAGTCGGCTTCAAGAATATTTAGAACTTTGTAGAGTACTCTACTCTGTCGGCTAGATCCATACATAATATGAGATGCGGATGAAAACTTACACTTGTGAATCATCAATCATGTCATCTATCACTACTTATCATCACCAATTTCCCAATAGACAACTTCTATACATCTGAAAATAGGATCTTTCACAAGGTCAGCCAGTTCTTCTTCTATTTGTTCTGTCAAACTAAAACCTAATACTCAAAAGCTAATATCTTTTGAGTCCTTCATCTTCAGAGGACAAAACTTTGGATTTAGAGTGTCTTGACAATGCTTACAACTACCTTAGATCTGCAGCAAACCATGCCTTTCCACTGGATAGATCCGGACCAAGATACCGGACCCTGTTACCTACTCTGTTCCTGACTACCTGGACTGAGACAAATTCTGACTCTGAATTCTGGTGTGAACAAATTGTGTTATGCGGATGATTGGGATGATCTTAGTTGCCATCAATGACAACATCTATCATGCCTAGTAGTGTCTCTTGCCAACAATCTCCCCCTTTGGCATTGATGGCAACACTTAGTGAGAAATGACTAAGTGTTGGAATCTCTCCCACTTAGCTTGTGCTCCATACTGTTGTTCACACTACTTTCCAGTACTCCCCCTTAGCTGGATTCCTCATTTTTCACTAATTTTCACTCCCCATTTAACATCAATGGCAAAGGGTGGGGTCCGCAAGCCAAAATTCTCCAAAAAAAATTGTATATAGGACCGCATATGTACAACTAGTCATTAAGTTCTATTCACATGAACTTGAGAATATCTGTAAAACTATTTTTCAATTGCACAAGTTCAAAGGCCCAAGTACTCTTTATTCCATCCAAAATAGAGATGTGCCCACTTAACAAAAATGCATATGCTTCTGCCTTTGTCAGATCCAAAGGATTACTTGTCTGAAGTGCAGTCTGAGCTTCTGATAAGGCATTAAACATGGTTTCTAACTTAGGGGCAATCAATTCCCGGAGCTCACACATTCTCTTCATAATGTTACTTCTTTCTTTACCGAGCCTCTTTATCTCATCTGTCAAGCTAATTACTTGACATTCCTGACTTATGGGTGAAACTGTTAGAGGATCAAAATTTTGTGAGAGATTTGACAATTTTTGTTCTTGCTCCTTTATCTTCTTCTCAATATTCTCACTAATTTTGGGCCATGATAGATAGAATTTGTACATATCTCTTCCATCATTTAAAGCATTCTGAATACTCATTATGCTAATGTCGAGTATCATCCTATCATTTCCTATTAGATTTTGTACTTCACTAAATTTCTTATTCAGAAACTCTTTCTAGACCTTTGCCTCTATAGATTTTTCAAAGGATTCAAAATGAGTATTTACAGAACTTACAAGATTTTTCAGATGTTCATATGGGGAATCAGATGGACTCTTTTGGTAGGAAGGTATTAACTTCTCCAAAATCCTAGATGCAAGGCTTAGTAGCTCATTATCCTCCATGTGGGACTTTAGCAACTTTTCTCTAGCCTTTACTTGGGTGAATGATGCTATTTTCATCAATTGAATGGGAGAGAGAGCATCTGGACTAGTTAGACTTTGGAGTAGTTCAGGCTCATCAAGCTCAATCATCTATTTTTCAAGAAGACTTTTCACTACATCTGTAGTGTCTCTTACAACATTTTCTGAATCATCCATTTGTTCATCAAAAATTTTACATCCGTTTTAGGTGCTTCAAAATTTGCACCATCTTCTTTTGCTCTGTCTTCTTGGTTTTCTTCCTTCTCTTCCTCTACTTTATCATTTCTTATATCACTTGCAGGTGAAATCTTTTCTCTATCTTCACCACTCACTGCTTGATCCGAAGGGGTCTATTTTGCAGCAATATCTTCTTCTTTTCTGGAAAGATCAAGTGGAAGAGTTTCTTCTGCATCAATTATTTTATCTATCATTTCTATGTCCTCTTGACTGACTTGTTCCTCTTCCAGAATAGAGGCTTCACCAAACTCAAATTGCTGCTTAATGATGTTCTTTTCCTGAACTTCTCCAACATTCTGATTTGATGAATCAAATCCAACATTGGTCTCTTCAAGGATTAACTCCGGAGGGTCTAAATTAACACCTTAGTCATCAATTCCCTTGTTAATCTCTTCTTCTGGAGCTTCCAGTTCTGGAACTAGAGAATTGTCTCCTTCAACTTGTTCTTCTGAAATAATATAATATTTATCCTTGTATACGGCCTTTCTCAAAATTTCTTCTATTTCTTTTGCAATTTCCTCAGTTTTACCAAGCATCAGCTTGTTCATCCAAACTTTGCTTCTAAATTTTCTTTAAATTCTCTAAGGATTTTATCTGCTTCTTTTCTAGTCATTACAAGACACAAAGTAGAAAGGCCTTGGCTATTTATTTCCTCATTTCCAGTACTTTCCTTAAACCCTTAGGAAGTTCTTTTAAAATTTCCAATAGGGCTCTATTGAATTTGTTCAAATATATGATAATGGTGTCTTCCAAAATTTTCTTATTTGCTTAATGAAAATTATCATAGTAAACTCTGATAGGCTTTAAGTTTCCATGAACAGTGATTGTTTTTACAATTTCATCAATAGTCATAGCAACCTTACTAGGTACTTGCTTTTTACCGGTCTTAATTCTTTCGGAAGGATGGTCTTCAGAAGTCTTCAAAGTTCTGGCTTTCTTAAATTTTATTTCTTTGACTTCTACATATGTCTCTGTCTCCTCATCATCTTTTGTGCCCACACTCATTCTTATGGCTTTTGTTTTCTTTCTCTTACTTGCTTCACCAGATGGTCTGACTTCTAGTTTTGCAGTTTTAGAAGGAATAGAAGTAGCAGTAGAGCTTCTAGTAGACCTTGAAGTGAAGGATGGTTCCACTAGAGCATCTTCTTGTTTCTTGTCCTATTTTTCTTTTTCAGCCTTCTCAATTATTTCTCTGTTCTGTTTTACTACTTCCTTGGTTAGGCCAATGCTCTCAACATACTTTTCAACTTGCCTCTGCACTTTCCTCTTGGTCTCCGGTTGTCTAAGTTCCACATGCAATTTTAGACTCAGCTCCTTGTAAGTTCCAAACCTTTCCACAGAGGTATCCTTAGGTGTGTTCAGAAGATGCTAAGCATACATATCCAAAACTCTTTCATCCACCTCATAACCCATAGGCATTATCCAAATTGTCCTTGGTTCTACAGCTTCCATCAAGCACTAATCTATGTCAACCATGAAACATATGTCATTTTCATACTTCATAATTGTTTTAGGGATTCTCCCCCTTGCTTGCATTAAACTTTGGAAGTTTTTGAAGTAACCCCAAATGGCAGTCTTTTGGGCTTGGGAGTCACCAAGACTAAGAAGGTGATCTCTTATTTGCCATGCTACAGGCCTGTCAGATGTCTAATGCACACCTTGATTTCTAGGTACTTCATTCATAAAATAGAAGAACAAACATATAATCAAGGAACCATATTTGAAGGTATTTTCCTATCTTTCTTTATTTTGCTCATATTTTCAATCAACTGATTCTATAATAGTTCGTAAAGATCATAATCAGCATTCTCCTTTACTATTTGATAGGCTGCATATATTGCAGTTTCGAAGACAAAATTTTCCCTAATGGAATGGTAAATTTTGTACCCAATCACCATGGAGGCAAATTTAACATCAGGTTCTATGATATCATTGATGGTCATTGCCCTTTTGTCAAACTTGGCACAGGTAGCTTCAGTCACTGTCTAGTTTTTCATGGCTTTCAGCATGGGTAATCCACCGGAGGAATTTAACCCAGTTACAGTCTTGATAACATCCTTTGTAATCTTACATGGTTTCAATAGCCACATGAACTCATTATGTATTCATCTCAATACATACCAAACCCATTCATTTTCATCAAATATCAGAAACCTAATGACTTGCAGAAAGTGTTTTCTTTCTAGGCTTTGTATTCTGGTTTCAATTTATGGCTATCATCAGTTAAGTAGTTGTTGAGCAAATCCAAGAGTTTCAAGTTTCCAAATTCATCCATGTTACAGTGGATGTATGCCCCAATGTCTTCAACATGTAAAACCCCATATGGAACACCCAAAAAAGCACCTAGCAGTTCGACTTCAACAGATTTGTAAGGATGCTTCTTAAATTCAGGACGGGGCCTTTCAGTGACATCAACAACTAAAGGTGTAGCCATTTGCAGAGATTGAGAATTCAAGAGGTTTCATAGAAAACAAAAATACCTTGTTCCGCAGGTTAGGGTTTTGCTTGAGGATCCTCTTCATGCTTCAATTCTTGAGAATTCTCAGCTTGGAGCTCGTTCACTCCTTCACTTCTTGCTTTCTTCTAATGCAAAGTGATCTATCTAGGGAATGAATGACTGCAGCACTTTATTTGTCTTTGTAATAAATGCTCTACCCTAGTACATCCAGCTACTCTGTTTATTGAATAGTTTCTCATGAATTATTCCACAATTTGCCATTTCCACCTTTTTTCTTTCAGAAATCCTTCCAAATGATCTGAAACAATCTAAGATCTCTTTTCTCATTGTGCCAGATTCAGGCACTTACTAGCTGGGAGATTTTGATTTTGATTGCAGCTCCCCCTGAGCCAGAGCTCCTAATTTAATTCCTTGAGGAATTATCTGCACCGGATTCTGGTGCAGACCCATCACTATGGTTCATAATTGCTTTCTTGACCCGTGTCTCATTTGTTTCATTCTAGATCTCATTCTCTTCAATTTTTCTTTTTCCTTTGTCTTGTCTCTGCTCATCCAATTTTTTGTTTACCGGACCTCTTCTTTTGACAGGATTGGTTACAATGGAAGCCCACTACATTTCTTTGCCCATTTGATTGATTTCCTCTTGATCTACACTGATTGGCCATATGTCCAAATCTATTGCATGCAAAGCATTTGCCATTGAAGGGATTCCCATTTCCTCTATTTGATGAGTTATTCATTATAATACTTCTACATTCATTAGATTTATGACCATACCTCTTACAATTGAAGTATTGTCTGGAGAAGGATGGATTATTTTGATTTACTCTACTTCTACATTGAGTGGCTTTATGACTAAATTTATTGCACTTGAAACAATTTTCATTGAAAGATGGATACCTTTGTGCATTAGGTTGTCTTATCAGAGGTCTTCTAGGTCTATTTCTCCCATTTCTTGGTTGAAAGTTTCTTTGTCCAGATCTGGAGCTTTCACCTTTCTCATATCCAAGACCATGCTTATCTTCAGCTCTTTTCTGACCCTCAAGTATTGCTTCAAGTTTAGCTGAACTTATCTTGAACTTCTCCTTGTATTCATTTGCAACTTCTAGATCATGTCTGAGAATGAAAATTTGTCTTTCAAGATCTCTTTCATTATCTTTGCTTTCTTGTAGATCAGATTTTAGATGACCAGCAATACTGTCCAATCTATAGCATTCATTAATTCTTTCTCTTAGAGTTTGATTTAAATCTTCTTCAGTCTTCTTCCTTTGCTCAATTTCTTTGGTAAACCTCATTGCCCCAGATTCCATCTCAACTTTTAGAACAACTTCTTTTGACAGCTTCTCACACTCCTTTGTCTTTTCTTCCAAGGCTTCATTCATGCCATTTTCTTCAGTTAAACTGGATAATTGCAGAAGTAGCTCCTTATTCCTTCCCAAAGACTTCTTTAATTTATCTTTTAACATTTCAATGGTATCATCAGCATCCTTGATTTCATCTTTCAAATTAGATATTTTTGTTTTGGACTGATCAAGACCTTTTAGAGCCAGCTAAAGTTGATCTTTGAGTGAACCCATTGAAAACTCCTTCCAAGATCTTTCCTCAAGATGTTAAGCTTCTTTTAAGGAACTTGGCTCTGATACCAATTGTTGGTTTAGGTCCAGACAACTAAGAGGGGGGGTGAATCAGTTGTCACATATTTTTAATCTTTTCTTCCATTGATCTTCCTTTACAACTTATAATCAAATTAATGATATAAACATTGTAGCATTAATCAATAACACATGAGCAGAAACATAAATAGTACACTTGACACCAAGATTTTTGACGTGGAAACCCAGTTAAGGGAAAAACCACGGTGGGGGTTAACCCACAAAAATTAATACCCTGTTAAAAGTATTTTTACAAATGAGAATGCACATGCATTCGAGCTCACTGCTCAATTAGAGGCTCACTGCCTACAGAAAGATTACAAGAGAATAACAGAGATTTTGAACTGATAAATAGCATCTACTCATGCAAGAGTTTTAGTTCCAGTTAAGTGCAAAAGTTGATCTTACACATTTCATCTTTACTTGTTCTTCTTACTGTTATGTCTTCATTCGCTCCTTAGATTTTCTGCTCTTCACAATTACACCTTATTCACACACCCACCAAAATCATCCAATTCCATCAGATATATATATCTGCAACATGATCTACAATCATTTTACCAGTTGTCTTCAAGAACATTTTGAAACTTTGTAGAGTACTCTGCTCTGTCGGCTAGATCCATACATAATATGAGATGCGGTGATGCAGAGGTAAACGCAACGGGAGCCTACTAACAGGAAGGAGGAGTCAATAATACAAACAGCATGTTAAAAATCCCTATCGGCTCAGCATCATCATCATATTTCCTGCAAACACCAACAGCATCATCATATTTCGGACGAGCACAATTATCCTCCTGCCGACTACTGTTCACTTCCTCTGTCTTCCGCCTATCATCATCATCATGATATTCAACTAGCGCAAACATCCTCCTGTTGCACTGTTCATCGGGCGCCAAACTCTATCAGCATCATCATGATATTCAACACCACCTTCGTCAGCAGGATATCAAATATCCGGTTGCTCCAAATATCCTAATGACGACAACTTCAGCACCTTCCCTTCGATGCCTACGTCACCCGATATCCGTCTATACAAACAACAGCATCATGATATGACTCATCCGGTTCGATTGAAACATCCTGATGATGTTAACCCAACTTTCTGCCGCGGACCTACGCCGATGCCAAAGCACTTAGCGACAGCAGGATAAACTTGCATAGAGTGATATCTCAATATCCTGATGACGATGATGTCACACAATATCCTGATGGCCTCTTCAACACTTAGTCAAAAAATGGACTTTCACTCCCGCATCCGATAGCGATATGCAGATGATGGGCACTCCCGAGAGATGATCCTGACGACGATATATACACTGAGTATATATCCGACTTATAACATCCTGATGCACTTGCAACATGCAAACTTCATCAGTTTCTTAACCCGATCCTGATGGCGATGTATTCACAGATGACGATGCAATTCGATCCGACTGGAAACGCACATGCAGACTCCTGTATATCCGTCCGCTGCATGCAAACACTCAGAACCGCACAATTTCACAAAGACAATATGATGATCGGGCCGGATCACCTTCAAACCAAAATTTAACAACTTATCTTTCTAGACCTAGCACATGAGGATGCTAGGCTGATTCACAGCATGCTACCAACAGATCTCTTGAACAATGCAATGCATAAACAGAAAACTAAAATGCAAACTAAGCTATAATACAGGACCATTCCACCGATTCACAGGATCAACCGGTGGAAGGGTTGAAGGAATCCATCAACTTGCAAACAGAATGGAAATCAAAACAGATACAGCTGATAAACCAGACAATGCAAATGATGAGATCTTATTCAAATGAAATTCAAATGTACTGTTTCAGCAATACTGTCAAACAACAGTGCTTCACAATATCTGAACTGTTCTCCTGAATCTCAACTCAATCACAACACCATAACATAACATAACATAACATAACATCACATCTATGCTAAACCCTAACAGATCGAAGGTATATATAGCAAAATCCTTCGAGTACTACCAACTCACTTCCCAGCGGCTGGGAACTTCCAAGCGGCTGGGAGAAGGACAGCTCAGACTACCTGATCACGATCTCTAACTGATCTCTAACTGCCTACACACACTCCTAGGCTGATCTAATACATAGCATTGGTCGAATGGACCTTATTACATGATGAAGTCAAACATACTAAAAATAGACTGATGTCCTGTCATCATGTGGACAATTAGCCTATATCCTGATCATGTACGGGTGCTCCTGCACCATACTCCCCAACAGAAAAGAACTCATGTCCCATGAGTTTGGGTTGTGGAAGTCCTCCACCTTTACACTTTGCCTTAGCAATATGCTGATCTGCTCCAGCTTTGTCCGCTGCTGGCTCTTGGTTGTTCCAAGACTTCTGAACTGTAACTGGCTTTCTGGCAAGTAAATCCTCATGCCTGTCGATGTAGGCCTTTTTCTCACATACCCTGTATTTAACCAGAACCTCTGTCTGAACTGCCTCTTGAGCTTTTGAAATGTTCAATTATGTCTTCCTGTCAATCTTTATAGGACAAACAATAGTCCCAACTATGACAACATCCTTGTCATTCCTCTCAACTGGTTGCTGTGTGTAAACCTGTTTCTACACCTGCTGCTGACCTATGTCAGTCAAAACTAAAACTTTCTTCAACCTGTTGTCCTTAACAACTCCTTTCCCTGCAGTGTCCTCAACTGCCTTTATGCCTGCTCCTATAGGCATCTGCACAAATTCCTTCTTTCCCATCAAAATGATTTTGGCTGCCCCCTGTGCTGCAGCATCTGCCTGTAATGGCATCAACTTCATAGTCTTCCCATCTTTCTTGATGGTGTAGGTATTAGCATACCCATCATACAGTACCCTTCTATCAAATTGCCATGGTCTACCCAACAGTAGGTGACAACATTCCATGGGCAAAATATCACACAAAACTCTATCCTGATATGCTCCAATCTGAAAATCCACATATGCCTGTTCAGAGACAAAAAGTGATTGACTATCACTCACCCAAGATGCCTTGTAAGGGTGTTGATGTGGAATCCTTTCCAAATTCAGTTTATCCACCATCTCCTGAGATACCATGTTGTCTGTTGAACCAGTATCAATGACAACCTTACATACTTTACCTTTGCTCTTGCATATGGTCTTGAAAAGAGCTCTTCTTTGCATCAGATCTTTTGATGCCTGCAAACTAATTCTCCTTAGCATCAATGATTCTCCCTCCTCAGGATATGCATAATAGTCAGGCTCCTTATCCTTTTGATAAGTGTTTGAACTCTGCACACTTTGCTCTACTTTTTCTTCTTGTACAAGTTGTACTCTCTTGTCATTAGTTCTATCATTTCTGGATGATGAACCCTTGTTCTCTGGACATTTGAAAGATGGATGACCAAACTCACCACAGGTGTAACATTTTCCTGAAAATGGAGTAGAACCTCTACCACCTCCAAACCTACCTCTATTACCTTTCCATCCACCTCTGAAATCAGACTGTCCCTGTCCTTTACCAGTGTCTTCTTGACCCTCATTGGTTTGCTTTTGTGTAGGGGCTGCTCCTCTTCCCCTCATATTGTTTCGTTCCTATTTTCTCTTTAACTTCTCTTCCACTTTCAATGCCAACTGAAAGCTTTTTTGAACTGTATCTGGATTATGCAGACTTAGATCTTCCTGAATATTAAACCTCAATCCATTAAGGTATCTGGCTACCTTCTCTTCTTCACTTTCCTTTACCTTTGTCTTCATACAGAGTTTCATGAATTCTTCTGTATATGAGCTGACATCTAGCTCCTTCTGCTTCAGGTTTTGCTTCCTTTTGTGTAATTGGATACTGTAATCCAATGGGACATAAGCTTCCTTTACTAATGCCATCATCTTCTTCCATGTGGCAACTCTACGTTTTCCTTCCTATACTCTATCATCTTGAACAAAATTCCACCATGTCAAGGCAGCTTCTTTCATCTTTGACTGTGCTATCTTCACTCTCTGTTGTTCTGGTATCTCCTCTGTTTCAAAGAAATTGTTCAAACAGTCTATCCATTCCATTACTGAATCAGGTTCCATCTTGCCTGTAAACACTGGCAAATCCAGCTTCACATCCATGGTTCTTCTCTCCATGGCCTTGAGGGCGTTCAACAGTGGTCTCTGGTCTGCAGGAACGATCTCCTCACTCCAATTAGGGATCTCTTCTTCTTCCCTATCTTCTTCTTTACCAGAACCTACTCTGCTCCTCAACTTCGCTAACTCATCCTTCAATTCCTGATTCTAAGCCCTCACGGCCTTGCTTTCTGCAATCTGTTTCTTCACCAGAACTGCCAACTTAGCGTTGGTCATCCTTGCCGGAACCTCCGATGTTCCTTCTTCGTTTGACATCCTGCTTATCTTTTCCAGAAGATCCTAACCTTTGCTCTGATACCACTATGATGCAGAGGTAAACGCAACAGGAGCCTACTAACAGGAAGGAGGAGTCAATAATACAAACAGCATGTTAAAAATCCCTATCGGCTCAGCATCATCATCATATTTCCTACAAACACCAACAGCATCATCATATTTCAGACGAGCACAATTATCCTCCTGCCGACTACTGTTCACTTCCTCCGTCTTCCGCCTATCATCATCATCATGATATTCAACTAGCGCAAACATCCTCCTGTTGCACTGTTCATCGGGCGCCAAACTCTATCGGCATCATCATGATATTCAACACCACCTTCGTCAGCAGGATATCAAATATCCAGTTGCTCCAAATATCCTGATGACGACAACTTCAGCACCTTCCCTTCGATGCCTACGTCACCCGATATCCGTCTATACAAACAACAGCATCATGATATGACTCATCCGGTTCGATTGAAACATCCTGATGATGTTAACCCAACTTTCTGCCGCGGACCTACGCCGATGCCAAAGCACTTAGCGACAGCAGGATAAACTTGCATAGAGTGATATCTCAATATCCTGATGACGATGACGTCACACAATATCCTGATGACCTCTTCAACACTTAGTCAAAAAATGGACTTTCACTCCCGCATCCGATAGCGATATGCGGATGATGGGCACTCCCGAGAGATGATCCTGACGATGATATATACGCTGAGTATATATCTGACTTATAACATCCTGATGCACTTGCAACATGCAAACTTCATCAGTTTCTTAACCCGATCCTGATGGCGACGTATTCGCAGATGACGATGCGATTCGATCCGACTGGAAACGCACATGCAGACTCCTGTATATCCGTCCGCTGCATGCAAACACTCAGAACCGCACAATTTCACAAAGACAATATGATGATCGAGCCGGATCACCTTCAAACCAAAATTTAACAGCTTATCTTTCTAGACCTAGCACATGAGGATGCTAGGCTGATTCACAGCATGCTACCAACAGATCTCTTGAACAATGCAATGCATAAACAGAAAACTAAAATGCAAACTAAGCTATAATACAGGACCTTTCCACCGATTCACAGGATCAACTGGTGGAAGGGTTGAAGGAATCCATCAACTTGCAAACAGAATGGAAATCAAAACAGATACAGCTGATAAACCAGACAATGCAAATGATGAGATCTTATTCAAATGAAATTCAAATGTACTGTTTTAGCAATACTGTCAAACAACAGTGCTTCACAATATCTGAACTGTTCTCCTGAATCTCAACTCAATCACAACACCATAACATAACATAACATAACATCACATCTATGCTAAACCCTAACAGATCGAAGGTATATATAGCAAAATCCTTCAAGTACTACCAACTCACTTCCCAGCGGCTGGGAGCTTCCAAGCGGCTGGGAGAAGGACAGCTCAGACTACCTGATCACGATCTCTAACTGATCTCTAACTGCCTACACACACTCCTAGGCTGATCTAATACATAGCATTGGTCGAATGGACCTTATTACATGATGAAGTCAAACATACTAAAAATAGACTGATGTCCTGTCATCATGTGGACAATTAGCCTATATCCTGATCATGTACGGGTGGTCCTGCACCATGTGGATTAAAACTTGCACTTGTGAATCATCAATCATGTTGGCTATCACTACTTATCATCACCAATTGCCCAATAGACAAATTCTATACATCCAAAAATAGGATCATTCACAAGGTCGGCCAGTTCTTCTTTTATTTGTTCTGTCAAACTAAAACCCGATACTCAAAAGCTAATATCTTTTGAGTCCTTCATCTTTAGAGGACAAAACTATAGATTTAGAGTGTCTTGACAATGATTGCAACTACCTTAGATCTGCAACAAACCATGCCTTTCCACCGGATAGATCCAGACCAAGATACCGGACCCTATTACCTGCTCTATTCCTGACTACCTGGACTTCGACAAATTCTGACTCTGACTTCTGGTGTGAACAAATTTTGTTATGTAGATGATTGGGATGATCCTAGTTGCCATCAATGATAACACCTATCATGCCTAGTAGTGTCTCTTTCCAACAGAAGGGTGGGTTACCCCTTTCTCCCATCTGTGTGGCAGGATTTCACTTTCATTTCATTTCCTTAGTCAACCTTGTGCAACCTAGCTTAAGACCTAATTGGCCATACCCAGCTTGAGTAGTTATAGGCTTGTTTATGTGTCTTCTTCATGTGCTTTCTTAATCATCACATTCTTCAAATTTCAAATTCAAACTTGCTTATGTGTCTTGCATGTGTGATTCATGTGTGTACATGTGTGATTCTTTGTTTGATCATTGCTAAATCAATCTATAAACACCAAACACATGAACAAGTCATCCTAAACATTCTTTCAATCACATTCACTCTAAATGCAAGTCAAACCCTAATTATCCAATCAAATTCATTCCTAATCATTATGCATCACCATTCTCTTTTATATCTAATTAATTTCATCCTAATCACTCAATCCCATCATTCCACATAATCATCTTAATCCTAGTCAACACTTGTCAAAATGGTCATAATCCTAAGCAATCCTAATCCTAATCACAAGCCCAAGGTCATACTTTGAGGAGCCCCTTCGCCTAATTATGAAGACAATCCAAAACCATATATACTCTGAGGTGATCCAAATTTCACTCCTAGTGATGATGAGGATTTTGTAGATTTTGAGGCATACTTGGAGGAACAAACCAAAATCCAAAGACTTCAATCTATGTGCTACTCCATCCCAACACAAGAGCTAAAGATTCTAGCACCATGCCTACAAAACATCATCCAAGCACTTCACCACCTATAACAACCCCTAGACCAACAAAACATAAAAGAATTACAAGACACCATTCAACCATTTCAATACAACCAATCACCACAAATACAACTCCTAGCCCAAATCCAACAAATCATAACCACCTACCAATCGCAAATCCAACCAACACCTCAACATCAACAAATGCCACATCAATCTTATCATGTCAATCCTACATCAACCTATAAATTCATTAAACAACAAGAGCATGTGAGCTTAAATCCACCTTTGGAACAAGATAAAGAGCCTTTAAATTCTCATGCTACCTTTGACAAGGGGAATAACATTAGTCTACCTTGTCCATACTATAAGTACCTTCTACCATCTAATCCTACATCAACTCCACGACCTAAAATCAAACATTACAAAAGTGGACCTATGGAGTTGCCCAAATCCACCAATCCATTCAATCCCTTTGACCCTCCATCTAGTCAAAGTCTAAACCCTAATCCTACAACACCTTCCATCCCTTTTATCCCTCCACCATGGTAACTTTCAACTCCTAATCCTAATCACAAGTCCACATCATCTACCCTCATTGTCCATCCACTAAATTGTTCTTCCACACATGCACTTGCAAAGGATGTGATCCAATGGCTACTAGCAAGGAACAACATATCCTCATGTCAAACATCTATCTTGGCACCTATCAAAGAACCTTATAATTTCATGCCTATTCCTCCAACTCCATCATGTGGTCCACAACCTATTGATCTTATATGTCTAAGTCAAAGTCTAGCATGCCCTCGTGTTGTTGATCACAAAGAACATATGAAGCCTCTTCTAGAGCCTTCCATTTCCACTCAAAGTCAAGAACTATATCAAGAACATAATCCTAAGCATGATGAAACATTACCCCCTCATTCTAATCAAGATCAAAGCCCTCCTAATGATCCTACCAATAACACACTTGATCCTATTCATGATCAAGCTCCCATCTGCAATCAAGATCCCCTCTATGAACAAGAAGGCTATGATGATCCTCTTAGTGAACTCTATGCATTCCATGGTCAATAGGTTATCACTCCACCTACCCATGATCCCCAAACTTCCACTTCTCATGATGAGACATATGCCTTCTAATCAAATGAAGAAGATCAAATTAATACCTTGGATCTACATGCACATAATCAAGATCCTAATGATCCTTCCACATCCACTATCAACCCCATTTCAAATCCACCAACATATCCACTTGGTCTATCTACCTTCATTCATGAATGTTCCTCCCTAGGAACACAACAATCTTTATCCACCACTTCACCTTCTCCACCCAATAAAGAACTCAAGTCTAGTGTCCAAAGTATAACTAGTCCCATAGTCCACCGCATACTCCAAAACATGAACTACCAAGGTAAATGCTTAGGCCTTCATAAACAAGGTATTTTGGAGCCCATCTATGTCAAAATCCCTCTACACTTATATGACCTTGGATATACACCCCAATAAACAATCTAAAGATGTTGGTACTTCCTCCATTCATCCTAAGTCCACCACTTTCCATCATAAATCCTATCCTACACCCAAAACATATGTTGCCATTCCACCTCCAGCATCTTACCAATGTCAAAAGCATGTGACCGTACACCTTCCACCATCTACTTTACCTCCACTTCTTCCAACTCCTAATATCCCTCCATATACTTCACCACCACTTCTCCCAACGCCAAATCCATCCATTTACACATTCCCTCATATTCCTAATCATGACCAACAAATGCACATATTGTATAAACATGAAGCTTCCACTCATTCCACCATGTCTATGGGATTCAAAAATAAACATTTGGATGCCTCTACTCATAAATCCAAAAATCCTAAAGGTCCTCATTCCTTAGGATACAAATGCAAAGAATCAAAGAAAAATACATCTAAAAGGCTACCCAAGCCCATACCTCCAAAAGAAAAGTCCAAAAGTAAAATGGTTTGGGTCTCTAAGCATAAAGAAAGCAAGTCAAATGAGGCATCCACATCTCAAAAATCCCAACCATCCTCCTCCATTCAAAAATCCCACTCCATTCAAAAATATCACATTCCTTCATCCCACATCAAAAGCAAAAATCATAAAAATACTAAGTCTATGTGGGTACTTAAATGCTTACATCACCCATCTCCTAAGCAAACATCTCCATTGCTTCGTACACCTCCACCAAATCAAAAACTTCAATGTTTATCATGGTGTGTACAACCGTTGGTCATGGTTCCCTTCCATTCTGCAACATTTCCACATAACTCCATCACCCCATCTTTCAACTGCTATCCTACATATCTTCCTCATCCTATCCCTATGGTCCATGATTTTGGATAAGTCTTTCATCCATCCTTTTGCATAAATCCTACATAATCCACATCATAATCCATTATCATCCTCTCCATAATCCACCTCATAATCCATTATCATCTCTCCATAATCCATATCATAATCCACCATCTACCTCATCCATTTCACTTTCATACAATCCCTTACCAACATTGATGAGCACAATGACTTGACATGGTCCATGCGACAACATCCATCTCTAACGAGACTATCACTGTTCATGGAACTAGACACTTGAATCCCTCCTATCCGTATTCCCCTATCCTATCAAAAAGGTAAAAAAAAAAAATTAAAAAATCAAAAAAATCAAAAATAAATAAAAATTAAAAAAATTAAAAAAATTTAAAAAGTCAAAAAAAAAGTAAAGAGAAATCCCTTCGTTCAATGGTGAAAACCACCCTTGGTGGTGCCTTGGATAAGTACCATGATGAAAACTTGGCAAATAGGCATCGTGTGTAGGTTGATCTTCTATGTCACTTACACTTGGGGGCACATTGTCTCATCCAACCTATCATTTTCCATCATACCATCCTTATCCATTACACCCACATACACATACTTATCCCATTGAGTCCATTCATTATCCCTTCTTCCTTTTGATCTTGATAAAGGCATGGGGCAAAATGTTGAAACTTGCTTTGGGATATCTCTTGATATACCTCATCCTTTCCAATCAATCACATCATCATCCTATTTTCATAAGCCTTCTCATGAAAAATCATAAGTATTCCACCTAGAATGGGGCATGTTATTCCTATGCGACATAGTCCTTAGAGATCACATCCTTGCTCCTTTATGATGCATCCACCCCATTCACTATTGCTTGTCCTTTTATCCATCCCTTTATCATGAGCCTTCTATCCAATAAACTATCACCTATCCGTTTATCTATCCAATCCCATCTTTCATCCTTGCACCTAGACTTGGTTTTCCCTTGTCATTAGTATTTAGCATAAAGGCTACCCAAATTGTCATCCAATGCCATCCCCATAACATTCCAAAAATCCAAAAAAAAAAATTCACAACATTCCAAAAATCTGAAAAAATCAAATATTTCAAAATCCAAAAAAAAAATATATTCTCAAAAACACAAAAAATTCAAATATTCTCAAAAACACAAAAAAATCACAATATTCCAAAAACACAAAAAAATCCAAACATTTCAAAAAATACAAAAAAATCAAATATTCAACAAAAATCCAAGCAATAAATTCAATTCTCAAATCATCTCCTTCAAATCTAATCAAATTCCTCCAAATCAAATCACTTCTTCTAATCAACTCAATCCAATCAAGTCAATCCAATCATCAAATCATTCCAAGAAATAATCTCGAATGCAAATCAATCCTCAATCCATATCAATCAAGTCAATCAATCTTGCCAAATTATCCAATAGCATCAATGGTCTTGATCCTAATCTTGTTGTCAACCAAATCAATCAATCAATCAATCAATCATCATCATCAATGGGATTTATCATTCCCAATCCTATTGTTGTTCTTAGGATATATCGTTCCCATATCAACGACACAATCCTCGCATTGTTCTTAGGATAAATCATTCCTGCATCAACAAGGTTACCAATCATCAATCAATCAATCACTTAATCATTGGTTTACAGCTTGGCAGGGGCAATACTTTGTTTGTTTTTGAATCATTTGTGCATGCTTGCTTGCTTGTGTGTGCTATCTCTTTATCTTGCATTTGTATCAAATCCGAATCATTCCCAGCTAATATTCATATCTTGTATCTAGACAAGGTTGTATTACGTTGGGGCACGAGACACATCGTCACCTTGTTCCTTACACCTTGGTGTATAACGTCTAGTGCTATATCAAACATCATGGTTGCTCACCTTCATTGCAGCATAACGCATCCTTCCCTTTCCTCTAACCATTCCCTTATTTTTCTTCCTTGACCAACCCCTTTCATTTTGAGAGTCTACCCGTGTTTGTCCAACCCGCCTATCCTCTCGAGGGGGCATCATCATCCTATTCCTCTATCCATACATCATCTTCTTTGAAATGATGTTACTCGACATAAATCTCATCATCTCAAAGAGGGGCAAAATGTAGACACTTAAAATGGTCCATGTCTTGCAACAACACCTTTTGTCCTAGGTCCTCTACCATTATTTAACTAATCCCTCTTAACCATTTATCCTCCTCTTGTATCAAATTAAATAAATCTTATTTATTTAATTCCATTTGTCCTCCATTTGTACCAAATTAATTAAATCTTGTTTATTTAATCTCATTTTCCTCCATCATCCAATTTAAATAAATTAAATATTTATTTAAATACCACATGTCTCTCATAATTTAAATAATTTTATTATTTAAATTATTTATTCCCACTCACATCCCTATTTTAGTCTCATTCAATGTGCGTCATAAGCACTTCTTCTCCAAAATAAATAAAAAATCCCATTTATTCCCACTCTCCTAATTTTGGCTACTTGTCATAACCCTTTATGGTGAGTCATAAGAACTAAAATTGCCTTTTAATCTTGGCCATCCACATCATACAATTGGCTTTTAATCTTAGCCATTCATTTGATTCCCTTTCCCTCTATAAATCAAACCTCTCACAAGTCATTTGATCATCTAGTTTTTGAGTATTGTTATGCTGCAACTATGAGCAATCAACAACCCTTCAACATCATGCATTCTCATGCAAGATCAAGAAGATCCATAGAGATAATTCAAACCTATCCTGAAGACGGGTTTGCTTTACATTTATGTATTCATTTTCATGCTAGTTTGAGCTTTATGGTGTTTGTTAGGGTTTAGTTAGTTTGTTGTTTTTGACACTAAATCTGATTTTTCCTAGCTACAATTTCCTCTTCATACAATCATGTCAATTTTATCCATCCCATTCTTGTCATCTATCCTCTAGTCCATCTGCATCCATGGTCCAAGTCCCAAACTACACTGCCTGTATGTCGTCATGTAGGCAAGGCCATTATCAATGCACCCTCGAGGCTCCGCTACCCATCCGTTCCATATCTTGTCATCTGTCTTTCTATCTATCCACGTCCGCACCATTTCACTAGGAAAACACGCAAGCACAACAAAGCCCGCTTCCAAAGCAGAAATCTTGACATAGGACATCAACTTATCCAAAGCAAAGAAAACAAGTACCTAAAGCACTCTAAATGATTCTATCTAAATTATGGCAAGAAAAGCACATCTAAATGCAAAAATGTTTTGTGGTTGTGATTAGGTTGGGTTACAACGTCTTAATTTTTGTTATCATGTTTCCTATGCTACTCGAGGATGTCAAAAGCTAGAGATGCTATCATAGGGGCATGATTATTTTCTATCTGTTGTTTGTGGATTAATCTTTAGTAATGTGACGACTTTTGTCTAACGACATGATTAGCAAAAGATCATCGAGGACATTAGAGGTCTAACATGAAAGGGGGCAATCCTTGTCTGTTGAAATGCAAGAAATACTCAAGTCATCTCGATTCAATTTTGACTAGATGCTTGTATTAGCTTGCTATATCAAAATCCATGTAAGTAATACTCATGTCATCTTGATTCAATTATACCTAGATGCTTGTATTTTCTTACAACATTTTAAAAAGCCCAATGATGAAAAAAGCACTTCAAAATACTTGCAATATCAAGATGACAAATATCCATATTCATATCCATAACGTATCCAATTGCATTCCATATCCATATCCATAACGTATCCAATTGCATCTCATATCCATATCCATATCCATTTACATTTTGCATACCATCCATGCAATAAAGATTCTATGCAGAGTATCAAACAAAAGCTTGTGAGTCCTTCTGTCAAGTCATTCTTCTATCAGTCAAATTTCTATCTATTCTTCTTTCATCCTTATCCAGTCAGTCCAAGTGATGATCCAAATGCAAGTCTATCCTTAATCCATACCAATTGAGTCAAGTCAATCTTGTGAAATGATCCAATCACAATCAGTAGTCTTGATCCTGTCTGGTCGTAAACCAACTCAATCATTCATAATTATCTATGGGATTTATCTTTCCCATGCCTATCGTGTTGCGCTAGGGATCTATCATTCCCCGCCATGACAACACTACCGTTAATCATTATTGATTAATCATTGGTTTATAGCTTGACAAGGGCAATACCTTGTTTGTTCTTGTATCATTTGTGCATAATTGCTTGCTTGTGTGTGTTAGCATTTTATCTTGCGTAGCATATCATTTCACCCTTTTTCTTTTGACCTAACCTATTTTTCACCTTCTTCATCATGAGATTGTCCATCTCACGTCTTTCTGCCTTCTTCTCATCCAATCTCCCAAGGGGGCATCCTACCGTCGTTAAACCTGTACCAGGGGCAAACTGGAGCATGTATCGTTATCATAAATTCTTGTTCTTTGAAGCAACGTGATAAAACACATTGCATCAAAGAGGGGCAAAATGTATACGCCTAAAAATGACACGACACTGCCTAAATAAATATTCTTAATATTTATTCCACATAATTCATCTATCAATAAATAAATAAACAAATTTATTTATTCGATTCATATTCCTCTAAGTTAATTAAATATCAAAATATTTAATTACCTCTTCTAAAGTCAAAATTAAATAAAATCCTTTATTTTATTTAATTCTTCCAAACAATTAAATAATTATTAATTATTTAATTAAGTCAAATTATTCCTCCAAATTTAAATAAATCAATTAAATTTATTTAAATTCTCTCAATCTCTAAAAATAAAATATAATCAAATATTTTATTTATTCTTCCAAAGTATGCACCAACAATTAAATAAATTTATTTATTTAATTTGCTTTCTTATCTTCAGAAATCTTCCAAATCTTCTAAAAATAAATCTTCTTCTTCATGCACACTAAATTAAATAATTTATTATTTAATTTCTCTCAAATCATGCAAAAGCAAATCACAAAGTTGAGTTAACTGATTTAATCAATCTTGTTTTTATCAACAACTCTTAAATTAGAAAAAAGCATTCTAATTTATGAAATCAAATCTTATCTTTATAAAAGAAAGCAGTTAACTCAAACAAAACATCTTTTTGTGTGACACTTGTCTTCTTTCTATTCGTGCACATCCTCTCAACCGTTCTCAAATGTTGATCTTCTTATCTCTTCTATACCATTGATCTTCTCTCTCACAAGTCTATAAATTGAACCCTCTTCTTCCATTTCTATCATCCAAGATTTTAGTACCCTTACTCTGCAGGAATTACAGCGCACCTTTGGCACCAAACCATTCCATTGCTTGCGATCACCCTTTTATCATTGCAATTGTGTTGAAGAATCTCTTCATTGCAAAAATATCATAGCCATTCCCACTTGGCATCTTGGAATAGCAAGGAAGTGCACCTTTTGAGGGCCATATTCATACACAAGATCATTTAAGATAGGTAATCAATGGAAGCCATGAAGTGAAGAGGTTTGCAAGGTTTGAAGTTCTTTGTTTGTTTAATCTTCTTTGATTCTTATTTCATTGAGTTATTGGGTATTATTGATATACTATATTGATTATTCATTTACACCAATTTTCCCATAACATTTTTGGTGCCCACCGTGGGGGCCTTGCCCTGATTTAACCCAAAAACTGAATTTTTTGTGCTAAGGTTCCATAAACATGAGGATTCTGCACATCCGATCAATTCTAACACACATTTGAGCTCTGTTTCAGTGCATCTGATCTTTTGGCGCATTTACTAAAACTGCACATATGCTCTTTGTTTTTGCTCTTTTGACCTCTGTCTCAATGCTTTTGTAATAGCTGCTCATATGACCTCTGTCTCTGTGCATCTAATCTATGTACCTGCGCATCTAATTCTGATAGTGACTTTTTGGGTTTTGTTGTGATTTTGCTAACGTTGACACTTCTCACAGGAATTTTCTCTAATCTACTTGCAAGTTAGGGGTTGGTTTAGACATTCTGGTTGCATTATTAACACACATCATAGATTTAATTAGCATGGATAGTGATCGAATGTTCATGCAAAATCACATCTAGATCTAACTAGGAAGGATTGTAATTTGATATTGTTGCATCAAAAAATTGAATATAGTCCCAATGCTAGGAGGATAAAATTGAACCATTGTTATCTTGCCTTCAAAGTTAACAACTCGCATGTGTGCCCAAGTAGCTTAACATATTTAGTCTTTTTCATTTTAATTAGAGGAAAAGAACCATTGTCTTTTATGTCTTTGGAATGATACTAGGCCTATGCTCTCCCCTATCTTGGGTGACCAAAATGCCAGACATATCATTTTGCATGTGTTAAACCCTTAGAGAGGCCTGCCCTTGGATATCCTTCCGTCTAAGTGGGAACGACCTTAAGTGGTAACAAGATAAAGCCAAGCTCTGCCAAGCCACTATAAATAAATTGTGTTTGGAGTGAAAGCTTCAAACAACGAGTGTTGTTGTGTTATACCGACAACCAACCTCCCCCAAAACCCTCCAAGGCACAACCCTTGCAGGTTGGGAGACTCCATAACAAAGAATAGTGTTGCCACATGTATAACCACTTGAACGGTTGCACTTACTAATCTTCCTTTGTTCTTAGTAGCCAAAAACCCCTATAAGCTGATGCAGGGAAGGGCGATTATCACCTCCTGAAGATGCCTCAACTAGAAATAGTGAGAATTCAATTTATATTGTCCCAGCCAACCTAGGATTTGTACTTGCTTTTTAGTCAAAAAGAGTCCAAAAATTTCAAAAAAAAAAAATCAAAATCATGAAAAATTCTTTGTGTTTGTTGTGTCTTACTTGCCATAATTGAGAAATCAGAACAAAAAGATCAACTTGCAGCCAAGAAACCAAAAACATTGAAAAATATGCCAAAAAAATTGCAAAAATAGTCAAGAAAACTAGAGCTGCACATCTGTGTCAACCTGTGGCGCATTTGCATCGACTTCCTGTGCATTTGAGATCTATTACTGCGCATTTATCATTTACCAGAGCTACGCATTTATCTCAACCTGCTACGCATATACCTTCTGTTTCAGCGCATCTGTAGCTGCACATCGAAGACATTGAGCTTTTCCACATCTTTTGAGAGAGAATTTCTAACCTTTCTGGGTACCCATTTCAGCCTTGTGTTAGTTTCTGAGGATATGACAAACCAATTTGAAGAAATTGCTCAAGAACTCCAAGCCCTACAACAAAAACTAGCAATCTTAAAAATTGAATCTTCCAAAGAGCAATATTCACCACAAGGCATATGTCCTTATCCTTCTTATAAAAGCTTGGCTAAGATACCAAACCCCTCCCAACATGAGCATGCTAGTACTAGCTACACCTCGCACCATGATCGTACATTCTTTTCCCATCCTAATGATACTCTTGACAAGGAAAGCACCACCTCCAGTTCAGAATCGTATACCACTCCTACTAGTCCTCCTTCACCATCCTCTAGAAGGCACAGCCCAAAGCATACTAGTCCTCCACCAACATTGACATCGAGTTCCCCAAGCTCTAATCTGACAACCAAAGAGTCCTCGAGTGATTTTTTCCAAAGACTTTTTCCAAATATATACAGCAAAAGAAAAGATATGGAGAAATCCAAATCCACTCATCCATTACCTCATTCATCTACCCATGCACCTATGAAGGATGTGACCCAAGAGCTACTGGCCAAGAGTCAACCATGTCCCCAAATTTGGTCCTTGACCTTACCACAAATCCGTCCAATAACATGTCCTCTCTTCCAAACCCTTCATGTAAATTGCAACCCCTCAAGCTTATTGCAGAATCTTCTACCATGAGTCCAAGTCAAGAACCATATTACCTTCATGTTGTCAACCATCTAAAACCTATTGAGCTTATCGAGGAGTCTTCTATCTCCGCTTCAATCCAAGAAATACAAGATCTATGTCAAGAGTATAATCTAGGGCATGTTGAAACATCCACCCTTTATCTAAATCAAGATCAAATCACTTCCATCCAACCCACCCATAACCTATATATTTTCTATGATCCAGATGTTATCCATGCTTATGAGCCTATCCATGAGCAACTTGATCCTATACATGAGCAAGAGATCCCATTCCAATCCATCCATAACCTTTATCTTTTCCACAATCAAGATATCACCTATGAAGAAGTTATCCATGAGCAACTTGATCCTATACATGAGCCAGAGATCCAATTCCAACCCATCCATAACCTCTATCTTTTCTATGATCAAGATATTGTTGTTGATGAAGAACCTATGCACGAGCACATTGATCCCATCATGCTTAATCCTATCTATGATCAAGATCCCATCTATGATCAAGAGCCTATCTATGATCAAACAAACCATGATGATCCCCTTAGCCAACTTTATTCATTCCATGGTCACGAGCTTATCACCCCATCTATCCATCCTCAATCTAGTCCTATCACTGATCCAACAACTTCCACTTCCCTTGATGAGACATTTGCCTCCCAAGTGCACATAGATGATCAAACCAATAACTTGGATCCTAGTGAACATGATGATAATCAAGATCCTAATGATCCTTCACCATCTATTATCGACCATGTTGCAAATATGTTCTCATATATCCTTGGTCTTACCGCCTTCATTCATGAGTGTTCCTCCTTAGAACACCAACAACCATTATCCTCTATCTCACCTTCCTCATCCAATAAGGAGATCACTGCTAGTGTCCAGAGCACACCAAATCCCATTGTCTACTACATGTTCCAACATATGAACTATCAAGGTAAAGGCTTAGGCCTTCATGAACAAGATATTTTGGAGCCCGTCCATGTCAATGTCCCTCCTTGCTCATATGGCCTTGATACACACCCCAAGGTGAACAATCTCAAGATGTTGGTACTTCCTCCATACCCTCTAAATCCACCATTTCCCATCGCAAACCCTACCATACCCCCAAAACATATGTCGTCATTCCACCTCCCTTATCGTATACATCCCAAAAGCATGTGACCATACACCTTCCACCATCCAATCTACCTCCGCTACCTCCAACTCCTAATATCCCTCCTTGCATCCTACCACCACTTCTTCCAACACCTTATCCATCCATCTATAAATCTTCTAAAAGTCCCAATCATGGCCAACAAATGCACATGTTGTCTAAACAAAGAGCTTCCACCAACTCCCCTTCCACTATCTCGAGGGAATTCAACAACAAAATTTTGGATGCCTCTACCTATCAAGTCAAAAATCCTAAAGGTCCTCATGCCTCTAGATACAAAAGCCAAGAATCAAAGAGTTATCCATCTCAAAATTTACATACACCCACACACCTCAATGCTAAACTGAAAAAGGTGTGGGTCCCCAAGAACAAGTAATTACCTCTGATGCTGCACAAACGCTGCATATACCCAAGCCTATACCTTCACAGGTACAATCTAAAATCAAAATGGTTTGGGTACCTAAGCAAAATCCATCAAGTCAAATGAGGCATCCACCTCTCACGAATCCCAACCATCCACTTTCTCCTCTTTCATCCAAAAATCCCATTCCATCCAAAATTCTCAAATCCTTCCATCCCACATGACAAGCAAAAATTAGGAAAATACTTAGTCTATGTGGGTCCCTAAATTCCTAAATCACTCATCCACTACACAAAAATCTTCATTACTTCCTACACCACTTTCCCATCAAATGCTTCAATATTTATCATGGTATGTGCAACCGTTGGTCATGATTCCCTTCCATCCCACAACATTTCCATATACCTCCATCTCCTCTTCCTTCCACTATTATCCTACATATCTTCCCCATCCTACTCCCATGGTCCATGCTTTTGCATAAGCCTTCCCTCCATCCATACATAAGTCCTGCATAATCTGGATCATCATCCATTATCGCACCATCCATAATCCACAATCTACCTACTCCATCTTCCTTTCATGTGATCCCCTACCAACATCTATGAGAACACTTGACATAGTCCATGCGACAACATCCATCTAGCGGGACTATCACCTTTCATGGAGCCAGGCACTTGCGTCCTTCTTGTTCGTATTCCACCTATCCTATCCAAATATTCAAAAAAAAGAGAAATCCCTTTGTCCAACGGTGAAATCTGGCAAACAAGCGCCTTGGATAAGTACCATGATGAAAACCTAGCAAGTAGGGGTCATGTGTATGTTGATCTCCTATGTCACCTACACTTGGGGGCACCTTGTCTCATCGGCATATCACTTTCTCCTATCAATTTCCTTCCATACCATTTCCTATCCTATCCTTCTCTCCATTGCATACCTATACTGTCCAGTCCATCCATCCTAATCTTCCATTCCTCTATTTTTTTTATCTTGATAAATATTGGGGGCAAAATGTTGACAAATGTCTTAGATGTCTCTTGATATACCTTATCCCTCCAAGGAAAAACAATTTTATCCTCTCATCCTCCTATCGTCATAAGCATTGTCTTAAAAAATCCTAAGTATCCTACCTACAATAGGGCACATTATTCCTATGTGGCTTAGTCTTTGGCGATCACATCCTTGCCCTCTTCCACATGTATTTTTCTTTGCCCACTGTAATCCATCCATCTGCCTATCGTGGTGTTTCCTTGTCATCAGTATCTAGCATTAAGGCTATCCAAAATTCTTCTCCAGTGTCATCCCAAAGATTTTTCAAAATCCCAAATGGTGTCAAAGCAACCTAATGGTAACCTATCATGGCTTGATACTCTGTATCTTTTATCGCCATATCACCTAAGGTCTTATCCAGTATCCTATCCACACTGTCAGCCTAGCATAGCATCTGTCGTCCGTATCATAGGGTCAACCCCAAACTACATTGCCTCTGCATCGTCATGTGGGCAAGGCCATTTTCAATGCACCCCCGAGGCTTTCCATCCATCCCATTCTTGTCATCTATCCTCTAGTCCATCCGCATCCATGGTCCAAGTCCCGAACTACACTTGTCTTCTTTCTATTTGCGCACATCCTCTCAACCGTTCTCAACTGTTGATCTTCTTATCTCTTCTATACCGTTGATATTCTCTCTCACAAGTCTATAAATTGAACCCTCTTCTTCCATTTCTATCATCCAAGCTTTTAGTACCCTTACTCTGTAGGAATTGCAGCGCGCCTTTGGCACCAAACCATTCCATTGCTTGTGATCACCCTTTTATCATTGCAATTATGTTGAAGAATCTCTTCATTGCAAAAATATCATAGCCATTCCCACTTGACATCTTGGAATAGCAAGGAAGTGCACCTTCTGAGGGCCATATTCATACACAAGATCATTTAAGATAGACAATCAATGGAAGCCATAAAGTGAAGAGGTTTGCAAGGTTTGAATTTCTTTGTTTGTTTAATCTTCTTTGATTCTTATTTCATTGAGTTATTGGGTATTATTGATATATTATATTGATTATTCATTTACACCAATTTTCCCATAACATACACTACAACCATAGAATGAGGTTCAATTACAATACTACAACTCCACTCAGGTTGCTATATTTTTGCATATAGCATTCATTCATGCACTTGACAGTATGGAGGAAGATATAAAGATCTTGAGGAAATATCATTTTTATATTAGTGATGATTGCACACATTCTACAGAGTTTGTACAAGGTTGCTTTTAGATGTTCTATGGTAATTTGAGTAGTAGGGACATCATGTTTGGTCAGCATATCATATGATTAGATAATTGTGCATCACAATTTAAGAATCAATGGGTGTTCTATTGGTTGAGTAGGATGCAAATAATATATAGAATTTCTTTGAGGTTGGGCATGGAAAAGGGGAGCATGATGGTGTTGGAACATGTATTAAAAGAGCCTTAGCATGAGAAGAGTTGAAGTACAAAGATAGTGCAAAGTTGACCAATGCATCATCTATCTTTGAATGGTGTAACTCTACAATGGGTCCAGGTAATGAAGGTAATCCTACAGTTCATAGATTTTTCTGGTTGATAGAAGAAGCTAACATTGCAAAATATGAATATTATTGTACAATGACAATGTAGAGTGAGTTCCACTCTTTTAGAATCTTAAATGTAGCTTCATGGACTATTCATTTGAGGAAGATGGTGTGTTTTTGTTCATCATGTACAGATTTTTCTTGGAATGAGTGTGACTCAAAAGAATGGGTTGATGAATGGTGTGCTAGAACTTTAATCCCACTTGAGACGTATCAACTTCCAAGAGCACTACAACTCATGCAGATGGAATCATCAATTGACTTTGACCATATTTCAAATCTAGTTGAATTGGTATTATAGACATGTTACTTAATGAAAATTAATATATTTTAGACTATGATGTAGTAT
Source organism: Cunninghamia lanceolata (assembly GCA_027924645.1). NCBI lineage: Eukaryota > Viridiplantae > Streptophyta > Pinopsida > Cupressales > Cupressaceae > Cunninghamia > Cunninghamia lanceolata. Next base: position 86,083 of record BSBN01000810.1, on the reverse strand, counting down.
TTTTGTATGATTTATTGAATTAATCTTTTTTGTGCAATTTAAAGTAGGGCATGTTTATGCAATTATTGCAGATGAAGATAATGATGAAGAAATAGATTATTATTTATGACATTATGTTGGGGAAAAAAAGAAATTGACAGCCACTATCATAGATGGAGAAAACATTGAGTATCCTATAGGATTGGTGGTTGTTACTGGAACATGGCCTAGAAGGTATCCAATGAAGAAGTCTAATGTGTGGTTGTTCAAGGACTTTGACACACATAGGGCAATTTTTCATTATTCTAACCTTGTTGCAACATCAAATGTTCAATTGATAAAATATGGGGGTAGACCGTTAAATAAAAACTTGTGGAAAGTTCACGAGTCTGACCATGAAGCAATACTTGACACCATAAAGAGTAGAGTTGATCCACATGGTTCATTGGATTGAATTAGTGGAATAACACAAAATTATGGTATATGTACACTTCTTAATTTTTGTGATTTGATTAGATTATTCTTGTCTTTTATTTATGTATTTCTAGTATTGTTATTAATGTAGATTAGTAGTGCCAAACAAGCTTCCACCTTCTTGTGGTTGGCACTGTTAGTAGAGAATTATATATTCTTGAAGCAAAGAGAAGCTTTAAAAATTAACAATAAACTAGTATATCCTTATTTCACCTTCTATAATTTTGACATTTTTTCTTACCTTAATTTCACCTTCTATATGTTTGGCATTATATGTTTAGCTGGGAGAGAGAGAGAGAGAGGGAGTGAGAGATGTGTTTGGCATGATTTGGTTATCCTCATTTAAGCTTCTACATGTTTAACGTGATTTTCTTATCCTCATTTTATTTTCTATGGGTCTAGCATATCCTTAGGGGGGGAGAGAGAGACTTAGGGGGGGGGGGAGAGAGAGAGAGAGAGAGAGAGAGAGAACAATAATGCAGGAAGAAACAATGATGCAACTTCTAGTGCTTAATCTCTTGTATCCATTCTCATCCTAATACTAGTGACAGATACAAGTAAAGTTGTAGCACAACTAAACCTTGCCCATTGTTTTGGTGAACCTTCCAAAAATGTTAGTTTTGATGGGTCAAATGACATTTCCATCCATCAAAGAGAGAGAGAGAGAGAGAGAGAGATGTTTGGAATGATTTTCTTTTCCTCATTTCACCTACAATATGGTTCCCATGCTTTGCATATCCTCATTTCATCTTCTACATGTTTGACATGATTTGGTTATCATCATTTAATCTTCTATGGGTCTACCATATCCTTAGGGAGGAAGAGAGAGAGGCTTAATGAAATAGAGAGACTCAGGGAGAGAGGAAGAGAGACATAGGGGGAGAGAGAGAGAGAGATGTTTGGCATGATTAACATTTCACCTTCTATATGTTTAACATTTTTCCTTGCCTTAGTTTTACCTTCTATATGTTTGACATTATATGTTTATTTGGGGGAGAGAAAGAGTTTGGTAAAGATCAGAAGAGAGAGAGAGAGAGAGATTGATGTTGGATTTCATAGAAACCAAAACTTATTGCCACCTTTCCTACATACTTCCTTCTCTTTCTTCTTTTCACAACACATACCTTAGCATTCCTAACACTTACCCTACCTTTCCCAACACCTACTCTAAGTTCATTGTTTGTTTTCCTTGCCTTCACCTTTCCTTCCATACCATCCTTATATTTTCTTATCCTATTCCATGCGTTCTCCCATTTTCCTTGCCTCCCTTCTTGCATCCTTTCTTGATTATTACTTTTTCTATTAGTAGTTTTCTACTGATCCCCTTGTCCTTAGTAAAATTTTAGTCCTCATAAACTTAGACTCTTCTCAACTTTAAGTTGATCATCTCATAGCATGATCATTCCATGTTCCTTATGATATTTACTCTCCCTTTGAGCCTCATCTCTCCTAATTTCTACCATGTACCTCTTTCTTTTATTTATAAGACCTCTCTTTATTCTAAGGATGACATAATTAGTCTTGAGGAACATGTATTACCCATGATGATTAGGTTGCATGCTTTCTAGATGCTATATTAGATGATTTACACTATGATATTGATGTTGATGTTTCTCCTTATTCTTCTTTTTGTAATCCTATATTAAGCCTTCCCCTCTAGACATGGATCCACTTCATTGTTATTCTATGCATGATCTTTCTTCGAAGCCACCTTTACCAATTTATCTTGAGCACTACTTTTCCCATTTATGGGGGCATCAACCTATTCCACTATCTAGTTAGGGGCATCATCCACGTCTTGTTTTGGGCCTAACTTGGCACCTTTATTTGGTGGAAATGACATATCCATTATCTAGTTATCCGATTTTTTGGTCTAGCCTGGCCTCCTTTATAATTTGAGTGGCTACCACATAGCCATTTTTATTGGGTAGCAACAACATGGACATTTTTATTTTTACTTTTTGGCCTAGTATGGTCCCTTGTTTCATCATAATGGCATAGCCATTATCTTTTACCTAGTTTGTTTGAGCAGTGACAATAATGTAACCATTACCTCTCTTATCAATTATTGTACACCTAGAGTGCCTTGACAAGAGGTGATGTTCATTTCAAAATAATCCATTCTCCTTAAGAGAGAAAAGGTGATTATGTTCATTATGGCTCCATCATTAGCTATATTTATTTTCATGCAAGTGTCATAGATCCAAACTTGTAGGTATAGGGTAGGGTCCCCTCTTCTAGTTAGCTCATTGTTTGCAAGCATGTTCTTGAGATTGAAGAATGTCAAATCTTGTAATTTATTTTTTCAAGGGTTAATATCAAATGGCCTCCAATAGGGATGCTTGATGAGATAGATATGTTTTAACAGGCCTCTGAATGAAATGTCATTGAATGTGCTCTTGAGATCATCTATGAGACCATAACATTTTAGTGTGCCCCTTTATACTCATTTGGATGGAAGAAATTGGCCCTTGTATGTTTGAGACACTTATCGATCTAGAAGTAGAGGGGTTAGAAAAATTAGGTTAAATCATATTGTTGGAATGTTGGTGTGGAGGGAATGGATTTTGATAGATCCATAAATTTCAAATTTTGAGGGGTAGTGGGCCCATGATGACTACCATTATTTGAAACCTCATGAGGGTGGAGGAACATTTGGTTGAAAAGGTGTTGTTTTTCCTCTAGGATTTTGTAGATTAACTAATTATAGTCTCGATAGGTTTCTATATCATGCCCTCTAGTCTTGTGGAACGAGTAGAATTTTTCAAGATCATAATATCTAGGTCCTTGGTAGGCGTTATATCAACTTTCATTGAAATTATGATGTTTTGTTTTCAATTGTCTCTCTGATAGTAGTTGTTCCTTTGAGGATATCCATTTTGAGGATGATGGTCAACATTATTGGCCATCTCATGTACTTTCTAGTTTTCTTGATTTGGGTAATATATTTGTTTCTATTATAGTTGTTACTTTTGTAATTGTGATTATTGTTTTGGTTGATATTACCATAGGAGTGGAACATCCATGACTCCATCTATCATTGCACTTTTTTAATTCTTATGATCTTGGTTGTATAGGGACTACTACTATTGTTATTTTTTAAATATTAGTTATTGCCATAGTTTTGGGTAACCAACTTTCCATCAGTTTCATACATTCTCCTTTCACTATCAACAGTGGATTGATCAATTCATAGGGCACCTTCTAGGGCTTCTTTTTAGGACTTGTAGAATTTTAGATATGGAGGTGGCTGAGAGGCCCCCTAGTTTAGATTATTTTGAGTAGTGACAAATGGATTAGAATGGGTTCATCATCTTGGAGATTGTGGTCTTGTATTTAATTGTGTCAATTTTTGAAGTGGTTGCTCAACACCCTTACTTTGAGCACCCTGATTTGTTACACTAATGTGGTAATAGATCCTCTTGGGCTACTTTTTTAGATTGATTAGCATTTCATTGGGGTGATTTTTATTGATTGTTATAATGGTATCCATGAATAGAATTTCAAAAGCTCATGAAAAAATGATTAAACACTAAATTGCATATGCACCAAAGGCGTGAAATAACACAACATTCTTTGAAATATGTCCCCTTAAACAACTATAGCATACCTACTTCTCGGATAAATCTATAAACATGTGGAGACAATAGCACTATGAGGAAACATCTACTTTTGATGCCTTCCCTTGACCTATAGCACCATATCAACATGAGAGACATAGTTTGAACTTTTGATTGATGTCCTAGAACACATTAGATCAAGTGAGAACACCTTTATAACAGGGTCATGTTGAAGAACCAACCATCAAACTTTTTCATCAATAAATAAGATACATCTAGAGTTTCATACATCTACACGAGCCTCATACAATCATGTCATTTGTCCCAATCCTAGGATATAGACAAGTAGACCAACGCTTATTCTTTTTAATTAATTTACCAATGATAAGAAGGATACAATAAAATTTGATTTTGTATTTAACGAAAACATCCTTGGGATTTTCCATCTATAGTATAAGGAAAACATTCCTTATTCAAGTATGAAGCCTCTTACAAATATTCCCCCTTCAACAAACTTACAAACTTTCTAGGAGTGTAATTTTGCATTCCACACCTCCTAGGACCAGACTAACAGTGCCAACACATCGGGGTGGGTGGTTGAATGCTAGGGGAGGTGTATGTTGGGACCCAAAATAATGGCAACACAAAACTCTAAAACTTTCCCAAATCACCTAGGCTAGGGATTGTCGTCAAGGTGAAAGGAAGAGGTTTTTCAACAAGTTTTGGGTGATTTTAGCCAACTAACAGGAGTGGGTAAACTCCTCTGCTATTCGAGCTTAGCTTAAACTCTGGAGGGATATTCTAAGAGGGTTTTATACTTGATTAGGCATTAAAATAAAACTAGATGAACAACTAAAAATGTAACAACCAAACCCAGATTACTCTCTCAGTCCCAAATCTGTCACTAAACTAAGAAAAGATGACTGCTGTATGACCCCTATATAGCTGATAAATGCAATCCTACATAATGAGGATGCATAAAGACTACTTCTACTTCTAAAGGTAAGATGTATAGTTTTTTCTTTGAAGATGGGTGATCTAAGGCTACTCAGGCTGGTGCCTATCCATTGGGCTACAAAGTCTAATGTAAAATAGAGGAAAACAATCACATAGAAATGTATAACTACCTATTTGATGAATCAAATGCAAAGAAAATCACTATCAGATTACTGAAAATACTTATGAATCACACACCATACTACATTTTTCCCTATGCAATACTAAAATAATCATTCACAAAACCTAGGAATGAATTAAGAACTGTCACATTCATCAAATTAGAGATTACAATCATACCACAAAATGTGGTAAGAGAAAACTAAAACTACGATTACAGTTTACTAAGAAAAACACCTATGGTAGTGGAGAAAAACAACAATCTAATACAAAGATTTGAATTATATTACATATGCTTCATGATTGATTCATGTGTAAACAAAACTTGCAAAATATTCTTTCTTAATTTGCCTCCTAGAACTCACAATCTTGTTGAGAAAATGCCAAAATGACCAACCTCTAACACCAATTCAGACCTTGCATATATAGCCCTTCAATTCAAATTGATTGTACCCATTTCAAGCGCTACACTCAATCAATGAGTACATGCCATGCTACATTAAACTCATCTCCCAATCTATCAGTTGATTTGCATGTTAGAACTGAGACCCATGTCCTATCACCTCTATAATCAATATGTCAAAGATCACTTGCACTCCAAATGTACCCTGAGCAATAATGAGGGAAGCCTCCAATCCTCTCCTTCCCACCTAAAGCCTCTAACTTATTTGATTTGTCCTCTGTGCATTAAAGAATTTCACTATTTGAACAAACTACACAATATCCTAGCCTACAACCCATTAATGTTGAGTACAAAATCAACATTTATGCATCCCTGCAATCATGGCACGCGTTCAGGGAATTAACCATTTCCAATATTGACAGCATTCTTGGTGTATCATCCTCCTCTATTTTGAGGCATTTGACTTCTATCTGTACCACTCTAGATGTTGCCAGCGCATTCCCAGGCAATTGGAGGAGCATGGAAGGCCAGGAAGCCAACCTCTGATAAATCAGAGTTTCAGACCTCGAGCTTTTGGCCTTCACTCCTCATCATTTTTTTCTCTATGCCTTGGTCTCTTTGCTTTTGTCAAACTTCAGGCTTTCGATATTTCACCTTCCAAAAGGAAGAAGAGAAAACACCACAACTCTAACCCCCAAAGTCTTCCATACTTCACACTTAGAATATTTTTAAAACCCATTAGACTTCAGACTTCGGGGCTTCCTCCCGACACTTGCCATGAAGAGGACCAAAGGCTGAAGGCCTGAAGTCTGACCTCTGAAATACTTTCCATACTTAGAATATTTTTCATCTCTTTGAGTGGACTGCGGCCCTCGAGCCTTCATCCCTATGCTTGCCATTAGGAAGGCAGAAGGGAGGAACTCTGACCTTTGAAACTCTACCAAACGCTTAGAAAACTTCAACACATGCAATTTTTGGGAGCAAAAGGGGAAGCATAATGGAAGGAGGAAGCCCGAAACTCTGACTTTCGATAAAAAGAGAAAATACAAGGGAACCTTAGGATATTAGGACTTAGCCAATTTTTGAGTTTTCTAGCTTGTATTTTCAAATGGAAAACACATGAAAGTCTATGAAAAATATCTCTGATCAGTTATAAACTATAGGTTCAAGTGGGATTCATATGAGACTTGGAGGCAAAATGGGGCATTTTGAGGACTAACTTTTCTAGGCTCCAACAGTGGCTCTGGTTGGAGACGTGTGACAAGTAGTGTCACAGTGATAATTCAAACCTCGAAGTAGACCAAGAAGGCACAAAACACACAAGGGAAACACCTATAGAAACATATTTACAAACAAGGCATTTATACAAGGCAAAATACAATCATAAACATTAGAGCATAGAATAATATTGACTATATTCAAAACTCAGTGGAGTTGTTACCTATGAAAATAAATGCTTCAAATGTTGTCCATGAATGGGCAACTCCAAAAGCATTCCTTCTAGACTCATCAAACAATAAACATTCAGCTCTAACTTCTTAGCTACTTCATATGGCCCAAGCGATAATGGATCAAATTTTCCATGTTTCCCCTTATCTTCAGATTTGGCATCTGAAAGAAGAACCAAATCACCAACCTAGAAGCATCTTGATACAGTACTCTTATCAAACAAGACTTTCATCTTCTGCTTATGATTCATCTTATCATGAGCATCTTTCCTTTGTTCTTCTAATTCAGTCAACTGCATTATATATATCCTCTAGGACATTGCATCAAACTAGTCCTCTTCTATATCATGTAGTAGCTAGCGGACTGGTAGCTCTATGTTGATCAGCATTTTCACTTTTGTCCCATACACTAGTTCAAATAGGCTCCTTCCAGTAGCTCTCTTGAAGATTATCCTATCAACCCATAGAGCATACTTTAGTTTATCATCCCATCTCCTTTTATTCTGATCCAATGTCCTCTTTATGATCTTCATCAGGATTTTATTACTAGATTTAGCTTGTCCATTGCTTTGGTTATGATAAGGGAACGAATGCACTAGATTTATGCCAAACTTTGAATACATATCCAGCATCACTTGAGACCTGAAACACATGGCATTATTAGCGAAAATCTGAGCTGGAACCCCAAATCTAGTGATTATATTGTTGGTTATAAAGTCAGTAACCACTTAGGATGTTGCATTATGAGTGGGTATTGCTTCTACCCACTTGGTGAAGTAGTCAGTGGCCATAAGAATCCATTCAAAACCATTGCTATTGCTAGACCTCTCCTATATTTCCCTAATAAAATCAATTCCCCACTGCTGAAAAGGTGCATCAACAACAAGGGGTAAGAGGGGTAATGCCCCAGCAAATTTCATCTTGCCAGAAAAACATTGGCAAGCATCACATTTTCTGATCTTTTGTGCCACATCTTTAAATAAGGTGGGCCACCAATACCCAGCCCTAAGGATTTTATGGGTAGTAGTTTTAGCTTTACAATGCCCCCCACAAATGCCATGATGATATTCATTCATCCCAGCTTTAGTTTGCTCTTGAATAAAACATTTGAGCAGTATACCTTCATGATTTCTCCACATAAGCTCATTCTGGAGTAGAACATACTTTTGAGTTTTCAATTTTAGAGTCCTTTTCTGACTTTCATCCATACCTGGTGAACAATCCATGTTTTCAAGATAAAATACAATATCTTTGTACCATGCACTGTCAGACAATGAGCAATGAGGAGTTGTATTTACCTCTGTTTCATTTATTTCAGCAGCCTCAATGTTAGAATTAGCCATCAGCTTGGCTAAACCTTGGCTTCTTACTAACTTGGTGACTTGATTGTCCATATCATACTCCTGGATCCTATTGATCCACTTGCACCTCTTACCTGAAGCCTCTTGTTGCATGAATATATCTTTTACTGTTGTGTGTGGCACATACGCAATAATCTTGGCCCCTATGAAATAGGGCCTAAATGTTTTTGTACCCTTGACCAATGCATAGGCGTGCTTCTCCATAATGGAGTAATTTAACTCGGTAGCCTATAAAGATTTACTAAAAAACCCTATGGGTTGCTCATATCCATCTTTATTCTTTTGTAGTAACACAGTAGCAACAGTATAAAATGAAGCAAAGGAAAAGAGCTAGAAAGGCTTGGAATAGTCTAGACTTACCAGCATTGGTGCATTTTTCAGAGCCTCTTTTATATCAAGAAAGGCTTCACCAGATTCCTTGTCCCATAAAACAGATTGTCCCTTCTTAAGCATCTTATAAATGGACTTTGTCTTCTTAGCAAAGTTAGGGATAAATCTCCTTACATAATTGATTTGACCAAGGAAGGACTGAATATCTTTAGTTATTTTGGGCTGGGGAATGAGGTCAATGGCGCTAACCCTATCTGGATCAATTCTAACTCCCTCTTTTGACACAATGTGTCCCAGCAGCTTTCCTTCTTCAACTCCAAATTGACACTTTTTGGGATTTAAAGAGATCCCATACTCTAAAAACCTTTCAAAAATTAATTGCAAATGTTTGCAATGATCATTTCTATCCTTTGAAAATGCAGTCAGATCATCCTGGTAAACAGCCATGATCTCATCAATAAGGCCAACAAAGGCCACATCCATTGCTCATTGAAATGTAGATCCTACATTTTTTAAACCAAATGGCATTCTCAAATACACATATGTACCCCAAGGAGTGGTAAATGTTGTTTTGTACTATTCTAACTCATTGACCAGCACCTGGTTATAACCTAAAAATCCATCCATCATTGACATTAGTTCTGAACCAACCACCCTCTGCAATAAATGATCCATGCTTGGAAGAGGATAGTTATCCTTGAGAGATTTATGTTCAAATTTCTAAAATCAACACACAGTCTAATTTCCCCATTCTTCTTTCTAACTAGGACAAGATTAGACACCCATTCAAAGTGTCTAATAGGCTTGATGATACCTTTCTCTTTCATTTTTAGCAACTCCTTCTGCATCTTGGGAGCTATGGTGGGATTTATAGGCCTTTGTTTCTGCCTAAATGGTTTTGCATCTGGTTGGAAGGGGATAGTATGCTAAAACAAATCCTCCCTATAAGCTTTTAAATCATCATATGACCATGCAAAACATTTTTTGAATTTCCTCAGTAAAGCAATCATCATTCTCTTTTCATGAGGCTTGAGTTTCTTACCTATATAAACCATCTTTGGTACTTCCTTAGTTCCAAGGTTAACACCCTCCAGGCCATCCTCTTGAACTGGTTTACCATTGCTTTTCCAGTGGTCAGAGTTGTCAAACATTCTTTCCAATGCTACTAGTCCCTTAGGAATGGTATTGGTCTTCAACTATACCACTTCACTGCCAAACAATGTTTCCTTGCCATGTTTCATGTCAACCATTGGCTGCCAATCAATTTCCTGACTCTCAAATTCATCCATATAGTTCATAAAACTAAAAATTTGACTGTTGTCATTAAATACTTGCCAACTGTATATGTTGTCTAGAATGGTTGGCCTTGTAAGTACTTCAACAGCTTGATGGTCATGAAGACAATCAAATTGAGAATTATACCTAGATGCAGCTACAACTAGGGCATCTGCCTCTTAATTTTTTGATTTGTCTATCCACTCAATACCAATGGTGTCAAATAGCTCTATGGTATGCCATACACTGTTTCTATATGCTTTCAGCCTCTTGTATTTGGCAACAAACGTCTTTTTAATGTTGTACAATCAATTGATTCTCCATAAATTTTTAGACATTGAATTCCATGTTTGTGTGCCACATTTAGGCCCAAAAGCAGTGCTTCATAATCTGCCACATTATTTGTGTAGTGAAAATCCAGTCTGAATGACATGCATGACTACTTACCATCTAGGGATGTTAAAATAATCCCAGCACCAAAACCATCTTTTGAGCATGCACCATCAAAGTGCAACATCCACAAATCAGATGTATCATGAACAACAACAATAGGGCTATAAGGTAAAACACTTACATCAGGATCATCATCATTACAATATGTCATAAAGTGATCAATTTCAGTATCAAAGAAATTTACATGATCATTCTTTGTTTTATATCTGTCTTCTATGTGTTCATCCTTCACCTTCTTCTCCCTGTATAATTTTACTTCTACACCCTGGACAGGATTGGTAGCATATGAAACGCCCATTTGGATACTACCACCAATGGAAGCAACCCACTTCCTAGATAACAGCATGCCCCACTTGGTTAAGCAGGCTACAATAATTATGTCCATGAGGAAAGACTTGTCTGGGTAGGAAGTGAGTTTGACCTCAACATCCTTGACCAAACCAATGACATCGACCTCCCTAGATTCCATGGAAAAACACTTGCCAAAATATTTGGAGACTTTCCATCCCAACTCATTCATAATTTCCAGTGGCATGACATTGTTGGATGCCCCAGAATCGAGCATACAATTATGTAACATCCATCCATTTATATTTAAAGTGGTGTAAAAAGGATCTACTCACATCTTGCTATTAACCATGGAGGATCCTAAGTAGACCTCTACTATTTCCTCATTTCCTACACCTTCATCATTACTGTTGGGAATAATTGTAGGTTGTTTTGTGCATCTACAACAGTAATAAGAGATTCTACCCTATCTCTGTGTTCAAGGATTCTAAGCAATTCCATTATTGGCATAGAGATCCTAATTTGGCTAAAAACTTGAGCCATGTCAATAGGGATATAGTTGGGCAAGGGAGTAACACATGAAACAGTAATATCATTTGTAGAAGGAATGTAAGGAATTATTTGGTTTGAGAAAATATCCTTACCTTCTTCATTTGCCTTTTCCTTTTTCTATCTCCTTTGGTGTTTTGGGCTAATCCCATTTATAAACCTTTTGGATAATGGACCCCTAGAATGGGTGTAGTATCTACAAGTTGTACATTTGGGATTGGATTCTTTTAAACATACTTGTGTTTCACTGGTGGAGATGGTGTTGGCACCTTCTTCTTTTCAAGGGCGTTTCTTTTGGGAGTGCCACTCTTCTTCTGCTCCATGTTCCCTTTACCTTTGTCCCTTTGCTCATTAGGTTTATGTTATTTCAGTTCCTTGGCAGGGACGTTTTGAACAGGGACAATTCTTTTCTTGAGCTGATAGACTCCTTGGACTTGCAAGATGCCAGCATTAGTCAATGCTTTCATGTCTTCTTTTGAAGGCTTGGACTGCTGATATTTTTTCTGCATAAGGTCCTTTGGATGCCCAAAATCATGGGCTGGCAATTGATATTTGTTTGAACCTTCATCATAATCATATTGAAAAATATGATCATCTTCCTCATTATTACCACAATCAGCATCCCGATCAATCTATTTATAGCCCTCAGTATCAAACTGATTTATTTATTTCTCATAGTATTCAGTTGCACCCTCTTCATTTGGGAACTCTTCTTCTCTACTTAATGAATGAGCCACTACATAATTTGAAGGATCATGGGGTAGAAAACAATCCTGACACCACAAAGAATCATCTTAGATATTAATTTGATATTTTCTCAGAGGATCAGGATTGTCCCTTTCAAGCTTCTTAAAACTCACATGCATGGGAGCAGCATGCCTATCATTTTGTTGTGGTCTCTTAGACCAATCAGTATTATAATATGAGTTATGAAGCTTCTGTCCTTCATTAAAATGTGTTGCAGCACCCTGAGGTGGCAACCCTTGATCATTTCTGGCAACCTTATAACTCAAATCCTTCACAACCCCCATAAGTTTATCCAATTTATCATCAGTAGTAAGGGGTTTGTTGAAAACAGCCTTGTTAGGCTGGGATAATTTCACATCAGCCCTTTTAATATGCTTACCTGAGGCTCTCATGTTACTTTCAATATTTATTGCTATAGCATAAGTCTCTCTTAATATTTGCAGGTTCTTATCCCTCAAACAATAACCAAGCTTTGAATCAAATGCACCACAATATAGAACTAAACACATTGATTCATTATGTTTCATATGAGGTGGTATGTTTCTCATTGTCATGATGAAGTGGATGTTAAACTCAACTACTGTCTCATTGATGGCCTTCTTGATTTCTATGAGCTCATGAATGGCAAACTTGGGGTCAATCCTATCCCCATACTACATCCTAAAAACTCTCATGAACTGCTCCCAAGAATTAATGTTATTGTCAGGGAGAGCCTTGTGTCATTCTTTTGCACTTTCTTCCAATGAGTGCACGAGCAATTTCATCATCCCATCTTTATTTTCGATCTCATATTCATCAATGGCATTAATAAAATGTCTCAGGATTTCCTCACCAGTGGCAGCGTTGTTGCACTGAAATCTTGGAATCTTCCCTCTAATCTCAGTTGGGATGGGATTAGGAAAATCAGGAATACCAATAAAATTGAGTTGTTTATATCTTTCAGCTCCCAATGGCTGCCTCTGTGCAATAAACCTTTGTGCTTATCTTCGTTGAGCATGGTCAATGGGATGAATGTTGCCATGTTGCTGGTTAACTTGATTCTGAGGTGGCTACATGTTGATGTTGTGAGAAAGGGCCTTATTTACGCCCTGTTGTCCCATATGACGTTGTTGTCATTGTCTCTGGTTATTATGTTGATTGTGTGGCTGCTGATATTGTTATTGTTGTGCACGTTGTTGCTGTGTATTCTGATTCAAACCTTGTTGGGCTAGTTGAGCTTCTAGCTGATCAAGCAAGGCATGCACTTCTCTTTGTCTATTTCTTAGATGATCAAGCAAATCCAATTCATCCTGGATTCTCCTTTCTCTTTCTTCATCATTAGGTTGTTGTTGTTTTTCCTCATTAGGAATGGTATCATGTCATCTTCCAACTGATCCTACGGGAAAATCAAGATACCTGGCATCTTGATATATCTCTTCATTATCATTGGGCATCCCATATGTTCTCAGATGTGGACCCTGATAAGCATCTCTACCTCTCCTACCAATAAAATTCTCATTTCTTCTAATATCATAGTCATCTCTATTTTGTCTTTTGTTTCTTCTTAGTATGTTATCAACAGAATCCTCAGAAGTATAGTTATATTGGCTCTTGAGGTCGATAAATACATTTTCTTAGGCATTCCTTACAGGTACCACATGGGGTCTCTTTTCTCTATATCTATTCCTTCTATTTCTAGCATTACCGAATGATTCATCACATACAAAATGTTGTTGGTTTCTTCCTCTATCCATTTTGAAACTTCTTTCACACTGAAATTAATTTTGGGTTAACAAATAGAGTCACCACCCCCCTACTGGGAAGAAAATTTGAACAAAATTGTATTTCAATATCATCAACTAGAACTAAAACAATTCATTGTTACCAAGGATTTTGAGTGTGCACAAATGGCTAATCCCCAGCAATGACGCCAATCTATTGGGACCCAAAATAACAGCAACACAAAACTCTAAAACTTTCCTAAATCACGTAGGCCAGGGATTGTCGTCAGGGTGAAAGGAAGAAGTTTTTCAACAGGTTTTGGATGATTTTGGCCAACTAATAGGAGTGGGTAAACTCCTCTACTCTTCGAGCTCAGCTTGAACTCTGTAGGGATATTCCAAGGGGGTTTTATACCTAAGTAGGTATTAAAATAAAACCAGATGAACAACTAAAAATGTAACAACCAAACCTAGATTGCTTTCTTAGTCCCAAATTTGTCACTAAACTAAGAAAAGTTGGTTGTTGTATGACCCCTATATAGCTAATAAATGCAATCCTACACAATAAGGATGTATAAAGGCTACTTCTACTTTTAAAGGTAAGATGTATAGTTTTCTCTTTGAAGATGGGTGATCTACGGCTACTCAAACTGGTGCCTATCCATTGGGCTACAGAGTCTAATATAAAATAGAGGAAAATAATCACACTGAAATGTATAACTGCCTATTTGACGAATCAAATGCAAAGAAAATCACTATCAGATTACTAAAAATACTTAAGAATCACACACTATACCATGTTTTTCCCTATGCAATACTGAAATGATCATTCACAAAACTTGGGAATGAATTAAGTACTGTCACATTCATCAAATTAGAGATTACAATCATACCACAAAATGTGGTGAGAGCAAACTGAAACTGCGATTATAGTTTACTAAGAAAAACACCTACAGTAGTGGATAAAAAAAACAATTTGATACAAATATTTGAATTATATTACATACACTTCATGATTGATTCATGTGTAAACAAAACCTGCAAAATATTCTTTCTTAATCTACCTCCTGGAACTCACAATCCTACTGAGAAAATGTCAAAATGACCAACCTCTAACACCAATTCAGACCCTGCATATATAGCACTTCAATTCAAATTGAGCGTACCCATTTCAAGCACTCCACTCAGACAATGATTACATGTCATGCTACTTTGAACTCATCTCCCAAGCTATCAGTTGATTTGTGCATAGGAACTGAGACCCATGTCCTACCACCTCTGTAATCAATCTATCAAAGATCACTTGCACTCCAAATGTACCCCAAGCAATAATGAGGGAAGTCTCTAATCCTCTCCATCCCACCTGTAGCCTTTGACTTATCTGATTTGTCCTCTGTACATTAAATAATTTCACTATTTGAACAACCTGCACAATATCCTGGCCTGCAATCCATTAATGTTAAGTACAAAATCTATGTTTATCCATCCCTACAATCATGGCACGCACTCAGGGAATTAACTATTTTCAATATTGACAACATTCTTGGTGTATCATCCTCCTTCTCCAGTTTCAGGAATTTGACTTCTATATGTACCACTCCAGACGTTGTTGGTGCATTCCCAGGCAATTGGAGGAGCGTGGAAGGCCAGGAAGCCAACCTCTAAAAAATTAGAGTTTTAGACCTTAGGATTTCAACCTTCACTCCTCGTCCTTTGTTTCTCTATTCCTTGGTCTCTTTGCTTTTGTCAGACTTTGGCCTTTCAATGTTTTTTCCTTAAAACACCATAACTCTGACCCCCAAAGTCCACCATACTTCACACTTAGAATATTTTTGAAACCCGTCAGACTTCAAACTTTAGGGCTTCCTCCCGACACTTGCCATGAAGAGGACCAAAGGCTGAAGGCCCGAAGTCTAACCTCTGATATACATTACATACTTAGAATATTTTTCATCTCTTTGAGCGGACCTTATCCCTCAAGCCTTCATCCTTACCTTGCCATTAGGAAGGTAGAAGGGAGGAACTCTGACCTCCAAAACTCTTCCAAACACTTAGAAAACTTCAACACTTAGGCAATTTTTGGAACCTAAAAGGGAAGCATAATGGAAGGAGGAAGCCCAAAACTTTAACTTCTGACAAAAAGAGAAAATACAAGGGAACCTTAGGATATTAGGACTTAGCCAATTTTTGAGTTTCCTATCTTGTATTTTTAAATGGCAAACACATGAAAACCTATGAAAAATATCTTTGATCGGTTATAAACTATAGGTTCAAGTGGGATTCATATGAGACTTATCAGAAAAATGGGGCATTTTGAGGACTGACTTTTCTGGGCTCCAATAGTGTATTTTCAGTGGCCAAGCCTCCCAGTCATTCTTGACTACATTAGACAGAGACAGTCTCTTAAGAGCCCTAAAACAAAAAAGGTGTCAGACTTTGGACTAATTATTCTCTCAAACCATGGCACCTAGGAATGTCTTGTTTGCATGTTTATATAGATGTCACTTCCACCTACAAATACCTACCTTATTTTTTTAAATCAATTATATTTTCCTATAGTGTCAAGGAACGTAATGTTCCAAAATGCTTCAATTTCATCCAGTAGAAAGCTGCTAGGAGTGAAATTTTGCATTCTGCACCTCGTGGGGCCAAACCAATAGCACCAACACATCAGGGTAGGTGGGTGAATTCTATGGGACATCTCATTTTGTACCCCAAGCGTCCCAATCATTCCAGACTACATGCTTCTGGCAAAGTCTCTTAAGAGCCCTAAGAGAAAAAAACTATCAATCTTTGACAGAACAGAACAACTCTCAGAATCCATACAACTTGGGAATGTTTCATTTGAACATACATCTACATATGGTGTCCATCAATAATAACCTCTCTTAGTTTTTGTCAACTCCAAACCATTTGACCCTTGTATACCTCTCCTAAGATTCCTCATACTTATGAAGAGATCTTGGTGCAAGAGGATGAAATCATTAACACATTCCTTAACATTAGTTACCTTCTCTTCATTTTAATGATCTCTCTTCTAGAGATGCAGCATTAGAGGATGTTGAGCATACTACTTCTACTTCTACCATAGTACATGATGATTCTATGACTCATCCTATCGATCTTCCTCTTTTGGTTGAATGTTCAAGTACCTTGATATCACTAAGGATGTGAAGACCCTTGATATTCCTCCTTTGGTTTCATGTTCAAGCCCCTTGGACATCACTAAAGATACAATCTTCAACAATTTTCTTAACATCACTCTATCATCCCTTCATTCCAATGCCCCCCCTTCGAAAGACAAAGCATTAGTGAACGAAGATCCTTCCCTCACATTGAATCCCTCGGGGAGGGATGTTGAACATAATAAAAAAGATAGCAATATAAATTCCATCATCATTAATAGAGCTATCCCACCCACTAAGGGGATGTTGGATAGGTGCATTAATGTTGAAAATATTCCTAAAATCATTGTGCATGAGGCACCTAATCCATCTCCTTTCTCTAAACCTGTGATTATAGTTCGGGGTGTTCCAAACCATCTCGACCTCCTGGTTATATCTTCAACTTTGCAAAGAAAATTACTCAAAGGAATCAAGGTGTTCAAAATGTGTTGCAACATCCTCATTATCATACAGTTTCTCACACACACAACACCTGTAATAATAAGCAAAGTAAGAAAGCACCGAGCGTGCCTCCTTCTCTTCCACCTTCTCAACCTTTTCTTCCCCCACCTCCTCATCTTCCTCAACATGTTGGTAGAGAATACAATCTTTTCGAGTAGCTTCTTTTCTACTCTAGCTAAGATCTCTCTATGGGATTTAATACAAACATCACCTACATACAATAAAATGCTCCAAGAGGCTCTACAAAAGGTAGTTGTTCCACCTTCTATTATACCAAATGATGTAGCATCTTTGTTTAGTTGTATGCATGTGACATCTGATATCTTATTTCAACAACATGAATTACCTCCCATAGAAGTGCATGTTAGCAAGGTACAAAGCATAAAGGAGAGCCAACCAAAGGAGACTACATAATATGCAGAGGTCGGAGCTAACATGAAACACATCCTTATATGTAATACATATAGTATATATATAGATATAGAATAAGATGATAATATATAAGAAAATAGGAGTATGATAGATAATATATTCTGATATAAGAATGACATAGAAGTCATGATTCTAATTGTTGAGGTAGAGGCTTAGACCTGCCGAAGGATGGATAGATAATGTATGCATTTGATGACTATTAATATATATAAGGACAATTATTAGTACTGGGTAATTATGTGTTGTCTTACTTTAATGTATAGGTGATGCTCTGTTTTGTTATTCTTTATGTTTTGATGTCAATCTCTAACTACTTGACCAGGGTATAAACTGACTACAAAGACTTGATTGAGGACCAGATCTCTGGACTAGTATCTCCTCTACATTTCTTGCTAACATTTTTGGCCAATGTGTCCACTGCATCTGTAGGAGTTCACTCCCTTCCACATGTTGCTTCAAAATTTATGCTCTATTAGAGGAATGAAACTCATCTCCCAATTGTAGCTTTTGTAGCGGGGATATTCTAGCAAGGTTTATGTGGCCTTCCACTACTTGTAACTATAGCAACTTTGGGGTTAAAATGGGCATTATTTGTTTTTGCTACTCAAAAAATTCTTTGATTGACTCAATTGAAGATGATGAGGCCTCTAAAATATCAGTTTGTTTTGATTCTCTTTGATCCTCTATGTTCTCCTCTCATCTTTTCTCTGTATCCTCTAGACTCTATGTTTTTTTTCTATGTTCCTCTCTTCCATTCTTATGTTCTCTGGAGGAGGTACCCCTTGTGTCGGTGCATCCATAATTCCAAAATTCTCCAAAAATAGCTTCTTGATTTCATCCCAATCCTTGTCATTATTCAGACATGTATTCCTATACCACTTTAATGCTTCATTTCGCAAGGTGCCTATGAAGGCAAACAGATTGATTTCATCTCTTGTTATTCCCTTACGGTTCCAAAGAGACTCCAAAACAAATATGTTCTCTACTACTTTAGAAGTGTCCTCAAAGATTGGTAACTTGACAAGGATATCTATTATTGGTTTTCTCAATGTCTCTAGTATTCTGCGGTAGTTTTCCTCTGATTAGGTTGTCTTCTATCAAATCATTTTCCTTCTCTTCCCTTATCTCCTTGTAATCAGATATCAAAGTACTCTTCTCCTAAAACCTCTACGAAATTACTCTGGATCTCTTTTATTCTCTCTGCTTCCATGTTTTCTTGACTATCATCCTTATCAACTAAATTTTTCTTGACTTTATATGGCACTCGGGGTGACTCATGGTCCAAGGGTTGTGTCTCTTCATAGTGTCTCTTCAAATTAGGGGATTCTCTTGTCATTGTGAACAACATCATGTCGGCATCCAATGATGATTCCAATAACCTTCTAGAACCCTCAAAAATCTTCTCAATGTTTACTACATCTCCTCCTTCTCTTATCTCATTTATGCTTCGACAAATTAGCTCCTCTATATATTCCTCATCCATATTCAAAATCTCCAGTGTTAACTCATATGTTTTGACAGTCTGCTGCATAAACCCTAATTCACCTATTTCTTCCTTTATCTGTATGCATTCTTCTCTATCAACACCCACAATGGTGTGCTCAGCAACCTTCTCCATAATATCCTTTATCTCTTCATTGTCTGGCCTCCTTTCTCTAGCAGCACCCTCTATGGCACACTCCTCAAATTCTTCCTCCTTTTCTTCCACAACTTTTCTTATCCCTCCTCTCTCCATCATTTGTTCCCTTTCCATTCTTCTGCAATAACATTCTTGTCTTTCCTGAGTTTTCTTCAATCTCTCCTCTCTGCTTATCTCCATACTAGTTTTGATTTCTTCGCCAATCTCTCTTTTCCTCTACTTCTCCCCTTTCACCATGGGTTCACTTGATTTGGTGTTCCATTAATCCTCTTATACCCCATGGAATCCTTATTTGAAGAGTCACATTGTTTGAAAGGTCCTTGTGGACCCTACCCCTTTCCACTTGCCATCCCCTTAAGTGCCTGCTCCCCTCCCATAGAGGTAGAAACTTAAGGAGATCTGAATTCCTCCACAACTTGAAAATTTTCTCCGCCAACCTTGCCTTCTCTCCTTTCCGGAACTATGTGCTACTTCTTTGGATGTTTTTCCCTTCCAATATTTAACTACCTTCTTCCAGGGTCCTGACAACGTCCTAACAACAGAACCAAATGTTAGCAATAAATGTAGAGGAGATACCAATCTGAAGATCCAATCCTCAGTCAATTCTTTCTAGTTAGTTTATACCCCAGTTAAGTAGCTAGAGATTAATAGCAAAACATAAATAATAACAAAATAGAGCATCACCTACACATTAAAGTAAGACAAGACATAATTACCCAGTATTAATACTCATCAAATGCATACATCATCTATCCATCCTCTAGAAGGTCTAAGTCTCTACCTCAACAATTACAATCATGACTTCTATGTCATTCTGATATCAGAATATATTATCTATCATACTCCTATTCTCTTATATCTTATTGTCCTATTCTATATCTATATATATACTATATGTATTACATATAGGGATGTGTTTCCTATTGGCTCCGGCCTTCGCATATTATGTAGTCTCCTCCGGTCAACTCTCCTTTATGCTTTGTACCCTACTAATAGTGCAAAACTAATATGATCCTCTTATGATATTCACCATTATTAATAGATTGAGGATAAGTCGCACTATGATTTATGGTGGATCAGGTCTTAATGTTTGTGGCATAGACTTGTTACATAAAATCAATTTTGATACATCTCTCATCAAACCAAATAAACTCAACATCTGTATCTTTGATAATTTTGGTAGACAATCACTAGGCACAATCACCTTAAATATTAAGGTTGGACCTATGATATTTCCTACCATTATCCATGTTATGCTTAATTCTCTTACATACAATCTTCTTGGTAGACCCTGGATTCATGCCATCGGGGTAGTCCTTTCTACCCTTCATCATTCAATAAAGTTTATTTTTGAAAACAAACTCCGTACGATTGAAGTTGATCTAGTTTTAGAAAATTTCTTGCAAACAGAAGTGAGACATTAAATTCCTCTAAATAATTTGATCCCTTCTCTAACAAAAACTGACCCAATACCCTCCATTGCTAACAACAGTGATGGTAAGGATAGTGTCGGTCCTTCGAGTACATTTTTGGTGATGATTGGGGTTCGTTAGATGTTACACCTACCTTTATGGGTGAATATAAAATCTCACCATCACACTCAAAAACCTTGAAGGTAAATGCAATTTATTCAACACAATCTCTTGCTCCTAAAAAAATTAAAATCGGAAGAATGACGATGGAACTTTTGATATTGATTTGAACCCTAATGATGATTTGCTTTCTTCCATGAAAATGGCAGCCATTTGTGATAAAAGGTCGTAAAATGTCATCTCAATCCAAAAAGCTAAAATCTACTTCTACTTCTATTCAAGATGATGAACCCTCTTCTTCTAATACCTGTCTTGATGACGAATGGGGCTATTTAGATTTCAACCCCCATGGGCTTGTTGAAACAAAGGTTGACCCTCCTCACCATGATCAAAAGAATGATCCTTCTACTTCTTCAACACATGATAACACTGTTGCAAGTATGAGGTGAGCCAGTGTTGTCATTGATGTCAACATACTCATATTGCATTGACAAGAAGGATTTGATGAGCTGTGTGCTGAGGATATTGAGAAAATTAGCCTCAGTCGGGAACAGTGAAGAACAGTGATGAGAAGAAGGCAAATGTACTATATAGGATGAGAACCGGAGGATGCAGATTAAAGGGTTAGTAGATATGAGTCTTGAGATGCTTCAGTTAAGATTTCAGAGGTCCGCATGAAGATCTGAAGGAGTTGTGGCTGTCGGTATGGAACCGGTTCCGGCAAGTATCCAGAGGTGACAGAGGATCACAAAAAGGTCCGGTGAGGTCCAGAATTGTATTATCCTAATCTGCGGATTGGAAGGAGTGTTTGGGATGTCCTTGTGATGTGTCAGCCTGATTTGTGTATGATTTGGAGGTCCGGAAGTACCTCTTGCATTATGACAGTGGCGACAGACTGTGTTCTTGAAGTTCCGGATGAGGAAGACAAGAGATTCCAGTAAGTAGAGGAAGTGCGGATGTATCTGGTCATTCAGGCAAGCTTGTGAAGGTTCTTGGATCATGTTTAGGTTGTGTTGTTGGTCCGCATTGATAGTAGAGCCCGGAATTGAAGTTATTCTTCCGGATGAAGTTCTTGCTCTGTTTAGCCGACCGGATGAGTTGTTCATCCTGCGAATGTTCTTGTGGTGGCCGACCGGATGTGTTATTCATCTTGCGGATACTCTTATGGTTGTTTGCCGACTTAGATGTTTGTTCCTAAGTCGATGTCTTGTATAAATAATGGTTTGTGAGTTCATTTCAAAGTGTGGTTTTGTGGATGAGTGTGGCATAGTGAAGAGAAGTGCGAAAGGCAGAGCAGAAGTTTTTGGGCTTAAATGGAACTGATCCGGACATGGTAGAGGTGTCATTTTCCAGTTCAAGACTGTGATTCTTATCACTTTGTAGACAGTGTGTCTCCTTGTAGGCAGTGGGCCTCTTTGTGAGCAGTGTGCTCGGGCAGTGAGCCCTAATTGGCAAGTGCCATTCTTTTTCTTATTCTTCTAACAGAGAATAATTCTTGGGTTAATCACCCCGTGGTTTTTCCCTTAACCAGGTTTTCCACGTCAAAATCTTGGTGTTCAATGTGTTGATGTTTATCTGCTCTTGTGTTTGTGTATAATGCTTTCATGGATGATTAATTGATATGCTGTTAACTAACAACCAAGAATCAAGTGTTTGAAAGAACAAGAAGTTTTATACAACTGATTCACCCCCCCCCTCTCAGTTGTATGCCCTAGATCCAACAATTGGTATCAGAGCCAAGTTCCTCTGAAAGAAGCTTAACCGCTTGAGGAGATCCAGGATGTCGTCTTACAAGAAGGATAGTCCGAAGTTCGATGGAACCAACTTCACTCTTTGGAAAGGTCGCATGAAGTGTCACTTGGAATGTATGGGAAAAGCATACTTGGCTATGGTTTCAAAACCTTATGTACCTCCACAAGGTGGTCTGACAACTCTGAATGAAATCACAGAAGCTGAAAACAATCTGCGGACCAAGGAAGCTCTTCTAAGCGCATTGAATGACTCAGATCTCTCGAATGTTATTGACCTACCAACTGCATATGAGATCCTGACTAAACTGGAACTTCTGTATGAAGGAGATGAGTTTGTCAAAAGTGCAAGGTTGCAAAGTCTGAAAGGGAAATTTGAAAGATTGAAAATGAGAGATGATGAAAACATCACTACCTTTATGCCAAGAGTGAATGAGCTAGTATGTGGAATTAGAAATGCTGGTGGAACTCTAGATGAAAATGAGATTGTCTGCAAAATCCTAAGATCCCTTCCTGCTGCCTACAAAATCAAGGTTGCTGCCATTGATGAATTCAGAGCCCACACAACTGTCACAAGAGAACAACTGGCTGGCAAACTAGCTGCATTTGAAATGACCAAGTTTGGAGATGATCCTCCCAAGACTGAATCTGCTTTCAAAGCCAGTACCTATGTGAAAGGCAAACAGAGATTTGATCCGGGAGAAAACTCATCAAGGAAGATGTCATGGTATGATCAAGCAAGAAGAGACATGGAAGAAGAAGAAGCAGAAACAGCTCAACTTGAAGCCCTCATTGCAAAGAGACTGCCAAGAGGATCCGGTAAGTATGAAGGAAAACTACCCTTTAAGTGTTTCAACTGCAATAAGATTGGTCATTTTGCTTCAAGATGTCCGGAAAGATCTGCAAGGTCTAATACTAACAGACAAAGGTTTCAAAAGAATTGCTATTATGTTCATGAAGAAGATGACAATGAAGGAGTAACAGATGATGAATCAGAACTAGGAAGCAAATCCAGAAATGAGTGGGTGTTTATTGCCATCAAGGAAGAAGATTCAATACTCTCTGAATCTGTCAATCACAAAGTTGTTGAAAAAGCTTTGGCTGCTCAAGTGGAAGAAAAGGATCATTGGGTTATTGACAGTGGATGTTCTCACCATATGACTGGTGACAAGAATAAGTTCTTAGATTTGGAAAGATATGAAGGAGGAATGGTAAAGTTTGGTGACAATTCTACTGGCAGAATCAGAGGTAGGGGAACTATTTCCTTTGATGGAAAGAGCAAAACAGGTAATGTACTATATGTTGAAGGATTGAAGCACAATCTTCTCAGTGTTGGTCAGTTAGTGGACAAAGGCTATGATCTCCGGTTCAAGAATGGAAAATGCAGAATCTTTACAAGCTCCGGAACGGAAATTGCATCCGGTACTCAGACAAAAGGTAATATCTTTCATCTGGTTGGTTCAAATAAAAGTTGTTTGTTTGCTCAAATTGATCAGAGTTGGTTATGGCATAGAAGAATGTGTCATGTAAATTTTGATAACATCATCAAGATAAGCAATACTCAGGCTGTAAGAGATCTTCCAAAATTGATGAAACCTACAAATAGTGTGTGCAAAGAATGTCAGTTAGGTAAACAAAGCAGAGTCTCTTACAAAAGCAAAGATCAGTCTTCTACCGGATTGTTGGAATTAGTACATACTGATCTCTGTGGTCCGACAAGAATCAAGAGTCTGCAAGGTGATAGATATTTCATGTTGTTAATTGATGATCATTCCCGAATGATGTGGGTTACCTTTCTAAAAGAAAAATCAGAAGCATTTGAGAAGTTCAAAATCTTCAAAGCTATGGTAGAGAATCAAACCGGATTGAAACTAAAGTGTCTAAGGTCTGATAGAGGTGGTGAATTTACATCTGGTGAGTTCATTGACTTTTGTGAGAAGCAAGGTATAAGGAGACAGTTGTCTGCTCCTAGGACTCCACAGCAGAATGGAGTAGTTGAGAGAAAGAACCGGACCATCCAGGAAGCTACCAGGACAATGATGTTGGAAGCAAATGTTCCTCAGATGTTTTGGAAAGAAGCTATCAGCACTGCAGTCTACACTCTCAATCGAGTTCAAATTATAAACAACACCGGTAAGACCCCCTATGAACTCTGGTTTGGGATCACTCCTACTATGAAATATTTCAGAGTATTTGGTAGCAAGTGTTATATTAAAAGAGATGAAGATCTAGGAAAGTTTGATGCTAGAAGTGATGAAGGAATTTTCTTGGGTTACTCCACTCAAAGCAAAGCATACCGGTGTTACAATAAGAGATTGAGGAAGATGATAGAAAGCACCAATGTAAAAGTTGATGAAGGAATTGAGAAGCCTTCAAGATTTTATGAGTTTGATGAAGATGACCAAGACAGTGTTCAAGGAACTCAATCCTCTCCGGTGAGATAGAGTCAGCCTGATCCGGTAAATCAGGAAGAAGAGATAGGTTTGAATGAGCCTGATCAAGAAGCAGCAGTGCAGGATACTCTCAAAATTCCAAGGTATGTAAGACTGAACCACTCTAAAGATCAGATCATAGGTGACAGAAGCAAAGGTGTACAAACTAGAAGGAATGTTGCTCAAAATCAGGATGAATGTTGTCTGATTTCAAAGATTGAACCTAAAACAATGAATGAAGCCTGCAATGATGAAAACTGGACCAAAGCAATGGAAGATGAATTGATGCAAATTGAGAAAAATCATACTTGGGATCTTGTTCCCAGACCTAGAGACAGGAATGTAATTGGAACCAAGTGGGTCTTTCGGAACAAACTAAATGAAGCTGGTGAAGTAATCAGAAACAAAGCTAGATTGGTCTGCAAAGGGTACTCTCAAATAGAAGGAATTGACTTTGAAGAGACTTTTGCTCTGGTGGCAAGAATTGAAGCAGTCAGATTACTTCTTGCATATGCTACCTTCAAAGACTTCAAGGTATATCAGATGGATGTCAAGTCTGCCTTCCTAAATGGTGATCTGGAAGAAGAAGTCTACATTGAACAACCGGATGGATTTCAATTGTCTGATAATGATGATATGGTCTGCAAGTTGAAGAAAGCTTTGTATGGATTGAAGCAAGCCCCAAGAGCATGGTATGAAAGGTTGGATAAGCATCTCGTGCAAATTGGATTCAACAAAGGTACTGCTGACAGTAACTTATATTTCAAAATTGATCATGATAACATTTTGATTGTTGAAGTGTTTGTGGATGATATCATTTTTGGAGGAAGAGATAGTATGTGCAAAACTTTTGCAAATCAGATGAAAAGTGAGTTTGAAATGTCTCTGCTTGGTGAAATGAATTTCTTCTTGGGTCTGCAAATTACTCAAACAAAAGAAGGGATCTTCATTTCTCAGACCAAATATGTGAAAGAATTGTTAAGGAAATTTGGTATGGAAGACTCAAAGCCAATGAACACTCCTATGGCAACCGGATGTAAGTTAAGAAAAGATGATGATTCTCCAAAGGTAGATCAGACAAAGTATAGATCAATGATTGGTGGATTGTTGTATCTCACTCAAACTAGACCAGATATAATGCAGGTTGTTGGTCTTGTGGCAAGATTCCAGGCTGATCCTAGAGAATCTCATGTTATGGCAATCAAAAAATTTTAGGTACTTGAAAGGAACAGTTGAGTATGGTCTATGGTACCCTAGAGATCCGGATTTCTCTCTTCATGCTTACACAGATGCAGATTGGGCAGGTGATGTGGATGACCGTAAGAGCACTAGTGGTGGAGCATTCTTTTTGGGGAAGAGATTGGTTTCTTGGTTAAGCAAGAAACAAGATGCAATATCTCTGTCTACAACTGAAGAAGAATACATTGCAGCAGCAGGTAGTTGCACTCAAATCTTATGGATGAAGCAGATGCTAAGAGACATTAAAATTGAATATGAGGAGCCTATCACAATTTTCTGTGATAATTCAAGTGCAATTAATATTTCTAAGAATCCGGTGTTGCATTCTAAGACCAAGCACATATCTATCAAGTTTCACTTTTTGAGAGAACAAGTAAACAAGGAAGAAGTCAGATTGGAGTATGTTCCCTCCAAGGATCAGATTGCAGATATCTTTACTAAACCTCTTCCCAAGGATTCTTTTGAATTTCTCTGGGAGAAGTTAGGGGTCATGGCCCCTCTGGTGATGAACTAGGATGCACTGATGTGCATCAGTCCAGTGGATATCACAGTTATATCTTGTGATCCGGATTAATGATGGGGAGCTGCAACTAAGGGGGAGCAGCTGGTATGATTCTGATGTATGAGAATTGCAAGTATGAGCCCTTTGCCATTGATGTCAAAGGGCGAGAGAAGACATGTGAAAAACAAGTGGTTGATGATCAAAGGGGGAGCAGTAAAGGAAGAGAAGACATGTGAAAAGTTGTTGTTGATAGGGGGAGCGGTGACAGAAAAGAGAAGTTCTTGTCTTAATGGTTTTTCACATCATATGTTGCCATCAATGACAAAGGGGGAGATTGTTGCAAGTATGAGGTGAGCCAGTGTTGTCATTGATGTCAACATACTCATATTGCATTGACAAGAAGGATTTGATGAGCTGTGTACTGAGGATATTGAGAAAATTAGCCTCAGTCGAGAACAGTGAAGAATAGTGATGAGAAGAAGGCAAATGTACTGTATAGGATGAGAACCGGAGGATGCAGATTAAAGGGTTAGTAGATATGAGTCTTGAGATGCTTCAGTTAAGATTTCAGAGGTCCGCATGAAGATCTGAAGGAGTTGTGGCTGTCGGTATGGAACCGGTTCCGGCAAGTATCCAGAGGTGACAGAGGATCACAAAAAGGTCCGGTGAGGTCTGGAATTGTATTATCCTAATCTGCGGATTGGAAGGAGTGTTTGGGATGTCCTTGTGATGTGTCAGCCTGATTTGTGTATGATTTGGAGGTCCGGAAGTACCTCTTGCATTATGACAGTGGCGACAGACTGTGTTCTTGAAGTTCCGGATGAGGAAGACAAGAGATTCCAGTAAGTAGAGGAAGTGCGGATGTATCCGGTCATTCAGGTAGGCTTGTGAAGGTTCTTGGATCATGTTTAGGTTGTGTTGTTGGTCCGCATTGATAGTAGAGCCCGAAATTGAAGTTATTCTTCCGGATGAAGTTCTTGCTCTGTTTAGCCGACCGGATGAGTTGTTCATCCTGCGAATGTTCTTGTGGTGGCTGACTGGATGTGTTATTCATCTTGCGGATACTCTTATGGTTGTTTTCCGACTTAGATGTTTGTTCCTAAGTCGATGTCTTGTATAAATAACGGTTTGTGAGTTCATTTCAAAGTGTGGTTTTGTGGATGAGTGTGGCATAGTGAAGAGAAGTGCGAAAGGCAGAGCAGAAGTTTTTGGGCTTAAATGGAACTGATCCAGACATGGTAGAGGTGTCATTTTCTAGTTCAAGACTGTGATTCTTATCACTTAGTAGACAGTGTGTCTCCTTGTAGGCAGTGGGCCTCTTTGTGAGCAGTGTGCTCGGGCAGTGAGCCCTAATTGGCAAGTGCCATTCTTTTTCTTATTCTTCTAACAAAGAATAATTCTTGGGTTAATCACCCCGTGGTTTTTCCCTTAACCGGGTTTTCCACGTCAAAATCTTGGTGTTCAATGTGTTGATGTTTATCTGCTCTTGTGTTTGTGTATAATGCTTTCATGGATGATTAATTGATATGCTGTTAACTAACAACCAAGAATCAAGTGTTTGAAAGAACAAGAAGTTTTATACAACTGATTCACCCCCCCGCCTCTCAGTTGTATGCCCTAGATCCAACAAACACTTCTCATTTCAACAAAGATAATAATGTAGTCTCTTCTCTTCCTTTGGATTTGGAGACACGTTATGGGCATGGATTCAAAATTATTTCTAAATAAGGATACAATGGAAATGGGTTAGGATGCAAAGAACAAGGAATTAAGGAACCTGTGGAACCAACACCACACTTGTCTAAAGTAAGTTTAGGTTTCTAACCTTCTCCTACATTCTCTCCACCATGTTCACAACAAAAAGGGTTGCTTCCTACTCCACTTATATCTTCTCTTCTATCTCAACAAGAGTGTATGTTGTCAAGTCTTCTAAAAGACAACTTAATCACTCTTCCTCCTCCAACACAAAAAAGATTCAACAAAATAATCATTCAACACTTCATTATTGTGCATATCATCGAGCACTTAGCCATTCCACTAAAGAATGTTGAGCCTTGGGTGAGAAAATTCAACAACTTTGAACACGATACGGCTCTAGTACTTTTCACCACATTTGATGTAGTCCCTATAGCACCTTGTCCTCCATCCATTTTATAATAATCAAGTTGGGGGAGGATGATTTATTATAGGTTGACCCGCAAGTATGGTCCCTCCTTCTCATTTGTGTTATGCTTGTACGTATTGTTATCCCCATATTGTGATGTTTTGTTGATCGTTAATTCTCCCTTGGCACCCTTGTTAGCACAAAGGTACAAGGAGAAAGAACACGTGTTATTCCTCTATATGTATCTTCATTCTTCTATATGTGATGACAATTTCATTATTTTTCTTGGATGATTTAGCATCATTTCATTATTGAATTGTTGCTTTCATCTGATTTTTCTTCCGTTGTCTTTATATTTATGTGACACCTTGTTGCAATTCTTGGCTTCAAATCATGACTACATAAGCCATTATGTATCATGCCTACAAGCATCGCCTTGGTTCGCTCATCTTGGGGGCAACTCCTTCTTGTGATGTAGCTTTTGAAAACACATATCATTTGGGCATGTGCTTTTAGAAATCTCTCATGCTTGTTTTATATTTCTTCCTTATTCTACCTTAAAGGCAATTAATCCCTAAAGGAGTAAGCAATCACTTTAAGGTGGGGGCATATATCATGATATTCACTTTGTTATACACCATGCAACTAGTCTCATTTGATTATATTTGAAGCATCTTTCCAAAGATAGACATTTCTCTTGGAAAGTGCTTGGAGGCAAGATCATTAGTCTATCTTACTTTCTGTGTTTGAAGTCTTGTATGTTTGGGAGAAGAGTTGTGCCACCAACTTGAGTTTGGCTAAAGTAACTTTGAGTTTGGTTGCTTCACCTTCTTACTCTGTAAGACTTCATGTAAATCCTCTTGTGTGAGGTGTCCTGTTGTGTATTTCCTTGAGTGGAAACACTTTTCTTGATGTGGATTATTTGCATGATGTGATGTATCCTCTTGTTCTTCTCATTTCTAACTAACTCCCTCTTAGCATTCTTCTTATTACATCTTGAGGAATGATGCATGGTGATTGAGACAACCTTTTAGATTGAGGTCTCTTTTGTCATGTTGACTCAAGGTGTTCAGTTATGTGCTTCTTGTGGTTGTTGTATGTTGAATGTATTCTCCTCGTATATTCTTGTACTCTATGTATTTTTCATGCCTCATGTGTGCTTTGTGTGTATTCTCTACGTGTTCTTTATATATGCCTCTTGAGTGTTTTGCATGTATTCCATGAGTGTTTCATGCATATTCTATGTATACTTTGTGTATGGCATGTGATGAGAGTAGAAATGTCTCATCTAAATTCATCTCTATTTTCTCTTAAAATTAGCAGTAAAAATGAATTTAAATGTAGTTTTACAAACTATTAGCTTATTTAAAATAGACTATAGGATATATATTGGTTTATTTCTTAGAAGTCTATTGCAATTTAATTGCTAACATTTTCTAATGTTTATTGAAAAAATAAGAATGCAATATGTTTAAAAATGATGCAGAATTAGTCTCAAAGTATTCTAGCCAACTTTCAAGCATTCTAAAATCATTTTCGAAACCAACTTCGAAAGTATTCCAGCTTGATTTCAGCCAAAGTTGTTTCAACTCATTTGGCTTAAAACCATGGATTTGATATTCTCTCAGCCTTTTATTTTCTAAAAAGTTGAAGATAAATTATTTTGGGAAAATAATAAAAGTAGCAAAAATAAAATCTTTTTTCCTTAAAAGGATGTGGATGTGTTGTCACTTTGTAATGAGGGAATAAAGGATGTTGTTCCTTTAGCATAGGATTAGTAGAGAAAATAAAGGAATTTGTTTCCTTTAGCATAGGAGTAGGAGAGATAGGTGTAGAGAATAAAGGGAGTTATTCCTTTATCATAGGAATGTGAAAGACAAGTGTACTTATGCTTTCCACTTTTTTAGGGAGTTGGGTGAAGATCTTCAATGTATAAATAAACCTCTCAACTCTAAAGAAAGTGGAGTTTTTATTTTTGGCAAGTTTTTAGAATAAAAAAGTTATAGCAGTTTTAGAAATAAATTTATAATATTTTGTTGAAGAAATAAGATATATGGAGCATTGAGCACAAAGTTGGGTGAATGATCTTGGTCCAATTCTAAGGGATGAGCAAGCTGCTCATCCCAAGGAAGAGGTGTGCAAGAGCTATTTTATTTTTGTATTTTTAATTCATGGAAACATGTTTTAATTTTATAGTTTTAATTTATGCAAGTGCGTTTAAATTTTGCATTTGTGATTTCA
Organism: Cunninghamia lanceolata; assembly: GCA_027924645.1. NCBI lineage: Eukaryota > Viridiplantae > Streptophyta > Pinopsida > Cupressales > Cupressaceae > Cunninghamia > Cunninghamia lanceolata. Next base: position 54,905 of record BSBN01000810.1, on the reverse strand, counting down.
TTAGATTAATTTAATTTTTCTTTTCTATTTTTGTTAGAAAGAGCTGTTTCCCAAAAATCTTTAAGTTCCTAATGCATACAGCCTTTGGACACCACCCCGGATTGATAAATTAAATGAAGAGGATTGCAACAATCCTCGTCAGCATGTATACTTTGTGTATGGTGTGTATAAATTGTGATTGCTCAAGTGTATGCCTTTCGTATGTCTTGTCTTGTCTCATGTTTTCTAAGTACTTCATATATGTATAAATTATGCCTTGTATCTTATGTGTATGCAATTCTTTTAAATTCATAGAGTCCTAAGCTTGGTTGCTTATGCAACTCCCAACTTGGTGACATTTTATGACTTCTACGTTTGTTGTGATTGAAATTTGTCTTCTTTGTACTTTTGTGTGAGTATGAGTGTAAAATCATAAACACACTAAAGTGGGGGCTAAATGTTATGTTATGGAGTAAAATGTTTACCCTTGCTATTTTACACCTAGTTTAGCACCTGGGTGGACCTAAAACAATTAATTCTTAATCATGATGCACAAAACCTAAAAGATAACTTTAGGACTGGCCTAAACACACTTAATGAGGCTTATCCTAGAGTTTATGGGGCTAAAGGACAAGGCCGCCCAGTGCCATGGTCCCTCTGTTAACTTGGAGCTAAATTAAGATAATATCAGCTTAGGGCATCTTTGATGATTATTCATGTTGGCCTCATTTGGTTTAATTCCCCAAAAATCAATAGGAATGCATGTATAAGAAAGTTAGTTTATTCATTTAAACATCTCTAATCTCTCTAAGGATTCTAGTTCTCACTCTCTCTCTCTCTCATGCTCTATATTCTTCTTTACATGATCTAGGAAGTTCTCTATGGTGGATTGTTGTTGTTTTACTAACTTCTTGCATGTCTTGTGAAGATCTCTCTACTTCTTTGGGGCTACACCAAATTATTGAGTCAAGTTGTGATGCCACATCAAGAAATCTAGGGTTTCCATGCTCATGGTGACTCATTTCCTTTATGATTTATTATAGCATTCTATTCTACTTCAGATTTGCCTCTATCCTCCTAGGGCACACACTCTTTGATCTCTTATCATTGCTATTGTGGAGGTGGAAACACCATTCATGGAGCTTGACTTAGGCAAGCTCCTAAATAGAACCCAACATTCTTCCTTGTTTCATGTGTGTAGGTCACATTCGGTGGAGTCAGACGAGAAGTGATAGGAAGTAGGAAGGCAGATAGGTGAAGATACCTAGATCAGAAGATTCTACAAAACCCTAATCTGGGACCAGGGTGCCTATCACCCTTGACCATCTTGTTTGAAAGACAAAAACCTTCTAGAATCATGTTCTCTCAACGTTGTTCAACCCCTCCCTACCACTGCTTTCTGGGTTTTCGACAGTTTCAGGTTTGTAACTCTTGTTTTCTCTATTTTAGCCCTAAAAACCCTAGATTTGATAATTAGTTATAAGATCTCTCTCCTTGGATATAAAGGGACCAAACAAGAGACCTCTTAGATCTCCTTTGAGGACTATAGTTGAGTATTGAGTCTCCTTGACTTGTGTTCCAATGTTCATGTAGAAGAGGTTTTGACCTAGTCTAGGATTTATAAGCTAGGTGACCTTTTTGACATAACAGTTATCTTTTGATTTATTTATTTATTGACAACATAAGTTCTAACTATTTAATAAATTTAAAACTTTTCCGCTCAACAAACTAATGTTACGAAAAATATCAAAACAATTCAAAATTAAACTTTTAATCATGCCAAAATATCCCTAGGGACTAGGGCAATGAATTGTATGAAACTTGACACTATTTTAAAAATAACAGGATTCTCCAAGAAGTGTGGAGTGCTCCCAAAAAGATGGAATTACACTTAGAAAGTGTTATTGGGCTCATGATGGTCTTTTGAACTCACTACCACTATCAAAAACATCACTTGTTCATCCTAGTGCTCTCCAAGAATGTTAGAATTCTCCCTTGCGCCACCAATTAGCCTATGGGAAAACTCAAAAAATAGGCTAATTGTTCTCAAACTAATTATACATGAAAGGAGACATTACAGTCCTCCCTCCCCGAAATTCCTTGTCCTCAAGCAATCGCAAGTCAGGATGAACCAAAATCTACTCACTCTCTCATGTAGCATCCTTAGCTAGAAGATTTTTCTCTTACCCAAGTACTCTTTGATGCTCCTCTTCCTCAATAGGTGCTCTCTGAAATCAATCACTACTTCAGGAATCAAAATGAGTTTCCCTTCTTCATCCAAAAGAGGTAACTCTGTAGAAGCAATCACATAGTGCCCCAATGCCTTCTTGAGGTGTGATACATGTTATACATTATGCACCTTACTGTCTTCTGGTAATTTCAACTTATATACAACTTCTCCTTACAAGGAAAAACTCAAATCAACTTATGTGCAAGCTAAAAACAAATTATGGCAACCACGAGTCACCTGATCTTCCACTTAAATTGGAACTAAGATGGCTGAAATGTTCATTTTCTTTAGCTGCAACCTTTTTTAACATTCCCCAAAGGTTTAGGTGTTCCAAAATATTCAATCGTGTAGCTATTCAAGTGTAGAAACAACAACTTATAATCTGGTTTTATCAAAACCAATGCCTTAAAATTGGAACAACATCCACAAATTTGGAACCTCTATACAAAAACAAGATTTATGAACATTTTAATGATTGAAGATGGTCCCACAAAGGCTAAAAATGCTTTCTCAACATCTACCGACTGAGGAATGCTCCATCTTTTGATTGATAATTCTTTCCAACCCGTTTGAAAGTGTGCAAGCAAAAACATATGGTGGTTGATCTGCATTAAGACAATAGTACTAAGTCTAAAATTTTGGGTTATAAACCTCCATGGTACGTTCCTCCAGTCACTATTGATGAGCCTAGTTATTAGCCTATTTTCTTATGGTTTTATACAAGTTGAAATACATTCTCAAACATTATCTTATACATATTTCTATATTATGCTAGCCTTTATGATCATTATGTAGACCTAAACCTGGTTATTAAGTATATGGGAATATGATTATAATATGATGAATATTGTATGTTATGTGTGGGAATGTATGGATTGTAGAGAATGTTTGTGTTGATTATGGTTGTTAGTTTTTTGTACATGTTTGTGGACTAACTCCTGTAGCTTAAGAAGAAGGAATGTAGCCCGCAGCAACTATAAGGTGCAGCCTGTAGCCACAGCATTTCCAAGCAGTAGAGTAGGGAAGGTTCCAAACTCAACTAAGTGCAGCAACCACGGCATGAAGACACTTGATGGAGATAATCATGCATCGTGATGGCAATCAATAAAGATGATTGAAAGTTTGAAGGATTCTGTTGCAATTAGAAGACCAACGTGACTGATGCAACCAGTCTATGTTCCCCTATTTCAGCAAGTAGATCCAATTTTATTAGGACTCTTCTTTCCTTCTTTTTTAGTTATTGTTGTTAGCATTTATCACACTCTGGTTTGTACAGAGTGGTGTTTTATGATTTCAGTTAAGAGACCTATTTCAATAAACTCTCCAGTGCCTATATGTATGGCTCAGTGGTCGAGGTAGTTAAGTTGTTAGTTAAGTTTCAAGTTTGAAATAGATTATTCTATCGTAGATATAGCTATCTAATATTTTCCAGATATATGTAGACAATGTTTTTATTTTGATTATGAGTTTATGAATAGTACAGTTTAACAAGATTTTATGTGATTTGAGAAGACTGTGTAATGAATGAGTTAGAATCAATATGATTGTGTCAATCTAGAGAACTAGATTTGAGTTAAAAGAAGTGAGGTAGTCACATGAGCAAGGTCCACTTAGGGTAATTGTCCCTCACTTTATTTCTTGCATGTTGTTATTATTGTAGAAGTTATTTCATGAATGCAAGATCAATTAGATTCTCAAGTTTTTTTAGTTCATTTGACTTGTGATACTTCGAAGGGTAGGATAAGTTATCAATACCAAGCTAATTCTTAGAATTCATTTCTTAACAAATTATTTGTTATAGTCTTACATTGCAAGTACCTATAGCAACAGTAGCAGTATTATTTTCTTTTGTCATTGAGTAGTTTGATTTATGACACTATACTAGATGAGTTAGATAGTATGATCTTTGAAACCACATACAGTGCCAATGCCATCACAAGCTTACTAGCCCTAGTCGATAATTCAATGAAGGTATTTTCAAGGGTTATAGTGGATTGTTCAGTAGGTTGCTCTTTAAATTGTGTGATTACCACCAAGTTTACTAGACATAGCAAAGACACTACATTTTTGGTGTCATTGCCGAGGATGGCACTATTTTTAAGACTAGTTCCTTTTATCTCCAAGCTTCCCTAGTTTAAAAGTTTTGCTTTTAGAAGATAGGATAGTTAGGTTTCACACCACCAAATACTAGAAAAGTTTCACTAACATTGTGCAAGAGTCATTTCTACACAAATTCATACCTATTGTATGTGGAGGCAGAGAGATGCTTTGGGAAGGTTTCTTCCATCAACCCAACAAGCTACAATAGATATTGGTGACTACAATGATCAGAGCGATGGTATTACTGAAGAAGAATATTCCCTCTCATCAACATTTACTGATAATATAGAAATAACCTTCCTAACCATGGCTGATGCAGTGGATGATCCACCCGAACATGTGACTTTTGAGTTTCCAATTACCAACCAAAAGAGAGTTGCTACTCTAAATAGTATAACTCCTTCAACATTACTAGTCTTCTATGGTTTGGTGACTGAAGATCCAGATACATTCTTGTTTGATTTTGATGTCCTGTGTAGAAGATATGACTATACAACTGATGTTCATAGGCTCAAGCTATTTCCTACTACTTTGAAGGATGCTGCTTTGAGATGGTTTATGGGACTAGGCAAGAATGCTATTCCAGATTAGGACACAATGAAAACAAAATTCTTGGATAAATACCAAGATTATTAGAGAGGAATTGATAGGAGAAGAGATGACATCTTTAGGATGACTCAAAAAGAGGATGAACCATTGGATGATTATGTAGAAAGGTTCCAGTTCTGCCTAAAGAAAAACCCATAGAATAAACTCTCAGATGAATCTTTGAAGCTTGTATTTTTTAGAGGAGTCAATGATGACCGCACGGATGCCCTTAATCTTATTGGGGCAGGAGATGTGTCTCTATTACACTTTGTTGATGTCTATAGAGTTTTCAGAAACTACTCAAGGACTTTTGCCAAGAGGACAAGGGGAGAAAGAACATCTACCATTGGCAAGACATCTAATTCAGTTTCAGGGGTGGAATTGAACAACCTGTTGACCAACATGAAAGAAGATATTATCAGTCACCTAGCTACTCAACTGAATACTCTACACTTGAAGAAGAAGCAAGAGGAGGCTGATGCAATACTCACTAAATATTGTCCCAATTGCAGACAAAGAAAAGCCAATTGCAAGTGCAGAAGGGTGGCCAGTATTACAGAAGATAAGTCAAAAAAACAACACTTTCAACCATTTGAAGGTGAAGATGGCTAGTTCTTCTATGTTGCATAATGGAAACCATGGCAACAAAGACAAGTTATGTCACAAGATCCTCTAACTTTCAATGCGTCATTTCCAGTAGGTAATCATAATTTCTCCGGTTGGAACCCTCAGCCTTGGCCAAATACCCACAACCAATGCCAAAACCCTCAATAATGGAAAAACCCTCAGCAAAGCTAGAATCAACAGCAACCAAATATATGTCCCCAACAAAATTTCCAAGGACCTAACTCCAACCCTCAATGGCTAGTATAGAAAAACTAATGGCAGCCGCAATGGCAAAACCAAAATATGATTACTCACAATGTTTCCTACCTTCTCAGCCACAACAACAAGCTATTATGCCAAATTCATCCAGTGCTACAACTCATCCACCAAGAGCACCACAAATGCCTATCCAACCTGCACTTAACCCCAATAACAAGCTTGTTCAACAGGCATACACTAACGAGGCTATTCAATACCCCACTTATGGGGTAGAGGTGAGTGATGTCCACCTCAGGTTAGGGAAAACATTAGCTGGGCCTTCATCTCTCCAAATCACTAAGGTGGTGGATGAACAACCCATGGCTGAAGCTTTAGACAATTCACCTCTAGAGCCTAAATCAAATCAGGTAAATCAGACTATCTCAAATCCAGAGCCTCCTTTCCCTAAACGTCTAGCCATTCCAAAACAACAAACCCAAGCAAAGACAGACCTATTGGATCAACTTAAGAATGCCAGTATCAAGATACCCCTTATCCAAGCTATCAAGGGCATCCCAATCTATAACAAGATAGTGAGAGACCTTTGTCTTAAAAAGCAAGGAAGAAAAAGGAAGGACCCTCTGATAGTCCATGTCCTAGGGAACCTTGCTAATATCATATTAGGGAACATAACTATCCCTAAATACACAAACCCTGATAGTCTAGTAATGGATGTTAAGATTAATGGAACTCTCATCAAAAATACATTAATTGATTTAGGGGCAGCCATCAATGTCATGACTAAGAAACAATGCAACTACTTTAGCTACCTAACCTCCGGCCTACACCAACTATTTTACAATTGGAAGATAGGTCAATAGTAAAACCTAAGGGGATCATTGAAGACATAGTCATGGAATTAGACTCCTAGGAGTATCTTGTAGATTTCATAGTCTTGCAACCAAAAGTCAACCTTACAGGTTATCCACTTATCTTAGGCAAACCATGGTTAGTAACAACTGATGCATTCATAGGTTGTTAGTCTAGAAACATGATAATCTCAAATGGATCTATAACCAAGAAATTGGTCCTCTATCCACTAGCTCAACCTTGTGACAATCTAAAACAAACCATATGGCCTACCTTGGAAGAAGAAGAAGACCACTATTCCCTGCAAACTCTCATGAGGATTGAATGCAGCCCCTTGTTAGAAACCCAAGATGAGGATGACTTAATTGACCACATTATATATAACCATTGCGGTAAGGTCTCGCAGCAACAAGATTATCTATCATGTCTGTAAGATCCATTGCAGGATATCATACCTGTACATTCCTCAGAGGAATTATCCCATCTTTTCCACTCTTTACCACCTCGGGAATATGTTCCCAACATTAGTGGATGTGACCTTTCATCTATGCAACCAACTTCTAAAACATTGGAAATCATGCCAAGCAAAATGTTGAATATTAACAATGCCCTGACTAAGGAACACCAGACTTCCCTAAATACTGTGTTGCAGGCACATGCACCATCTTTTGCATGGGATTACAATGACATGAAAGGAATTGATCCAGAATTGTGCATGCATAGGATCTACATAAATGATGGTTTCAAGCCAATTAGATAGCCACAAAGGATAATGAACCCTGCCTTATGAGACATAGTTAAAACTGAGCTACAAAAACTCATTGATGCCGACTTCATTTACCCTATTTTTGACACTGATTGGGTATCACCTTTAGTTATTTTCCCTAAGAAAGGAGACAAGTTGAGGGTATGTGTGGACTACCAGGAACTTAACACAGCCACTTGAAAAGATCATTTTCCACTACCTTTCATTGACCAAGTACTTGATTCTCTAGCAGAAAAAAATTAATTCTCCTTCTTAGATGGATTTAGTGGTTATAATCAAATAAAGATAGCTCTAGAGGACCAGGATAAGACCACATTTACATGCCCCTAGGGTACATATGCTTATTTGGTTTTTCCCTTTGGGTTATGTAATGCCCCAGCCACTTTCCAAAGGGCAGTGCTAATTATCTTTTCAAACTATGCTCATGATTCTATGGAAATCTACATGGATGATTTCACCACCTATGGAGAGACATTTGAAATAGCACTCAGCAATCTAGAGAAGGTGTTGAAAAGATATCAAGAACATAATCTATCATCAAGTCATAAAAATGCTTTATGATGATGACTCAAGGTGTTGTTCTAGGGCACTTTATATCAAGTGATGGCATTCAAGTAGATCCTAATAAAATAGAGATAATTTCTACACTTCCTATACCACAGAAACCAAAAGATGTCATAAGCTTTCTAGGCCATGCAAGCTATTATGGGTGCTGCCACAATAATGTGTTACACTTTCTGGGACATCCTGATTTTTGCTGAAATCACATATTTTTAGAAAATATAATGATTTAAGCCTTGAAAGGTTCTATTTAAAGGATTTTAATTGAAGAGGGTTTGATCAAACCCCCTTATATTCAAACCCTCTTGGATAGAACCCCACTAGTTTTAAACCATACCTATAATGGAGTCTCCTCTACACCTATCAAAATGCTGATAAAAAACCACTTTTGATTTACCTTTTCGGGGATCAAATGAATTCATTTAAAATTTATGTTTTGTAAGTATGTAGTCCTTATTATAAGCTTCCCAAAAAGTATAATTTTAAATATATTTAATTTGATTATTATATTTATTTTTTATTTCATGTGAATGTAGGTTTTTCAATGAACATCAAGGTCTTTGTTTCACACATACGAAAATAATAGGAAAATAGAGGAAAAAAAATCTAAAAAATACATGTCCTCTAGGTATTGATGTCCTTATTCCAACCAAAAAAAAAATTGAATTCTCATACATACAAAAAAAGTTATGTTGGACAGAATACGCCTATGTCTAAATTATAATTGGTTTGACTTCAAAACTTAAATAAAAAAATATTCAACAAAACATTATGAAACCAAATGCATCCTCTATCCATCGGTGTTACCAATCTAAATTCAAAAGAATTAGAATTTTATCCTTTGTAGAAAAAAGTTATGTGCGACAGAATACACATCACTTTAAAAAAATGTTGTTTACTATTAAAAACTAGTTATCAAAGGAGACAAAAAATGTTACAATTTAACTCCAAATTTTTTTTAAAAAATATATTTAGAATCTATATACAAAATCTCACAAATCACTAGTTCATATCATCTTCAAATTCCTAATGGTTTAGTGGCTATAGGTGTCAGAAAGTGAAGATTTAGTTCAAAATGTTGATTTCAATGTCAAGTTTGGCCAAAAAGTGTAACCCATTATTGTGGGATGACAATTAGGAGGTTCATTCAGGACTTCATCAAACTAGTAGCACCTTTGTTTACTCTGCTTACAAAAGATATGGAATTTCACTGGACCACAAAATGTCAACACTCTTTTGACACACTTAAGACAGCTTTGACAAACTTGCACCTGTCTTGAGAGGACCAAATTGGACATTGCCTTTCCACATACACACTGATGCCTCTGATCTTGCTATAGGAGTTGTATTGGGATAGAAAGAAGGTAATAAGGAGTATGTTATCTATTATATCAACAAAAACTTATAAGGAGTAGAACTCAACTACACTATCATAGAGAAAGAGATGTTGGCTGTTGTCTATGCTATCAACAAGTTTAGGCATTATATCACTAGTTACAAGTCTTTATCCATACAGATCATACTACAATTAGGTACTTAATGAACAAACCTATGGTCGGAGGTAGACTAGTCAGATGGTTGCTCTTAATAGAGGAGTTTGATATAACAATAGTGGATAAGCCAGGGAAAGCTAATGTGGTGGCAGATTTTCTGTCTAGCTTGCCTACACAAATAGAAGAAGGTGTTGTAGATGACTCTTTTCCAGATGAGCATTTGTTTTCTCTAAATATACACACACCATGGTTTGTTGATATTGCTAACTACTTGGTAGCAGGGCAAATACCATCACATTTCTCTCCTAGAGAAAGGAGACAATTAGTACATAAAAACTTTCCATATTCTTGGATTGTTGGTTATCTATTCTACACTGGTCTAGATCATATTATGAGGATATTTATAAGAGAAGATGAGTTCTTTGACATCCTGAAAGCTTGTCATGATGAGCCCTATGGGGGTCACTTTGTAGCCAAAATGACAGCATTCAAGATCTTAACAACAGGCTATTATTGGCCAACTCTTCATAAGGATGCAATCAAGTATACAAGGAGTTGTGACAAATTTCAAAGAATGGAAAAACCAACAAGGTCAGAGGAGATGCCTTTGCAGCCACAGATGGCACTAGCACCATTTGACAAATGGGGGCTAGATTTCATTGGGCCAATTTCACCAGCATGTAATAATGAGTACATTTTAGTTTGCACTGATTATCTGACAAAATGGGTTGAAGTCAAGGCCTTTCAATTTGCAAGAGATGGGAATGTAGCCAAATTCTTGTATGAAGAGATCTTCACTAGGTATGGAGCACCAAGAGAAATTGTCACTGATCAAGGTCCCCAGTTCACTTCTGAACTCATTTCCACATTAGTTAAAGAATATGAAATCAGGAATAGAAAATCAACACCTTATCACCCCCAAGCCAATGGGCAGGTGGAGGTTACAAATAGGGAAATCGACAATATTTTGACCAAAACAGTGAACATTCATAGAAAAGATTAGGCAGCTAGATTACTAGAGGCAGTATGGGCATATAGAACCACATGGAAAACAACAATGGGTTTCACACCTTATGAATTAGTGTATGGTAAAATAGTAGTTTTGCCAATAGAATTTGAATATAAGACACTAAGAACTACACTAGAACTTGACATGGATCGGACAGTAGCATAGGAAGAAACACTCTATATTCTCAATGGGTTAGATGAGATCAAAATGGTATCTATGCACCACACTGAGATAGTTCAAAAGAAAAGAGCCAAATGGCATGATCAGTTCATCAAGAGTAAAGAATTCCATGTGGGTGGGTGGGCTTTGTTGTATGATTCCAAATACAAGGATCACAAGGGCAAACGATAATCAAGGTGGTTAGGACCTTATGAAATACACCAAGTCTTTTCCAATGGAGCTATCAAATTGTAGACCATAGATAAAGTCAGGTTTTCACTATTGGTTAATGGCCACAGATTAAATCTCTATACTAGGCCAACAACAAGAGATTATTTTCTAAAGCAATGCTCTATTCCCAGCCCTAACTCAGATGCTACTATATTATCACCAAGCAGTCACATGGAAGTAGACATTGTTGGTTCTCAAAGTGACTCAGCAGGTGAGCTACACAGCTCACCTCCTAAGGTCACTCAAGTATAATTCTTTCCTTTCTTCACATGCACACAACATCGATGCCACAATCTTCATGGAGACAATTTCAATAAGTTGTAGGGACCTGTAGAAGGCAACAAAATCCACACTACCACAATACACATTAGGACCTATTGATAAAGGTGTTATCAACGAAGTATGCACCCTATGCTAAGCTACCAACTTATCTACCTGTTGACACATGGGAACACTCTTGGGCCTATGGGTTACCTAAAGTTTGGAGTGAACCTCCAGAGTGAGCTGGTTCTCCTAATGAATTTTCTAATCTAAATGATTTGTCGAGGAAAAGGGTGAGAAGATAATCTGAAATGGGATCTTAAACTTTAACAGATAATGCTCCTAAACTCTAATCTATCTCAATACTTTCACCCACAAACATATCCTTAAGCATTAAACTTTCACAACCTCACCTAGGACATACAATTCAAAAGTGATTTGCATGAAGGTTCAATCTGAACACAACACACAACCAGAATCATACGAAATATCTGCACATAGTTTTACAGCAATGAGACATAACATTATGATCACAATGAAACATCAAATCAAAACTGTAATTATGAGGCAATAGAGATGAAGTAGGAATGCTCTTCTATATTAAACTAAAAGGAGTACATGAAAATTTGAAACTCTGAGTCAAAATGTATCTACAAACTCTCTGCCTATGATCAAGAGAGAAGAAACAATGATATCAACTGACTGAGAAAAAACTAAGTTTTCCTCCAATATATGCCTGCAAATGATCTCCAAGAGAAAAGCTGGGAAAAGCTCCTAAAAATAGTCATGCAAATCCATTTTTGAGCTCCCAGAAAAAGCCACCAAAGAGCCTCTAAACTGCCTCCAAACAGATTGCAAAAGCTGCCAAAAACTCCTCCAAGGTGGTCCCACCAAAATACACCTAAAAACATGCTTTATCTGCTCCATATAGACTTGATTTTATCCATATTTTCCCAGTTTCACCCACAAGAAAGCAAACTCAAAAAAGAAAGATTACGTTTGCTTTACTTTGCTTTAACTTCACTTTATAACAAATATTTATAAGCAATTTATAGAATATTGCTTTAAATATTGTTTTACAATGATTTTGCAGTTTTATTCCCTAATTTGACCTGATTTGATTTTTGCAAAAATATCACAAGGCTCACATGATCAATTATGCCATGTATAACTATATGGGCATTTGATTTTCTATAAAAATCATAAAATGATTTTGAAGGCATTATTGAATATTTTGAAAAAATAAAAGGCCTAGGGCCTGTCCTTCATTGGGTTTGGGGTGATCCCACAATAGTGGGTTACAATTTTTTTGATGACACAAAATTACCTGTGCCTCAAAAAACAAAAATGACCAGGTTTAATTGAACGAGGGTTTTTGATCGAACCCATTTTTGGGTTCGATCGAACATTACGTCAGCCCAAGTCATTGAGGGGTTCGATCGAACCCCCTCAATATGATTTTTTTATTGATAAAAATGGGGGGTTCGATCGAACCCCCCTACTATAATCTTTTTTATTTTTAAATAAAGGGATTCAATCGAACCCCCTCACTGTGATTTTTTTCTTTTTAAATAGGTGGGTTCAATCAAATGGGGGTTCAATCGAACGGGTCATGGGGGGTTCGTTCGAACACCCATTCAATCGAACCCCCTTATTTGGCCCTTGCCCCTCTCTAGCTGCAATTTTATGCAGATTTTTGGGTTTCAAAGCTCAGGTTGAGGATCAAAATGGAAGCAATTTGACAAACCCATCTAGAGGATTATAGTGCTCAAAACTAGCTTTCTATCAAGTATAATTTTGATATATTGTGGTTTTATTATAATTGTTTTATTTAGTTTAATTAAACATAGGTTTTTCACCAAAAATCAAGCTCTCTATTCTACACATGTGGAAAAATAGTATATTACCAAAACAAAATTCTGAAAAATATCTATCCTCTTGGTATTCATGTCCTTGATCCAACAAAACAATTTGAATTCCGATACATACAAAAAAAGTTATGCTTTACATAGTACACCTATGTCTAAATTGTAATTGGTTTGACTTTAAAAGTTACTTAAAAGAAAAATATTCAATAAAACATTATGAAACCAAATGCATCCTCTAAATATCGTAGTTAAAAATCTAAATTCAAAAAAAATAGAATTTTATCCTTAATAGAAAAAAAGTAATGTTTTACACAGTACACATAACTCTTAAAAATGGTGTTTACTGTTAAAAACTAGTTATTGAAGGAGATGGAAAAAGAAATGCAATTTGATTCCAAAAAAAATTAAAAAACATACTCAGATTGTAAAGACAAAATGTGACAAATCACTGGTTTACATCATCTTCAAATTCCTCACAGTTTAGCAACTATAGGTGTCCGAAAGTGAAGATTTTTTTTTAAATGTTCATTTCAATGTCAACTTTGGCCAAAAAGTGTAACCCACTATTGTGGGATCACCCTTTGCAAAATATTCCAAGGTATATCACTTAAGGTTCACTTACTTTTCAAAGGTGGCAAAAGATTTCTAAGGCATGCCTAGGCATGAAACATGTGCAAAGAGACATAATACCATGGGGGTATTAGTCGAGGCTTTTGGTTTTCAACTCAATGTGATAAAAATGACATTTGACTTAGGGCTAAATGGGGAAAACCCTAAAACACAAAACTCCTGAAACCCTATCATTTCGCATCATTTGGCATTTGACCTTTTGGATGAAAATGGCTCTGCCTATGGCCGCCATGAAGACTAGGGTTTTAAAGCTTGACCCTTTGATTCCACTATGTCTGAGCATGTTTTTTGAAGATTCTTGCAGGAAAACACAAGGTAAAACTCCCTGAGACAAAGATTGAACCATTTTCTTCACTTACTATAGGTTTCTTTGGCTCTCTGGTCATGGTCTTAACAGGTTTCTGATACATATGTTTTTTTTGGTTGTTTACTCCTTCCCTGTGCTTTGAGCCACCATGGCTGACTGGTTCGAGAAAAAAATATGGCCGAAACTCACAGCCCTACATATATCTCCTGTCAACAACAAGGTAAGATTTTAACTTTCGGGCTCTGCATTATCTCTTTGATTTCTATTCATATGAAGCTCGATATGAGCTCAGGAAGTCACTAAATGAAGGCATTGGCTTTGCATTCTCTATTAAAAATCACCACAGAACCCTCTATATATTTTATGGGTTGCGGCCATGTACATGTCTTTAAGCATTCCTTTGTGTCTTCATGGCTCAAAAGCTCTACACTTCTTCTGTATACAAGATTCTACTTCAAAACCCAAGTGGGTTTACCTTGTTTAAAACAAAGGTCTCCTCAACCGCCATGGCCATGTACTGCATTTTTGCTCATTTTTGGGTTACTCTTGTGAAGGCCGAGACTGTATACTGTAAATTTATTTATTTCCTAAGTGTTCTTGCTTACAAATACTCAAAACCCTCCATTTCTGTATATGAATTTGCTATTTTGAAACCCAAGTGGGTTCACTATGTTGTGAAAAAACCTTCTTCAATATTAAAGGTTGCGGCCTACGATTGCACAAAATGGGTTTCTTCACTTTCTATAATAATACTCAACCCATGGAAGTTTATATGGCTACATTTTATCTTGTATCTAACATATTTCATCATCTTTGAGTCTTAACAAACTCTCATGGCTCATGTACCTTCTTTCTCTCTGTATCTATTCATTTTCTATGCAACATGCTTAGGGTTTTGACATTTTGTAATGAAGATTATATACATTTTATAGCTCGAACCCTTTACTTTATGTATTTGTCATCATGTGTGAAGATAGTTTCATTTGAGCATATTGTTTTACATGGTGACCATCCCTGTCCATAGCTTAGGTCGAGTGCTCTATATGCTATCTCTACTGTACTCTGTCATATGATGCTTCATTTTTTCCAAAGCAACAAAATATGCTTTCAAATTTTCTCTGTTGTAGCATATATACACTGTGATGTTCACTATAAAATGAGACAAGCATATAAATGTTCTCTTTTTTATTCTTCCTGTAGCTGCACATGAACATTGGAATTCAACTCTCTCTCTTGAGATAGCACCTCCTGTAGATGCACATGAACAACAAGTCTCCATAGAAAAACACCTTGTTGATATATCTAAACTCTATACATTCTATGCTCATGAAAAATGTAAGCATGTGGTATATGGCTTATTTTTATGATTTCATGCTCACTGTATCTCTCAAATACTATATCTTTTGTTTTCAAAGCTCTTGTTCCTTATGTACAAATGGCATTGAAAAGGCACTTTTCATGTTGGCATTGTATGCTCTTTTCTCAGCAAAAGATTGATGTCCTTTTCATGTGAGTACCTTTAGGCTACACTCTGTCATTGGCTCCATTTCACTACATGATTCACATGATGATGGCTGATTTTGATCCTTTATGGCTGTAAGATCTTGATGAGAGTATCTTTCAGTTGATATTGAAATGATGTTTGATTGTCCTGCCTATCTCATGGACTGCTCTTCATTCCTTGAATACAAACAAATGATGATGTGACAGTAAATAGATATATCATTATAATATTGACAATGCCTCTACTTAGTCACACATATTATTGAGTTGTCTTGAACTAGTTCACTACTCTTTTATGGATTTCATTCCATCCTACTTGAAATGGCAGTCTTGGATGGGCAATGAGCTTATAGCTTATGCACTCAGTGAATGTAATACTCCTTATCTGAATATGTCTTAATTCAATCAACAAGAATATGTACTCCTTTTTTACCCCCTCTTGAGATTCAAGGGCAACATGCTGGGCTCAAACCTTGTGGGAGCCCACTTTGCATCACATGCTGAAATTGTCTTCAAAACAGCAACATAACTTCTTGTATATCTGCACAGGAAACAAACATGTTAGTTTAAAATAATGAAGCTCAGTGATGTTCATTTCTTCAGACTCTCTTGCATATGGATGATTTAATCAACTAATTTTGTGCATCACAAAGAATCTATTATGTCTCTGCTTGTTGAAGTACATAAGATAACCATATCTGGAGCTCTAACAAAACTCTTTCCAATCCTGCAGGTTCTCTCAAAGATCGGGAGCAAAGAAGAATCATCCGCAACAAAGATCATACCAAAACTTGAATAGGCAATGATAGATATGCCCATCTTATCTGCTTCATTTTTAGCTTTTATAGATGCATAGTATATTCTTTTTGATGTACCGGTTCAACTATTCCCATAGCTTGTGTGTGACATTTGATCTTCTTTACTTTCATTCAATGCAATACTTTCAGTTTGTGTATATCTCATTTGTCAAATGGATGAAACATTGTAATATGAAATGAAATAACTTTATCTCTCATGAAACTCTGTAAAGCAATGAATTCTTTCTCTTCAGTTGTAACAATGCATCATAATTGAACCTTCTCCTTCCTAAGCACCTTGAACAATGCAATAAAACATAGCAGAATAAATGTTAAAAAATCATTCATCTAAAAATGAAACTAGATGCACACCAGCTCTGCTAATTTGAGCTGCAGGTGAAAATTTGGTAACATTTCTGGCAATTTCTGCTAAATGCTTGCCTGCTAAGCATCAGGACCAATTGCCTTAACTGTCCATTAGGCATGGAGTCAAACTTTGCTCTTCTCAAACTCAAAAAATGTTGAAACTCAATTATAAACTACTCCAAACAGCAGCAGAAAAACAAACAGAACCAAACTGAAAGCAAACTAAAAGGCCCTAGTGGCTAGAAAACTTGTGCAGCAGCACTTAGGGAAAGAAAAATAACTGAAAGGAAATGTGCATACAGCACTTATTAATAGCAACACTAATCTACTATGGTACAAGAACATAACCTATCTTCAGAGGCAATGCTTGAGGTGGATCCCATTAACTGGGATAGGTAGCACCTCTCCACTTAACTTAGAAAGCTAAAATGCATTGTGTTCCTTGCACTCTGGAATTACATAAGGTCCATCCCAAATTGCATCAAACTTGGAATGCTTTCCTGGTCTGCTCCTCAATTCATTCCACTTGAACACCAGATCACCAATAATGAAATATCTTGGCCTTGCCCTCTTATCAAAAGTATTCTTCATTCGAGCTTGATGAATTTCAAGCTTCCTCAAGGCTTCTTTTCTAGTTTCTTCCAATTCCATCAATTGTGCTAGCCTCGCTTCTAAAGGCTACTCCTCTAACAGTTCTAGTTCCTTGATGAAAGTTAGAGTTGGTAACTCAATTGGAATGGGTAATTTGGCCTCCTTACCATAAGTAAGCACATATGGAGAGTAACCAGTGGCTCTCTTAGGAGTTATCCTATCAGCCCAAAGGGCTAACTTTAGCTTTTCATGCCATGTCCTCTGGATGTCTTCAATGGTCTTCTTGTTGATCTTTATCAAATTCTTATTGGTGGATTCCACTTGCCCATTACCCTGCGGGCAATAATTAGATGATGTATTCAAAAAGATATTATTTTTTACAGACAAATCTAAAATCCTTAAACCAATAAAGGCTAAACTATTATCAGAAATAATCAAATCTGGAGTACCAAATCTGGAAACTAAATCTTGATAAAAACTTAGAATAGCATATTCATTAGCTTCTTTCAAAGCAACAACTTCAGTCCACTTGGTGAAATAGTCTGTAGTAGTTCAAATCCACTTGTGGCCTGCACTCGAAGGCGGGTTAATTGGTCCAATAAAATCCAAACCCCATTTAGCAAATGGTTGTTCTACTTGGATGGGATGTAGGGGCAAGGTTGCAAATCTTTGCATACTTGCAAACAATGAGCACTTTTCACATCTATTTACCCAAGCAAATGCATCTTTAACCAGCTCTCATTACTTTCAGGATTGTTGTCTTTGCTGCAAAGTGGCCTCCTGAAGGCCCATTATGGAACTCTTCGAGTAGTTTATTAACCTGATTTGGTTCAATACACCTAAGCAAGACACCATGGAAATCCTTTCTATACAAAACACCATCAATAAAAACATAGGGGATAGCTTGTAATCTATAGTACCTTCTCTTTGCCCTATCTAAACCTTTGAGGCACTCACCAGTTTGCAAATAATGAAATCATATGCTGCAACCAGCTTGGATTAGGAGTTGGATCAGCAACTTGCTTTGCATTATTTAACACTATTTCAGCACTTTCCGCTCCTTGGTGGTCTTCTCCATTTGCAGCAAGTTGCTCACATAACCATTTTCCCTTGACAAGCTTAGTGACCTTAATGTTGACATCAAATTCCATAACCTTAGTCACCCAGCCAGCTCTTTTATCATTTATCTCTCTGTTTAGAAAGAAGTCCTTCACATTTGGGTGAGCAAACAACAACTGAATCTTATTATTTGATAACATATGTCTGAATTTTTTAAGACTTCTAACAACAACAAACACATGCTTCTCTACAAATGAATACTTTACCTCATAATAATGTAACACTTGGCTAAAAAAATACCACAGGCTACTCTAGGCCTTCATCATCCTGTTGGCACAGCATTGCTGAAATGGTATCAACCCCTACAAAAGCATATAAAATGAAATCCTTTTCATAATTAGGATTAATGAGGGTAGGGGTAGTTGCGAGAGCTTCTTTGATCTGCTCAAAGCTTCTCTTACCTTCCTTAGTCCAATTGAAGGGACCATTCTTCCTTAACATGGATGTGAGAGGTTGCAATAAAGCTGCAATATTTGGTATAAACCTTCTCACAAAATTAATTCTTCCAAGAAAGCTCTGTAAGCCTTTCTTGTGTCTTGGTAATTGCAGGTCAAGAATAGCAGAAACTCTTTCTGGGTCAATAGAGATATCATGCTTTGAAACAATATGACCAAGGAGCTTACCTTCATGAACATAAAATATACATTTCTTTGGGTTGAGAGAAACCCCAAACTCTCTGCATCTCTGAAAATATATCTAAGATGGTCAAAATGTTCATTAGCATCTTTACAAAAGACTGTTATATCATCTAAATACACCAAAAAAATCTTATTCATGAGGCCATGAAAGGCCATGTCCATTGCCCTCTGAAAGGTTGCCCCTGCATTGGACAAACCGAATGGCATTTTCTTGTAGGCCATGGTACCCCACATAGTTGTAAATGCAGTTTTATACCGGTCCTCTTCCTTCACTAAAATCT
Organism: Cunninghamia lanceolata; assembly: GCA_027924645.1. Classification (NCBI taxonomy): domain Eukaryota; kingdom Viridiplantae; phylum Streptophyta; class Pinopsida; order Cupressales; family Cupressaceae; genus Cunninghamia; species Cunninghamia lanceolata. The sequence continues at coordinate 35,754 of BSBN01000810.1, read as the reverse complement.
AGTTATAACCTGAATATCTATCTAACAAAGAAAATCTGTCAGAACCAGAAACAGTTTGCAAAATTTGTTCCATTGAAGGGAGAGGGTAGTGATCCTTTAAAGAGGCTTTATTTAGATCACAGAAATTGACACAAAGTCAAATTTCTCCGTTCTTCTTTCTAATTAGTATTGAGTTAGAAACTCAAGATGTATGCTTTATAGGGAATATTATACTATTCTCAATTAACTTATTCAACTCATCTTTCATCAGATGTTCAAGTTTAGGATTAAGAGGCCTTTGTTTATGCCTAATAGGTTTGGCATTGGGCTCTAACTCAATGGTATGTTGGGCTAAACCAGGATCAAACCCTCTTAAATCTTTATATTCGCAGGCAAAAACATTACTAAGCTCTTGACATAACTGAATAAAAGATTGTTGTTGTACCTCAGTGCATACCTTTCTGAGCTTGAGAAGCTTACCTTTGAATATTTTGATTGCTTCATAATGTTCTTGTTTAACAGTCATGCTACACTTGTCCTTCCTAACTTGGTCATCTGAGTTAAACATAGATTCCAATGTCACCAACCCTTGGGACAGCTTGTTAGACTTCAGTTGCACAATCTGATTGTCATATTATTGTTGATACTTTTGCTGATTTTCAACTACAAATTCAGCTTCTGCACTCAAAAAACTCAAAATCTACTCATTGTTGTCAAGGACTTGCCAACTCACACTATTGTCAGGTATAGATGGTCTAACAACTATTTTTACATATGGCTATACCTCTATGTTATGAATTTCATTCAGAATCTCAAACTAAGATCCTAAGGCAGCAAGCTTATCTGCATGTTTATTTTGATTTCTAGGGATTGAAAGTAGATTAAAAGCATCAAAAATTTCAATTAAATCCCAAACTCGATGCTTGTACTTTTTGAGCAAGTCATTTTTAGTAACATTCAAGTTTCTAACTTGATTTACAATTAACTCATAATCACCATAAACTTGTAAGCCCTTAATACCTCTTTTCCAATCCCATTCTAAACCATGAATAAGGGCTTCATATTCAGCCACATTATTTGTGTAGATGAAAGAAAACCTCAATGCTAAATAGTACTTGTATCCTTCAGGTGAAACCAACATAGCTCCTCCACCAGCACTTGTTTTACTTCTCGATCCATCAAAGTACAACTTCCAAAGCTAATTCTCTTGTTGTTCAGGCTTATTTTGATCCTTAACTAGATTTGGTATCACTGCATCAAGTTCATGTATCATATAAATGCCCAATCCTACCTCATCAGTGTGACAGAAAGGGTCATCTTCATGGTCCTCGGCTGCCCACTCATCTAGATTAATATCTTCAATAGGTGTGTTGGGGTCTAGGGTCATGGATTGATCCTCCTACCCATGGGTGATGTAGAGGTTAGCATTTATTGTGCTAGGGACATATGACTTAACGTGATCCTTGGCTAGAGGCTCAGATTTTATGGTTACTTTCGTACAATATCTTGTTCTAAAAAATAGATGGGACCAATCAGAAGATAAAAACCCACCTAACCTAGCAGTAAACTCCCTAGAAAGGCATATGGCAAAATGAGGTGGTAGGTTGATAACATGAATATCTTGATGGATTGCAAAATTGGGATAGGCATGCAAGGTAAGAGGTAATTTTTTTATTATTCCTACAATCTTAATAGCATATCCATCTAGCTGAACTACTCCCTTTGAAAGGGGCTCATAAACTAATCCCAATGTATTAGCTAGACTTTTGGGCATTACAGAACTGCTTGCCCTGGAATCTATCATGCAATTATGAACCAGCTTATCACCAATGATTAAACTCAGATAAAAGGGAGGAGGCTTTACCTCTTGGGCTTGTTGCTCATTTTTTATTTATGGGTTGTTGGCGAGTACAACTTTGGCCTTTTCTTGGTTAGTACAATCAAAAATAGAAAGTTCAGCCAAAGCATCTTGTAGCAAATTTGTTTGGCCAGGAATATGCAATGCATCCATTACTAACATATTAACTATAGCCTTCTTAAGGTGCTCTACAACATTGAATGAAACATGACTCACCTTTTGTTGTCCTTTAATAGCAATAGCATCATTTTTCCTTTGTAAAGGTTGTGTTTGCACTTTAGTTTAATCTTTCCCAGGTACAACTTGACCTCTTTGAAGAATTTGCACCTTTTGTTGTGCTACGGGGACAACATGTGACAAAGAAGCCTAAAATTTATCATTGGCAGGTTGTTGTTGTACATTTGCAGCTTGCTGATCTAAATCAACAGCCCTCTTTTTCGATCTTGTGTTAGTTGAAACAGGTGTGTTTGACTGATTTTGACCTTGAGAATAACTTACACCACAAAATTTAGTGCCTTGCCCATTCATTAAGGCCACATCAGAGTTATCTTGTTGAGCTGAAATCTCATTCGAGACACCTTCCGAACCACTGTAACTATTCTGCAGCATAAGAGACTGATTCCTCATACCATTTGTACATGCAGCTTGGTTATGAGGCTGGTGACATGGATAACACCAGTCAAGGTCCTGTGCCATGTTGTTCTGAGTGGGTACAAGCTCTTTTGAAGAGCTGGCAGCATTCTGATTATAAGGCTGAAAGGGTCTAGGATTGAAGTTCCTTCTCTGACCTTGAGCATCAGCTTGAAAAGGAGGTCTATTAGGCTGCGGGGATTGATAAGGTCTATGTTCTTGTCCAACTTGCTTCTTGATATTTACTAACTCATTCCCAAAGGTTTTTAGTATGTTTTTAAGCTCTTGAAATTCTTGAGATTGGGCTGGGACAGCGGTTTCTTGAGCTGCAGCTTGATATCCTATTGTTGGAACTAGTGGGACAGCAGCTAAAGGGGTTACAGCCATGGGTATAGGTGGTTGTATTTCAGGAAAAATGGGTAAAGGAGGCCTTGGGGCTATTTTCCTTGCTTGAATAAGGTAATTTCCTATTCTAATAGCTATATCAAAAGCATTAGGAAGAGTAGTCCCACCCATGGACTGAATCATAACAGATATTTCGTTATTTAAAGCTCTAAGATAGAATAAAAAGGCATGCTATGGTGTAGGCTTTACCGTTGTGGGAATCCTATCCCAAGTTCTCTGGAAACGATAGTTAAAATCTGCCATGTACTCATGAGGAGCCCTCTTGATGGTACTCAACAATGACAAATGATCAGACTTGTCCTAAAAATGTTGATGCAGACCATCTCCCAGGTCATCCCATGATGTGATTGACCCTGTTGTGAGTCCTCTAAACCACTGCAAATCTTTCCCTTTCAGTGACACAACCAAAAGCCTTAGTGCTACATTCTCCTGGGTGATATTGTGAACTGAGCACAATGTTGCCACATCTTGGATATGCTCAACAGGAGTGGTATGATCTTCTCCAATAAAGAATGGCAAACTTTTGCGGGTTGCAACTAGAATGTCGTCATACTGACCAATATTTAATGGGTTGCCCCCATTAAAAGGTGTAAATGCAAAATTTCTAGGAATCATTGGTATTTGTACTATCAGCACTGGACTCCTACTTCTATGTACTAGATTTGGAGGACTGACTCTCGGAGGTGTAGATCTTGACCTCAATGAATCAACTATTCTACTTATTGCCCTACCCCTTCTTCTTGGTAGAGATAGTTGCAAATAGTCAAACAGATCTGAACTAGACCTAGTTTTCATAAGTTGGATACACTAGATCTGCATGCAAGACCAAAGAAAATAGAGTCACCAGGTATATTGTAAGAAACCTCCAAAGGCTGGAATACTACTACATATACTAGAACAGCAGCTTTAAGACTTGAAAAATTTATCTGAAAATAATTTCAGAGTCCCATTGGGCATGCCAAAAACTGTTATCAACGAAGTATGCACCCTATGCTAAGCTACCAACTTATCTACCTGTTGACACATGGGAAACTCCTAGGCCGATGGGTTGCCTAAAATTTGGAGTGAACCTCCAGAGTGAGCTAGTTCTCCTAATGAATTTTCTAATCTAAATGATTTGCTGAGGAAAAGGGTGAGAGGATAATCTGAAATGGAATCTTAAACTTTAACAGATAATGCTCCTAAACTCTAATCTATCTCAATACTTTCACCCACATACAGATCCTTAAGCATTAAACTTTCACAACCTCACTTAGGACATATAATTCAAAAGTGATTTGCATGAAGGTTCAATCTGAACACAACACACAACCAGAATCATACGAAATATATGCACATAGTTTTATAGCAATGAGACATAACATTATGATCACAACGAAATGTCAAATCAAAACTGTAATTATGAGGCAATAGAGATGAAGTAGGAATGCTCTGCTATATTGAACTGAACGGAATACATGAAAATCTGAAACTCTAAGTCAAAATGTGTCTACAAACTCTCTGCCTATGATCAAGAGAGAAGAAACAATGATATCAACTGACTAAGAAAAAACTAAGTTTTCCTCCAATATATGCCTGCAAATGATCTCCAAGAGAAAAGCTGGGAAAAGCTCCTAAAAATAGTCATACAAATCCATTTTCGATCTCCCAGAAAAAGCCACCAAAAGAGCCTCTAAACTGCCTCCAAACAGATTGCAAAAGCTGCCAAAAACTCCTCCAAGGTGGTCCCACCAAAAAACACCTAAAAAAATGCTTTATCTGCTCGATATAGACTTGATTTTATCCATATTTTCCCAATTTCACCCACAAGAAAGCAAACTCAAAAAAGAAAGATTTTGTTTGCTTTACTTTGCTTTAACTACATTTTATAACAAATATTTATAAGCAATTTATAGAATATTGCTTTAAATATTGTTTTACAATGATTTTATAGTTTTATTCCCTAATTTGACCTGATTTGATTTTTGCAAAAATATCACAAGGCTCACATGATCAATTCTGCCAAGTATAACTATATGGGCATTTAAATTTTCTATAAAAATCATAAAATGATTTTGAAGGCATTACTAAATATTTTGAAAAAAAATAAAAGGCCTAGGGCCTGTCCTCCATTGGGTTTGCAAAATATTCCAAGGTATATCACTTAAGGTTCACTTACTTTTCAAAGGTGGCAAAAGATTTCTAAGGCATGCCTAGGCATGAAACATGTGCAAAGAGACATAATACCATGGGGGTATTAGTCGAGGCTTTTGGTTTTCAACTCAATGTGATAAAAATGACATTTGACTTAGGGCTAAATGGGGAAAACCCTAAAACACAAAACTCCTGAAACCCTATCATTTCGCATCATTTGGCATTTGACCTTTTGGATGAAAATGGCTCTACCTATGGCTGCCATGAAGACTAGGGTTTTGAAGCTTGACCCTTTGATTCCACTATGTTTGAGCATGTTTTTTTGAAGATTCTTACAAGAAAACACAAAGTAAAACTCCCTGAGACAAAGATTCAACCATTTTCTTCACTTACTACAAGTTTCTTTGGCTCTCTGGCCATGGTCTTAACAGGTTTCTAATGCATTTGTTTTGTTCTTTTTTGTTGTTTACTCCTTCCCTGTGCTTTGAGCTGCCATGGCTGACTGGTTTGAGCAAAAAATATGGCCAAAACTCATGGCCCTACATATATCTCCTGTCAACAGCAAGGTAAGATTTTAACTTTCGGGCTCTACATTATCTCTTTGATTTCTATTCATATGAAGCTCGATATGAGCTCAGGAAGTCACTAAATGAAGGCATTTTCTTTGCATTCTCTGTTAAAGATCACCACAAAACCCTCTATATATTTTATGGGTCACGGCCATGTACATGTCTTTAAGCATTCCTTTGTGTCTTCATGGCTCGAAAGCTCTATACTTCTTCTGTATACAAGATTCTACTTCAAAACCCAAGTGGGTTTACCTTGTTTAAAACAAAAGTCTCCTCAACTGCCATGGCCATGTACTGCATTTTTGCTCATTTTTGGGTTACTCTTGTGAAGGCCGAGACTGTATACTGTAAATTTATTTATTTCTTGAGTGTTCTTGCTTACAAAGACTCAAAACCCTCCATTTTTTTGTATATGAATTTGCTATTTTGAAAACCCAAGTGGGTTCACTATGCTATGAAAAAACCTTCTTCATTGTTAAAGGTTGCGGCCTATGATTGCACAAAATGAGTTTCGTTCACTTTTTGTAATAATACTCAACCCATGGAAGTTTACATGGCTACATTTTATCTTGTATCTGACATATTTCATCATCTTTGAGTCTTAATAAACTCTCATGGCTCATGTACCTTCTTTCTCTCTATATCTATTCATTTTCTATGCAACATGCTTAGCGTTTTGATATTTTGTAATGAAGATTACATATATTTTATAGCTCGAACGCTTTACTTTCTATATTTGTCATTCTCTATGAAGATAGCTTCATTTGAGCATATTGTTTTACATGGTGACCATCCATGTCCATAGCTTAGGCCGAGTTCTCTATATGTTGTCTCTACTGTACTCTATCATATGATGCTTCATTTTTTCCAAAGTAACAAAATATGCTTTCAAATTTTCTCTGCTATAGCATATATACATTGCGATGTTCACTATAAAATGAGACAAGCATATAAATGTTCTCTTTTTGATTCCTCCTGTAGTTGCAGATGAACATTGGAATTCCACTCTCTCTCTTGAGACAGCACCTCCTGTAGATGCACATGAACAACAAATCTCCATAGCAAAACACCTTATTGATATTTCTAAATCGTATACATTCTATGCTCATGAAAAATGTAAGCATGTGGTATATGACTTATTTTTATGCTTTCATGCTCACTGTATCTCTCAAATGTTATATCTTTTGTTTTCAAAGCTCCTGTTTCTTATGTATAAATGGCATTGAAAAGGCACTTTTCATGTTGGCATTGAATACTCTTTGCTCAGCAAAAGATTGTTGTCCTTTTCATGTGAGCACCTTCAAGCTACACTCTGTCATTAGCTCCATTTCACTGCATGATTGACATGATGATGGCTGATTTTGATCCTTTATGGCTATAAGCTCTTGATGAGAATATCTTTTAGTTGATATTGAAATGATGTTTGATTGTCTTGCCTATCTCATGGACTGCTCTTTATTCCTTGAATACAAACAAATGATGATGTGACAGTAAACAAATATAACATTATAATATTGAAAATGCTTCTACTTAGTCACACACATTATTGAGATGTCTTGAACTAGTTCACTGCTCTTTTATGGCTTTCATTCCATCCTACTTGAAATGGCAGTCATGGATGGGCAATGAGCTTATAGCTTATGCACTCAGTGAATGCAATACTCCTTAGTTGAATATGTCTTAATTCAAGCAACAAGAATATGTACTCCTTTTTTACCCCCTCTTGAGATTCAAGGGTAGCATGTTGGGCTCAACCCTTGTGGGAGCCCACTTTGCACCACATTTTGAAATTGTCTTCAAAACAGCAACATAACTTCTTGTATACCTGCATAGGAAACAAACATGTTAGTTTAAAACAATGAAGCTCAGTGATGTTCATTTCTTTAGACTCTCTTGCATATGGATGGTTTGATGAACTGATTCTATGCATCACAAAGAATCTATTATGTCTATGCTTGTTGAAGTACATAAGATAACCATATTTGGAGCTCTAACAAAACTCTTTCCAATCCTGTAGGTTCTCTCAGAGATCGAGATCAAAGAAGAATCAGTTGCAACAAAGATCATGCTAAAGCTTGAACAGGCAATGATAGATATGCCCATCTTATCTGCTTCATTTTTAGCTTTTATAGATGCATAGTATATTCTTTTTGATGTACCAGTCCAGCTATTCCCATGGCTTGTGTGGGACATTTGATCTTCTTTACTTTCATTCAATGCAATACTTTTAGTTTGTGTATATCTCATTTGTCAAATGGATGAAACATTATAATATGAAATGAAATAACTTTATCTCTCATGAAACTCTACAAAGAAATGAATTATTTCTCTTTTGTTGTAACAATGCATCATAACAGCACCTTGAACTATGCAATAAAACATAGTAGAATAAATGTTAAAAAATCATTCATCTAAAAATGAAACTAGATGCACACTAGCTCTGCCAATTTGAGCTGCAGGTGAAAAATTGGTAACAAAAGGAACATGCAACAACTATATGTCAACTCATTCAAATTTTGTGCCATTCACTCCACTTTTCAAGCTCATGCAGTCGTCGTTCGTCATCTCACCACATGCAAGCTTCCTCAACTGGTCCACACGTGCCAGTATGTTATTTCCACCATTCCTCATAATAATGAGCCCCATCCAATCTAACTTATGTTGCAAACACATTTTCTAATGCTCCACTCGTGCAATGTCTAGTTCACTTCATTACAACAGGTACAAATATTTACTTTCCATTATTTAATGCACATATTTCAATAGTTCTATATGTGCTCGCATTTAATAATGTAAAATTATCATTATTAATCTTACTTCCATATACTATAATCCTTCTCTTTGATCATACAATGCCTTGAACTAAGGTCACTTCAAGATTTTAGTTGGGGGGAGAGATAGTGTGTATGTTCAAAAAATGATTGTTTGCCACCATCAGGTACAAAACACAGACAATACAACCTTTTCCTTTGCCTTCTTACATCTATGCCCTTTTGTCTGTTAATTTCCTACAATTCACAGGTATAATATAACAAAGGAATGTATAGAGGGTTATTGAAATTGAAAGTGCAAGAAGATATAACAAAGGGTTAGTAGAAGGGTTGTGAAGAATTTGAATTTGAACTTTAAATTGGCAACATGGGAGGAGACCTTATTAGATGAGAACCCATAGTGCATAATGTAATATTGGAAGACCAGTTAGCATTGCCAAGCTTTACACAAGCAGGATGGATTGACTATTTTTTAAAGCTCACGGAATACAATGAAGGTATGACGAGGCAATTTATAGCCTCACTCTACCATGATGAAGCCACTATCAAAGGTTTGACAGTGGATGCTTTGGAAGCTACAATTGTTGAGGTATCTGGTTTACCTAGGAATAGAGAAGAATTCCTTGTCAAGGTAGATGTAATAGCTGCAAGAGATGAATTCAGTGAGGTAGGGGAGCATCTGGAATCAACGCCACAAGGTACTAAAAGACTATCACTTCCACAGTTATGGGCTTCTTGTGGTGTTCATATTATTAAGTACCTTACTTGTGATGGTAGTTAGTCCATATTATACACTGTGCATTTTAAATTATTGAGTCATCTTCACCATAATAGAGTAGTCAATGTACCCAATTTCCTGTATATTTTGTTAAAGAGAATGGGATATGAATACCAGTAGAAGTCAAATAAGTCAGCTCTATCACATGATTGTTTGGTCACTCCCTTAGTAAATAGAATCCTTAGGGTTTGGTATCCATAGGTGCTCTGGAAAAGATTTTTTAAATGCAGAAACATTAATGACATTCTTAATGAGTTGGCAGTACCAGGGAATGTAGAGACACCTACTGCATCTTTGAGGGAAACCCTTGTTACACCTACTGCATCACCTACTCACAACATGGAAGAAACAGGGGAGAAAGATGTGCCAATTTCACTACATGCAGCATTTGACCAACCTATAATGGAAGAGGTAAATCAAACCCCATCCTCTAGTAAAAACCAAAAAGAAGGGTGGTTCTTCTGAGCCTACAAAAAGGCCAAAGGAGAAACCCACACCATTAAGGCGTTCACACTGCCTAAAGAAGAAAGGTGTTATGAGGGGTGCTATTAAGAAGACTAGAGAAGAGAAAGAGGATGTTGTGGTAATAAAAACTAACCATGAACAAGAGGCCAATGTGAATTAGATTGTGCAAGTCCCCATCAAAAGGAAATGGTATGTATCTACTACCTTTGAATTAGAATTAGAGGATATTTTTGTTGCTAAGAAAACTAGGAAGAAAACCCCAGGTAACCCTGACAATGAGGGTTATGAGTCCATAGGGGGTGGTGATGAATAGCCTTTAAGGGATGAGGAATTATTGACTGAAGAAAGGAATGTTAGAAGAGAATTGCAAGAAGCCTTTGAGAGAATAAAGCAACTAGAAGAACTGGTCAAAACTTATGAGCAGAGGGACAAGAAGAGAGAAGCAAAGATACGGGAGTTGGAAGAAAAAGTTAACACTTATGATCAGGGATCAAAACTAGATATCCTTGTATAGTTAGCCATAGTTGTTGTAGGAAATAAGGAATTAGTGGCTAAAGAGAAAAGACTCCCTGTTGTAAAAACCCCAACTTGTCATACAGTTGTGTCCCTAGGATATTAGCTCTGGAAGGTTACTCAAGATTTTTCCAAACGACAAGAAGAGTGGAAGAAAGAAAAAGAATCCATGATTGCATAACAGACTTGGGAATTAGAAAGGAAAGATATTGAGTTGAGAAGGCTAGCAGTCAGAATGAAGGAGATAGAAAACAAAGATTCTCAAATTGTTAGATGTAGACCCCTAGCTAGGACTTATGCCTTGTTTCTGCAGGAGAAATTTATGAGTTACCAGTTTAGTAAATTGATTAGTAATAAACTAGTTGCAATAAGTGGAAAAATGACCTTTCTAAAAGTTTTTGCTACTGCCAGACCTGAAGAGCAAGACCAGCTATGTGAGTATTACTTACATAATCATGTTGTATCTGGGGATGCTGAATGGAACCCATTGATTTATGTGGGGGATTTACAAGTGCGAGCATTGTCCTCCTACTTTAGGAATGAGAAATTGAGAGGTGAAATCGTGTCGGCATACACAGAGAGAAAAATCAATTGCCCTCCCAATAAGAAGAGAATCCGAAATCCCTGAATCAATCATTGCAGAATGAAGACAACTCTTGGAACACAAAGGTGTGGGAAGGAAGATCATGAATTTAAGACTACAAGATTATGATAGGATTCAACATTTAACAATTGGGCTTATTAATCACTCTCATCAATATGTATAGGACAGATGGAATAGTTTGACTCCTGAATTGCAAAAGAAAGAACCCCACTTTGTTCATAACTTCATGGCTATGTTTGAAAGGGTACAGAAATACATGGACATTGCCAAGGGACAAGGACTGAACTAGATACCACTTACTTTTTATCCTCGAATGCTTCTATATCTGGTGCCACATTGGACTAGGAAGAAGAGTGTAGAGTGTGAGAAAGAAGAGGTCGCTAGAATGAACAAGTTGGTATATAATAATGGCTTTTATTTGGAGCAAATCAAAGGAGTAGGTACTATTGCAGATTTTAGGGAGATCACCTTGCATTATAACCTACAGCCTTAGTTGATTTGCTTGAGAACAAGCAAATGGATAGTTGGGGGGTGATGATGAGCCTAGTTATTAGCCTATTTTCTTATGGTTTTATGCAAGTTGAAATACATTCTCAAACATTATCTTATACATATTTCTATATTATGCTACCCTTTATGATCATTATGCAGACCTGAACCTGGTTATTAAGTATTTGGGAATATGATTATAATATGATGAATATTGTATGTTATGTGTGGGAATGTATGGATTGTAGAGAATGTTTGTGTTTTTTATGGTTGTTAGTATTTTGCACATGTTTGTGGACTAACTCCTGTAGCTAAAGAAGAAGGATTGTAACCTACGACAATTGTAAGGTGCAGCCTACATCCACATCATTTCCAGGCAGCAGAGCAGGGAAGGTTCCAAACTCAACTAAGTGCAGCAACCACAGCATGAAGACACTTGATGGAGATAATCACGCATCGTGATGGTAATCAATAAAGATGATTGAAAGTTTGAAGGATTTTGTTGCAATTAGAAGACCAACATGACTAATTCAACCAATCCACATTCCCCTTTTTCAGCAAGGAGTTCCAATTTTATTAGGACTCTTCTTTCCTTATGTTTAGTTATTTTTGTTAGCATTTATCACACTCTAGTTTGTATAGAGTGATGTTTTATGATTTTAGCTAAGAGACCTATTTCAATAAACTCCCTCGTGCCTATATGTATGGCTTGGTGGTCAAGGTAGTTAAGTTGTTAGTTAAGTTTCAAGTTTGAAATAGATTGTTCTGTTGCAAATATAGCTGATGAGGGTCGCTGCAGCCCTCATCATTTAATTAAAAATGTCAAACCAGAGTGGTGTCCATGGCAATATGCAAGAGGGAGAAGAAATCATTTGCATGACATTCTTTTTCTACAAATAGAATTGAAAGAAAATGCATGAAACAAATTGCTGGAATCAAACCTAATCTAAGAGCCTGTAAATGAAAATGTTGGAATGAAATCTATCCTAAGAAACTTGTAAAGGGAAATACTAGAAATGTAAAGAACAGGAAATTGAAAGACTGCTAAGAAATGAAACTATCTGGAGCTATCCAGACTATTGCTACTAAAAGACTGAACTATATTATTTCATAAAACTCTTCCCCATTTGATTCCTTGATTATAATGAATTTATAGAATTCTTATTCAATCTGCCAAGAATGTTGATCTGAGATCCTATTTTTGGGGAGAAAAACTAAACCTTCTTTCTCTGATTTCACTGCCTTCTTTCACACCAGTTTTGTTTCAGTCAATTTCAATCACAAACTTCTCATTTATTTTGATGAATCTCCTCAAACGGTTTGTAGGTTTTGTTCCCCTCATTCCCAGCTTTCCAGATCATTTTGAAATTTTGAATTTCATTGAGAAACGAGGGAGATATCGTCATTTTAATGAGACTACATTTTTAACTCCCTCTTTCTGTGCTTCTTTTTAGGAAGTTTGTTGGCGTTTCAAATTGACAGAATTTAATCTTTAGAATGCTAATTGTTGATTACAAGGCAAAAAATGTAATAGCATTAATACATGCAATGACACTAATTAAGCAAAATATATGCTTTTATTTAGCTAATAGATGAGACAATAAATTGTCTCATCAATAGCTATCTAAATATTTTCTAGATATATGCAGACAATGTTGTTATTTTGATTATGAGTTTATGAATAATATAGTTCAACAAGATTTTATGTGATTTGATAAGACTATGTAATGAATGAGTTAGAATCAATATGATTATGTCAATCTAGAGAACTAGATTTGAGTTAAAAGTAGTGAGGCAATCACCTGAGCAAGGGCCACTTAGGGTAACTGTCCCTCACTTTATTTCTTGCATGTTATTATTACTGTAGAAGTTATTTCATGAATGTAAGATCAATTAGATTCTCAAGTTGTTTTAGTTCATTTGACTTGTGATACTTCGGAGGGTAGGATAAGTTATCAATACCAAGCTAATTCTTAGAATTCATTTCTTAACAAATTATTTGTTACAATCTTACATTGCAAGTACTCGTAGCAATAGTAGTAGTATTACTTTCTTTTGTCATTGAGTAGTTTGATTTATGACACTGTACTAGATGAGTTAGATAGTGTGATCTTTGAAACCACATATAGTGCCAGTGCCATCACAAGCTTACTAGCCCTAGTCAATAATTCGATGGTCTTTTCAAGGGTTATAGTGGACTGTTCAATAGGTTGTTCCTTTGAATTGTGTGATTACCACCAAGTTTACTAGACATAGCAAAGACACTGCAACCATAAACCTCCAACATGTTTTTTTGGTGATCTCTTGCAAGAATACTTAGTAATGAAGTAACTCCACCACACTTATGTTGTGCTACTCTAGTATTCATGTGGGCTTCTTTAATGTCCTCAATCTAATTTTTATTATAAAATCTCAATCTGAAAATGCATTTAACAAATTTAACAAGAATATGCATCAAAACACCCAAACTAGCTAACTAGTCTTCACCGAAATTACACCAGAATGAACATAAACAACTCCAATATTTTTTATTATGATTTTATAATACAAATGACATCAAATCAGACCTACAAAACTGATTTACAACAGCTACAACATCTACAACACTTCACAACAAATCTGCTAATCACCACACTAAGACAAGATGAAACTACACATATGTAAACTACTCCAAACACCCTAAAACCCCAAGAACAACATCTCAACAGGGAATAGCTGCACCAAGGTACTAGAAATGATGAAGAATAGAAAACATCTATAGCAATAAGCCACCACATAGTAGAAACCACCAACAATACCAAATTGAGAATGAATCGCCACACCAATACTTCCCGTAATTACAATTCTGCACAGCACTGCTGACAACCATTGAAACCCCAAAATGCATGAAAGATCCTCAATAATAATTTATTTGATTTTCTGATGCAAACCACATGTACACAGGTCTGATATAGAAAAATGACCCAACAGCAAACTCCTATAGAAATTATGCATTTTCAGCTATAACCCATTACAGCGAATGTTGAATACATAAAGTAGATAACATGAAAATGTCTCCAAACCCCAGAATGATACATACAACACAATATGGATGGAATATGGCATTGTAAATGATGATGTATAGTAGCACACACATCACACAAACCCTTACACAACAGAAAATACAAACAACACAATAAATAACACCTGAACACTCAACCAATGCACATAAATACCCTACAAACACAAACAATATTAAATCTGCCACAATCTTTCAGCTCTGATGCAACCCAAGAACACCACCCTCAGACTACTGGAAACTCATGTCCACCAGCCACAGGCTTCATCTCCAATGGTTTCCCTATCCACTGAAGAAATCACAAAGCATCAACTCTGCAAGAGAAAATGTAAAATCTACAATAGTCCCTCCGCATAAAAAATAAACAATACTTATAGGCTCCTTGGACATCTGGAAACTTCCACCACATTTAGATTCACGTCCAAATATTTTTTCCCAAATTTAGGCACTTACATAAGTCATAAAATGCATTATAATATCTATAAAATTAGCCTTTCATATTGTACCACTTAAAAGGCATCTTTTGACAACTCAAAATGCATTTTTTAAGGCACCGACATGCAATAAAAGTGTCAACTCAAAAACTCACGACCCAAAGGGGAAATATTCTCTTGGATGAAGTGTATGTAACATCTGATGCCAAGTGTCCACTAATTTCTTCCATTCCCCATGCACTGTGCCACTTGTTTTGGCCTGTCATAGCCACTAAATGTCAAAAACAAGCTATTTGAGGATGCCACACCCAAGTAGGGAAAATAATTAAATAAAAATATATTTGGTGTTTAAATAATATCCTAATCTCAACCAAGTCACCAAATTTATTAGTATTTCCAAAACTATCAATTGATCCTGATTTGTTATTTTGGGACTGCTAACTTACTATTTTTAGTAAGTTGTTATTTATAGAAAATTTCAAAAAAGGGACATGACAGCTTCATCTGGGGATCTTTTGGTGATGCTTAGGACATCCTCATAAAAAATCTCTCCTCTAGCTCCATGAAAATGCACTTTTGATGTCCTTCCTAGGAGCTTTCAACATACTGGACCTCTAGGGTACTAGGATGATTGAAGTCACTATACAATATTGCATCCTTCTTCATGCTTCCAATGGAAATTTGAGTCAACTTTTTCTTCTTCTTGAATCTTAGCCATGATAGCATCACAAACTATGGGTCTAGGACTAGTTGATGACTCAATATTCAACTTGAAAAGTGGATTATCATTTATCAATTCAGCATCTATTTCAAAGAGTGGATTATCAAATAGTTGAAAGTCATTTATAGACCCATGGCTTACCTAATATTCTAAACTTGCAATTTTAGAGCTTCTTAGACGGTGCTCCAAGTCAAAATCCTCAAGAGGTTCATCACTAGTCGATGTTCTGAAAATTCCAACAATCTTAATACTTCTTTCTGGAGACCTTATGGGCAGAGGACTGTTGAAAACTTTACTACGCTCATTCGGTAAAACTTGCACATCTCCATGGTGCTCTTTTTCTCTTGAGAAGCGGGAGTTGGCATGATCAAACATTGAGTTTCCCACTCAATTTCCCTATGGTGGAACATTCTTTCTATCCTCTTTGCAATGGCGACATGAGATGCACCATTTGGCATTCCTCTCAAGATAATTATTCTACCATTAGCTTGGAAATTGAGCTCCATGGTTTGTAGGTTCAATGTAATCTCCCCCAAGGAATAGAGTTGGTAGATCCCTAGGACAACATCAGTATATCCAATACTTACTACATGAAAGTCATCCTTTACCTCATAAATTCCCAATTGGAGACTCATATTTGGAATCCTTCTCAAGCATCGAAGAGTAAACCCATATACAACCATGACATTGAATCCCTCATACTCCTTAGTCTTGAGGCCTCTCCATGCAACAACCCCTTTAGCAATGAAGTTTTGTGTAGTACCAGTATCAATCAAGGTAATAATTCTTTGGCCAGATAATAGGATAATTGGGCAAAAATGCTATCGTTAACCTTCTTCTCTTTAGGCTCTTTTGGGCCTTTTTCTTCCTCACTTACCTCTCAATCAACTTATTGTTCTAATTTTTCTAATTCTGAATCATTAACAAAATACAACTCTAAGTATTGCACTCAACCCTTTCCATAACACTTATGGCTTGGGGCCCAAGGTTCTTTGCACTGGAAATAGAGTTTCTTCTGCCTTAGCTCATTTTTAATATCTTCATCCATCTTTTATAGAAAACTCTTGGGCTGATTTGATTCTTTCAAAAAATGCTTCTTATCTTCTTTGTGTGGAAAGGTCTTGGACTAAACTTTACTTTTTGGAACAAAAAACTCCATGTTCCTTACTCTCTTGATGGAATCATGTAATATAGGTAGGTCAGAATCTTTAACCCATCTCCTAAGTGGTTCATTCAGTCCTTCAATAAACAAGACAACAATTCTTCTCTCTAAAATATCAGGTACCATCACAGAGAGTCTCTAGAAATTAGCTATGTAAGAATCAACTGACCCATGTTGTCTTAATTGTGCCAACTCTCTGAATTGTAGTTCTAGGTCCTTGTCAAATGTCTCGATGAGTCTTCTTGGTGCAGTCACGGTTAGGAGGGTCCACAAAGTGAACAGTGTAGACCGTGCAGCAAGAGTAAACACAACAGAAGCAACTCAAATATAGAATGCAAATGTTGATTCAGTCATTCAGTATATCATAGATTCAAAATACAAACATGTTGGCAACATGCGGGCTTACAGATTAGGGTTCACATAACTGATTCTCCAGATACAACTTATGCGCAAGATATAGCTTTGACATCCCTTACAGCAGAATTTCTAACTTATGATCTAACTATCACCGATTAACTAACTTCCTATGCATCTATTACATGATTATATATCATCTCTGGATCACAAGATTCCTCTACATCAACCAAACAGATTACAAACTCCAATAAAAGAGATGTAACATGTGTACATGGATAGGTCAAACCTAAACAGCTTGTATTCCTCCACAAGTGAATGAATCAATGTACAGATCTCAGGGAAGTTCGGCCTCGATCTAAGGTTCCTTGAATGATGTGTAATTCAGCTCCACAAATTGTGGAAGTGCTCTGCAAGTCTTCTCCTTTAGCTGATTATCTGAGACTATTTGAATGCTCTATTCTGAGAAAATAGTTGATCTTCTGATAGCGATATTTGTCTAGAAATTGATCCAAATGATCTGACTTTTTTATATGATGTGCATGAAGATGTCTAGATGCTAAGTCTAGCTCTGCAAGGTTTGAAATGATATTGCAACAGAATGCAGACCAAAATAAAGAAACTGCTACTAACTAAACTAATTGTACTAAACTAGAAAATGAAAGAAAAAAAATGAAATGCAAATATTTTTTTGGTTGATACAACATTACTCTTGAACCAGGGATGCTCCTGCATCAGACACCTAAGGTTGTTGAAAAAAGTGGGTCCCTTATTGTGTTGGGGCTAGAGGAAAACCAAGACAGTCTACCTCAGCCTGAGAAATCCAACATGAGTCTTCTTTTGGTCTACCTTTCCACTTCACAAGATATTCTTTGTATTGCTTTCCTCTGGTGCTGCATCCAATTCTGTTGTCTAAAATGTCTTCAATCTGCTCCAATGCTTGTTGTGGTAACTGCTTCTTCAAGTCTTCTTCAATGATGTCATTAAACTCTACTTCATGATACTAATATAGGTCTGCAATGTTGAAAACAGGTGATATACCCAATGTCTCCAGTAGCTCCACTTCATATGTATTTCCTGAATCAAATTTTCTGAGTATCCTACATGGTCCAAACTTATTCATCTTCAACTTGTTATATGTCACAACTAGAAATCTTTATTTTCTTAGATACCATCACTTCATCTCCCACTAAAAATTCCTTGTCTTCTTCTCTCATCTACTTGCTCCTTATATTTACTGTTCATCTCTTCCAAATGTTTCTTAACTTGATTATGTACTGTCTCCGTGTGTCCTACAAATTCTTCTACTTCTACACTTCTCTTGTCCTCCATGCTGATATCTCTCAATTTTGCTACTCCTCCAATTCCTATCACAATCTCAAATGGTGTCTTTCCGGTACTCCTATTCACTAAATTATTATATGCAAACTCTACTTGTGATAGAATCAAATCCCAATTTCCTACATTCTCTCCAACCAAGCATCTCAACAAGTTACCCAAACTCCTATTTACTACCTCTCTCTTTCCATCAGTCTATGGATGAAATGCTAAACTAAATTTCAAGTCTGTCTTCATCTTCTTCCATAGTGTCCTCCAAAAGTATCCAATAAATATTGTATCTCTGTCTGAAATTATGCTCTTAGGTAATCCATGCAATCTCACAATCTCTTTGAAAAATAGGTCAACCACATGAACTGCATCAGTTGTCTTCTTACAAGGTATGAAATGTGTCATCTTTGAAAATCTGTCCACCACTACAAATATTGAATCATGTCCTCTCTATGTCTTTGGCAATCCCAATATGAAATTTATGCTTATGTCTTCCCAAGGTCTCTCCAGTACTGTCAAAGATTTGTACAACCTAGTATTTTGACTACTCCCTTTTGCAACTTGACATACTCTACAACTCTGCACAAACTTCCTAACATCCTTATATATCTAAGGCCAAAAGTAATTTTCACTTACCAAAGCCACTATCTTGTCAATTCCAAAATGTCCTGCCAATCCACCACTATGCTTCTTTTTTATTAGATTGTCTCTCATTGAACTCCTAGGTATGCATAATTAATTTCCCTTGAACAACATATCCTCTTGAATGAAATAATCCAACCACTTACTTCTATCTGTCACAATAGGTTTCTTACATGTTTTCCATGGTTATGCAAAATCAAGATCTTACTCATACATGTTCTTCAATTCTTCAAATCCTAATACTTCAACTCTCATCTCTGTCAGCAAGTTCCTTCTCCTACTCAATGCATCTGCAACTTTGTTTGATTTTCCACTCTTATGCTTTAGTACAAAAGTATCTCTGCATGAACCCATCTCATATGTCTTTGATTCAACTTCCCTTGACTATTCAAATATTGCAAAGCTTGATGATCTATATACAACACAAACTCCTTAGGCAACAAATAATGTCTCCACTTCTTCAAGGCTTGAATTATTGCATAAAACTCCTGATCATAAATTGAATATCTTCTCATTGCATCATTCAACTTCTCACTGAAATATGCTACAGGTCTACCTTCTTGACTTAATACTGCTCCTATTGCATTTCCACTTGCATCACAATCTACTTGAAATACTTTGTTGAAATTTGGTAATGCCAACACAGGTTGCTCTATCACTTTCTTCTTCAATAACTCAAAACTTTTATCTGCTCCTGATGTCCACTTAAATTCTTTTCTGTCACCTCTCATTGTCTCTATCATAGGGTTACATACTGAACTAAAAATTTTGATGAACTTCTGATAGAAACTAGCTAATCCATGAAATGATATGACTTCTCCAATGCTCTTAGGTGTAGGCCACTCAATAATTGCTCTAACTTTGTCAAGGTCCTTTTGTCGATTAGGATTGCACCCATGATGCAAAGTTGTGATACTCAGCAATCCTTCAAAACATGAGTTCAAACTTAGGCTGTGGGTGACGTATGTCAAGTTTGAACCTCCAGATTATGGGCTGGTTCCCTTAAAATATTCAATTGGATCTATGACTTTGGTGTGGAAAAGGGTAAAAAGGATCTTTCTAAAAGTAAATAAAACTGTAAAAGTATAGTGATGCACCTAATAATGATGAAAACTTGGTAATCTAACTTCACAATAGATCTCAGAAAATCTATCCACACAAACCACTTTCAGCAAATTGATCACAAAAATGTTTCTAAGGAAGGCTAGAAAATATTTCTGTTTTGAAGGAAAAGGGGTTTTTCATAACACACAAGAAAGGTTTTCCGATTGCACAGCATAAGACCTGTGATTTTCAAAGCTATCTAACACGAACAAGTACTAATGAGATGATGATTTTAAAGGTTCTGATGTTAAACACAATAAAATCTTATCAAATCACTCATACAAGTTGCATTAATGGAAGGTAGATACTTGATCAAATTGAAAAATAAAGGAAATAATTGCATAAGACAAAGTATAGAACCTGTAACCTGTTGTAATCTCTATAAAATCTATAAAATTGAGTTACAAAACCTTTCTTATCTTCCAAAGTGTAAATTGCCAAAGAGGTAAGAACTAGGAAAAAACTAAGTTTTCCTTACAATATATAGTTTGCTCTCTCACCAAGAGGCATGAAAAACCAACTGCAATTAACTACCTCTAAAAATAAGCTCTCCAATTTGATCCACGAGTAAACAATGAAATCCCTAAAAATAAGGGTCAAAACTGCCTCAAAATGAGCAAAAATATCTCCAAACTGCTAGTCTCCATGTGTTTGATCCAAGAGTTGAACAATTTTCCCTATTTTGACCTCCAAGCCATGCAAAAAGACCTCAAAAGTCCTCAGTTAACTTAACTCCTCCATCTTGCATGATTTTGAATGTGTAGATCATGTGAAAAAATAATAAAGTAATCATTTGCATGACTTACTCTATTATGAGTTTCAATTTGTCTAATTTCTTCAATTTTACAACTTGTGACAAAATAATAGAGTAATTTATAAAATATTACTTTATTAATTTGTTTACATGATATATAGTTGTAAAATTATGAGGAAATGGAAGAAAAAGAAAACTCCTTATCTCTCCATTTACATTTGCATGATAATGATGCCAAAATTTAATTAGGTCTTCATACATGAAAAAATGAAAAAATTACCCCCTTATGCCTCCCATGCAAGAAAAATAGGTCATTTACATGCAAAATAATATAATGAATTATTAAGAGTAATGATAATTGCATCATTATCACCTTATAACTCCATCAAAAGAAAACCTCCAAGTTGCACTACACATGCACTTAAGGCATAAGAATATTCCCTTATCACTCCATTACTTTTGCAAAAAGAAAAAGAAATATCAAGTTTGCATTACACATGCATCATTGCCTTCATACTATATCCATTCATAATGCAATGTCATATCTTCTTGTCTTGAATTTGTCCTCATGATGCATTACCCTTATCCATAATATCTTGTCTTCATATCACCTTTTGTCTTCATGTCCCCATGCAAGATAAAACTCCATAATCTTACCTTTGAATGATCCCTTTTGACTTTATATGCATTCAAAAATACATAAGGTAAAAAGAGTTTTGATCAATTTGGTCTCCATGCATGAGTGAGGAATCTTAGACTGTCGACTTGATTTGCATATGACATAGGCACTTCAACCTTTGACTTGTCGACTATCATGAAGCAAAGGAAATAAAAGGTTTTAAGGCATTAAGCCTTATCTTTCAATGATTTCAATCTTTGACTTAGCAAAAAACAAATGTAAAAGGAATAATTCTTTTGGCCCATGGTCCCTCCTTGGCATAATCATTAGGAAACTATCAAGAACAAGTCTTGACCTCAGCTTTAGATAAGGTAATAATTTGATTTGCTAAGTCAAAAAATGAGGAAAAGACACCATCGAACAAAAAGAAGGAACGAACCCTAAAAAATCATTTCATTTTGTCAATCTTTCATCTACATCCTTAGCTCTGCAACTTCAACTAGTCTATCGCTAGGGTTTCATGGAAAAAATCTTTCTCTCTGGTTTCCTTTGCTATTTTTAGTCGAATCTTTATTATTTCCATGGCATTTCGATGCAGGAGAAAGAGGTGAGTATGCTTCGAGTCTTTACTGGGCAATTCCTTGTCTTTTCTGTGATTTATTTCTTCATTTGGTCGTGGCTTGTATGGCTGTGTATTGAGCTTTCTGTAGATATATTCTCACCATGCTTTCTTATCTCTGTGTTGTCTTCATTTGTAACTGTAACATTATATTCTGAGAAGCTTTTAAAAAAATGAAGGCCGCGGCTAAATTTTTTCTTTAAACAAGAAAAAGAAAAGGTGAGTTCTCTTCTTCTTCCTTCTGTATTTTCATTCATTTGAACTGTAACTTCATTCTTGATAAGGGTTTCAAAAATACACATGGGTATCTTTGCTTTGAAGAAAACAAGGTCTCTGCAATGGTTGTACCTGTATATCTACTCTTCTCACATTTCATTAACTCCTTTGTAGACATGAATCTTGAAATAAAATGAGGGTTTGAAAAACTATAACAAGGGTTTGATATTCTTACATAAAAATGACCTCTCCTGGCCACGGCTTTAACATCATCACCTTCTATATTTCTTTTGACTGTATTCAAGAAAATGAAACAAGGGTTTCAATATTTGCAATGGGTTTTCCATTTCCTTAGAAAAGAAGAAGGTCTCTCTCAATGGCCTGCATATCTTTATGTCACGGCCTTGATTGTGTTTTCCTCCTTCTTTTGACTTCTTTGCAGATGAAAAATTTGTCAAGGTTTTATGAGATGTGACAAGGGTTGATATTTTTGAATGACAAAGCCCACTTAATGGCCACGGACTGTTATTTTCTTGCATTCTGTGTATTCTTCTCTCTGTATACAAGAAAATATTATAAGTGTTGCAAATTCGAAGATGGGTTTTGAATTTAACAAAAAATGTTCATCTTCTTGGCCACGGCCTTCAACATTATCATACTCTGTAGCTTTTCTTTTCCATTCTAGCTACCTGTAACAATGCACTTTTCCTTTATCTGCATTTTTTGATAGAAAAACCCATATGGGTTATCTGTATTAGGGTTTGAAAAAGAGGATAAGGGTTTTGAATTTTACACAAGAAAAATGCCCCTCTAATTATGGCCTGTAACCTCTCTTTCTCTAATATATTTCTTTCCTATAGATAAAAAAAGAAAAGAGGGTTTCAATAAATAATGAAGAGGGTTTTGACAATTCTAAAGGAACTCTTTTGGCATCTCTCTGTCATTTGATTTTACCAGAAGTGGTACCTTTAAAAACTGTATCTTCTTGTTTTGATCTTCTGTGCTTTATGACATGAACTTGACATGATGTATCTTTCTCTATATCAGTTATCTCCTGTATGTTATGAACATTCAGAAATTGATCTACTTCCATACTACCTCTTGTAGCCTCTGTATTCTTGAAATGGGCATAGTTTATAGGAGCAACTGCTCCTCTTCACTTTTATCATGATGGCATCACTCCCTTTGTCAGTCAACTATTCTGATGCATAGTATTTTCTTGAATAATGCATTCTGTCTTCTTGCAACCTGATATCCTTTTCAAATGAATAAAAAATAAAACATGCTGGGCTCTACCCTTGTGGGAGCCCCATTTTCTCCACATGTTTTAATGTCTTCGAATTAGCAACATTACTTTTCCTATACCTGCATAGTGAACAAACAAGTGAGCATAAAACATACCTCTTAAAGTTGATTGATCTTTCTCATGATGATCTGATTTATTGCATATGTCTGATTTGATCCATTCACATAAAATGCATAATGTCTACAAGTTGATATGTTTGCTGATAAAAACATATGATGATTTTAAATATCTGGAGCTTCTAACAGGGCTTTTCCCCAAATTTTTTGTAGGTACACTGTCATGATCAGGAGTTGAAGATAAGGACATGAAGACCAGCTATCAACTAATGACATCAACCTTCTGAAAAAAGGCAATGATGGATATTTAATATTCTCATATGTTCTTTCTCTTTCCTTTTATCCTCAGATGTATAGCTTGCATATGTCTACATTGCTCAGTTTAGTCACTCCCACAGCTTGTGTGGGATACATTTAAACATTTCTTTAAACATGATCAATTACTTTACCTTATGCAAATGATTTATTATGTTTCTTTTTGAATCAAATGCATAGGATAGGATAACTAAAATTGATATGAAAAATATGTTCAAAATATTGATATGAAATGACAGTTTTATAAATACCTTTCTTTCACACTGAAATGTGATCACTTGAATAATTCAATTGTCTCATAACTGAAAGATAAAACTAGTTAGATCTATTCTGTCATTCATTGACTATCTGATATCTTGCGATTAGATATTCACTTATCAGGATGGTTTGATAGTCTTAATTGGACTGTCAGATTATTCTAACAACTAATCCTTGTTTTCTCTTGTCAAGACATCAGATTCACTGATTGCATTAACTTAAAAGTTTTCTTTTACTCCTTTTGTAACAACTGCAAATCATGTCTAACTAAATTAGGTGTAAACATAATTTAGTAACAGGTCCATCTTCAATCCTTCCGCAAGAATCACAAATCCCAAGTATACCAATTATTTTTTCATGAAACTACACTTCTTAATGTTTATCAACAATTTCTCCTCTCTCAGTCTTTGTAATACTTTCTCAGGTGCCACAAATGTTCTTCTTTTGTCTTACTGAAAATCAGAATATCATCCAAATATACAATAACAACCTACCCAAGAATTTCTTCAAGACTTCAATCATCAATCTCATGAAAGTACTCAGTGCATTTGTCAATCCAAAAGGCATCACTAACCATTCATACAATCCTTCATTTGTCTTAAAAGTAGTATTCCACTCATCTCCTTCTCTAATTCTTATCTGATGGTATCCACTCTTCAAGTCTATCTTTGTAAAATATTTTGTCCCACTCAAACAATCCATAATGTCATCCATCGTAGGCAATGGAAATCCATACTTAATTGTGATCTTGTTGATTGCTCTAGAGTCTGTACACATCCTCCATTCTTCATCCTTCTTCGGTGTTAGCACTATAGGCATTGCACAAGGACTCAAACTTTCTCTAATCAATCCTTTCCTCAATAATTCATGTATCTATATATTCAGTTCTTCATTCTTTGTTGGTGTCATTTTGTGTGCTACTTTGTTAGGTAAACTAGCTCCAGGTATAAGATCCATGTGATGACTGATATGTTAGAGTTGGCTATGATTGGAGCCACCCAGGATCTAGGACTTCATGAAAGCACAAAAGAGATCAACTGAGAGAATAATGCTATTCTATCATTGAATGCAAAAGAAGGATTATTGTTTTGGATTACATAATACATGAAGAGAGCCTTGCTTATAAAGGCAAGTTGAGAGCTAGAAGGTGGAGTGGAAGGTGGAGTGGAAAGTGGAGATATTCCAACAACATGTGCCAATTAGAGGATGATAACTAATTGCACATGTGGAGGATAAGACAACTCACTCCAACTATCAACAACTCAACACACAACTAGACTTAACTAGACACAACTAGACATCTAGAAGACTCACTAAGTCAACTTAATATGTGTGATTAATGTGTGATGTGTGAATATTATTTAACTAGTAAATAGTTAAATAAGATGAATTATCCACACAAGGGTAAACCAGTTAGGTGATAACCCTCTTCACACCAACACCCCCCCTTAAGTGCAGCTTAGGGAGTAGTTGACTAAAGCAAGATGGAATGATGGATGGGTCCTGGCCACTAGGCCATGTTAGGTACCCATGTACAACAAATCTCAAGTGGAGAAAAGGAGAAAACCTCATGGGACAAAACTCCTCTCCAAAAGTGAGAATGCATGAAATAATGAAAGTGAAAGAAGAAGTGATAGTAGGAAGGACTCAACATGACCCCCCAAGGACAACTTCTATCACATATGTACAATCAAATACCCCCCCATAGGAGAGCAAGTGTGAGACTGTAGGTCCCCCCCATAATGAAGTAGCTCCTGTGCTGATGAAGAATGTCTGAAGAAGAACGCTGGAAAGTGTCATGTACCTGCAAACAACATTTCTCCCCTTAGGAAGAAACAAGTCCAAAGGCTGATGTCGAAGAAACTCCATCTCAAGGAATGAGGGAAAAAGCCTCATGATGTATGCCTCTGAAGACTGCTCAAGTGTCCACATGTCAGAATCAAAGAATGTCACAATGCAATGATGTGTGTCCAATCCAAAATCTTGTGTAGATAGATGAAGAACAACCTCCAAAGATGAAGTAGATGGGATAACAATTGTGTTGTAACTGTCATCAAAGAGGAGAGATATCCCCTCAAGTGTGTCCTCCAAATCTACAATATGAGACTCACAAAACAAGTCTGATATACCTGCCAAGAAAGTATCCCACAAAGCTGTGTCTGAAAGACCTGAATGATCCTGCTCAACTGAAGTAGATGAACCAATGTCGATGTCAATCTCTGAAGAAGTAGGAGGATGAGGTGATGGAAGCTCAGCACTAGTCTCATGAACCAAATTGGGTGAAAGAACACCAAGGTTCAAGTGACCAAACTTCTCCTTAGAAACATGATTCACACTTGATACATGAGTGTGAATAGCCAGCAATGGATCTACATCATCAGAAGAAACAAAATGGGAGAAGGTATATAGGCGAGATGCATGATCAGCCATCCCAATTGCAATAATATCTCTGCTCTCCAAGTCCTGAATGATCATTGAATCAGGAGTGAACTCAACTGTCTTGCCTGCACCACAATGAGTAATCTGGTAGATGGAAAGGAGATTTGATGTCAAGGAAGGTACACACAACACATTATTGAAAGTGCCCTCTCCAACATCAATAGTTCCTTTACCAGATGCATGCATGTATGTATTGTTACCCATCAAGATAGGTGTCGAAGTGCATGACTCAAATGAAGAGAACATCCCTTGTGAAGATGCCATATGATGAGAAGCTCCATAATGAAAAAGCCATCTCTCTAACTGAAGACTTGTAGAAGCAAAGAGTACATGTCCTTTTCCTTTGTCTATCCCATGTGTAATGCCTGCTTTCCCTGTATGTGTAGATGATGATGGTGTCGAAGAAGAGGATGGACTAGGTGATGATGATGGCATTTTGATATTGTGCTTTTGAATAATGTGAGTCAACTCATCAATTTTATTCTCATAACACTTATGCTCATCATGTCCGAGTTTCTTGCAATATGCACACTTTGGTCTCTCCTTCTTAGATGATTCCTCCTTGGGAGAGGATGAGGACTTAGGTGTTTTGGTTGATTCCTTTGCTTGCTTATTGTTCTTGAAATCCTTATTTTTCTGTTTCTTGCCTTTGCTAGTTGAAGCCTTTTGATCCTTAGAACCTTGATTAGCAAGAAATGCTTGAGGTTTAGGAGACTTCAATTTTCCCATGTGTACTAACTTAGCTTGCTCCCTTGTGAGTGATGCAGCAAACTCATCAAGTGAAGGCATTGTGAAAGCTTTCCCAAGTGCATCCATCGTAGCATAGAAGGTAGAAACAAAAACTGAATAATCAGGACCAAGCTTAGCAAGGATTGAAAGAATCAATTGAGTGTCCTCTTTCTCAATTTGGCATTGTTTGAGCTGCAATCTAAGTGACTTTAGCTTTGTGAAGAAGTCTTGGATGCTTGCAAAATCAGTTGGATTCAAACCAATTAATTCATTCTCCAATTTGAAACCTCTCATTGTATCTTGTTTACCAAAGAGATTTTCTAAGGTAGTCCACACTTCATTAGGTGTTTTACAAGATTCAATATGAAAAAGAAGATCAGGAGAGATAGACAAGCATAGTGTTCCATAGGCTTGATCACATCTATTATACCACTTTCTCTTTTCTGCAGCTGCAGTTGGTTCAATTTCTGTACCCATTGTTACTCTGTGAATTTTCAAACTTCTTAAATGAATCTCCATTTTACTTTTCCACTCATGATAGTTATATGGTGTGAGTAGAGGAAGTTTGTGTGAATCCATGATGCAAGAGTACAAAAAAGAACACAAGACACCCCCCTGTTACTCAATCAAAGAGATCACCCCCCCCAAAAAAAGAATAATTGTGGCACTTTATACTTAGTGCAATTTACAATCGTCCTCAAGGACCAAAATTGGGAAAGTATCAAAATCTCTTAAATCAGAGATTTAAGGGAGATTACAATTGCTCGCAATGATTAACCATAGCAAATAAGTTCCTTCAAACCAGGTTTCACTTCCTCAAGTGTCAGAATGCTCAAGTTATCACTCAAAAGCCAAAAAATTGACAAATGAAATAAAATGAACTTGGAGCAAAATCTGAGAAAAGTGCCTAGATGGATTTGAAGAGCTCCTGAATACCTTTCCAATGCCGCAAGAATCACAAAAATCAGAGATCGTGGCAAGAAGTTGTGAGCTCGGAAGCAAAAAATGAAGATCTGTCTTCAAACTGCTGTAGCAGTCACCTGCAGTAGGATTTCAGAAAAATACTGACACAACTGTGAAGTTCTCTCTGTCAGCTTTCTGACGATATCTTGTTTGCCCAATTTTGCCTCCGTGGGCAAAAGTTATGCAAAAATGAAAAAAAGCCCTAGTTTAGGGCTTTGAGGGGCAAAAATGGCCCCTGATGCTGACGCAGTGATGACGTCAGCAGGGAATATGCTTGGAATATTCCTTTCTTGGTGAAAAAAATGCCCTCCTCGCAGATTTCGCAAAAAAGCTTAATGGTTGCGGCAGTGGTTTCGCGGGGTAGACTGAGTGTTTTTCCGCATTGTTTGCACCACCGGAATATTCAATGAATACTCCGATACCACCGTTTTTTGTCCTGAAACCACAAATGATGCTTTTGAAAACCCCTGTTGACTACGGAAAACTACGGGTTTGCCAGTTGTTCCCAAATTCTTCAGATGTTGCCGGCTAAGAATTAGACCCCGAGGAGACTGCCATGTCAAAAAACTCCCGCCGGATGGGAATGCAAGGACAATGACGATAGGTACAACCCACGAGATTAGAATATTTCCTGGCATAAGAAGGTTTTGGAAACTGTCATAAAACTCTGAGATCTGTCGAAGATTCAATGTGACCACCAGATAAGAGAAACAACCGCCGGATGAAGATTTGTATTTGATGTCGACAATGTATGAAGACTGCTGGTGAATGTTCAAGGAATCACCGATGGGATCAACCGACGAGTTTTAACAAAATTTCTGGCCAGCTTGAGACCATTCCTCTGCCACCGTTGATGTGAACTGACCGCTAAGGACGGATCTCAATGGAATCCATCAAGATGTCGTCCGTTAGATCTGCCGATGGATGCTGCGAATAAATGACTATTGGATGCCAAAAGAGTCTGCTCCAACTCTACATAGGCTGCAGGATTTAGTGTGGTCAGGGGATGTGAAGACTGCTGGCAATTTGCAAAGGCTGCCAGAGTCTTAAAAACAGATGTCTGCAACCGATTGAAACAACTGACGAAATTGATCTTGATATGTGTTTATTATATCAAGATCTCCCCACAATAATACATATGGTCGACAGTGGAAGCCATCGAATTAAACAAGGTGCCGAGAATGTGTGGCTTGACGGCTGAAGGTAGCCAACATCGATAGGATTGACTATTGCAAAGGCCGCTGATTATTGTGATTCAGCGATACCCAAAAAAAATGCAGGCCGTTGTTTGTTTGTTGTCTAAAAGTGGCTTGAAGACTGTCAGTCCAATGGAGACGGCCAGCCTTGAAACAAGGATAAGTCTCTATTGAAATCAACCGATGAAGAGGATTGAAGATCGGCGATGGAGGGTGGGGGCCCGTGCCCTACGGGACGCCCTTTTTAGGGTACCGGGTACTTCGTAGCCTCTGCGCAGGTTAGCCTGCGGACAGGGTACTTTGTACTCCTGAAAATATATCCACAGAAATAAAAATAAAAAACACAACTTCAAACTTTATTTTATACCTACTAATAAATATTTGACTGCCTGATTGAAAGTACGGCTGCAGAGTTTTCGATTCCGCTGATGCAAGCAAAGATTCCTCTGTGCAGAGAGAATATTCTCTCCTACGATTCCGTACAGTCAGGAAACAAAAAAAAAATTGCCTTTTGATGCGACTTTGTCTGATTTGGACAATTTTACAGTCAATCCATACTGATTTGGCCACTCCGGACGCAATGGTGATGTCCGATTTGGGCCAAACTGCTCCGAAATTGCTGGTACCTTTCGGATCACACCACAAAGCCCCAAATTGAAACCCTTGTCAATTTTGCCTCCGATGTCAGATTTTGATGAAACGAAAGGTGATCTTGACTATTTCGGCTACTCCGGATGCAATGGTGAAGTCTGATTTGCAACAACACACACTGAAATGTACTTGCAATACAGGGGTAAGAAGGGGAAACCCTTACAAAACTGGTATACTATCAAGTTTTTCTGATTCTCCAGGTCATCAATATGATGCAAGAGAAGAGCATACTCAACTATCAAGATCCACCATGAATTGCACTCAAGATCTCTCAAAAATTGACTAACACAAAGTGATTCTTCCTAGAGCTCTGATACCATGTTAGAGTTGGCTATGATTGGAGCCACCCAGGATCTAGGACTTCATGAAAGCACAAAAGAGATCAACTGAGAGAATAATGCTATTCTATCATTGAATGCAAAAGAAGGATTATTGTTTTGGATTACATAATACATGAAGAGAGCCTTGCTTATAAAGGCAAGGTGAGAGCTAGAAGGTGGAGTGGAAGGTGGAGTGGAAAGTGGAGATATTCCAACAACATGTGCCAATTAGAGGATGATAACTAATTGCACATGTGAAGGATAAGACAACTCACTCCAACTATCAACAACTCAACACACAACTAGACTTAACTAGACACAACTAGACATCTAGAAGACTCACTAAGTCAACTTAATATGTGTGATTAATGTGTGATGTGTGAATATTATTTAACTCGTAAATAGTTAAATAAGATGAATTATCCACACAAGGGTAAACCAGTTAGGTGATAACCCTCTTCACACCAACATGATACTCCTGATTGGTGGCAATCCTTCAGGTACATTATCTGATATGATGTCTGCATACTCTGTTAGCAACTTAGTTATCTCCTCCAGTTGTGATTCTTTAGTTTCTATCTTTACATTTTTAGGTTTCTTATGAATCAAAGCATAACACATATTCTCATGTCTCAAACCATCCAAAAATTTCCTTCCATCTACCAAACAAATTCTAGCATTCCCACATGCTTCACTCTTAGGTTCATCTTCCAAAGGAATCAAAGTAATTCTCTTTCCATTTGATGTTATATTATATGTATTCTTTCTTCCATCATGCATTACTTTTCTATCATATTACTATGGTCTACCCAACAATATATGACATACATCCATAGGCATAATATCACACAATACTTCATCATGATAAGATCCAATATGAAATTTTATCAAACATTGTTCACTCACCAGTACATTATGATCATCCTGAATCCATGCTATATGATATGGCTTAGGGCATTTCAATCTTTCCAATTTCATCTTAGTCACCATCTCCTCTAAAACCAAATTATCTAAACTATCACTATTAATAATAACCTTACAACATTTACCTCCTGATTTACATCTGGTCTGGAACAAACTTTTCCTTTATGGTGGTTCCTCATTTGTCTCTGCTTGAAATAGTGTTCTCTTCATGACAAGTGATTCTCCTTTCTCAGGTTTGCCAATTGAACTTAGTGATTCAACATGTTCTTCTACATAGGCTGCTCTTCTACTGTTATCTATCTTCTTGCTTGTACTTCCTTGATGACATTCAAATTCTCTATGTCCTTCACCTCCACACTTAAACTGGTTTCCTCTGAATGTTCTCCTATCAAGTCCTCTTCCATCTCTTATGTATCCTTCACTCTAGTATGAATTAGGGTTTCCTCTATGGTAGAAAGTTTTGTCATCTCTCTGGTATGCATTATTTTCTCTATCTTCCTTCTTGAATGTGATATCTTGTCTGTTCTGATCCACAAATGATCTTTCTCCTCCAGAATATGTTCTACCTCTCTAAAATTTACCTCTTCTAACTTTCTATCTCTGCTCATGCTTGTTGTTCAAATTTTCTTCAACTTTTAGGGTAAACTGATATGCTTCTTCCAATGTTGTCATTCTTACTAAACTCAGTTCTTCTTGAATGTTCAACCTTAGTCCATTGATATATCTAGCCACTTTATCCTTGCTTGCTTCACTATGTCCTATCCTTATGATCATATTATGAAATTCTCCAGTATACTCCACAGATTTCTCCTTCTATCTCAACTTCTACAATCTTTTCAATAGTTCCAACTCATAGTCAGTAGGTATGAACTGATTCTTCAACTTTGTCACCATTCTTTCCCACTTTATAATCTTTTCTTTCCCTCTTTTGTTTCTATCCAATTGAACTTATTTCCACCAAATAGCAGCATGTCCTTTCAACTTAGTCTTTGCAAATTTTACCTTCTCTAGATCTTCAATCTCTTCATATTCAAAGTATTCTTCTAGGTCATTTATCTAATCGATCAACTCTTTAGGATTCAAATTGCCAGTGTAATTCAGTACATCCACTCTAGGTCTTTTCCCAATCTTTGAAATGGCTTGCAACATCTTAACTTGATCTGATTCTTTTTCTTCTCCTAGGGTTTCTTCATTTTGATCAGCAAATCAAAATTCTTCATCATCATCACTTTCAACATCAGGTCTAGGTGTAAGTCCTCTTCTTCAATCTTCTTCAACAGCATCTAATCAAACTTGTATTGTCTTCATCATTTCCATTATCTATTCCATTCTTCCAACCATAGTACCAATAGCAGGTATTCTCCTTGGTGGCATCTCTTCCTAGGATCAAGTGTAACTACCTCAGATTCGACGATCGGGCTATAAGGTGACAACTGCCTCACAATCAGTGATCGGTTGACAACACAAGTAGTCTGCCTTAGATTTAGCGATCTGTTCACAGAAAAATCTTATGGAATGTCTTCCCAAACTTCACTCAATTTGCTCACTTCACTTCCAAAGGATTCAAACTTCTCTCAACTTCACTCACTTCACTCCCAAAGGATTCAAACTTCACTCTTATACCACTTGGTATAGTCACGGTTAGGAGGGTTCACAAAGTGAATAGTCCAGACCGTGCAGCTAGAGTAAACACAATGGAAGCAACACAAATATAGAATGTAAATGTTGATTCAGTCATTTAGTATATCATAGATTCAAAATACAAACGTGTTGGCAACATGCAGGCTTATAGATTAGGGCTCATAGGCATGATTCTCCATATACAACTTATGCGCAAGATATAGTTTTGAAGCACCTTACAATAGAATTTCTAACTTATGATCTAACTATCACTAATTAACTAACTTCCTATGCATCTATTACATGATTATAATCATCTTCAGATCACAAGATTTCTCCGTGTTAGCCAAATAGATTACAAACTCTAACTAAAGACATGTAACGTGTGTACACGGATAGGTCAGACCTAAACAACTTGTATTCCTCTGCAAGTGAATGAATCAATGTGTGGATCTCAGGGAAGGTCAGCCTCAATCCAAGGTTCCTTGAATGATGTGTAATTCAGCTCCGCAAGTCATGAAAGTGCTCCGCAAGTCTTCTCCTTTAGCCAATTACCTGAGACTGTTTGAATGCTCTGTTATGAGAAAATAGTTGATCTTCTGATAGTGATATCTTTCTGAAAACTAATCTAAATGATCTGAGTTTTAGATATGATGTGCATGAAGATGTCTAGATGCTACGTCAACTCCACAAGGTCTAAAATGATACTGTAGAAGAATTCAGACCAAAATACAAAAACTACTATTAACTGAACTAACTATACTAAACTGAATTATTAAAGAAACAAAATGAAATGCAAATATTTTTTGGTTGATGCAAGATTGCTCTTAAACCAGGGATGCTCCTGCATCACTTATAGTGAACTCATCATAGGTGTCAACAAGATTGTGACCTTGAGTCACCAACCCATGGTACTCCCATTCATGAGCGGCTCCTTCCAAGTAAAGAGTGGAAAATTTGATGGCTTCTTCTTCAAGCATAGACTTCAGAGATATATGGGTATCTAACTTCTGAACCCATGCATGTGTTGTACACTTGTCACTCCCATCAAATGGAAAAAGTATTACCTTTCCAAGGCATGCTGATAATCTTTTTGATAAGCTTGGCCTCTATTCTCTTTTCTTTGTAACATACCAACTCATATAACTTGGAATTACTCACTGAATTTACTAACAAAGTAAAATAACATGTTTAACCACATTTGTATAATCACAAATAATTAAATGTATATCTTTTCTTATTATTTTCAACCTTGAAATTATAATATATTCAAAGTTAAAATCATAGTGAAATCATTTCACTTTATAATTTACAAATAATTTGTACTTGGGCAATATGAATAATTTTACATAATTTTAAAAATCATAAGTCATAACATGAAGTATACTACATCTAGAATTTGGTATTTGTCTCACAAATCTTGATGAGTCTTCTGCTACAAAGGGAGAGTATCATCCGAGTGCTTTTCCTCCAACCACAGACCAACGGTCCCCCACTCATATTCCATCTAGAAGTGGCCCTACCCTTCACGAAGAGTATACACATAAGGAACCAATCGAGTCTTGCGATCTGAGTCCTAGTTTTGTGTCCTACGTAACTCAATCGACCATACAAATCTAGCCAATCTTCTAGCTAAGCATGATCATTTTGATAGTTTACGCAATCTAGACATGGTGAACCGACTAATGCATGCAGAGACAAATGCATCACTTTGGTCAAAGTTTCTCTATAAATAGATGTTTGCAATAAACATAGTCATGTGTTCACACACCTCTAACTCAACTTGGAAACTACCACATCCTACAATTTGACTTGCTTGACTAGAATCTTTAGACATGAGTTATCTTGACTAAACTCAAATCCTAGTCAATCTAACTTAGAATTAATCCTTAATCTAGGATAAATGTAATATATGGTTTTAGGTGACTTTAACCTTTCAGAGAGTCCCTCTTTGCGTACTTACAAATACTAGGGTCTATGACTCATTGTCATTCTACTCAATGGCCCAAAGATTGAGCACTCTTGTGTAATATATCAAGTTTTGAACTCTATCATGAAATCATTTATTTTATCATAAATGCTTCTTAGACTCTTCCTTAATTATACTTGTCATGATCTATGGTTCTTGACCATTCATTGTTGACCATAATAAACACTAGACCAATTCAATGTTATAACTAATTTAAGAGTTTTCAAGTTTTCTTAACTCTTCTGGGTCGAATCTAGGGAATTAACTTCTCTATCCCAACGCATAGGAATATCAAATACTCTTGTTTTCCATAAGTAAGAATTTATAATAATATAACATGGAAATGATAACCTCTAGACTTCTCTTGACCACTTGGGCATTGTTTGAATTCACATTTCTCATAACATGTATAAACATAGTACACGAGGTATACCCTCATTTATATAAGATCTTAATGAATACTATCAGTATCATAACTAATCTTTGATAAGTTCAATCTTTCAACCTAAATAGGTTTAAGTCTAAAATAATAATATAATATTTTTGAGACCTCTTGGTCTTCTTAAGTGCACCGACTTTCAATATAGGATAGGTTTTAAACTCATATTTAACATCCTTTGTATATCATGATAATGCTTACCATTATTTGTATAATGCATATGTGATATTATATCACTATACTTAGGTGTTTTTAATGATATAAATATCATTTTTATATATATTCTATATAAGTGAATATCTATCACCATAACTTTTGATTATAAACAGTAGAACTTATACATATAAATCATTGTGAAATGTG